>CM074767.1:0-600000 GCA_037355855.1 Pseudo-nitzschia pungens
ACCCCAACAACCCCAACCCCAACAACAACAACCCCAACCCCAACAACAACAACCCCAACCCCAACCCCAACAACAACCCCAACCCCAACAACCCCAACCCCAACAACCCCAACCCCAACAACCCCAACCCCAACAACCCCAACCCAACAACCCCAACAACCCCAACCCCAACAACCCCAACCCCAACAACCCCAACCCCAACAACCCCAACAACCCCAACCCCAACAACCCCAACAAAAAAAAAAAAAAAAAAAAAAAAAAAAAAAAAACCCCAACAACCCCAACCCCAACCAACCCCAACAACCCCAACCCCAACAACAACCCCAACCCCAACAACCAACAACCCCAACCCCAACCCCAACAAACCCCAACAACAACAAAACCCCAACAACCCCAACCCCAACCCCCAACCAACCCCAACAACCCCAACCCCAACAACCCCAACCCCAACAACCCCAACCCCAACAACAACCCCAACCCCAACAACAACCCCAACCCCAACAACCCCAACCCCAACAACCCCAACCCCAACCCCAACCCCAACAACCCCAACCCCAACAACCCAACCCCAACCCCAACAACCCCAACCCCAACAACCCAACCCCAACAACCCCAACCCCAACAACCCCAACCCCAACAACCAACAACCCCAACCCCAACAACCCCAACAACCCCAACCCCAACAACCCCAACCCCAACAACCAACAACCCCAACCCCAACAAAAAACACCAACCCCAACAACACCAACAACACCAACAACCCCAACCCCAACAACCCCAACCCCAACAACCCCAACCCCAACAAGACGAATACAACCATTTTGAGACCCGTGGGGTGAGGGAGTCGAGCCGAGTAATTTCGTGTCCCGTGTGGTTAGGGAGTCGAACGGAACAATTTTGAGACCCGTGTGGTGAGTGACTGAATAATTTTGTTACGTTTCGACGTTGTACTGGTCTTGTTGTGAAGTTGTTTGTTGATGTCGTTCTTTGTTGTTGCTCTTGTTGTTGTTCTTGTCGTCGTTCTTTTTTTTTTTTGTTGCTGCTCGTCGTCATTGTTGTCATCATCGGCGTTGGGCGTTCTAGCGCCGTTGCGTTGTTGCGTCGTTGCTTCGTTCTCGTTTCTTGGTGGTGTTTCTTATTTTTCTGGTCGTCATCGTTGTCGTCGTCATTATCGTCGTCGTATTCGTGTGTCGTTGCGGCGTTGCGGCGTTGGGTCGTTGCGTCGTTGCGTTGTTGTTGCTCGTTGCGTCGTTATTGTTCGTTGTTGCTGGTCGTTGTCGTTGTCGTTGTTGTCGTCGTTCCCCTACAAATACAACAAGAAAGAAACATTGAACAGAAACTTTGTAACATAGTTGTAGTGGTTGTGGTTGTCAAATGACAGCAACAGCGTCGTTATGGGGTTGTCGTCAACGTTTGCGATCGACGATCGTCCTGTTTTTTTGTTCGTCTCATGGTTTTTTTTTTTCGGGTTTTTGTTTTTCGGGTTTTCGTTGTTGCTCTCTCCGCGATGATGGGAATTTATAAATTTAAAAACACATTACGAGTAGGTATTTACTGTACCAAAAAACACTCCGTATCAGATAATGTGGGAAGATTATCAGATAATATGCGCGCGCTCTTACCAAAAGTACGGTAGTATTCATAACATCGTTATAACAGTAACCTTACGGTAGAAACAATAAATCGAGTTATTTTTACCATATCAGCGTACCTTTTCTACGAGGAACATGTGCGTTAGAACACAAGGCACACACAAAGTGCGCATTTGCAAGACAAAAAAAAATGCAACACAAAAAACAAATGAGCATGTGACAGCACAAAAAACAGAGGTGTCACACGATTCGAAATGCCGCGACACCAACAACAAAAAGAAGAAACACATTAATTTTGATTCTAAGATGACGATCACACACAACAAAACGCCGCAACAACCACAACGAGTACGGTACCGTACAGCAAATAAACCAACCATCATCCTAAACAAAACACTCCCCTTTGTCTCCAGCAAGCAAACATCTAACAAAGGAGAAAGAAATATGCGTCGATAATACAGGGGAGCAACAAGCAGCAACGCGTCAATAATACAGGAGACGGCAAACAGCAACGCGTCGATAATACAGGGGACAGCAGCAGCAACGTGTCGATAATACAGGGACAGCAGCAGCAACGCGTCGATCTACAACAAAAACACTTGATATGCAGCAAACGTCAAATTACAGGGGAGCAGCAAGCAGCGAGCAGCGAGCAGCGAATAACGTACAAGGGTTTCGCTGGGTTCGACGTGTGGATTATGATGTACTGCAAAGAGAGATAAAGGCGATACAGTAGGGGGGGGAACAGCAAGCAGCAAATAGCAGCAAAGCGTTTATTCTACAGGGGGGGGCAGCAAGCAGCAGCAACGCGTCGATATACAGCAAACAGCAGCGAGCAGCGAATAATGTATTGGGTTTTTGCTAGGTCGACGTGTTGTTTTTGTACTGTAAAGAGATACCATAAACAGTCCAGGGGGGAGCAGCAAGCAGTGGCAAAACGTCGATATACCGTTACAGGGGGACAGCAGCGAAGCGTCGATATACAGGGGACAACAGCAAAGCGTCGATATTCAAGGGAATAGCAGGGAAGCGTCGAGTTGCTGCTGGAGAATCGTTGGAGGCAGCAATTCATGACGGCGGAGAATAAGACCCTTTCAACACTCCACATCCATCTCCAAAAGGCTAAATCGTTTCGTCTGCAGACAAGGAATCCGCGGGCTGCAAGAAGACCACGACAACAGCAGCAGGGCATGCAACAGCAGGCGGTACAGGACAACAACCAAATACTTCAAACACTTTAATGCTCCACGAAGAATTAGATATCAATTTGCATGTTTCTTTTTTTTGTAATACTTCTACCCCGTCGCGACCCGTGACAATTATCAGACGTAGTAGACCTGGCACCGTCTCCAGCGTCTCCAGCATACCCCATGGCATCCTCTACAGCACCGGTTGATTTATTACTATTATTACTATCATTACTTTTCTACTATCATTTATCATCTCGTACTACTGGTACCGTATCAACCAACAAAGATGGCAATGACGATGACGATGACAATGGCGATACAGATAGAGAGCAGCTGCAGCGCACAGTTAGCATCAAGAAATCCATTCCCAAGTGATCGGAGATACATCGAACGATATCATAACGGTCCACTCCAGCAATGCGCAGGCTCTATCGGATGGCATTATTCACGGAGAAGAATATTTGAACCGGTTTGTGTTCGTCTTCCCATTTACCATACAATGGGAATCTTATCCGATATTTTGTCGGATACGATACCGAGTTGGATACCGGGTTGGAAACCGAGTGGGTTTAGTTGGGGATGTTTTTGTGTTTGTCTAGATCCAAAAGATGATACCCTGGGAGGTGATGAAGATGATAAAGGGTGGGTTTGTTTGTTGGAACAGGAGTGGGAACGTTCGTTGGTATGGTCGTTGGTCTATAAGTGGGTTTCCGAGTCGGTGTCCCGCTGGTGCTGGGGTGCCGGGTAGGCTTTTGTGGAGCCCGGGAAGGCCGTAGTGGAGACCGGGTAGGAGGCCGTCGTGGAGCCCGGGTTGGACTAACCGGTGCCCGGGTTGGATTGACCGGTGCACGGGTTGGATTAACCGGTGCCCGGGTTGGATTCATAGTTGGTGCCTGGGTTGGACTAACCGGTGCCGGGGCCGGAAGTGGCGTTGGATCCCTTGTGGGAGAACCAGAGGGGGCCTCGGTTGGAGAACTTGTGGCGTACCTTTGGGGAAGGCTTGCGATGATAGCGACGACGATTGCCCAGGAAAATAACGAAAGCTTCATCTTGTACCTTTCTTATCTTGGAATGATCTGCGTTTTTGTCTTGTTTTGTTTCGTTTGGTTTTGTTTTGTTCCGTTTTTTTTTTGTGTTGTACTCTTGTGTTGTTGTTCTTGGTGAGATTGCACGATACTGTAACCAATCCCCTTCTTCTTTTTCGTGGCATAGTGCAGAATTTGGAGACTACGTGTACTCCTGCGGTACCTAGTAACTTACCTTACTTTTACTGTAGCTGTATCGCAACAAGAAGATCGCGCAAGATCCAATTGACTCAAACAACAATCTTTTCGGCGCCACAAAATGAAACTGCTGCTTCAGGTTCCATTACCAAAAAAAGTTAACTTATTACGAAGTATTATTTTTTCGTAAATTTTATCATTGTAGTGTTTTGAGATAAAATAATTCCTACTTTACTACCGTTACATCTACTTGTAATTTAAGGGTCCATACAAAAACTTTAACCAAAAGAATATCGCCATAAGATAGATAATCTCTTGTGCCCATCATCTGCAACTCTAACCTTACCTTAAACAATCATGAGGTCTGTTGCAACTCTCGGTTTGATGGGGTGGCATGTGAAATATTCTTTCGTAATGTATGAAGTTCGTACTTTGTATCGGTTTACCACACTTTGTGCATACCGTACCGTACGAAGTAATCTTACTTCTTGTAATTAAATTGTGATCAGTAGGAAAAACGTTTGTGGTAAGTGTACTAGTAGAACTAATACTATATACTACTACTGTTACATCTAGTACTTGTAATTCAAGGGTCCGTACAAAAACTTTATCGAAAAGAACATCGCCATAAGATACTAGATAATCTCTTGTGCCCATCATCTGCTACGTGTAATTAAATTGTGATAAGTAGGAAAAACGTTTGTGGTAAGTGTACTAGTAGAACTAATACTATACTACTACTGTTACATCTACTTGTAATTTAAGGGTCCGAGAGCTCGTTTGAACCGAAGGCGACGTGCTGGGAAGATCGCTCGGAAATTGAGATAGAGCAGAGCTCCGTTCAACCGAGGGAGACGTGCTGGGAAGGTCGTCGCTTGGGAACAGAGATGGAGCAAAGCAGGGTCGGAACGAAGGAGACGTGCTGGGAAGATCGCTTGGGAACTTGGTATCTCCGTCAGAACAAAGTTCACTTCGACGTCATGGTTCAACCCTAGGTTTAGGATTCTTAATCGGGCAACCACTGCCTGCCATCGGGTCCCCACCAAAATAAACATTTGTAGGGATTATAGAAGCCCACGATCCTAGACATTGATTGAATGCTGATGCTTGGTAGAATGCGGATGGCATATGCCACACGCGCGAAACATCCCAGTCACTCAAGGGCTGATTGAATCGATAGTTAAACCTTACCCTGGAACATGCCTTGCATACCTGTCAGCCTTGACACATCCCAGTCATTGATGGGTTGATTGAATTTCGATTCATAGAACATAAACACCGCCGATCTTAGGTTCGAAGTGTTCCGAAGTGTTCCAGGTGTTGATGGGTCGATTGTAACCACTGGATCTAAACATACCAAACGTGCTGGTCACACGCGATACATCGCAGCATTCCAGAGGACTGTCGAAGTTTCTAAAACTGAATGCTCAATTCATATTCGTAATGCGAGAAGTGTCCCAGCAGTTCATTGGCAACGCATATTATTTACAATAAGTTGAACCATAGACGCAGTTCTTGGCAACAGACTCAAAAGCAGACCCAGATTCCGTAACTACAGGACGGGGACCAGGGCATACCGACGCACAATGACCTTCATGTTGGGTTGAGTTGATGGCATGAGACTTTCTGTTGGCGAGTCACTCGGAAATTCACTTGGCAAGGAGCTCGGTTGCAACGAAAGAGATTGGCTGCTCGACACCTCCAGTAAATCACGAGGATGCTCTTGTTGTTTGGGCGAAGAACTCCGCAAATGCTTTGAAATTGAACCAGCATTTCCATCAAAGGAGGATAGTCTGCACTGCCGATGCAGCAATTCTTTGACGCGACAATCATGATGAGGACCGACAATGACGATCGTAGCGAACGCGGCAAAGACTGTCGATGCATATAAGTAAGGCCTTACTTCATGATGATGTCTCGTGACACAAGGACTGAAAACTAGCAAACGAATACGAAGTAAGATTACGAAGTAAGTTAAGATTAATCCGTTGTAGAAATGAAAGAAAAAAAAAACAAAAAAAAAGATGGTATTCCATCAGATTACCGGTAAGATTTGCCGTACGGTAAGGTTTACAACCTGGTAACATACGGTACGGGACAAGCACTTGCTGATTAAAAATACGAAGAAGTACTTCGTAATGCGAAGTGAGCCTTACCGAACACATGTCGCTCGCTGTTGGTTAGGTTCCGGTTTGTTCCCCTCCTCGTTGCCCGGAGTACCACCACCGGATCCAACCAATCTACCACCACTTGTACCACCACTTGTACCACCACTTGTACCACCGGAAGCGTCGTTGGTACTCTCATCGGAACCACTCGTATCAAGGTATGTGTCCATCTCGGTATCAGACAGATTGGATGTTTCCCTCTGCTCCTGCTCAAGGGACGTGCGCTGGAATGCAAGCAGTAAGGCAGTAAGTAGGGCTTCCAATCCTGTTGTAAATCTCATACGGTAGTAGTGTCAGTAGTGTAAGTAGTGTAGTGGGATCCTGTCTTTGAAGAGCGCAATATTCAAAAGTGTGAGCAAGCGGTTGATTGTTGACAGTTGACATCCGGGCGTTCGATTGTTGACAGTTAGACATCCGGGCGTTCGATTGTTGTTCTCCTGCTATTGTTGTTGTTGTCCTCCTGCTGTTGTTGTTGTTGTCCTCCTGCTATTGTTGTTGGCTTGCCTGCTAGCCCCTGCTAGTCCGCGCCATGTTTTCCAAACCTAAGCTTGGGGTGTGTACGGTACAGCGCAGCAATACCGAGTTGTACGGGTCGGTCCTAGCGTCGATGGAAAGGAGGTGGATCGAACGCGCCGCTTTTTTGCTTTTTTGCTTTTTTGTTGCCGATCTAAGGATCGATCGATCGATCGATCGATCGATCGCCTTTCCAAGTTGATTGCTGTGTAGAGTAAGGTTTTTGCGGGAGACGCCATTCCAGTGAACCTTAACTTACTCAATCTACCGTACGAGTAAGGTTACCTGTCTTCTTGTATCCTCCCCGTCATTGCTGCCAACAGAGAGAGGTCCGGATGGAATACCGTAAACCTTACCGGTAAGTGAGTCGAGTCAGAATGAGGGAGCAAAATCAGTTCAAGACAGCAAAACGATCGATCGTCAAGCGTCAAGCGTCAAGCGTTAATCGTCAAGCGTTAATCGTCAATTCGGACGTTTCCCTGTCGACTGTCGACGCATGTGAAAAGAACCATGCCGGCTGTCCGGTTCCAGGAAGATTACGGTACACTTTCTACTAACCGGCTACATACGTTGGGTCCCCTGTAGACCGAGCAGAATGGAAATGGGACACCCCACACGGGCTATAATAATGGGTCTCTTTGGAACAGAAGTGAAGGTACATGTACCGGTAAGATTACAAGAACTCTCTTCTTGTTTCCATCACCTACCCGGTACTCGTACTAAAAAACCTTACGAGTCCGACAACAATTGAGAATTTTCGAGTTCCCGCCGAAAATACGAGTACCGGGTAAGGTCTTACCGGTACCACCAATGAACCACTAGTGAACCACCAAGTGACCGGGTAGGAACACATACCAAAAATAAAAATTCTCTCTGTAATAGACTAAATTCCTATAACCCTTCATAGTGTCCTATTTTGTTAGTGGAAACGCATTCTTTGAGCGCCTTTCCAATCTCTATCTAAAAATCATATTTTTGGTGTTCGCAAACTTATTTTTCTCGCTTCAACTTTTGCTTCGCTTTTCACTGATTCGTCTAGTCGTTTCACATACATAGTATTAGTAATAGTACGTGCACCACGTGACACATATTATCGGTAGGTCCTCGCGGAGGGTGACTTGAGATTAGAAACACGTGCTCCTCACAGAGTTCAGTAATGGGGAGAAAAACCCGAGCAGTAATAGTAATAGTATGTGCACCACGTGACACATATTATCGGTAGGTCCTCGCGAAGGGTGACTTGAGATTAGAAACACGTGCTCCTCACAGAGTTCAGTAATGGGGAGAAAAATCCGAGCGGCTCGATGGGACAAGATTCACTCATCCTTTCTCATTCCATCAATTTCACCGTTCTAAATGCCACGTGCACTCCGTCGACTAATACACTGACAAGATCGAACCCGAACCTTGCTCGATTGTCGATCGTAAGATTACGTTGGGGTTCGTATTCTCTTCTTCGATGAACTGCTGGCGACGCCATAGTAATGTCGTGTTCACCGTTCCTTTCCATTTCCTCTGGTTCGGACCCGTGCAGCGATGAGGAACCACATTCGTCTACTCACAAAGAAACTCGAAGGAACGTTTCCGTCACAATATTTGGAAATCAAATCGAAAAAGGAGATAGCTCCCACGGAATTGTAGCCCGTCGCTGCCAACAAACATTTATCGTCATCCAATCAATAACAACACACCAGACACCAGACACCAGACACCAGCACCAACATGAAGTTCATTTCCTTCCTCCTTTTGCTTTTTCCATTCTTTGCCTTCGCGCAATTGCGCGGATCCCTCTACGCGGACCGCGATGTCACGATTCGCAGACATCTCGGGTCGAACAAGGGCAGTAGCAGCAGCAGCAGTAGCAGCAGCAGCAGCAGCAGTAGCAGCAGCAGTAGCAGCAGCAGCAGCAGCAGTAGCAGCAGCAGCAGCAGCAGTAGCAGCAGCAGCAGCAGCAGCAAGAAGGGCGGCAGCAAGAGCAAGAGAGCCGGCGCGATTGACCCGGCTGCACGCCTTGCTGCCCTTACAGGAGCATCATTCTAGACGACCCCTGGCTCAGCAGCACCTCCTCGGTAGTACAACAATGCTGCAAGATCTTGACGCAACGACCCAAATCAACGCAAGAACGCGACGCAAGAAGTCAACAGCGGCGGTCGTCGTCACACCACCAAACGGAATGGCAGGGGTATTTTTGGAACCCTGCAGGTGACGGGCCCTGCACCAGTCGTTGCTGCTGGTGGTGGTGGTGGTGGTGGTGGTGGTGGGATCAGGAAAACGAAGCGAACAACAACAACAAGAATCCTACTAGTATTTGTACTAGTACTAGTATAGTACTCTTTACTAGTGGTACTAGTACTACTAGTAGTAGTACTACTAGTAGTAGAGTAAACCTTATCTGTGAAGAATCAATGAATGAAACAAGATGAAAGTGAATGGAACATCAGTGACGCGAAACCCAAAAATACATAAAAAATAATCAGAACGACCTTTAAACGTTCCTCCTCGGGGGCACGTTAAGTTGTACGAAGTATATATTATATTATTAAAAATACGAAGTAAACATTAACCTTAACTTACCGAAGCAAATCATACGAAGAATGACAAGAACCAACGATAATACGGTAAGATCTTACTTCTACTAGTAGTATCAGCTACTAGGAGTAAGTTATGGTACTACGGTGAACAAGAAGAAAGTTACTGTAAAAAACAAAATCGTAACAATCTTCGAAAGACCATGATAACATCCAACAACAATACTAGTACTCATCTTACCTAACAAGTACCGGTACTGCTACCGTTCTGTACGGTACCACAACATCACGAAAGATGAGGAGCAGCTTCTAATCTTACTTAGTACGAAGTATTTCTTTGTCTGTTTTCCTCGTACTACTACCACTACTACTAGTAGTACTACCCACCATTTTCCAGCATTAATTGAAGTAAGGTTACCCAGTCCCCTTGTTCCTGCCTCCTGTCGGAACAGGAGATGTAGTAGTAATATGATCTAGTACTACTAGTACTAGTACTAGTACTATTAGCTAGTACTAGTACTAGTACTAGTAGAACTAATTCCTCTTGTGCATCCTCCTGCCAATTCTTGCGCCAGCAAATCTTGAACGATACCGAAGAAGGTGTTAGGCCGAGCCACTGCCCTCGGCGTGTACGTCGGCATATACGTCCTTGGCATCGGGCTCGAAGCTGGGAGGAATGTCCCCGATGGTGATCTCCATTTTCAAAGGCTCATTTCTGGTCAAAACGCCGTCGGCGTTTTCCAAAAAGCCGGTGTTGACTAGGATCTCCTGGCGAAAGTCGTATCTGGTGTCTTCCTCCTCGTCAACGGGGACCGAGCGCCGGCGCTCCGGGCGGAATTCGTACCGATGCGGGCTTCGGCAGGAGACAACGAGCACAGGGCAAGGGCCGATGCTGTCACAGCGACGGCGAGAACGGAGCGAAAGGAGGAAGACTTCGTGTTGTTGGTCTTCGTCTTGCCAGTGGTGGTGGTGATCCTCATCATGGTGGTGCTGGTGGTGGTATTGCTGGTGGTGGTGGTGCTGGTAGTAGTAGCTAGTACTAGTAGTAGTAGCTTGTAGTACTAGTAGTAGTAGCAGTAGTCACCATTCCAGCAGCAGCACTAGTATTACTAGTACTACCAGATCATGCCTGCTGATGGAATGGGGGGGGGGGGTTATCTCCTGCAAAGAAGAATATAGGCAGGGTGGACACCATCCCAAGTTCTTCCTGAAATTCCATTTTGATTTCTTGCTCCAATTGTGATTGCACCATGTGCTCCTCTAGTAGTACACCCCCACAAAGCATGCAAAAGAACTGCTCCCACGGAAACACCAATCCGTGGGATACTAGGATGATCTGTCTGCTGTACTAGTAGTAGTAGTAGTAGTAGCGCAAACTTCTCGTAGTCTACTACTAGTCTAGTCGAGTCTAGTACTTGTAGTAGTAGTAGTAATACTAGCCTACTAGTCTACCGTAATAGCAGTGCACCAACGTGTGCTGTCCTAAAGGAGGTTCCTAGAACAGATGAATTGCGTAACGACAAAAGCATCGGTCGTCCACTTCGTTTCATTTGATTTCATTCAAGTTCATTGCAGTTCCTTTTACCAGCAGCAGCATCCATTTGATTTCGTTTGATTTCGTTTGGTTTCGTTTGGTTCCATTTGCTTTCGTTTCACTACAGTAAATTCCATCCATTTCATTTTTCATCTACCGTATTCCATTCCGTTGCATTGTTTCATTCCAATCTCTCGATCTTGATAAAGTTGTGCCCGTGGTCGGTTTGCTTCGGATCGGATGTCATTCGAGTCGATAGTTTGGGGTGGTGGAACGGATGGAGAAACGTTCGCAATTGTTTGGATTGGCGTTGGCGTTGGCGTTGATGGTGGTAGTGGTAGTGGTTCCTATCACTGCATGCCTTACCTTAATGCATGGATCCACGAGCCTCGGTGCATGCATTCAGTGCATGCATGCAAGCATGTGCCTCATTGAACTTACCACGCCTGTGGCAGTCCGTCTCCGTCCTCCTCCCGTGCCCGTTTCTGGGAGGCGGCATAGGCCTCGTAGCCCTTGTAGGTCGTCGGGAACCGTGCTTTGTGGTTCGTCTTTTCATTTTCGTTTTCGTTTTCGTTTTCGTTTTCGTTTGGATTTGGATTTGGATTTCTGTTCTTCCATGGTTCTGGGAAAATGTCGTCCGGAATTTCGATGTAGTGTCGAAAGGCGTTGGGCAAAAAGAGATCCTGCGTGTAGCTGAGATCCTCAAACAAAAAGGCCCTTCGGGGCAGATTCGTGAGTGTGACAGTCTCGTATCGAAGCTCGTCTTGTTCCTCCGCGTCTTCGTCCTCGTTATATACGCGGACCCGTACGGTGGCCGTGTACACCACCTCATTGTCCTCGTCATAGTCTTGTCCGTCATCGCCGTCAACAGTACTATCAGTTCTTGGTTTTGTTTCGGTTTTTGTTTCGGTTTTTGTTTCGGTGTTTGTTTCCGTTTCCGTATCCGTATCCGTATCGGTTCCTCTTGCTGCTGCTGATCTCCGTCGTGCCGTGCGAATGAGCATGTCAACGGGTTCCCAGTCAAAGTCCATCCACATGACTTCCTCGGTAATGTGTTCGTCTCCGTGTTCTTTCCGATAGTCTTGGTTTTTCCACGCCGTGCTGACCAAGAGTCGGACCGTGGGTGGCAAGACCTGTTCCTGGTGGTGGTATCCAAAGAGATTGGGCAGTGGCTTTTTGGCCTGGTTGAGCTCGGCAGCACTGACGTAAATCGGAGGAGAATCGTCCAATCCTTGTCGTTGTCGTTGTTTCTGTCGTTGTTGTTGTTTGGTTTCGACCGGCTTCCAGTGTCGGACGTGTTCCTGCCAGGCCCGTTCCCAGTCGTCTCCGTAATCCAAGAGTATTTCGTCGTCTCTATGTATGTGTTTGGTGGCCACCACCTCCAGTGCCAGCACGGATCCCAGCGGATGGTTCCTGGTGAGATGGTCCACCGATTTGTGGAGCAAGTGTGGCTGGTGGTTGGACCGTTTCGGATCGGCCCATTGCAGGCGGACGTTGGCTCGCGTCTGGTTGTGGTTGATGAGCTGTACGCCCGGTCCGTAGGACGATAGCAGCAGGGTCGAGTCTCTGTGTCCAAATACGTAATTGAGCAGGAGCTGGTGTCCCGTGTGTTTGGTGTCTATTTTGAGCATGTGCTGTATGAGTTTCTCGTCGTGTAGCGCGTCGTAGTCAATCTTGGATTCGTCGTAATCGGGGTCGGTGGGAGACGGGTAGATTTTGAAAGAGTAGTCCGCATCATCACCATTATCATCACCATTATCATCACCATCATCATCACCATCACCATCATTATCGTAGACATAATAGGTATCCAAAATATCTCCGTGTGGAATGTGAATGAGTGGTGCCGCCAAGACAACGTCCCCGGGTCGAAAGGATGTTTCCGCAAAGGCCCCGTGTCCCGCGTGTGGAATCTCCGACAATCCAATCCTTACCGTGTCGGCACAAACGCCGTGTTCCCGAAACCAGTCCTCGTCTCTCCGAAAGGTTTCCTGCTTGAGGTCGACGTATGACTTGTCGGGCTGGTTGATCATGTCCTTGTAGAGGTTGGAATTGGAATTGGAATCCGAATTATTGGAATTGGAATCCCCATTCCCATTGGAATCATCATCGTTATTATCATGATGATTATTGTTATTGTTATTGTTATTATCATTAGTATTTGGAAGTGCCATGAGAATGCGCGAGTCTCCCCAAATAGTTTTGAGTGGTTCCACCACCGAGTCCCAAAAGGATTGCGCCGCCAATTTTGTTTGCGTTTCTTGTTCATCTTTATCATCATCATGATCATGATCATGATCATAATCTTTAGTATCATCATCATCATCTTTATCATCATCATAATCTTTATCATCATCATCTTCACCACCAACACCACCACTACTACTAACTAGAAACCTCTCGTAATAATTCTTCCACAACAACTCCGCTCGTGGATGATCCCCCGTCACCGGAATGGTTCCCAATCGCCAGGCCCGATCCAGAAACCAACTATCCCCATAGGCCACAAAGAATTCCTCAAAGGGCCCGATCGGCTTGGTCGCCCACGCCTGTCGACTGTGCAACGTGGACATTGCTCCCGCCCCCGGATCGTCCCCTCGATGAATGCCCTCGACTCCAAACCTCACCGGTCCTTCTTCCACGTTGACAAAATCCATAAAGGAATTCGCAGCGGCCCCGAATCCCGCGCTCGCCAGCGCCGTCTCGTGCTCCGCAATGTACTGCACGTTGATCCCAAAGGCTCTCGCCGACCACGTGTACTGGTCCCACAAAAAGTAGCGATCGGGATGCTTCTCGGCATCCTCGAAATACAACCCCGTGTCGGAATGCGTCACCTTCAGATCCACAATGGGAATCACGTGGTCTCCCAGTCGTTTCGTGATTACCTCGCCCTTTGCGTAGCCATTGGCGCCGGCGTACATTCCAATGCCGGTGCCGGGCAGAGTGGAGGGAGCCAGGTAGACTCCGCACGTGAATTTATTATTATTATTATTATTATTGTTGTTGTTGGTAGTAGTAGTAGTAGTAGAACTTGTAGTAGTACTAGTAGTACTAGTAGTACTTGTAGTAGTACTAGTAGTAGTACTAGTAGAACTACTAGTAGAATTACTAGTAGTGGGAATAGGAAAAGTGTCAATGTCATTGTCATTGGAATAATCATTGCCATTGCCATTGCCATTGGAATGATAATCATTGCCACTGCCACTGACTTTGTGGAGACGTCCTCCCCGGGCTGCTTCGGTAATGGATGCCGCTGCTGCTGCTGCCGCCGTTGCTTCTTTTTCGTTGCCTTCGCTGGAACTGGTTGCCGATGCCGATGCCGATGCCGATGTTAGTACTAGTAGTACTGGTAATGACAATGGCAATGACAATGGCAATGGCAATGGCAATGACAATGGCGATGCAACGAGGCACAGAGCCATCCACAGTGCCGAAATCTTGCGGGACGTCATGGTGGAAACTTGTGCTTGTGCTTGTAGTTGTAGTTGTAGTTGTAGTTGTACTTGAAACAGAAGAACTCAAGTTTCTCCCGTCGTAATCGCAATCGTGAGCGCAATAGCAATCGTGAGCTTAATCGCAATCGTTATGGTGATGGTGATGGTGATGGTGTGCCGTACGGTAAGCCCTCCTCGAACAACAAGTTCCTTTTGCTTCTTGTGTGCTTCTGTGCTTCTTGTGTGCTTCTTGTGTGCTTTCGTGCTTCTTGTGTGCTTCTTGTGTCTCAAACAAAATACACGAATACTTCTTGTACAAGCAAGTGAAGGTAACCTTCGTTCGAATGCAAGTAAGGTTACTGTATGAATTACTGTACAAGTATTAGAAGTGCAACGGTGTTCGTATCTTTCTCAACAAAATTTTATTCGCTATTCGTTAGTCGATAGTCGATGCTGTACGGTATTCGGGAAGTCATAAGGTTAAGGTTACCGTGCTTTTCCCACGAATAAGCAAACAAGACAGTGAAGCACATACAAAAATACAATAATTAGTAGTGGGGACACGGCAAAAACCAAGAATCGATCCGTTGGGGATGGGTTACACGTAGTAGACAGCACGAAATTTTAAAATTCTAAGACTTACTCGTAACTTACCGTACAAGTGATTGTACAGGTAAGGATTAGCTTCACATTGTACGGTAACTTACATGCACTTTGCATTGACTACGTAGTGAGTAAGGTTTAAGGTTATTGTGCTCGTGCTCCACAACTGCACCATAGCATAACACACTTAGGATCCATTGGGGTTAAGTCATGTGGTTTGGACCGAGAAAAGGCATAAATGAACATTCCACATTCCAAACTATCGAAACAATCGAGTCGAGTGTCGAGTGTGGAGTTGGCCTTTCCACAATAAAAAATTAAAGTAAGGCCTTAATCACCGGTAACTTACAGTTAAGTTACTGTACCGGTAACATTACCTTACCAGGTAAGATTACGGTAGGGGTTGTCTTTCAACGGATCGTGTTCAGTGTGCGCGGTCTGTGTCTCTAGTTTTAACCGCAAACAAAGTCCGGGAACAAAAATACAGTAAGATTTAAAACAATAATACAAGTACGAAGTAAGTTAAGGTAAAGGTCTTACGTCGTAGTATGTTAAGGTTACCGTAAGGTTAGTACGGTAAGATTTAGGAGGACATAGAAATACAAGAAGTAACCTTACGAGTAAGGTTTACGTAAGATTACGAGGAACCTTTTAACGAGTAATCTTACCGGTATGATTAAGGTTACCGTAAGGTAAACCTTACTCGACGAAATCCTTCCGAAACTCCTGTTGGGCAAGACACAGGTCACCGCAACTGCAGGATGCGGGTGGGGACACCACCGCACCTACCGTACACCTACGAGTACGAGTACACCTACACGCACCACCTGACTATGACGTATGTGAGGAAGGTCGCAATGGTAGGTAGGTAAGTGCCACGAGAGGGAACGACAAGGTGCGGGGCGATGCCTTCCCCATCTGCTCACGTCATTCATTGTCTCTTGGCCAACACCAAGCCGAGGACAATGAGGAGTGCTGTTCCCTGTGGGTGCGGATCAACTACAGTGCCGACGCCGCCGTCTGACGCCGCCCAGTCCGCGTCCACCCGCTGGCTACCCCAGCACGCTGGCTACCCCAGCTTTCCCCGATCCTGCCGATCACCCACCGACCATCACGTGTCTGCCCGCTGGCTACCCCAGCAGCATGCTGCTCAACCCAGTTACCGTATCCCGATCCTGTCGATCACCTACTGCTCAACCCAGTATCCCGTCGCCGCTAACCCGCGACTAAGCGCTGGCTATCCCAGCTCGCGGTTTCCCATTGGATACCCTGTCATCGACTTTCGTGTGAACCAAGATGAATACGTTACGATACAAGTAATTTACACGTAACTTACACGTAATTTACACATACTAGTAACTTACACGTAACTTACACGTATCTTACCGTATGATACTAGTAGCGGTAACCTTAGCATCATCGATCGACAACAAAAAGGCGTTTGGCGTGACGAATCAATCAATCATCCGTGTTGAAATCAGCACGCTGGGATGAGTTGTCGTGCATCGAACGGAACGAAACGAAACCAAGGACAACTTTTGATTCAATTGATTGTTGAAAGTTGGAAAGTTGGACAGTTGGACAGTTCTACCGTGAGTGTACAGGCACCGTACAGAATACGGTGAAATGCAATCGGTAACCATGGTCTTGGGGTTGGAGAGGCAAAAGGAAAACATCGACTGTTGACTCCTTCGTTCGTTCGTTCGTTCGTCCGTTCGTTCTTTCCTTCGAAGCAAAATAATCTTACCGTATTTATCATAAGTTACGGTAGTATTACGGTAATGTTCTTTCTTCTGGGTTCCAACTTAGTTTTCTCGACTGTTATTTTGATGAAATGCAACGAAATTTCCTCCCGCACTAAAGAAACGTTCGCCATGTTGAAGTTGTTTTACCGGGGCGTGTTCATTCGTGTCCAGTCTGGTGACGTTTCTTTCTCCATCAAACAACAATATGATTCCAATTTGGAAGTGTCTTACCGTAATCTTATTCAATACCGGCACTCGTACGAGTATAATATTACTAAGTTACTTCTACAAGTAAGTGAGTATAATGATATTGAGAATTTTTGTACTTCGACCGGTAGTAAGACTTATCACCATGATGATAGTGCGATCAACCATCCCCTCCTCACTGCCCCGCGAATTTTCCTTCCATGCGGAATTTTATCGACCTCATCCCCATCGATCCGTGGAAAATTAATGTTTTTCCTAAGTAAGATTACGTTGTACGTTGTATTTTTTCTTATAAATCGTTACCTACATCCTAGAATTGCTTACGTATCCCGACCTGGTACCATAGAGTCTGGAACCAGAGGAAAGGCCCTTCTTGGTCTCATAGTACTACTACTACTAGTACTAGTAGTAGTTAATAGTAGTACCACTGAGCTCCAGACTTGAACCATCAGAAAATTCAAGTTCGTGAGGAGGACGCATAATGTTCCTGCCTTTGGCAACCTTACGATAAACTGTTAGTAGTATGTTGTTGTCTGAACGTTGTGTGGAATGAATCGTTCCACAGAATCGGCGAAGTAGATTCGTGAGCCTTAGAGGTGTTACAGTTTCAAAGTTCAAACTTGTTTGACTTTTTTTTTGGTAAAATAGTTAAAATCGATCCAGACTCGTGAGCACTCGAGATCAGAAAAATTAATAAAAGTATTACCGTTCGGTACGTGTAACCTTAATAATAAGTACGTGAAGCTCAACATTATTATTTTATCTATCCGTACGAGTAAGATCTTACGATCTTACGGAAACTTAATCCGTTGAAGACTCGATGTTTTCTTATGCGATAACCTTACCATCGAATGCTTCCGATATGTAAGTACAGGTTACTAAGGCTTACTCACGCCTCATCGAATGGTTGTCAGCCCGATCATTTATGGATCATGGGACACTACTTGTACGTGATGTTTGGCACGTGTTTATCATTTATAGGAAAGATCTTTCAGCATTCGCAAAGAGAAATCGAAGTGATTGGTGTCGATGACAATTTTACTATCCATTTCGTCTGGCGCAATTCAATGGCTGCCCGATTTAAGGAAGAAAGCGGTGTAAGTAAGAGTAGAACAGAATATTCTATCGACTTACGGTGGTAGAAATCGTACTACAGTAAGTTAATCAACTATTGAATGGGTCTAGAAATTTCGGAAGTCAAATGGTATACAGCAATTATTTATCCTACTCTTCTCTAGCAAGAATATGTGATATCGTTAAGTATCTTACATGCGTATGAAAAAACTTTTCATCACAAAAGCCAAAAGAACTTTTTGTGATTCATGAAAAATGTTCCGATTTGGTAGTCTTTGTACGTTATCGTTTTGTGAATAAGAAGAGATAAAAACTTATTGTCTGAGCCTGGAGAAGAACTATCATGAATGTCGGACCATAAGAGTAAGAAATATCGTGCTGAAAATAAGAAGAACTACAGCAATAAGTACCAAGTTCAATTGAACGTTTTCTTATACGTTCGACAAAAAACTCTTGTCTCCCCGAATAACAATCCGAGTAAGTTACTACTAATAGTTTAGCATATCTACCGGTCAAAGGGGGCTCTCGAATATTATTTTTCTACGTCAATTTTTGGAATATGCCAGTTTTCAGCATTGCTTCTTCTCAAAAAGATCGAACTTTCCAATAGCCTGAAAATTTCTGCAATCGATTCAGTATCAAGCATATTACGAGCATATACGTTATGTAACACTATGGAAATAAATTGAACGGAGTAAAATGATCTCTAAGGAAACATTTATGGAGCGTTTCAGTTTTCAAGAATGTTATCCCAATCAAGAGCAATGTCAGATTGACATTGTCACTCATCATTGTAGTATTGCTTTCGATGACGAATGAACGAATCATTAGATAAAAATATGAATTAGTGTGACTACGACAAATGTTGTTTCTATGATATCATTCAGGCATTTAAGACAACTGCTAATACTAAGTGAGGGGCCGAGAGACTGCTTTCGTCAACTACTGCCCGAAGCACACTTATTTACACAGCTTAACACTAAAAAATTTCCCACTCAAACACAGATTCGAGCATCCCCAAATAATGGTATTGAACTAATGGTTCGATAGAACACATCCCGTAACCCAACCCAGACAAACACAATTCTCCAGTTGTACGTCCCGCACCGATCCTGTCGCATAATCATCATCCCAATTGATTAATATACAGTACAGTGCGTCCCCATCAGTAAAATATCACTCGAACAACTTGGTTGACTCATCTTGATTGCCATCTTGATTGTCTTGATTGTAAGTGGATACGCTTAGTAACAGCACCATGTGCATTTCTTGGGTAACCGTGGAGGAGTGTGGCAGGTAAAGGGTACTCGTAAATGCCGGTTTTTTTATGTGCGATGGAACTACCGTACACCGGGCTCGTCGTTGGAGACGCAAGTGGCGGGAACGACCATGGACGAGTTTGGATTAGCTTTAGCGTTAGCTTTTGGCGTTATCGTTGGCGTTATCGTTGGCGTTATCTCTAGCGTCAGGGCCACAGCCTGCAATGACAAAGGGGATGAGAACCGAAATCGTCAGGCTTCCGGGCCTCACAAAATGGCAATGGCTCGAAGTTGTCTACAGTTGTTCAAAAAATTAAATTACCGAGGAAGTCGGCCAGAGAAAAAATCAATTGAAACGAGCCCTTTCCAATGGCTTTGTTCCAGTTGAAGACGAACCCTGTCGACATGTAATACAAGTAACCTTACTTGTACTTGTAGGAATGAAACTCACTTTGACTGTTTTGCATCATTACTCCCACTTTCCCTTGCATCGTTTTACAGAACAACCAAGAGCAACTTTCAACAGCGACAGCAACAGCGACAACAAACAACCAACCATACTAAACCAAACCAAACCAAACCGAACCGAACAAAACAAAACCGCCGTCTAGAAATCATGCGCTTTGAAATTGCCGCCCTTGCTGCCATCTCCTCCATCGGAAAAGTGACCGGGGATCGTGATGGTCCTAACCTGCGACACGTGTCTCAATCAGTCTTCCCAAAAGAGAAGGATGCGGATACTACTCCATCCACAGATTCCGGAGCTCAAAATGTGGATGCGGAGATCGAGACTGTTGTCTCTGAGGAGAAAGAACTCCGCAATTCTCCGCTTTCTGGTTCTATTCTCGAGAATTGGAGCTTGTCTTCAGACTCTGACTCTGAAGACCAAGACTTTGAGTTCTGCGGCGTGGGTATTCTCGATGGCGTGTGCTCTTCTAAGGATGATATCTGTATTCCCTTGGATCAGTTCGAGGAAACGTATGGGTATCATCTTTCCACGTACGAAATTGGTGAGGAGGAACGCGAAGGCATTGGAGTTTGCGTCTACTCCGATTTCCACGAATTCTACCCCTACCCCGAAAACGACAACAACGGCAACGACAATTACAACTACAACGGCCCGTACTTGCTAGCTGCTCCAAGCCTCCAGGACTCCATGTTCCCGGAGATCGAGGAACCTGCGGTTGTGAAATCTCCCTTCGATGTTCAGTATCAGCCGCCTCTAGTACGACAGCGTCGTCTGGGTGAAGACTGCAACACGTTCTGCTCCAATTACCAGCAAGCCAAAATAACTGAGACGGGTGAAGAGTTCCGGATGTTGGTATATTCGTGCATCGACCCTCGTGCCGCCGGCGTGGATTGCCCCCACCTGTACACTCCTTGGACCTGTTGGGACGTTTCCTCAGTGATCAACATGGCTAGAGCCTTTCAATACCGAATGTTCAACGAACCCATTGACTGCTGGGACACGTCGAATGTAACGAACATGAGACAAATGTTTAACAAAGCCTACTATTTCAACCAAGTCATCGACGCGTGGGATGTCTCCAAGGTTGTAACCTTTAATGGCATGTTCAAAGACGCACCCCGTTTCAACAAGCCTCTGGGGTCGTGGAACACAGGGAGAGCCATGGACATGAGTCAAATGTTCCATAAAACCTACTCCTTCAACCAAAACATTGACAACTGGGATACATCGAATGTGGTTCTCATGCCCTCCATGTTGAGCGGAATTTATTTCAACAATCCCTTGTCCAAGTGGAACGTTGGCAAGGTCAAGAACATGAGGGGCATGTTCTACGATTCCTTTTTGTTCAACCAAAACTTAAATGACTGGGATGTAAGCGGTGTGAACTACATGGACGACATGTTCAACATGGCACAAATGTTCGATCAATGCCTCTCATCGTGGGGCACAAAGGCTTCCGATAGCGCGACGGTCTCCAACATATTCTACTTTAGCGGATGCCCCGCCACCGAAGATCCCGACCCATCGGTATCGGGCCCGTGGTGTCGATCGTTCCAGGATTCGTGCGGCGAGAAACCCAGGAAACCATGCGAGAACTTGGTCAGCTTCAAGGCCGGATCCATGACCATCACCTGTAGCTCGCTCAACAGTCTACCCAAGAAGGATGTCAAGACGTACTGCAAGAAGTATGCCAAGCTAGCGTGCCCCGCGACGTGTGACAGTCGATGTACGTGCAAGGACAAGAAAAAGTTCAAGATCAAGAAGAACAAGTTCAGCATTTTCGCGGGAAAATTCAAGTGCAAGAACGTGGGAAAAACCGACCAGCCCAAGTGCACAGATAGGATCAGCAACGGGAGTACACTCGTTAAGGCTCAGTGCGTGAAGAAGTGTGGCTACTGCCATAACGACTAAAACTTGGTAAGCAAGTAGGGCTGCCCTGTGTGCGGGCGAGTACAGCAAGCATGAACGCCACCGAAAGCCGAACCCGTGGTTTCAACAACCCACATCCACAGAAATTCCAACCCATCAGCCACGCATGTGACATTGCCGATATCTGTTTCTTCGTTCATATACAGTAAGTTGATGATGTTTTCCTTGTCAAAGGTGCTGTCACTACAGCCATGTTCGAAGGGTTGTGTTGGTAGGAGCAGTGGCAGCGGTAGCAATGATGATGGATGACAGACGAATGATCAATGATGAATGAATCCCTTCTAATCATCCGCAACGCATGGATTGTTTTGCAAACTTGTCTTTACCACTATGTGTTTAAAACAGTATTGAGATGTGAGTTCTGGACCTGTATTATAACCATTATAGATTATGCATGCTGGAGAATATATCATTCATTATCTACATACTATTAAAACACGAGTCACGAAAACACTACACTGCCGAAGACAAAACGAAAAGTCTGAGCCGTACAGTCATTACCTGCTTTTCTTGGGTGCAGTGTCACTGAAACGAAAGCACATGAAATGAATTAGTTATTTTTTGGTCCGAGAGTGGTGTAGAAGAAAAAATAGTACGTAGTAGTCCCTGTTGGCGTTCGTTTCGTTGTGTTCTGCGGTGAATGAATCACAATCATCTCTCGCGAAATGATTATTGCTTTTTATTTGCGTCGCGCCCGCCCACAGACCTTTGTTTGTCGTCGTGTGCTTACGTTGATCTGGATCGATCGAAATCGTCTCGATACAGTAGTCAACAATGAAAACACGACGAAAGTCTTCTGGTAAAATACAAACCCGTAATACGACGTACTCGTACGTATTTCTAAAGAATAATACGAAATCGTGTACTTGATAATCATGCGAAGTACTAAGTACTATACAGTACACTGCATCGCTAATATCAAAGTAATACAGTACAATACTACAATAGATTAACAAATGAATGTATGAGTGAATGGGTGACTCCGTGGAATACGACAAATGATTCGTTAGGTTACTTTTACTTCGTTGGCGAGGAGTTGTTGTTTTTGCGCTTGCTCGTTCCTAGTTGCATATTTCGATTGCATTGGGTTTGGTTTCGCTCTGGCACTCGCGCACTCGCACTCGCACTCGCACACACTATTGCGCTGCCCGAACGCTACCGTGATTGCCATCCATCGCTATCGGTTGTCATCCGCCAGCTCTGTCAGTCCCCAGGGATGGAGGGTCACAAATTCCTCGGCCGCAGTCGGGTGAATGGCCATGCAATTGTCGAAATCGGCCTTGGTGGCCCCCATCTTGATGGCCACCCCGAATCCCTGCAGCAATTCGTCGGCCCCCATGCCAATCACGTGCAATCCGACCACCCTTTCGTCGGGACCCGCGCAGACGAGTTTCATGGCCGTCTTGGGTTTTTCGTCCATGACGGGAACCAACGGTTTCGTGGAGGGTTCCCGGAGCGACGAATAGGGCTTGGGATAGTGCTGTTGTTTGCCGGACAACGAGGAAGATGAGGAGGCGGTTTCGTCGGCGTTCCAGATTCCGTAGAACATGTTGGAAAACTTGGATTGGTAAACCTTGATGGCATCGGCGCCGTATTTTTCGATGGCCTGTGGTTCCGTCAACCCGATCGTTCCGATTGGTGGATGACTGAAAATCACCGTCGGTACGTTCTCGTAGGACACCCGTTTCTGGGTGGGTCGAAGCTTGTTGTTGTTGTTGTTGCTGTTGCTGTTGCTGCTGCCATCGCTGTCTGTTCCAAACAGCCGATCCGCCAGGCGCCTCCCGGCCGCAATGGCGACCGGCGTTAGCTCGATCGGTCCAGAAACATCCCCCACCGCGTATACGCCGTCCGCCGAGGTTTCCGAGTTCTCGTCCGTGACAATGTGTCCGCTGGCAGAAGTGACGACCCCCCGGTTGGACAGCTGGAGAGGCTCGACCAGCGGAGCCCTCCCCGGAGCCACAATCACCAGGTCCACATCGTCGATGACCGAGCCGTCGTGCAAATGAACGCGCTTGACCAGATCCTGCGCGTCGTTGACGACCTCTTCCACCCTTGCCAGGCCTCCCGTGTTGCGGTAGATCTCGATGCCCTGCTTGAGCAACTCGTCGTCCAGCGTGTTGCGGATGAGGGGATCCAGACTCCTCATGGCCTGCTCCTTTCGCAAAACCAGTTTGGTGTCGGTGCCCAGTGCCTGCAAGACCCCCGCCAGCTCGACGGCGATGTATCCGGCGCCGACCACCACCGCGTTCCGTGGCTGCTCTTCCAGCTCGAAAAATCCGTCGCTGGTGATGCAGTGCTCGGCAATGCCCTCGCCCTCCGGGAGGACCGGGTAACCGCCGGTGGCGATCAGTATGTGTTTGGCGGTGACCGTCTTGGTGACGATCCGCGTGGTGATGTTGAGTGCCTTTTCCTTGGTCCAGTTCTTGACCTCCTCCACCACCTCGACGTGTACCGTGTTGGGATCCTTCGAGAGGCGGGCCGTCCCCCGCATCCGATCTACGCCGGAGTTCTTGAGGTTGCGCTCGTAGATGCTGTTGAGCCGCCGAATGTACAAATCCCGCTGCTCCTTCAGAAAGGACCAGTCGAAGGTGATGGCGTCCTCGTCGGCGTAGTGAAACCCGTACCGGTGCATATCGTGGACCGTCTCGGCGATCGAGGCGGCGTTCCACAAGACCTTTTTGGGAACGCAACCGACGTTGACGCAGGTTCCCCCCAACCGCTGGGCCTCGGCGACGGCAACGGTCTTGTTCCAAGTGCTGGCGGCTCGCCGGGCACTCGCGATGCCCCCCGATCCGGCGCCGATCACGAACAAGTCGTAGTCGAATCCGTGGTCCAGGTCCTTGCCACTGGTGGTGGTGGTGGTGGTTGCACTGCTGTTGCTGCTGCTGCTGCTGCTGTTGCTGGACGAAAATGCCCGCGTGCTCCCGGCCACCGACAACTTTTGTGTGTTTGTCTTGGATTGGCGATTCAGAAAGGTTCGCGCCGTCACGGGAAAGTTCAAGTTCCCGTTCCCGTTCGAGGTTCCGGTCCCCGACACCGTCAGTTCGTGAAAGCGGGTGTTTGCCGATGCTGGCTTGCCCGCTTCCTCGTCCAGCGTGGTGGTAAGATACTCGGCGAGGATTCCGATCCGATCCAACGGCAGAGAAACGGTGGTTCGGGTGTGGTTCATGGCCACCGCTCGGAGTGCGGTGGTGCTTTTCAGCAAGGAGGCCGCCGCCAGCGCAAAGAACACCATGGTTGTTTTTGTTTTTGTTTTTCTACGGGAGTGCAATGTCAGAGTCAGAGTCAGAGTCAGTGTCAATGCAAATGTCAATGTCAGTGTCAGTGTCGAGCGGCAGAGGCTTGTGGGGAATCCAGCGAGGAAAGAGAGAGGTGCAGGATCTCCGTATTTTTGTGTAGGATGATTGTACTTTCGATTCTGTTGGTGGTTCTGTTGATAGTTCTGTTGATGGTTCTGTGGATGGTGATGGTTATTGTCGTGTCTCATAGAAGAAGAATGGAATGCAATTCAATGCAATCGGTATGCAAAGGAAAGGAAAGGAAAGGATTGATTCGATACAACAACACGACACGACACGACACGACACGACGCAATGAAATGAATTGAAATGCAATGCAATGCAGTGTCCAATCTACCGCACCGCACACGTGTACCAATCTGTCAAAATATAATGGAAACTTCACTCCACTTCACTTCACTTCACTTCACTCACTCCACTCCTACTGTGCCAGTACCAATACAAGCACCCTCCGACAAATCAATGGCCAATGATTCTGATACTGACAATGGCTTTACAGACTGACTCCGTCAAAATACGATCTATCTTCGTTTGTTGCTGTTGCTGTTGCTCCGTTCGTTTTGTTGCCCTTTTTCTTTCCTGTCCCTCCTGTCGAGTGTCAAAGAAGTTGCTCGTCCCAGAACTACAAGTGCAGTTGTCGGTTGGGAATCGAAGATCGAAGATGAAGATTGAAGAAAACCTGCGTTGGGATACCAGGACAAGTACCAGAACAAGTACCAGTAGGACTGGGACTACCAGTACCAGTAACGCACTTGTAGAAAGTTCGAGCGCCAACACCGATAACGATACCGATAGCAATACCGATAGCAATACCGATAGCAATGGCAATGGCAATGGCAATGGCAATATACCGATATAACCAATGCAAATACAAATAATGATAATGCAAGTATTACAAATACCAATACTAACTCCAGCACCTGCCAGTAACAAGTAGTTGTGCTTGTAATTGTATCAATGAAGCATGGAGGATGGAGGATGGAGGATGAGACCTGAGATTTGCGACACAAACGACAAACAACAAACTACGAACGAGATAAACCTTACAGCAAGATGGGATGTCAGATGATTCCCTTGATTCCCTTACCGTGCAAGCACAAGTAACCTTATAAGTTACTCGTAACCTTAAGTACTCGTACGAAGTAGTAGTATTTCATTACGATACGAATGGGAGTGCATACTAGTACGAGTAAGATTTAACGTACCTGTCGAGTACCAGGAACCAGTTGGTACCTTTCCGTAACTTGTAACTTACTTGTAGTCGTACGAGTTCACCTCTTTGTCAATCTCGAGAAAATCATCAGTAATTAGTAACCTCAAACCTTACCAAGTTTATGCCATAACGTAAAGCTTACTTTTAAAAATGCGCACGAGGCAAAAACGAAATAACCTTACTTACTCGTAACCTTACTCGTAAGATTACTCGTACAAGTAATTTACCGTACCGGTACTTTTACTCGTACCGGTAACCTTAATCTTACTCCGGGGAGACTGTTTTTATCGAATCGCACAATCAGCGAATGACAGTTTGTTTTTGTTCGGATTTGGAGAGGCAGTTTCCTACCGAATATTTTGTATACTCCGATTTATAGCCCGCGCCACCAATTCTCTCATCTCAGCGCGAGGTGATAATACCCGGAACTCGCCGAAACGCACTTTGTTGTTCAGCAAAAATGTCACTCCTTCCGTTGAACGCATACCACGTTCCGGACGGTTGCACCGGACGCGACGACCACGAATAAAAACGATGGAAGGAAGGAACGAAGGAAGGAACGAACTCTATCGAAAATATCAATCGTTCACTTGGTTTGGGGATACATGGGAAACAATCGCAAGAACCGATATCCAATATCGCTGCAATCGATCCTTTTGCAACGCAACGCAACGAAAACGAAAACGAAAGAGCGCAGCAATATCGCAGCTCCGTTATTGTTTCTTGTTGCACGCAAACGAACGAAACGGAACTTGTCGACATCGTGCACCTGTGTACCACTGTGACTGAAGCGATCGCCGGGTTCTATTGCGTTGCATTGTCTGCCATTATTGCATTGTATCATTGTATTATTGTATTGCATTGTACGGCATAACTTTGTTCGAGCACCGATACTCTTTCATAGAACAGAACAAACCAGGCGGCAGCACGCCATACCACGCCACACCACGCCGAAGGAACGTTCCTTTGCTTCAATCCGCACATCTCCCACTACCGGTAATTACGTGTAGCGAGCATCGAGTTGTACCGCCGGCGAGCAATAGTCCATTTCCAGGCTCAGAATTACGAGTGAGAGTGAGAGTGCGACATTAACAAGCAGCGAGAACATCCTTCGTGGCGAATTCCATTCCATTCCATCCAATCGCAATCAACGCAATTTCGATACTTGTAACCGGAGTTCGAAGAGAATATATGGAATTGAATTCTTCTCTCAACCAAGTCGATAATCCACAAAGCAATCAATCTATCTATCTATCGAATCAATCTATCGAATCAATCTATCGAATCAATCTATCGAATCAATCTATCGAATCAATCAATAAATCAATCGAATCCATCCATCCATCCATCCATCCATCAATAAGCGCCCCACCCAAGCACAGAACAACACAGAACAGCACAGAACAGACCATTATACCGATCATGCTGGGCTGGATCCTCGACGAAGCCCACGACCAGGTGCAGGGGGGGACCTGCGCCGGGCGTGAGTTTCCCTCCGACTACTCGTGCACTTCTAGCGTGGAACGGCAGATGCCGGACGACAGCGACCAGACCATCGAATCCATCGACACCACCACCACTGGGGGAGACACGCTCCCCAACGATTACGACAATGACAATGACAATGATAAGGATACTTCCGACAACGATAATGATAATGACAGCTCGGGAACTACCGAGTCTGCCAAAGCCGCCCGCCAGAAGCGCCGGATGGAGCTCCAGGCCCGCATGCTCGAGCAGCAGATCAAGATTCAGGAGCAGCGGCTGCTACAACCCGCTCCGGATGAGGAGGAAGACGAGCGAGAGCCGGACGATCGAGAACTGTATGGCGACAAGAAGGAGAGCGACGAACTCGAGGATATCCTGGGCGTCAACTCGAACGGATCGTACTACTTTACCTCCCTGAACGACATTGACCGTTCCATCGGCAGGACCCGGACCAATTCGCTGCTGGCAGCCAGTTCCTCGGGCGTGTCGTCCCCCGCCTCCCGCCATAGCAACAGCCTGCGAGACGGGGATGAATCGAGGGACGATGCGACGGACCACCGGAGCCTGGGGGACACCACGGTTGAGCAAACGGACGACGATTCGACCCTTAGCATCGTTGATGAGGAAGACTACGAGGACGAGCCTGGCAATAGAAATAGAAATGGCAATGGCAATGGCAATGGCACTACGAACGGGAAGTCGGCCTCTAGCATTCCCCAATCACCTTCCAACGACATCGAGACGGGACTCCTCTGCGGTGCCCTCGCCTGCGGAGATTCGGACTTTGCAGCACACAATCGAAAGGAGCCCATGTCGAGTCCAACAACGCTCTCTTATCGCCAAAAGAAGAATAGCAGCAGTAGCAGCAATTACAACTACAACCGCAACAACCGCAACAACCGCAACCACAATGCAACCAGCACCTACTACGAATTAGAATCTCAACAAAACAACCACAATCCACAACATCCACCGCGATCCACCTTTACCATTGTCGACGTGGTGGACGGAAACGCCTCGCTTAGCGACGACGACGATTCCGTCTTTCGGATGAAGGCCTACGGCTACGACGGAACCGTAAAGCAAAAGCGGCGACGCCGCCGACGCCTCGGGATCATTGTGCTACTGTCGCTGCTGGGGGCGGCGGGGGTGACCGGGATGTCCCTGTATTTCTTGTTGGGAAAACGAAAAAAAGGAGGGGATAACGATTCGCCAACCGCACGAGCCGAAAGCCCCGCAGGTGGAGGCAACAGCAATAATGCCAACAAAAACACTACCACCACAGACAGCAGCGGTAACGAAAGCGACGAAAGCATCGAGAATTCTGCCTACGAGACTCCCATGCTCCGGCTCGTCGATCCCACCTCGGATCCAAAAGAGCCGGTATCCAACGACAGCGACACCTATCGCCACAACGATAGCGACAGCGATAGCGACGGAGACGAATCCGAGATCGAGGACGAGGTCGAGGACGAGGACGAAGATGAGGATGAGGACGAGAATGTGAGAGACGAAGTCCAAGAACCAGCCAACGACGAAAGAGAGGATGAAGACGAAGACAAACGAGACCATCAAGACGAAGACGCTTCCACGTCCAATTCTATCTCCAATTCCTTTTCCAACTCTTACACCGGTTCCACCAACCGAATCGAAAACAGGATCGGTGGAATAGTCGAGCCTTCCAACGCTCAAGACAGCCAACAATCTCCGTTGTCGTCCACCTTCTCCGACTATTCCTCTGCTCCCACGGAGTCTCCCACGAAGTCTCCCACGGTGTATCCCACGGTGTATCCCACTCCTTCTCCGTCTTTGGCTCCGTCGGTGGCACAGATATGGATATCCTCTCGGCTAGACAACAGCGACAGCAACAACGAAAACGAAAACGAGAACACCATGGATGAAGAAGACCAACAAGATGGTACGCCGGCTTCCCTTTTTGACGATGATCTCTTCGACGACGATTTGTTGGAGCAGCATATGAAGGCTTACGAAAACTGGAAGCTCAAAAACGGATTCCTCGACGACGAAGGCGGCGAGAACTACCGACCCGCCATCAGTCCGGGAGAGCTCGACGACGATCCGACGACAGACATGGAACTCAATGTATAACATACGAATAAAAAAAAACAAGGCATTGATCGATCGATCGATCGATCGATCGATTGATAGATCTATCGATAGATAGATCGATGGAACGACCATCAGAAACAACACAACACCATTCCTCCATCCCAACAAATCCCTGACCTTCCCTTCATGGGTTGAGCACGCACCTGTCGTCGTATCTATAGGGACCGACACGATGCCTTTTACGAATATACAATACCGATACGAATCCAATCCTACCAAGTTCGTGCCTATCCAACCCAACCCAGCCCCAGTCCCCAACGCAACCCAACCTTATCGAAATCGACTTCATCGAATCTTATCCAACCCAACCCAACCCAACCCAATTCGAAACATCCGTCGTCTCACTAGAAAAAGGAAAACAACATGTCCGAAATACATCGGATTGCCGTCACTTTCTTTCGAGTCTCCATGGTTTGTGGTTTGTTGTACGGAGCACAAATCACAACTGCAACGAGAACGAGAACGAGAAATTGTTCCCGAGAAATAATGACTCTTTTTTTACGAGATTCAACACAAAATCGAACCTACCGGCAGCTACCCAAGCACAGCACATCGCTGCGTTCGGGAATCAATCTTCCAGAGATTATTATCAGGAAGAGGAGTACTTGATATTACTATGTTTTGTATAATAACGATCCTAGTGGAATTGTATTGCTACTACTACTACTACTACGTAGGTCCTACTAATTCGCTACTTCGTACAATACGCCACTCCGTTCCAGCATACAGCACTGTATTCTACAGCACTATCACTATAGTACGCGACAGCAAGATCCTGCTGCCGCGAATACAGAGCTGAGCATCACTCAGCTCAGCTCAGCTTTTCATGTTCTCACCACCTTTTCTTTTTAAACATGCCCTCCTCCTTATCGGCCGATTCCTTTGGTGTATCTCTAGAGGGGAGTATCTTGTAGTATCTGAGAGTCTGCAATAGTGTCTGAACAGTATCCTCTGTAGAGGACTCACTGATTGCCAGCAATCCGTGCTGTGCTGTTGCTGCTGGTGTTGCTCTCTATCATTTCCGATGGGCAGCATACTATATAGGACTTGAATTGTGCGTAATCGAAATTTTATTATGAAGCCAGTATGTATCGTACGTCCTAAGTAATAGCATGATAGTGTAGCAGTCATCGGTGAACTACGAAGAAATAATAATGATACTCGTAATCACGTATTTCGTAAACCTTATCTTGTATGGCGCTGTGGTTGATTAAAAGACAAGAATTAGCGTCAACATGCTGTCACTCATTTCGATTGTGTTGTGTTGGATATGTACGTAACCTTACCATTACCATACTAGCCCCCATCTATGAGGCCTTTTCTGAGGCCCGATCTGTCCGGCAAAAATCATTACGAAGTAAGTCTTCCGTGTACGAAGTAAGGTCACGTGAAATTACTAGCACAAGTAACCTTAATCTTGATTACCAAGAATGAAAATGAAATCCCTCATCAAATTCTATTTAATTAATTTTAAAAAATCATTCTTCCTTCTTTCATTACCGGTAGGAGGCAGACAATAATACTGTAATACCGTTTGTTTCACTTATTCTTCTTTCAATCACCCTCAGCAAATCCGAATAAAAGAAAACAATACAAGAAACAGCAGATTTCACAATGAGCGGTTGCTGCTGTAACAGAACGGACGACGCCGACGAGGACGTGGACGTGGGTGTACAGACGTGCTGCGGTCCAACACCCAATGGAGCACGTTGTGTGTGTTTGTGAGTTTCTGCATCTGCTGCTACATCTGTTTCTTATTCTGGTTTGTTGGGGTTGTTGGGGTTGTTGGCCTCTTCACTGTCTCTTTTCTGCCTCTCTCTCTCTCTCTCTCTCTCTCTCTCTAGACCCTATAACGACTGTCTCCCGATCACCGCACAAATCCTTTCTATCATTGCTCTGATCATTTCGTGGTTTTGGTGGATAACATTCATCGCCAGCATCATAGCGATGGTTATCCTGCAGATCATCTGGTGCTGCCGCCAAAACCGAGCCGGAATGATGGTTTCGGTTGTTATATCCGGGGTCACTGCGGCGTTGTGCTTTTTTTCGGGGATCTATTTCCTGGTCCGCTGGAGGGATGTTCGGGATTGCGGTGTCTTTATCTGGTTCACCGAAGATAACATCAACAGAGACATTTGTCCCGAAACCGCCTGGGCGATGGTGGCCTTTGCCGATGCAGCGCTGTGGCTGGTCGTTTCCGGGTGCATCCTCTATTTCGTCATCAGCGGACGCTACGACAAGTGGGAGGCGGCACTGGGGCGTAGTCCTCGTAGCGAACCACCAGCCTCCCTAAACGCCGTCGCTACCACTGCCGCTACCGCTACCACTTCAGATGTGGTTGTGGATGTAGAGCTTCCCGCGGTGGCCCACGCGGTGCTGGCGTCCGATCCGTCGTACCAGCCTCCGGAAGCCACGCAAAAGACGGATCATGCTGCTGCTGTTTGATTTGTTTGACAGACCTGATGGATGCCATTCCGATGGAACTGAGTTCTGCGGTGCGATGCAGTGCGGTGCGATGCCGTGCGGTGCGATGCCGTGCGGTGCGGTGCAGGACTGCCCGACTGCACGCCGGGACTAGGGTGCAAAACAGGAGGTTTGCTGGTTCTAGATTTCTGTTTCTGTTCATTGTTTTCGGAAATGAAGTCCTTCTGCCTCTTTTACTACCATTCCATGTAGTAGTACTTTCTTACTTCTCCTTTGTCACACTACTACGTACTCTTTCACCTTATGATTCATATACGAACCCCGGTTTCTTTTGTGATTATTATTAGTATTGAATAACAATAATGCTACCTTATCTACTGCCGACACAACTCCGTATCGCTAGCCATTGCATCAGCATTGTTGGCGCCATCCCAATAGGGACCATCCACTTGGTTGATTGCACATGATCCGACGATGTGGGTGATGATGGTAACCTTGTTACCAGCCCCTACTGGTAGTTTTATCGTGGCGTATGTTAACATCCCGCGACATGCAAAGTGGTACCTGTCCCTAGTTCTACGTTGCATACAAGTTTTCTCGATGATGATTCCGTTCTTTAAAAAAAAAAGTTAATATAGTTTTTACTATTACAACAGAGGGCAGGAGGATGGCGCCTTAATTCCGGTCTGTTCCAACTGTGCCGTCGTCATCTTCGTCGTCTGTGTTGCTCATTGACACGAAGGTCGACTCGTCCTTGCTCGTGGAGACTGCTGTCAAATCGTCGAGCTGGAGCAAGTAATCCCGCTCGTACGAAGTAGGATCACGGATGACATTCTGCAGCATGGCCTTGATGCGTGCACATTCCATGTGGTCGTTCTCGGTGCTCATTAGCATCATGAGGGTGGCCAGACCACCACAGTTGGCCCACCATTCGTCCGGGTTTACAATGTTCTCCAATCGCTTAATTGTTTCCCGGACCGTGAGTTCGTACATTTCCCTGTCGGACTCGGTCTTGCTGCGAGCGTTTTCCAGAGCTTGCATGCGCAGCTTGAGGCTGTAGGATCTCTTCTGTTCGGCTTCCAGTTTCGCTTCGAGGTTGGCATTGGCCTGGCACAGCGCCTGCTTTTCCGTTTCCATTCTTGCTTTCGTCGCTTCGAGTTCCGCTTCGACTTCCTCGCGTTTTTCGATTTCACGGTCGATGACTTTTTGGAGATTCATCTGCTTCCCGATTTCCTTCGCGATGGCAAAGTCCTTTTCCTTGGCAAAGAATTCCTGCCGTTCCTCTTGATCAGCTCGGAGCTTTCTTTCAGCGTCCACGGTGGCCTCTAGGTACTTGATCTTGGCGCCAAGGCCTCGCTCACAGGTGACGGATTCGATCAAGAGGAGCTCCAACACGGCTGGTGTCGTGACCTCGGTGAGTGTACCGGCCTTTCCCTTGAGCTCGTTCTCCGGCCCGGACCAGTTCGACTCGGTCAAGGCCTTGATACAGCGCTGCTGGAGGCTGGTCAGGCGGCTCTGAGGATCCGCCTGTGTTGGCAATGGGTCTTCCGCCTCGGCAGCCTGGGGTTCCTCGTCTTCCTCAATGGATGATTCGTAGTTGGTACTTTCCGTAGCAATGGAGGTCGACGCAGCGATGTCATCTCCTTCAAAGGGTTTGTCAAGCCCGTTCTTGAGCTCGTATTCCAGCAATCGCAATGCGACCGTTTCGGAAACTTCTGGCAGCACGGATTCTGCCGTCAGCTGGCAAAAGGAGTCTTTGAAATCAACTGACTCATGGTTGAGACGTGTGTCAAGAAAGTATGTGATGTTCTGGCTCCAAACCTTGGATATGTTGCCCTGGTCCTCCGTTTCCTCCGAGGAGTCCTCCGAAGAGTCCTCCGAGGAGTCCTTTGCACCGCTATCGTCGTGATCACGGGCCAGGAGGGATCCAATTTCAAGCCACAACGGCAAATCAGCAATCTTCGAAATGTTGCAGGCAGGACCCAAAACGCTTGGGTCCTTGTGGCACAAGGAGACGATCATGTCCATGATAGGACTGACATCGAGGACAGCCGGGGGAATGGTAGCTGTTTCATCGTTGAGTGGTGGATCTTCTGATCGCAAATCCTTCACGATCTGGTAGTACTGGGTCACAGTATCGGGTGTCAGATCGGTTTCGATGAATGTTTGCACCATGTCGCAAACCCCTTGATCCATTCCAAGATATTTGCAAAGGCAAAATGCCGCAACTGCGTTGCTAGTGCTTAGTGCTCCGAGAACGTCAAAGTTCGCTCCACAGTAGCAGTAGTCGAGGATAATCTCAAACGCTTCGGCGACCGAGGCAAAAGCGTCTGCCGAAAGATCCGAAGGCAAGCTAATGACACAGCTAGCAGAGCTGTTGGCGTTGTCCTTTTGCGGTGATACAGGTTCGAGAAAGGATTTGGTGAAGAACTCACTCTTGGGTCCGACCATGTTGCGATGAATGGAGAAATATGCATGTCGCTCTACTTGCTCTTTCTCTGCTGGTTGGTCCTTGCCTTCTTCGGGCTCTGCTGCATCCTCTTCTTTAGGTTCTACCCCTACTCCCTGTGCATCTCCCTCTTCCAGTTCTTCCTCCTCTTTTGGAACTTCTACCAGTTCCTCTTGTTGATCGTTGGGGGACGATTCGGTGTCGTTTTCGTGCATGCTGTCGCTCGTTGCTACCGAGTCATCTCCTGAGCTGGAAGTTGCCGTCGACGAGGTCGATACCGATGCGGCATCTTGATACCTGTCACCTTTGATGGAGTGAACACCGTTCGTTGTGAACGAAACTCTCCAATCACTGTAGAGAGGGGCCTCCTCTGGCCCTCTCGTCCAAGAGGTTGTCAACTTTGCCATGTTGGTTGATGGGTGAACTCCTTGTTGTTCGGAATGTTGCACTCGTCCTCGTAGTGTAGATTTCCTTTGGGCCGGTGTTCTTTCTGATTTTTTGACTAAAACTCTACCAACCAAGTTCTTTTTTGACACAACTACAAAATCAACTAGCGTTGAATTCAACTAATGGGGCGGGCATCCGGACACTATAGAATTTGAGTGGCCAAATGGTCGTGCAACGTCTTTCGACATGTGCACCGCGTTACGCAGAATCTGTCTCAGATTTTCGTGTTCATCCGAAATTTTGGTTGATATCCTCATACCTTGAACCGTTGTGCGTAGGAATCTTTTGGGACAATATGACCGCCGAAGATGGCGAAGAATGAACGAATCTTCCTTGGCGGTGTTGGGCGCAGAAGTTTACCGTTATCGAACACCGTTGAACGGCTTGATGTCAAATAAGTGATTTGTGTATCCGTAACGGATCGTTGAAATTCTCGACTATGGTAACTAAAGCGGAGGCGTTCCGAGGATGTCAATTACGGAGCACCGCCAAAAATGAGATCTTCTTCACGGACAACGTATTCAGTCCAAAAAAACCATTCGTTCACTGTCGCTGGGTGATCAAAATTAGTCGAATCCAATCTATCATTGGTTTCTCTCAGCATGCAATATTAAAGCCTAATTCTATGCCCTGTCCTAAACAGACATACGTGCGGTTCACTCTATATTCGCCGATAGTGCCTCGGGGTGTGCGCGTGAATCCGAGCGGACGGGTTCTTTCACGACTGATGGTTCTTGTAGCATCTGTCCTCTGCTCCTACCGTATCGATACGACACATACGGTACCGGTACATATTATCATCATAACAAGCAATATGTATGAGTTGCGAAATGTCTGTATGATGCTTGAGCTCCGTTCTGTAGCTCGTAGGAGCATGTGGTGCAGCATCAAACCCTACACGGTAGTAGGGTTTCTTGGGTGCTTGGGTGCTGTTTAGTAGCTAGTAGTAGGGTATGTAGCTCTGATGACGGCGGTTCCCACGTCAGGACCTAGTACTACTACTAGTAGTAGTACTAGTAGTAGTAGCACCATGCTAGTAAGCACCCCCATCAAGAATACTAGCATCACCATGTATCCATAGTAGCACACCAGCACATAGAACTAGCATCCTAGTATATATGCTGCTACTAGTGGTAGTGCTAGTGCTAGTATGATTCTCTATATGCTAGTATGGCCCTGTTGCTAGTCGCTATGCAGCTCTGGTACAGATCGTCCCTACTCAGGGACCCAGCAGCATCATATTGAGCATCTAGTACTACCAGTTGCACCATAGTATGAAGATATTCAAGGTGCTATGGACTGTGCTAAGGCTCCTGTGTAGGAGAGTGTACTGGGGCTACAGGCAATGGCATCCAGTGGCTGACTCCTAACAGGTGCTGAGCTGTGTGCTAATTGGTAGCATACAGGCTTAGCAACAGGCTTAGCAACAGGCTTAGCAGCAGGCTTAGCAACAGGCTTAGCAACAGGCCTACCCTGTTTGGTATGGGTGCTAACAAGAAGTTACTAGGGTCGTCGCGTACGATTTGTACCAATCGTACGTACCCCGAGTAGAGCACCTGTAATGGTGTAGCTAAATGTACAGGGTTAGGGTTGATAATGCTACGAGATGCTGGAGATGCTAACCTACCATGATACCATGCTAAGATACTATGCTACCGCCGGGGTCGGGTCATTGGTGTATAATATGTACTATGACCGGATACCCGGCCCAGACAGTTATCCAACGAGCTAGCGCAAGTGAGCTAGCACACGATTCGATCTAATAATTAATCGGAGATACACTACGCTACTCCGTACGCTACACGTAGAATACAGTACTGGAGCTACGGAGCTCTATTATCTACGAGTTAGCGGAACGCTGTCACGATACGATACGAAGCTGAGCTCCGCTCAGCTTCCGACGCTATATTCACTCTTTCTTTTATACTCTAAATTAAACGCCTATCATGCCCTCCCCTTACGATCGATTCCGATGTACCTCTAGGGAAGTACCTTGTAGTAACTAAGTGTATGCAATAGAACCTGAACAGTGCCCACTGTAGACTCACGATTTGCCAGGACTTTATGTACTATTATTGTTAGGGCTTTCCCCTATTTTTCAGTAGTACGAGACGAGTCGATTAGATCTCCGAAGATTGCTGACGAGCAATATCAACGCAATAGCAGCAGGGGGAAATATCTTTTACACCAGACTCTTGAGTCTCAACAGACACTGATGTCTGCTTACATTGTGTTGAGTGCCCTGCATCCGACTACCAGTAGTTGTACTAGTACCAACCAACAACAAGTTTGTGGGGTGCTACTGTTCTTGCTGACACAGCCCAGCACCAGCAGTAGACTTCGTCGCCGTACTACTACGATATCGGCAATATGCAACCATTGTTGCGCGCGCTACGCGCTAGTACAACCTTCTACGTGGAAGCTCCTACATACTCAATACGTCACTCGCACCTCATCAGACCTAGAGGTACAGCTTTATTTTCAACCGTTTTTAATACGGTATCAGTTGCGTTTCAATTTCCAGTAAATTTGCTCATTTGGTAGATTTTTATTCCCGTATTTTAACACGAGGTGCGCAACTAAGGCAACAAACCGACTGACATGGGAGTTGAGAGTCGCGGAATCTTCCATCCCGGGACTGTTTTCGAATTTTTTTATTGTCAGCTCAGCTCACAAAATATTTGGGTCCTGCTGCTGTTCCAGCTGCTCCTGTCGCTCCTGCTGCTGGTGCCGCTGCTGCCGCTGCTACTCGTCGTGCTGCTCCTGCTGCCGCTGCTGCTCCCACCGCTGCTGCTCCTGCTGCTGCTCCCACCGCTGCTGCTCCTGCTGCTGCTCACATGACCGCTGCTGCTGCTCCCACCGCCGCTGCTGCTGCTCCCGCCGCTGCTGCTGCTCCCGCCGCTGCTGCTCCTCGTCGTCCTGCTGCTACTCATCGTCCTGCTGCTCCTCGTCGTCCTGCTGCTGCTCCCGCCGCTGCCCCTGCTGCTGCTGCTCCCGCCGCTGCTGCTACTCGTCGTCCTGCTGCTGTTCGCTCCTGCTGCTGCTGCTCCCGCCGCTGCTGCTCCTCGTCGTCCTGCTGCTACTCATCGTCCTGCTGCTCCTCGTCGTCCTGCTGCTGCTCCCGCCGCTGCCCCTGCTGCTGCTGCCCCTGCTGCTGCTGCTCCCGCCGCTGCTGCTACTCGTCGTCCTGCTGCTGTTCGCTCCTGCTGCTGCTGCTGCTGCTCCCGCCGCTGCTGCTACTCGTCGTCCTGCTGCTACTCATCGTCCTGCTGCTACTCGTCGTCCTGCTGCTGCTCCCGCCGCTGCCCCTGCTGCTGCTGCTCCCGCCGCTGCCCCTGCTGCTGCTGCTCCCGCCGCTGCTGCTACTCGTCGTCCTGCTGCTGTTCGCTCCTGCTGCTGCTGCTCCCGCCGCTGCTGCTACTCATCGTCCTGCTGCTACTCATCGTCCTGCTGCTACTCGTCGTCCTGCTGCTACTCGTCCTCCCGCCGCTTCTCCTCCTCCTCCGTATTTCTGTTGGATAGGGGAAGTACCCCTGTTGTTGCTGCTAAGGCATGTTTCAAGGTTCAAGTTTATTGTTGTTACCCTTGTCGGTCGAGTGTCAAGTAAAATCAGATAACACTTCAAAAGAAATTCGATGTCAAGTTTATCACGTGATTTTATGCAGTGTTTTGCAGTGTTCTGACTTCGAAATAATTTTGTGATGTATTCCAATGGTCTTAGGCATACGACTCGAGACTCAACTGATCTGTATTTTGCCCGCGCCTTGTTACATGTATGTACAATTGTACGTGTTTATTGTACTGTGCATTTATAGTTGCAGATTATTTCGATACCATCACGGTACGGTACGACTAATACTACTATTACCGTACGAAGGTGCCGGTATGAATACATGATCCCGACGAGTTGTACGGTAAAACCTTACAAGCAACTCTCACTTCGGAATGTTCATTTTTCTTCATAGAAGTAAGTTACTAGTTACTACGTGTTTCGTATTTCTTGGTTGAAAGCACGTACGAGTAGGTTACTAGCAATAATACCATCCCTACCACACCTTTTTTGAGGACATTCTATTACTATTGCCCGTACTACCATACCGAACGGACTGCGACGAGTTTCATGAGGCAGTGTCACAACGAATCAGTTTCTTACTGTAGTCTTTAATACGAAGTAGTAATATAATACGAAGTAATAATTACACATCATAATGATATGTGCGGGTCAGAATCCGTACATTGCAATCGGTAACTTTACCGTACAGGAACAGTAAGGTTACCGTACGGTAGAGTTCTTTGTCTTGGAAAAATTAAGATCAGAAAAATAAGTTTCATGTTTTTGTCACGATAGAGAAACAACTGTCAGAAAATCACACTAAGGAATATGTGGCGCGATGGAAATTCAATTAATAAAATTGTGTAATGCAGGAAGACACTATTTTTTTATCATCAGCCGGTTTTTAACTACTACATTATTTTGTACCTACCGGTAAGGCTTATTCTTAGAGAGGGCAGCGTAATTTTGTTAAAAGGCTCATTGTTCTTCTGATATAATGTGTTAATTGTAACCTATTTTTTGTGCATTTCAATAGCCTGTCTGGTTCAAAGCTAGAGCAATCGAATGCCATGCCCGTAGCAAAATGAGATATGGTCTTACTCGTTCCCACTAAAGAGAATGATAATTAAGATTATCCAAGAGTTTTAGTGCTCGATCAAAATTTATATATCCCTTTAATTCAAAGATAAAGATACCATTGAAAATGGTTAATCCAAAGGATTCTATTTTGTATTTCGACGACATTTGATTCTGACAGGTAAAATCCCAACCTAAATATCGGATACAAGCCCAAGGAATCTGAATTGTTTGACTGAACTATCATGATTGTTGCAGTGTGACACTAATTGTCCGATAGTACACAAAGAAGGCCTTTACAGACCTATCGAAGTGCAATAGAACGTTGGGAGTTTGAAGTATCGTTCGGTTCGGAAAGAATATTCCCAAGAACAGATTATACCATCAATCAATTGAAGAATTGCTAATTCTCTGATAATGATGTTACGTCGATCTGCCTTTGGCTGCTCATGAATAATAGTTTTGTTTTCTTCCGAAGGTAAATCTTATGACACATGACATAATTTGGTTAATAAAGCGTAAAGCGTGCCATGACCCACTCAACCGTTTTGGTACAACCGAACAACCATTGTACCAAAAAAAATCGTTCTCGCATACGATTCGTCCGTGTAATCCATCATCGATAATCATACCGTATTATACCGGTACGGTATATATAATATTCTCTTGCCTTTGTCGTTTTCGAACCACTGTTCGCAAACCACTGTTCGCACCACCGCGGAACCCAAGTCGAGCGAGTGTCGTGCTCTTCACCACTCAGAAGAGAACACCGGTGACATAGCCACTCGCATTGCTCCAGATCGCAACCTGAACATTTACCAGGTACGTACTCCGAAGTGTTCTCCGAGAGACTCTCGATACTGGACATTTCGGGATTTTTTTGGAGACTACGTTCCTGTGCTCACACGTCATACCGTCGACTACATGTGCATACTCAATACGACAGAGCTCATGATATAACATCCAAGCCAGCCATAAGCCAAGCAACCGAGACAAAGCAAACAAGCACAAGATTGAGTGATCGCAGATTCTATTGCGAAGTCATCAATAATCATACACGCACCGCGATTTCGCATCGAAAATCACATACCATCAACGACAACGACGACGTCAACGACGACGGCGACGGCGACGTCACCCTCGTGATTGCTACTACGAAGTACTTTGTGTTTCTATTCCATCACCAACGACAAAGTAAGTTGCCCCACTCCAGAACTTGGTTTCGTCGTGCGAATGCGTATCTATGTGTCTCTTGGTTGATCCGATTATTCTTTTCAATCAAGCTGCATTCCATTAATACCGTGATATCATAACAACAAACGACGAATTCTAGGAACTTGGAATCACAAATTCTCTCGAGAACAACAACAGCAACAACGAAGACGAAGACGAAGGTGAAGCTAACAGCTGAAGCCAACAGCTGAAGCCAACAGCTGAAAGCTAAAACTGAAACCAACAAACGACAGGAAAAAGCGACCCGCCACCAACAATGCACGCGCAACGACGAATCCTTACCTTGCTGTTATCGATCGTGTTGGCAGGCATGGTGGTTTGCGCCGTTGGGACGACTCACGACAAACAGAAACAGAAAATCGAAGACAAAATCAAACGCAATCGCTTGGGTCAACGATCGAAAACCATCGAATCGACTGCCGAAAAAGCGGCAGCAGCGGATGGTAGGAATACGAATACGAATACGAATAGGAATGTGAATGTGCATACGAATGAGGATCCTCGTCGAGTTCTCAATGCCGAATCAAAGAACAACAACCACAAAGAAATTTGCAACCAGATCTGCACCCAGTACGGGCGTCCCCAGATCAAGGTGTCGGGAAACCAACAATTCCAACGACTTGTCAAATACTGTGTCGAGGATTTGTATAAGGACACCGAGGACGACGACGATCCCCCCATCGAGGAGTGCCCGGAGGACCTCAAGGGGATCCCCCTCAATTGCTGGAACGTGAGCAGCGTCACCAACATGGAGTACGCCTTTTACTTCCACGAGACTTTCAACGAACCTCTCGATTGCTGGGACGTTTCCAACGTCCAAAGCATGAAGGACATGTTCCAGAACGCTACCGCCTTCAACCAGCCCCTCGACAATTGGAACGTCAGTTCCGTGACCAACATGCGGTACATGTTTCGCTCGTCTCCGGCTTTCAACCAGCCGCTCAACGACTGGGACGTCTCCAACGTGCCGGACATGAAGTCCATGTTCTATAACGCAACCTCATTCAACCAATGCCTCAACCGGTGGGCTTATTTCGCCCCCTACAAAACCGAGCTCCGGTATTTTTTTGAGTTGTCTGGCTGCTCCAACACCACCACCCCCGATCCGAGCAATCCCCACCCGTGGTGCCAGACGGAAGCCGAAAATTGTCCCCGGATTGGCGGCGAATGCGCGGACCACTTCAAGACCTACACGATCCGCAAGGGCCTGCACGAAAAAGGGAGGAAAATCACCGTCACCTGCGCAGAATTGGCAACCTTTGGCAACAAGAAGAGAAAGAGACACTGTATCAAGGCACGGCCGTCGTGCCCGTCGGCTTGCCAGCTCCGGTGCACCTGTGTTAACAAGCTGGGGTTTGTCATCAAGAACAAGGGCAACCACTACAAGGGTCTCTTCAAGTGCAAAAACGTGGGGGCCAGCAACAAGCAGCCAGAGTGCACGACCGTGGTCAGAAATGGAAAGCTGGTCCGGGATTATTGTCCGAAAACGTGCAACCATTGCGTCGAGCCGATCACCAAGCCGGCGACCAAAAATGTCGTCGACTGGACCACCTGGGTAAAAAACCGCAGCGGTCCCAAAGCAAAACACAACATATTCTCCTGATCCGGAATGCGGTTCGATTTGCTGTACCAATACCAATACCATTACCAACGCCATTGCCAACGCCATCCATGTATTACTATTATTGTTTTCATTGTTTGAATACTTCTAGAGAGAGCTCAATAATTTTTTCAGAGATTCATGTTTCATAATTATTTGTTTGCACGCCAATCCACTGTTTATGCTATTACTTCATACTGAATGAATCCGTGTACGTTTACGTGTACGCAGTATGTATTGTTTCGTTCTCGAACGAATCCGAGTTTTGGCTTGGTAAGTCCCATGACTCCACGAGTTGGTCGCTCCATAGTGCACTCATTAGGCAATTCATGCAATCCATGGCATGGCTCGTCGTCAACAAAAGAGTCGAGTTTTCTAGTGGAACCGAGTCTAGCTATTGATTTCTGTGGTATTTGGGGTTTTCATTAATTTCTATTTCTCGGTCTCACACATGTCCCTTTGATCCGTTCTAGTAGTTCCAATCGCATAGTTCCTTGGCATTCCATTGAGATTTGTGATTGGTTTGCATTTTTCCTCCGTTGAAATTTGTTGCCCCGTGAGGGATCCTCCTTCGCTATTGGTTGGGTCGTAGTACAAATTTTTGCGCAAGCCATCTTGTCAACGGCATCCTCGACCACAAATTTCGTTCGTTTCGTTTCGTTTCGTCGTGTTGTGTTGTGTTGTGTTGTGTTGTGTTTCGTTCGTGATCCAATCCTAATTTTGGTTTGTTCTGGCACGGGGTTGGAAGCAACTCCAAAAAATGCCAGTCCGAGTTGGTGTTCGAGTCCGACATGCAACCACCGGACGAGGCGATCGGACGGAACTCATTCAAGGGAGCAAGCCATGTCTGTTTGGTTTCCTTGGATTTTTTTTCCGAACCAAATCAAATCAAATCAAATCAAACCAAATCAAATCAAATCGAGCCGAGCCGAGCTGCAAAGCAGAATTTCGTTGGTTTTCGACTTCCATATTTAGCCACAGGTTCTTCCAGTTTCGATCCATCCGGTCCGACTTTCGATACCGGGACCTGGAAGCGGTGGAACTCGTTGGGTACTGCCAATGTCAGCAAGATTTTCGACCAGCGGTTGCTTAGGTACTGTAGTTCGGTTCAATTCAATTCAATTCAATTCAATTCAATTCGGTTCAATTCAATTCAATTCAATTCGGTTCAATTCGGTTCAATTCAGTTCGGTCCGGTACTGTGTAGTATGGCCTCTTTTGTCGGAGAAGGTGACCTCGTGGTTGAGTCGCAGATTCCATTCCGTTCCATTCCGATCGATTCCGATCCATTCCGATCCCTCGATTGTGAGATGTGCGTATCTCCCACTCGGTTGTGTTGTTGGCATTCCTCGGATCCTTTCCGAAAGCCCATTGCGCTGCCAAACTCAATGACAAAGGTGACTACACTGACTGATTTTTGATGCCATCGTTCCGAGCTCTCTGTTGAAAGGTGAATCCTAGAAACTCGTCGTTGCATTTATGTTTGTATGTGTGCATGTCACGATGTTATCACATGCACGGTACGAATGGGTTCAGTCGCAACGAGCACGGTGTATTCTAGGTTGTCTTTCGGCATTCACAATACGTGTAATACATGTGTACAGTAAGGTAGCACACGAGATGCTGCAAGATGTTTCATCATCTTTGGGTCAGTCGAGGGGCATCTAGCAATCGCAATGCTTACATTACATCCGCTGCCGAATGAGAGTGAGTAAAGAATTTTAAGAATGGAAGTAGAAGAGACAACAATCCTAATTGCGTGCCACTTCATAATAAATACGAAGTAAATGAATGAATTGTGAGAATTCCATGCGGATCGACCAAGAATCTCATTATGTGCTGTACTACTGATCGTGGCAACTAGTGAATGGTATGTAGCACGGATTCGCATTAATTCGGTAAACGAATGCGCGTGCCTCAAGGTATTCAATGTCGTTTAGAACGTAGAAGAAATACAGAAGAATAACGGCACACGGAAATCTCAGAGAATACAATGGGAACTCAAAAACACAAGAAGAATGTGTTTCAATAATTGTTCGGCATTGCCGATCTCAAGTACATTCTTTTTACCAGTCACTACCAGTATCATTGGTTCTGTCGATCCCATTGGAGAAAATGAATAGCCCATAAAATGGATGCATGTCTTTTCGAAAAAAGTTTTTGTTGTATCGTGAGAGGTGAAAGATACGGTAAGATTAACCTTACGAGGCACTTCGGATTTTGACACGTTAGCACCAAGCTTCATGCCACGCGAAATGATGGGCTTCCAGGAGCAAAAGGTCGAGGAGTGGTGAAAGCTTCTGAAAGACACTTATTCGTTTTAGATGTTCGTTTCTGCACATCCACGGGCCGTTTGAGGAAACTATCCGATGGACTCAGTCAGTTACATCGACTGCTTGCAGTAAGATTTTGAGGAACGGAACGCTACGATCAAGGTACTCAAATCGGAATCAGACTAATGAAGGTGGAACACTGGCTTCTTTTGGAACAACTTCCATTGTTTTACTATTTAGTATTTGAGGTACGGGATGGTTGTTGCTGCTGGTTGGTTGACACGGTACAAACACAGTACTCTTACTGATCAATTATCATCGAAACGTAAAGGCAGACCGGAACAATCCCAACAGCATAACAAGGATTTCACAATACAACTATGAGGCCGTCTCGGCAGCGAATTCTTGTTGCTTCATCAGAAGTTTGTTGCTTTTAAATTCAATAATCTGATTACAATTTTACTTATTCATACTAAATGTGCAATACTGCGTGAAAGGGTACGACGTGGAAGGGGAATCTCGTACGAACGCTCGAGGAAATGGTATGGAACGAAACATTGGAAACTGTCAAACCATCGCGGCGAGTCAAATCGAGATTGAAGAAGAAGTAAGCAATGAACGAAAGGAAACAAGTTTGCGGAACAATTGTTCGACAGCCTTACTGACAAGCAAAGGGCGGTGTTCAGCGAGCTCTCTATTCGCCAATTTGCAGTTGCATAATACAGTAGCTCTTTCCATTCATTCCCTTCCTTCTTTATTTCTAAATGACTTCGTCGAGTACCATTCGTCTCGTGAGCAGACACCGTCTAGTAGTGCCATTGTTAATGCCTCGATTGAGGTTACATCCTTCGACTGTCTTCCACGAATGAAAATCCTCGTTCGGCGACTCGACTCCTCTCATCTCAATTCAACTGCTGGATGTTACCATGTGTTGGAGTTAGGCGCAGGGTCCCATACCGACCAGGGCACAAGTCTCGAGGCAAAAGTCCCAGACCTTCTTTTTCCCCTCGACCTTCTTTTTGCATTTTTTCTTGATCTTCCTGATGTTCCTTTTGTTGAGTTTGTTCTTGCCCTTTCCGACCCACTTGCAGTTCTTTTTTTTCTTGCCCTTGAACCGAAAGTCCTTGTCATCCTCACAGTCGAGGGTGGATGTTGAAGTCCCAGACCAAGAGACATAAGGAGTGGGCGACGCGGTGGGATTGGGTCCCGTCAGGTCGTTATTGGAGATGACGACGATGGCGTCCTTCCCACCGTTTTCAATGGATTTGAAGTCGATGTAGACGTCGGGTAAGTCGGGTCTGACGATTGTGTAGCTCTCTCCGACCGGTACATTCCACCGCTCGGTCAAGCCTGTTCCATACATGCCGCCCCTGAGTTTTACGAGGACAGTAAGAGTGTCGACAAATTCCGGCTTTGCATTTACTCCGCTGTTTATTCCAGTTGCACGATTGTACCCCAGGTAGTAGTCCTTGCCATGGGATTCACTTCCATAGTATTTCAGGCGCAACACAACCAGTTCCCCGTTGGAGGACCCGTCAGGCTTGTAGTCATCCAATCCGTTCAAGACAAAGGTTTGAGGACTTGACAATTGCCAGGGCACGATTGATAGCTGCTGCTTTTCATACCATCTTAACTGCCAGTTGTTGGCAGGATTGAAACAATGAGGACCTTCTTCTCCTAAAACATTTCCCATGAGAGAGGCACGATCACCGTATTCTATGCCATCTGCCATGCTATGTCTAAGTCCAAGGTTGTGTCCAATTTCATGCATCTGAACGCTGGGATACTTGATCCAGTTATCATAATGGCTGTCGAAGGTATTGAGAGGAGCCCAAGCACCAAAAATCTTTCCGGGAGGGTAGGCGAACATCACAAGGTCGTACTTTTGTTCGAGACCAACACTTCCACCATACTTTGCTTCTGCTGCGGCCTTCGCTACTGCTCCGAAATCAAAAACATCGGTGTCTTCGGTCAAGGGAACATCGACTTTGACGTCAACAATACCGGCTTCTTCCGGAGTCATCTGGCCGTGGGAACAGGCCTCGTATTGTGTCTTCATGTTGAAAGAATCGGTAAAGATTTCCTTTCTCAATGTTTGGACCGAGGCTACTGGTTCTCTATTGAGGCTGTCAATGACGCGAACCACCAGGGTTCTAAACTTTCCTGTTGTTTTGCGGTTACGATAGTGACGAGGGTCATCTTTGGACATGGCTTTGACCTCAGCTGACCCTGCCCGTGAGACCACCAAGGTTCCAAGGGCCATGTGGGCGGTAGAAGCCTGTTTGACAAAAGCCCCATCCCTGAACTTCATGAGAGTCCCTCCGGAAACCGCCGATTCAAAAAAATCATCTGGGACACCTTCGACTCCCATCTCGGCTGGAATGCCAAGCTCTTCTGCTTGATCTTTTGTGAATCTACAAATCCATCTTTCGGTATCGGATGCCACAATGAGATAAAGAATGCATTCTGCTTGATCTTCTTCTGTCAGGTAGCGGTGTACCTCTTGGCCATCATCGTTGGGAGGTGATGTGGAAGCCACTTGCACGAAGGCGAGGGCTAGGAAAAGGAAGAGGGACCGCGAGAAGCTCAGACGTAGTTTCATGGTAATACTGGTACACAATTCTATTGTCTTGGATTTAATCAGCAAAGAAATAATATTGGTTGTGATGCATCGATTTTTGATCAACACAAAATTAGATTGTGAGATGATCGCACAGTATCAACTATCAACGTTATTAACGTACAAGAAAAGGACAACATGCCTGTCCTGTACTGTAGATTACGGAGTATTATTTCTACTTATTGTTTCGTGGACTCAATACGTACGTACTTACTTATCGGAGAGTAACGCACCGGTAAGAGGTAAGGTTAAGGCTTCATGCTTCTTTTTCCAATATGATTCGGATTTTGATCTCAAGTGACATTTTTAAGCATCACTGAAAATCACGCCCAAACACAAGCTTTTTTTTTAAAGGTAAGTTACCTGATGGTTGTTGCTGCTTTTTGGTTGAGACCATAATTGTTATGAATTGGGGACTGAATGAACTAGTAGATGATTCGAAGTATAATCGTAACATTGTTATCTTTTAAAAGATCTTCCCGTACTTGGTTTGCCATACCCTGGACGTACTGTATCTCTCAGAACAAGGACGATCATTAATTAAGAGAACAAACCACTTTATGCATTGAAAAACACTTCCTGTTGATACCTGTGTACCTATGCCCTTCTCTATGTCCTTTCATACCTATGCCCTCTTTATGTCGTTTCGAAAATCGCTTATGTCTCTGTGAAGACATTCACGATTACATTTCACGATTATCGTCGTCTGGTAATAACATAATAAATTTACTGTAATTAGCATAAGACCTTAACTGCATACATGTACTACGTAAGGATTTACTTCGTATTCAGTATCGAGTTAGCGTACAGCAACCTTAACCCTGTAGCATTTTCGCTACAGTATGCCAAGGGTGCTACAACCAGGTAACCTTATCTGTAACTGGTACAAATAATACTATGAAAGGACTAAGCACAACCAGTCTTGATAGGACCCCATAGCATCTTGTTACAGTGTTTTGCTAAGCCTACTAGTGCCTAGCATCCAGCCTAGCATCCTGGAAACTGTTAAGAGAAACTAGGGTACTATGTAGACTCAGTAGTACTAGTAGTAGTACTACATAACCAAACTGCTGGGGAACTCAGCATCCTTCACAGCATCTTCCATAGCATACTGGAAGATCTGCACCAGGTGGATTATTGAAACACTAGTACCATTGCTAGCTACAGACATAATGCTGGTAAGACAGGATTCTTACTGCACTACCGTACGTAGTAAGTCTCCACGACTCATGGAGATTTCGAATGGACTGTACTAGTAGTAGTAGTAGTAGTAGTAGTACTAGTAGCTCCTCACTACTAGTAGTAGTACTAGTAGTACTACTACCTAGAGGACTGCAAGAAAGGGGGACGCACCAGTATCAATGACTAAATAATAGGAACGGGAATGATCCGTGAAACCAACCAAATCCAGTGGAGTTCCCGAGTTCCCGAGACCCCGAATCTCGGATCGAATCGAATCGAATCAAATCGAATCGAATCTCATCCGATCCTGCGCCGTCCTTTTCAAAGGTGCTCGACCACCTACCCACTCACCTACCTCATCCTCCTGCTAGTTTGTCGTGCAAATGGCGGCCTTGGCTGGTGGCGTGACGTCGAACCATTCGCACCGGAGAAATCTAATCCCAACCGGAAGGCGTTTGTGTTGAGTATTGACGTAGGTTGACGAAGGTTTACGTAGGTTGTTGTTGCTGTACAAGGACAGTTGAAATCGCAACAATCGTAGTCCTCAATCTTCCTGTTGGTGCTTTCATTGCTGCTTCCGTTGCTGCTGTTGTTTCTGTTTCTGTTCACCTGTGCTTGGCATTTGAGGTACGCTAGTTTATGGTGATTGGGGATCGCTTGAATTTCCTGATGGAGTCTCTGTACGTGCATGGAATCTTCCGGAGTCCAACATCGGACACCGTGCACATGTTCCCGGAAGTCGTTTCGCTCTCGAAAGGTGAGTCTCGTCACTTCCTGGGGAGCCGAGCAGCGTGTCAACAACACCTGGGTTGTATTTGTCTGGGTCATCTGGTGTACCGTATGTAGGGAAGGCAATGATACTAGTAGGTACTAGTAGCAATATCATACAAAAGCAAATCTAGTACTTCGTAATTTGTTTTCGATCCATCCTTCTGCTACACGCTACGCGCCACACGCCACACGCCACACGCACGAGTACCGTTGTAGTTTGTGTCTGTGCCCAGAAATCCATTGTTGTTGCCGATCCTACTACCGTATAATCGTTGATTGTTGATTGTTGATTGTGATTGATAGTACCGTAGTACTTTGACGACAACGGGGGAGATACTCCTCTGCTCTTCACTGCGGTGAATAGAATCTTGTTGAACGTTGAATGTTGAATGTTGAACCTTGTTGCAGTCTGATTTCTGATTGTTTGATTCCGATGAAGAAATTCATTCGCCTTCTAGAACCGAAAATCACGCAGGCGTATCAACGATCAACGATCAACGATCAACCATCGAACCGAGGTTTCTTTCTTTCTCAGCCACCCCATTCTCTCTCGTTGGAAGGCGCAAAGCGGCATGGATTGTTTTGTTTTGTGAGCAACACTACTACGTGTAGTATGCACTCGGTATTTAGTTGAATAGTCCGAGGTACCGTATTCACATTGCTGTTGTGGACCGGTCATAGTACTACTAGTTGCTACTAGTACTACTAGTACTACTACTAGTACTACTTGTACTAGTAGTAGTAGTGCTGGTACTAGTACTAGTAGGGCATGCAGCTCCGGTTTACAAAGTAGATCTCTACAGTCGGGCCCAGCACCCTCTCTAGCATCCTCCATAACATCATTGCTCAGAGTATTGTTGAATGTATTGCATGTATTGCATGCATTGACATTTTGAAGGCATCCAAGAAGTTCAATACCGGTACTCAGTACTAGTGTCGGTGGAAATTCCAAGTGCCAACCAGAGAATTCTAGTGGCAGTAACTTCGTACGGTAGTACTACCCGTAAGTAAGAGTACCGGTAGTTGTAGTCTTGTCTCATCGTATTCGGTGAAGTAGTACGAAGTAACTTACTACTACGTATCTTACCGCCACCTACCGGTAGCTCCTTTTTTAATGCCCGATCGACCAGTATGTACCAGTATCCATGCTCGTACGTACGTACGTACGTACGTAAGATTACCTACTGTCTTCAAAAAAGTTTGGGCGAAACAAAGAACGCCCGAACACCGAACACTGCATGGGTGCCGCGGGAGAAACACGATTGAAGAATGAATGAATGAATGAATGAATCGACGAAGGAAAGAAAATAATCCACCACCGTCCGGAGTCAATCCGTAACATCATAAAATAAGAAATCAACCAAGTAATCCTCACTTGCACGAAGAACAACATCGATCAAACTCACAAGAACAGTGAAATCCGTGAATCCTTATTCCATTACTCTAGTAGGCAGATTCACTTCTTCTTCTTCTTTCAATCACTCGCACCAAATCCAAAAAACAATACAAGAAACAGCAGATTTCACAATGAGCGGTTGCTGCTGCAAAAGAACGGACAACGCCGACGAGGACGTGGGTGTACAGACGTGCTGCGGTCCAACACCCAATGGAGCACGTTGTGTGTGTTTGTGAGTTTCTGCATCTGCTGCTACATCTGTTTCTTATTCTGGTTGTGGTATTTGCATTTCGAATAAACACTACGTTGCATAACTTTGTATTGCAATCAATCTCACGGCCTCTTCACTGTCTCTTTTCTGCCTCTCTCTCTCTCTCTCTCTCTAGACCCTATAACGACTGTCTCCCGATCACCGCACAAATCCTTTCTATCATTGCTCTGATCATTTCGTGGTTTTGGTGGATAACATTCATCGCCAGCATCATAGCGATGGTTCTCCTGCAGATCATCTGGTGCTGCCGCCAAAACCGAGCCGGAATGATGGTTTCGGTTGTTATATCCGGGGTCACTGCGGCGTTGTGCTTTTTTTCGGGGATCTATTTCCTGGTCCGCTGGAGGGATGTTCGGGATTGCACTGTCTTTGTCTGGTACATCCGTAAGGACGACGATTACTTCGTCGATAGAGACTATTGCCCCGAAACCGCCTGGGCGATGGTGGCCTTTGCCGATGCAGCGATGTGGCTGGTCGTTTCCGGGTGCCTCCTCTATTTCGTCGTCAGCGGACGCCACGCCAAGTGGGAGGCGGCGCTGAGAGGTAGGAAACAACGTCGCGAACCAGCAGCCCCCCCGACCGCTGCAGATGCGGATGTGGATGTAGAGCTTCCCGCGGTGGCCCACGCGGTGCTGGCGTCCGATCCGTCGTACCTCCCCCCGGAAGTCACGCAAAAGACGGATCATGCCGCTGCTGTTTGATTTTCATTTCATTTGATTTCATTTCATTTGATTTCATTTCATTTGATTTCATTTCATTTGACAGTGAAGATGGATTTTGTTCGGATGGAGTCGAGTTGATATTATTTATTTTTAAAAGATACGAAGTAACCTTAGTTGCGACCAAAACATTAGCATTGTTGCGTTCATGTCATTCAGAGCGTCCCAACAGGTAAAAAATTACCAAGTATGGTACGAAGTATCGTACTTCGTATTTTCTACTTATACCGTAAGGTATTTGAATGATTATTATTTATGATGATAATGTTTTGATGGAAGGGTCCGATCTTCCTGTCACTCTTCAACCCGTGAACAAAAAACTTCACGCTCGTAAGGGTAAGGTTACGAACCGATCCCCATTCACTTAGTAAATACTACGTAATTAAAATATTGCCCGATCCCAAGTCACTATTATCTATGGTAGCAAAGTGAAAAAATGTGTCTCCGATTGCATGGGTCAATTTTTTCCCACATTACTGTTGCTCTTTCTCCAGGCTTTTCCAAAAAATAAAAAAGAATACTACCGTACGTTTTATGGTAAAGTTTAATGCATACCGGTAGTAATTCCAAGGATATGGGACTCACTTGCTTACAAACGTCAACCGTGATGTACTTACAAAACTCCACACTCCAGAAGAGGAAACAAACATCGAAAGATGCCGATCTTCTCCCACCGAGCATTCTTCGCCACAGCGTTCTTGCTATTGCTGTTGCCGTTGCACCTCGTGAGCAGCGGGAAGGAATTTCTCCCCGAGCCGAAGAAGCCAATCCCCTCCTGCGAGAGCCTCGGAATCACAGACAATGACCCCGGGGACCAGTGCGATCCCGAGTGCAATAAGTTGGGCCTCTTATACTTTACCTCGGTCAATGCAGCAGATGGTCGCGTGACATGCGGCTGCCAGAACGTCGATCGCTCGACGGAAGTCAATTATCTCTATCCCATCTGCACGGACAGTCCCTCCTGTTTCGACCTGGGAATCATGCCAGGCACGGCCCTCGAGCAATGCACGGCCTATTGCAATTCAGCGTCTCTTGGGCTTGCACTGGTGCAGGTCGAAGACTACGCGGACGCATCGGAGTCCGGCCGGATCGATTTGGTTGTGGGTTGCTCGTGCGACGGGGGGGAGACCTACGTCTGCGGCCCCGACCGTAGGTTCTTTGCCGATCCGAATAGCGCCCAGCCCTGCAACGGAGAACCGATCGTTTCAAGCGAGGATGTGGATAGGGTCGTTGTACCCAAGGTTGCACCCAAGCAGGTCACGAGCCCAACGGTGAGAGACGCCAAAGACTGCCACGCATTCTGCGACGGTTTCCCTGAGAAAAGCGTGTCGATGGCCGAGTATACCCCAGTGGACGGCAACGAAAGGGGCGAAGCCTCCTGCAAGTGTGCTTTCGACTTTGATAACGACAGGATTGTGATCTGCAGCAACGACGCAGAACGTCCCCGGAGCGAAATGAGTGATTACTGCGGTGTGCAGCGCGACTACAGTGTGTGCTTTTATCCAACAACCTCCTATTTGCAGGACGATGAGGTAGGAGAGGACGATGAATACTCAAAATCTTCTGCATCGCCATTGGTCGTGGTTGGGAGCGTTCTATCCCTGGTGGCAATCGTTGTGGTCGCCGTCGTGGTGTACTAATTGGTTTGGTTTGTTGCTTCTACTAGTAATAGTACTACTAGTACTAGTGCTCGTAGTAGGTTTTCTGGTTTGTTGGAAGGTTGTGTCGTGTTCACGTGTCCACGTGTTGTTCCTTTCTTCTTCGCTTTGGGTCGCATCGCTCGGGATGGTAGGTGTTGTTGGTCCAGTCGAGCCGGTAGTAGCGAGTGAATGTGCTGGGAAGAATCGAGCGGAATACTTGCATCAGGCTGTGCGACTACTTGTAGTGTTTCTAGTTTTTGACTCCAACGACTGATGGTTTGTTCTTTCGCAGCTCTTGAGGTTTGCAGTTCGACACAATTCGGAAGTTCATTGATGTCAAATCAAAAATACTCCGTCCATGGCATTCTTGAACTAAATCGGCTTGCTGCATACTACAAGTAATAGTAGTAGTAGTACACACAGTACACGGTAGTACACACATAATCATATTATGATCATTACAATGATGGATGCAAACAATACTACTACTAGTAATGATGCTGGTCTTCACGTACAAGTGATGAAACAAGGCTTCATTTGGAAAACGGCAGCAGATCGATAGTAGTTTGGTGATGCAGAGACAGCAGCAACCGGCGAATTTTTACCCTACCCTTCATTATTTCGTAGCGGAACGATGCCGGCATTATCATACAAAAATGAGTTGAGAGACTGGCAGCCGAACGAGAATTCATCCGTGCTCCAGAAAGAAAATAGCCCGGTGCTGAACCGATGACTGACTGACTCAATTTGCTCGAGGCACTCCAGTGAAGCACGTTGTCCGGGGTTTCTCTACCGAACTAAACGCAAGCAATTACTACTACTAGTAGCAGTAGTACGTTACGAATACCTGCTGGGACTTGCGCAGTATATGGACGAGGGGTCAACACCCGATCGGGACATGAGTATTGCTGCATTCCCGTTTCCATTACAGTTCGCATTCCCAATGAATTGGAGGTGCTGTACCGGTGCGTAACAGTGACCCCCCTCAAGTACAGTATCGGAACGTGCTGCCCAAACAGATCATAATGAAAAAATATTATGAAAGGGACATCGGAATGTAAACCTTACTTTTTCGAAGGAATCCGTCTTTCGGAGAACCGTGATACAGTAAGGTTACGGTACTGCAATATACAAGCACAAATAAGCGTACAAGTACTGGTACCAGCACTTCCCATTCTGTTCGTTTCTCCGTGCGACACGCGTTCGGATCGCAGATTAGTTTCAACATTATGCCCCCTAATCGTAGAATGCATACCGCACGACCAAATTGTGATAAACAGGTCGCAATATTTCGAGCCGTTAGCGACAAACCCTTGTACATGCATATCTGCGAGGGACGATCGCGGTTTGTGTTATATTCCTTTCATCAGTATTTTGAATTCTGTACGTACGAGTAAAATTATTTGGAGTGATCGTGTGTACTACTCCTTCTTTTGAGTACAGTATTGTGGATTCCATTCCGAACGCAATGTATTGAACACCGATACTGTACCTGGTGTGTATTTTAATTCTTACGCACTTGTAGTATTTTCGAAAAAAAAGGTTTCGTTTTGGGGAGAGAACCACCAACCACGAATGGTGGTTTGGTTGGAACACGGGTTCGGTTCCGAGTTTCTCCAATGGAACCACCGTTTTTATTTTGCAACAACTCGTTTAGTGTGTTCGGTTCCAAGATCAATGTCTTTATCTCTCTCTCTCACTTCTACTGATCCATTAACAATGCATCCATCTCATTCCTGTACTTGTGTCGACGGATCACCGTGATGAAATGCGATGGTATGCGATGTTATAGTATACCAGTATAATAGTACAGGACACGACACGACAGGGCACGGCACGGCACGGCACGGCACTGCATCGAGCCGAAGAAGAACCGAAGAAACCCAGCAATTGGCTTGCATCGATAATTCCATGCCACGAAATACGACGCAACGCGGCGTTGCGCTTGTGTAGGTGGATCGGTGCCGGTGTCGGTTTGGTTTGATCCATTAGTGTCGTTCTCTCACAAAAAGTTTCCAAAACTCTGATAACTGCATTTACAAAACATACATACCATCACAACCCAATTGACCCAACGTAACGCAACGTCGAGCGTTGTTGTTATTGTTCTTGTTTTGTAACTTAAAGCTAGTATTGTTTTGCTCGATCGTCACTCTCACTTTTCGACTTTGATTCCAGTGGAGAATCACTGCTCATCCCAGTGTCTCCCGATCAAACCAACCCCAAACCAAACCAAACCAAATAGTAATAGTACAACCCAATACTTGTGGCACGAGCTTCCTGCCAACGAATCAACCTACCGATCCACCAACCAGCGAAGCGAAGCAATCCAAACTTTCCGAGAAACAAAAATGAGCTCCACCGCAATGTTCCGATCCACCAAGAACCAATTCCATCGTCTCATGGCAGTTGTCCTACTGCTGGGTTTCCTCGCCGTCACCGCCATTGCCGACAACGCGGCACCGGCGATGTCCGCGCCGGACCTCCTCCTCCTCCGCGGCAAAACCGTCCGGGAAGATACCAAATCCGAAGGACAAGCACAGGCAAAAGCAGAAGCAGAAACAGTAGAACCAGTCAACGCCAGAGCAGTGCTGGTTGCTATCGAGGAAGCGAACATTCGGGTCGAAGGTGCTATTGTAGCGGACCATCATGCTCAAGCGCTCGTCGCCTTTACCACCGACGGAAGTGAGGACGACGCCGATCCCGATGCCGATCGGTTGCTAAGAGCAAAGCCAAAGCAGAAAAGAAACAAGAAGGGCAAGCGCAACAAGAAGAAAAAGAAAATGAAGAAACCAAACAAGAAGCCAAACAAAAAGCCAAACAAGAAAAAGCCAAACAAGAAAAAGCCAAACAAAAAGCCAAACAAGAAAAAGCCAAACAAGAAAAAGCCAAACAAGAAAAAGCCAAACAAGAAAAAGCCAAACAAGAAAAAGCCAAACAAGAAACCAAACAAGAAACCAAACAAGAAACCGAACAAGATGAAGATGAAGAAGAAGAACAAAATGAAGAAACAGAAAAAGACCAAGGCTCCCACTGCGTCTCCAGTCGTGTCGCCTACTACCGTCTCTCCCACCGTCGCTCCCACAGACTCACCGTCGACCGCTGATTTCAATTCCGACTTGGTTCCGACCGAAGACCCGGCAAAGATCGGGTTGCCGACGAGTGCTCCATCCCCGGCGACAACCGTTGGAAACCACGGGACCTCGTCGCCTACCGTCTCTCCTACTGGATCTCCGAATATCACTCCTATCACATCTCCTACCGGATATCCAACTATTACTCCAACTCTCAATCCAACCATCTCTCCAACCATCTCTCCAACTATCTCTCCAACCATCAATCCAACCATCTCTCCAACCATCAATCCAACCATCAATCCAACCATCAATCCAACCATCAATCCAACCATCACTCCAACCATCACTCCAACCATCACTCCATCTGTCGATCCGACCACATTGCCCACTGTCTCCCCCACAAAGTCTCTGACAATCGCTGATTTCGATTTGGTTCCCACCGATGCCCCGGCAAAGGCAACCTCGCCGGTGGCTGTCCACAACGAGACCTCATCGCCGACCCGGTCTCCTACCAAACATCCTACCAAAGCTCCCACAGATTCTCCGTCACCGTCTCCCACAACTACTGCCAAGCCCCCCACCGAGTCCCCTACCCACTTTGCCACCCAGTCCAGCAGCTCTACCGTCTCGAGAGTCACCGCGGACAAGGCGGACACCGCGATTCCGACCACAGCTCCGGCGGCAAAGGTCACCGAGCCCCCCACATACTGGAGCTCCTCTTCCACAACGACATCCTCCACGGGATTGTCCTCGGATGCAGAATACGGACGGGCGGTGCCCAAGAAAACGTCCGACACGGCATCTCCCACGGCATCTCCAACGGAATATCCCACGGCATCTCCCACGGAATATCCCACGGCATCTCCCACGGAATATCCCACGGAATATCCCACGGAATATCCCACGGAATCTCCGTCCCGACCAACCGCTGGATCGGTCTCGAACTTTGCTTTGGAAACAACCGCGGTTCCGACCTCCCCTGCCTCCTCGTCGAATAGCCAAGAATTCTACGCTGCCACGCTTCCAACCCCAACGGTAACCGAGTCACCCACTGAGGTCTCCTCCGCTTCCTCCAGCGAGCAGTTGCAATCCAGAGTCTTGCCGACCCAAACGGTAACCGAGCCACCCACTGTAGCCTCCTCGAAAAGGTCGTCCTCCGCCACCCCGCATCCGACGATCCGATCGCAAACCATGGCACCCAGCGGATTGGCAACCACCGCTTCCTCTTCCACCTCCTCGCTGACTACCTCGGATCTCCGCGCCGACAATTCCCACAGCGTTGGAGTTGCAGCTAAAGAGTCCAGCGTCCCCCGATCGCCAACCGGATTGCCAACCGGATCGCCAACCGGATTGCCAACCGGATCGCCAACCGGATCGCCAACCGGATCGCCCACCGCTGCCACCACCCCGTCGGAGTCGTCGTCATCTTCGTTGTCGACCAGCACCGACTCGTCGACATCCGTGACCTCGTAGAGGTTGACTTCTTGTTCGCTCCGAAGGAACCACATTCCACGAAACCAACCAACCAATCAACCAATCAACCAATCAACCAATCAACCAACCAACCCATGCGAGAAAATTGCCAAAGCACTACACACCGGACCGAGACCACCTCGCAACAAAACTCACAACTGACTGACTCCCATTCATTTTCGTTGGTTCGTCTGCTTGTAGCGTTTGGAAGCAAGAATGCAATCAACCCGGTGTCCTACACACTTCGTACTATACAAGTCTTCGTGAACCGATCAACCAGCGGAAATGAGAGATCGAGATCGGATCTGCGCGAGAGGAATTCGGTATTGCTGAATTGCTCTATTTTGATTTGACATGGCATCAGCAAATTTATCAATAGCAATTGACTACCGGTATTGTACCATGATTCATTTAGTTTACGCATTGCATTACATTACATTACATTACATCGTTATGAGTGTCATTTGCAAACCCAGGGATCATCAGCACTACACGTAGTAAGCACCAGACGCTTACCGTTGATTTCATTGCTTGTCGGAATCGTAATAACTCATGTTCCAGGACAACCATTACCTAACCCATTGCAGGTCCTGTCCACTTTCTGGTTTGGTTTCGGCACAACTAGTACTAGCTTTTCTCCGCTGTCAAACTCTCTTGTCGGCACCGAGTTGTGAAATCGTCCGACTCTTTCTTCCGTCTCGGGATGAATCAATCAGGTGAGGAGAGGAGAGTCGAACCGAACCGAACCGAACCGAACCACATTTCGTTTTGTCTGGATGGAGTCGCTGCAGAGACAGCGCTCGCGAGACCACGATTGATTCTGTGCGACTCTCGTTAGTTGCACGGATGATGGATTCGTTGCCGGTTTCGATGGTTTCTTGCGCTCACTCATCCAGTCGGTACCGACGTTCTGTGTCGCACCGCATCGGGTTGCAATCCGCTTGCCCCTTTCTCCGGAAGTGCGATTTGCTGCTGGGTATCGCGCCGCGCTCTCTTACCATACTGGATTCGTTGCCACACACGGCACGATGATCGGAAGCATATAAACTGCCGAGTGAATGGAGGAATGAGTCCATCCATCCAGAGAAGTAAAGAAGGGCGAAACACCATCACCATCACCAACACCATTACCATGACCATTACCATTACCATGACCATCACCATGACCAACACCGACACCAACACCAACACCAACACCTGCAATGAATGCATGCTTGGATAGATTAGATTGACGGAAAACAGTTCTCACGGAACAAAAATTCGCAGCACCATCGACGGAGGCTGCCGGCAGACCGGGCAGCTCGGCACCGTTGCTGTGGCTGTGGCTGTGGCTGCGGCTGCGGCTGCGGCTGCGTTCGTCGAAGGAGCGAGAGATCGGACCGCGCACTCCCCGCAGAGGCACAAATGCCCGCAGGGCACGAGGGCGTGGGTGGCAAACGCCTCGAGGCACACCACGCAGCGAGAGGCCACCGCATTGGCGGCACCAGCAGAGCTGTTGTTGCGGTGAATGACGGTGCCGTTGCAACGGGCATCCGGGGCGGATTCCTCGTCGCGGGAATCGCAGGCTTCCGCCAGTGCAGCCATCTGCGGCCGTTCCTCCTCACGCAAGAGATCGTTCGGAAACCACCAGAGATCTTCGTTGTCGCTGGAGTTGTCCGTGTGAGGGTGATTGTGAGTGTGAATGTTTTCATTGTCGTTGCTGCTGTTTCCATTGCTGTAATCTCCCTCCTCCTCGTAATTGATGTTGTTATTGTTATTGTTATTGTTATTGTTATTGATGTTGTTATTGTTGTTGTTGCTGCTGCCGTTGTCGTCCTCGGGATATGTCTCCTGGAACAACCGCATCTGCTCGTCGAGGAATTCCCACAGGTCGGAGTTGCTGCTATCGTCGCCAAATACATCGGAGTCGCGGGCGAAAATGGATTCCAGCCACTCCCTCTGCTCGTCTTCCTCTTCCCGGAGCAACCGATACCGGATGGCTTCGAACTCTTCGTCGTCGTCGCAATAATCATCATTATTGTTACCATTATCGTCATTGCGATTGTCGCTTTCGAATTCGAATTCGGATTCGAATTCGAATTCGAATTCGGATTCGTTGTCGTCGCAATCCTCGCGTTCGTCACCGGACACCACTATCGAACCGAGTGTCTCTGTTGGACCTCGCTCATCCTGCTCTTGGAGTTGGTCTTGGTCCCGTTCCTCCTCTCCCACAACAATTCGGTGTCGTGCTTCATGGAGTTCGAATTCAAATTCGCGCTCGTCTCTGTCTTCTCCCTCACGTTTATCTTTTTCTCTGCGAGCTTCGTCGTTTTCATTGTCGTTGTCGTTGTCGTTGTCGTCGCGTCCTTCCAGGCGGGGAGGATCATTGTCTTCCGAATGCCCGATGATGAAAGTGGTAGCGGCAGTGGTTGGTAAGAGTCTCTGTCTCACCGTTGGTCCATCCGGGTATTCGTATTCGTAAACTAGTGACGAAAACGGTGACGGTGAAAGCGACGACGCTGCAGCAGTTCCCGGGGAATGCTGGATTGAACTAGGGCGTGGACCTCTCATGCTGTTCCTGCGGGTGTTCCGACAACTCACAAACTGCCTCACTGATGTGAAAATATATTAGTAAGGTTGCCTTCGCTGTACTACACGTAAACCTTAAATACAGACGGTGAACAAAACGGATTCACAAACTCTGCCGTTGTTTTTGCGAAGGAGGTTCGACATTCAACACCAAGTAGAATAGAATAGAATACGTATTTCGATGATGGTCCGATATTCCCAACCAAACGAAAGCGAGCACGAAAGCACAACAAGAAAGAATTCTTCCTCCTCCCAACGTCGAGAACCATTATCCGTTTCATTCCGAAGGTTAATAATTACCGATTAGAATAGAATAGAACAGAACAGAATTCTCTATCGGTGGATAAGGTGTTCACACCGGTAGGTACCGTACCGGTAGGTGAAAAGACGTTGGAGAATGTTGTACGTTACGTAAATCCTAGCGGTAACTTAGGCAAACACAAGGAAAAATATCGGCATCATAATAATGTTGACACCCGAAGCCAATACTAAAGCGTTTTTTTCAAAATAAAATCCATCAACGGTTTGGCGATTGAGCGTTGTCGTATCTTTATTGATGTACCGGTATGATCTATGGTTCTGAAGAATACAATTAACCTTGTCAATGTCAATCAGCCACAAAGTCCATTAGTGCAGCGCGCGCTCCGAACACGAAATGTCCAAAAAAATAATCTTTCTCCACAAAAACAAAAAAAATATTGCGATATTCTAATTCGGAGAGTATCGTACCGGTAGTTTACGTAATGCGGTGACTTTGCACGCTTATTTTGTACTACCAAATTCCAATAGTGCCACCGCGCGCTCCGAACCTCAACACGTCACAAAACTGAACACTGTCCAAAAAAGTAATGATCCTTTGGCCGACCTCTTGTCTGATAAAAACCTACGAAGTAGTAAGTTACTTGTACATACGAAAAAATGGATGCGTAACTTTGACGATTCCTTCCTTCCTGTCTTCCCAACACTGAATAGGCAAACGATCTTCAAAATTCTTTCGACGACGGTGTGGTGCACGCAATAATCGACCGCTATTTGTTGATCCGCTGCCCCGCAACCATCAAAAATCTGCTGCTGCCGCTGAATCATGGCAATACATGTGTTCTGTTGTGTACTCCGTTCTTTTAGCTGGCAACTCGGGGAAATTCAGCCCAATACCTGGTCAAAAGAATTAGATTCGATTGATTTATTTGATGCATTCCATCGCGGAACAAGGTGAACGACAAACTGCTGATGGACGTGGGATGGCATTTCGGAGAGGGAGAAAACGTGAAAACTCGTTGCATTGTATTCATTGGGAAGGAATGAAGGTCTCCGGCACACCAACCAAGCCAAAGAACAAAACGGTTCGAGCTCGGCTTAGTTCGGAGCTTCGGCCAGTTTGCGTCACAACACCAATCAATCACGTTCGAGAGAGGCAGGCCGGAGATATCGCGTACCCACCCCGAGAAGGTCGGGGCTTGCATTCTCCAAAAACCTATTTTACTCGCTCGCGTTGACCTAGTTCCACACCGTCCCCAGAGATCCCGCTCCCAATAACAACCACACGAGCAAAGTGTTCTCTGTCGTTCTGCCAGCACTGCTTCCCTCGCTTGTCTCGGACGACGTCGTGGAGGAAAACCAATTCATGATACCCGAGGTCACGTCGGTGATCTTGTCTTTGGCAGTCTTATCCTTCTCGTGCTCGATCTGGATGGAGAACCGGCCCATATACAGGTGTTTAGGGTCAAAGACCACCGCCGTTATGCTTTCGAACTCGGTGGAGTTGGTCTCACTTCCGCTGTCGCTGTCGCCTTCCTCGTCGCCGTCAGGAGAGGAGGATGTTTCGGATTCGTCGTCCTGCAAGAGGCGGGAGGTGGTTTCTCGATCGGAGGCCGCTGGCAACTGCCGGCGCTCTCGCACACCCATCTCGCCCTCTCCGTCCTCCGCCGCCGCCTTGACGTCCCGTATGAAGACCGTGCCGTCGCATTCGAAATAGTCATTGGCGTCGTCCGCAAAGCTCGCTCCCGACAGGTTGGCGCTCACGATCGCATCGATGCTGATGGTCCCGTCGTACTCGATGGTTCCGCCGGCGGCCAGGGGATATCCCTTCACGTCGTTCTCGAGAATGGTCAGCAGCGAAGGCACGCCCTTGTTCACAATGGTGGTCTCCCGGCCGTTGTTGTTGCAAACCACCGTGTCGAATCCGAGTACGTGGTATTGGTCCTGGTATCCCTCGGAGGGGCCGACGCAGAACCGAAAGGTCTGGCCGTTCCGAAAGGTCCGGAGGGCGTTGTGGACACCATCGATCTCCGTCTCTAGGGGCGAGCTGCACAGGAGCGCGTCAATGACGAGCCTGGGCAGGGTCGGGATCTCGGGTTCCTTTTTGGCTTCGTCTTTGTCTTCGGTTTCGTCGGACAAATCTTCCTTCGTGAAATTGCCCTGCAATTCCAGCAGCTGGTCCTCGTCGGGGCCGATCGGTTGGTTGGAGTAGATTTTCACGTCCGAGAGCCCCTCGATGAAGCGGGTGAAATTGTTTTCCTCAATGGGAGCCGTCACCTCGATCTTGAATTTCGTGTCTAGAAATGAAGCAATGGTGGTCTGGTCCTCCTCGACCAGCTTGAGCCGAATGCAAAACAACAGGGTCCCTGGTACGCAATGAGTGGAACGGAACGGAACGGGACGGAACGGAACATGCCGTCGTCAAAGGAGTTTAGTGCATTCCCGGTGCCAAAATTCATATCAATACATGCCAAACAATAAATGAATAATGATGATTATACAATGATGAGAACAACGATATCCAACTCCTGCTTCATCACTGGCAATCGTTGGAATGATGGAACCACAAGACTACGCAACGCCATGCATCCAATGACAACAAGACAAACAGTACAATACCTACCCTCCGGCCGGTTCCCTTTGATGGGGTACCAGAGGTTCATGATCGACGCGGAATTGTCGTGGTAATAAAAGGGCTCCTTCAGCGAAAAGAGCGCCGCGCCTAATTTTCCATTGGTCGATCGCGGGTGGCACTGGATCGAGTCCCTCCGAAACAACTCGTTGTAGTCCTCGAGCTCTACCACCACGTACTCGAAGTTGTCCACCTTGTCGTTGACCCCCGTCATTTCCACCAATTCCTTTCCCAGGATGATTCCCTCGTCGCAATTAGCGAGCCCAATGTCGATGCCGCCGTAGAGCTCGACCCCGATGCGCCTCGACGGATTCTCCCCGCGGGTCTGGGCCCACAGGTCCGGGTGGATCTCAAAGTAGACCTCGCCCTGCATCGTGTCGTTGGTAATGTCGACGATCGTTCCGATGCCGTCCCCGATGCCCGTCTTTCGGTTCGCTCCCCGCATTCCGGTCGGTTTGAGCTGGTCGTACTTGATTTCGTACTGGAGATGAGATGAAATGAGATGAAATGAGATGAAATGAAATGAAATGAAATGATCCGAAGAAACCAACATCAACATCAACATCAACATTAACATTAACAAACATAATCCGTGATTCAAACGGAATCCAATGCAATGTTCCGTCGAAGACAAGCACAATGGGATCCCGAGAGAACGAATCCGCCGTGAGAGAGTACGAATCAACCACCCAAACACAAAAATATAGAATATTCTAGTCGTCCGCGGTATTCCAGACGTCGTCCCCCGTGCCATCGCACTTATCAATGCCCGGCGCGTTTTGTCCCAACCTACTACTACACTGCACCGAACTGCACCGAACTACACTGCAATGCACTGCAATAAACCGGACTCACTCACTCATTCACTCACCTCGAGTGGCATCTTGGCGTACACCGAGTCGTCGGCATCAGTCGGAGGGACCCATCCCCAAGCCCCGAACTCCTCGGCGCAGATTTCTGGTGTCTGTTCGACTTCCGTGCAGTCGCAGCTGGGTCGGCACTGATCACTGCGGCAAGGGACCGTGGTCGCGGCATCCGCAAATGAGTAAAAGCACAAACACATACCGGCCGCGAGCCACAGTAACGAGAACGTTGCTCGTCTCGGAGTATTTTTAATGTTCCTCGGCATGGTTCGTTTTGGTTTGATTTGCTTTTTCGTGTCAGAGATGCAGTTCTTCCTTGCTGCGCTGTGTTCTGCTGTGTGACAGGTCCCGTTGGTGGAACTCGGAGATTGGAGCAACGGATTCGTTTTATCGTCGCTGCTCGTCACAGGATAGGATAGAGTGATGATTTTTCGTTTCGGTCACCGCTCCTCCGTCCTCCCGATACATACCAGATGGCAATCAATCCATAGAATGTATCGAAAAGTTTCGAAAGTCGTTCAATTAGTAGTCAGTGATTGCTGGTAGCGAGACGCAGGAGATTTGGGTGGGATAGAATGCAATGCGATGCAGTGAAGCGGAGCGGAGCGTGGCGGAGGGGGCGTTGAACACCTGGACTTTCCAAAACAGGGTCGGCAATAATCATATGCCACAATTCGAACCAGCGGGATAGGGGTAACCTTACGTGTAGTATTATTAGTAATAATAATAGTAAAGAAAGAAAGTTCGTACCGGTATGCACCTGCATCGTTTCCCCATGTGTGTGCTTCATTCGTTTTGGACAGAAAGACAACTATGACGGGCATACCGTTCCTTCAACATTGTGAGTTACAGTAAGGTTACTTCGTATTACTTCTAGTTATTGTTCGGAAGATTTTGAAATCGATGAAGTGTTAAGTACTCGAAATTTTTTGACCGTCAATCATTCTTTGAATAACTACCGTACACGTATGATGTTCTTCTTTTCTGGAGAAAGCAAATAATGAGAATCAATCAAAATGCAGAATGAGAACCAATCAACCGGGGATCGAATCATCTTTAGATTTAGAATTTTGATTGATTGTTGAATCAGACCGCTAAGGTTACCGTAAGGTTTACGGTAATCTTAACCTTATCAATCAATCAAAATCAAAAAAAATCATTCTTACAGTAATTTTATCGTAAGGTTACGTAAGATACGTAAGGTTTACCTTGATTTGGACTGGTAATTACTACTGTAACTTACAGACTGTTCGAATTTTTTATTTTTTTTTTCCGTGTGGGGCCTTGAGCCTTCCTCGTTGTCGACCGTGTCTTCGAAAAAAATGAAAGAATCAATCATGGAACCATGAGAGAAAGGTTGGTATGTAACCTTACCTTACAGTAAGATCTTATGATTCCAACCTCGGGTTGAGTAATTACCTTGAACAGGGGATACGGTAGTTACCCATACAATTATGGCCCCTTCTTTTGACACGTATGGGCAGTCATGCAATGTCTGTGACAATTCCATCATTTAAAAAAAATACCTACCGTAGTAATAATAATAGAAGTAATTTTCGGAAAAAGAACGAACGCTAGGCAACAATCAATTCCGTGGACATGTATTGTTGCCGGGAATGAACTGAAGTGCACCAATAGCACTATATCCGATGATGTTCGATGCAAGAAGGATACCGTAAGTTACTTGGTACCTGTACTGTACCATGCCAGATGCATTCGTGGTGAGGCTTTGTTTCGCTTTGGATGCCATTGACAATCCGCAACTATGGTCGTCCGCATTCCATTGTTTCTGACACGATGAACAGAGAATGTTGTGACGTACACTCCTATCCGTTGACGTCTGGGGAAGAACGTAACAGACACAAGGTTCCAAAACAGATATACCGGTACATGCATGCAATAGAGGGAAGTTAAAAACTCACTCTTCGAAGCGAGGGGTTCTTTCCTGAACATTGGTCATCATAGAATGTAGAGTACGACGTTAACTTTAGAACAGTAGAATCGGGTATGGTACTTCAACATATATTTAATAGACTTAAAATTCTATGCGTGGTCTAGGGTGAAGTATTCACTTGATCATGGATACTCCAAAATGGCAGGCACTTTCAGAAAAACTTTCAGAAAAGTGCTTGTCGTTTTACAGATGCACGGATCACCATGTAAATTAATAGTGGTCACCAGCGCACCAAGAGGGTGGGTGTGGTGGTATATGGTTAACACGTAGCTTCCGTGTGCGGCAACGGTGGTCCCAATGTGATACCTCCGATCCGTCAGGAAACCCGACCCTAACCATAAACCTCTGAATTAAAAACACAAGGTCAATTCCGAATTCGAAATCAACAGTAACTCCGAAACACAAACATGGAACGATTCTCGAGACAGAACCGAATCCACTCGTCGGAATAAGCAACTTAAGCGGAAGTGCTGCTTTCGCTGGATCCGCCGGAAGAACCGGCGGAGGTAGACTCCGTGGCACCACCAGTAGGGCTGACTGTGGGGGTTCCAGTAACAACAACCGTAGGAGACAAGGTAGGAGCAGCGGTGGGGGAGGCGGTAGGGGAGGCCGAAGGAGCGGCCGAAGGAGCGGCGGAGGGCTCCTCGGTGACGACAACTCCTCCCTTCTTGCTCTTTTTGGAAACCTTGGAAGGCTTTTTGGTAGGCTTTTTGGTAGGCTTAGGGGTGGCCTTCTTGGATGCCTTGGCCAAGACACGGACCTTTCCGTTGGCGGCGTCGTCGGCGATGGTGGCGTTGGCGGAGAAGGCCATGAGGGCGATAGCAAGAACGGCAGACTTGAAGTACATCATGTTGAAAGTTTGTTGGTGACTGTTTTTGTTTGTTGTAGTTGAGAAGTCGTTGTTGAAAGCTTTTCAAGTTTGGAATTGTGAGATCATGGATTTGGGAAGCGATCTGGTGGCTTCGGGATCGGATTTGGCCGGCGGCGCAATATGCCTTGAAATCCGAGTCGGGATCCGTGCGTTAGAATCTTATTTAAGGAAAATCGAAAATGTGATACCCGTTGGACGGCCAAATTGGTGTGTGAATAAAGGTTGAATCCCACTTTGCTCGACCAAAACGGCCAATCAACAGACATTTGATATGTCAAAATGATGGAGAATAAGTAATAAATGAAGCAAAAACAAATATCCAAATTTATGACCATTGCCTCTTAGACTTAAGGTAACAAAAAAGCAATAGGTGACCAGTGGTACGAGCACCTCTGTTTTGGTCCCTCTGGCAACGGCATACCGCCGAAGACGGCCACGCATCTCGATGCGCCAATGGAAGGAGCGAACCCAACCGGAATTGGCAGGCGCGGAGAATTTTCAGCACGTGATCTGATGTCACGATGATAGAAAATTATATTGCCCAACAAGCCTCCCTGCCGGAAACATGCGATTTTGTTTTTCGCTTGTTATTGTTACATGGGTTTTTTTTTTTTCTAGGAAGTTTCTCGCGGTCAATCTATCAAATTTGATGTTAGATTTATGGTGAGGGTTGGTATTATTGAGGAAAAAAGGTATTTTTTATGCCTCGGAGCAATAGTAACCGCGTGAACCAATATGGGCGATTTGGTTCGTGTGAGAATCTCGTGAAATTGTTCTGGTGAAACTAGCACAGGAGACACACAAGTCGTGGTAAGTTACGCCAAACGACAGAAGCATAAAAACGCACTTATGGGATCAATTTCCACCACATGCACTATCTTCCCTGAAAACTTGAACCGATCCGAAATCAGCGTCACACTTTCCAGAAAGGTTGAGTCTCGTGCCATCCCTCTGGATGGAGAATTTCACATACCGACAGCACACAGTGTATAAATCATCAACATACTTTTCTGTGGAAAGCAAAGACAATCGACGGGAAGTTACAACGACAGAACGAGAACACCAAGAGTCTGAGGCTGCACGAGGCGTTCCGAAAACAGTTCTCGATCAATCAATTTTTCCGGTTCTCGGACAATAGAAAGATTACAAGATTCTACATCACAACATTTGTTACCGCTTACCAATCATGACTGGGTTCCGACGTCGACTCAGATGCCTTGTGATTGCTTGGATCGTTGTATCGTCGACGCTCATGCAACTAGTCCTTTGCTCGCGGGGAGTCGACCTCGATCTCGATCTCGGCAGCAAGAACAACAAAAACAACAACCATTACCATTACCAAGACCATAGCAGCAATAAACAACAACAACAACAACAACAACAACAAATAGAGCACCGCCGCCGCCATTTGCTGCAGGAAACAACCTGCGATCTGATTCTCAAGGACGTCGAATTCGCACCATCCCGCCTGCACCCCCGCGGATATTCCAAGGAAGAGTGGATCTGCTTTTTTGCCCCCGAGGATTCGTCCAAGATCGGTGGCCTCCGGTATGTGGACATTGCCGATTCGAATCGGCTCGAAACCGAGGCCACCGATGAGTACGGGTGGAGGACTCCGGTCCGATCGGGAATTTCCACCCTAACCCTCAGCTCGGCGATCGTCGACGTATCCTCGGAGGGCGGCGAGCCAAAACTCTACATTCCGCCCAGCGCTACTATCACGGTGGGAATATTGGATCCTACCAAACGAAGCAAGCACCAACACCAAATCATCAATCCACTGAAAATGGAAGGCAGAAGCACTAACGACAAAAATGAGAAGGAAGAGGAGGAGGAGGAGGACGACGACGAATCCAAACGAGTCAAGAAGCGGAACCGCCGGCGCCGGAAGCGACGGAAAAAACGCAAAAGAGAACAAGAATCACAAGGGCATAACCAACACCCAACCGAAATCGAAATCGAAAGCAGGGACGAAGACGAGTTCTCCCCGGGGTCCACCTTCGGAAACCAAACCGATATCGATTCCGATTCCGATACGAGGGAAGATTACAAAGACAGAGACGAAGACGAGTTCTCCGTCCGGCGGAGGCTTGCCATTCCCCCCTCCACCGGGACCCTCCGGACTCTAGTGATCCGGGTCATCGACCGGAAGGGGACCGCTCCGGACGCCAGCATGGACCAGCTCCGGGAGGACGTCTTCGAGGACCAGCACTGCCTCAGCTCGCAGCTCGATGCCTGCTCGTATGGCAAGCTCTCCATAAAACCCGCAAGGCTGGGACTGGTGGCGGCTGCCACCACTCGGGGTACCATTCACAACGGTGTCGCAGAGGTTGCCGTCGACTACGACGTCTCCTCGCCCCACGCCAACAAGGAGGGCCTCCAACAGGCCGCGCTGGACGCCTCTTTTCGGGAGCTGGGCAACCTGTACGAGTCTCCCTACTTTGATCTAGTCTTGTACTGCTTCCCTCCCGGGACGGGGGACTGGGTCGCCTACGCCTTCGTCAACCACAAATTCTCCTTTTTCAACAACAAGTGGTGCTCCTCCGTCTCGTCGCAGCTCCACGAGGTCGGCCACAACATGGGCCTTGGCCACAGCGGGCAGTACGAGTGGGAGTCTAGCAGCACCGACGAAGACGGAGACGGCGAAGCGGAAGAGGAGCTCAAATACAAGGGATACGCCGACGCCTCAGGCGTCATGGGCTTCACCTACTCCCGGGATGACCAGCAGATCTGTTTCAATGCCGCCAAGAGCTTCCAGCTGCAGTGGTATGCCGATCAGTCTACGACCCTCAACCCGCTGGGGGGCACCGACGACCAGGCCCGCAACAAGTTTGTGTTCAACGGCGTCACCGACTACCGGCGCAACGACAAGACCCTGGTGGTGCTGCGACTCGAGCAACTCAAGAAAGAACCCGATTACTACATCGGGTACAACCGCAAGCACGGGATCCACCGCGACACGATGGAAGACCCCGACCGGATCACCATCATCCGCAAGGATGTCGGGGGACCCACCGAGTATGGTCACTCGACCAAGGTGGCGGCCCTGGACGTGGGGGAATCCCACACCCTGCACGATTTCAACGGCGAAGAGGGAAGGCACGTCAAGATCACCTTTCTGAGCCTCGATCCCAACAAGGTCAACGCCCTGGTGGAGGTCGCCGATCTGTCCAGGGTTGGAGCGACGAACCCCGGGAATGACGACCGGTCGCCGAGCATCCCAGCGTGTGCCGACGTAGAGATCTACATACAGTTCGATCGGTACCCGACTGACATTAGCTGGGCCATTGTGGCAGACGACGGCGACGAAAATAGCATCAACATTGACGGCGACAACGAAACGGTCGTGTTCTCCAGTCCGGAATACGATCCGGAGGCCGACAAGGAGCAACTCGTGACCACCACCGTCTGCCTACCGGTGGTGCACGATGAAAGCGTCGTGGCCCGGTCCAGCGCCGATCGCGGCCGGTCCTACCGCTTTGTCATTTGGGACTCGTACGGAGACGGGCTGTGCTGCGGACAGGGGAACGGGTCCTACAAGGTCGTCGATGTTTCGAACGGCAATGTCATTTTTGGGGGAGGCCACAGTTTCTCGACCGAGGAACACGCGATGAAGGTCCTGTTGCCCATGGATGATACGTCCGGCCCGTCCGTGGTGTGGGTGACATAAAAGACATGTATGTTTGTATGTATGATTGTGTGTGTGTGTGTGTGTGCATTGATATGTATACAACATGCATAACATAGATATAGATATAGATGTCTTCTATAGAACAGACACCACGGAAGGCAATCAGCGGATCAATGCTTTCTCAAGAGACAAACAACGGTAGGGATAACATGCGACGACGTGATGTATGAGAACCTACCATTGAATCCACAACCGACATGATCGGTAAAGCTTCACAATCGCGAGTCGCAGTGGAAATATTTCACCGCATATATGGAAATGGAAGAAAACATTCGATTGGTATGTGGGTTGGGTGCTTCTCGGTCTTTTTCAATAGCAAACAACAACAAAAACAGAAACAATCACCAAGGGAACGCATCAAAAATCAATCACGTAGAATGGAACGCAGCAGGCGTCGAATACACCCTCGGCGAAGCACACGCAGCACTAACCACACTGCACAGCAAGCAAACAAACTGATTCTTCCGGAAGTCTTTCTAGAACCGCTCCTACTATATTATAATTCATAACACGGGGAAGAAAAAATAATTGATGCTACGAAATCGTTTTTGACTATTACTACGATGAAAAAAGACAACTCGTACTAGTAACAACTTACTGTAAGCTGGCCATGATGAATTGTTGCTATCACACACTTCTTCTACTAGTACTACTAGTAGTAGTAGCACTGGTATTATATCCCATTTCAAACTTAGTTCTTTTCATAAGAATCTCTGTAACTATCTTGTGGTGACAGGTAATTTACTCTGCTGGCGGTACACATGATACTAGTAATTGCTGTAAACGACATACTACACGTACTTTAATACTAATACTAGTAGTACTAGTAGCACTAGCTTCGTTTGGAATAATTATTTGAAGTAAGGTTACTATGAACTGGTAGTTACATAGTCCTCAGTAAGATCTTACCTTCATGTAGTTTGATCATGTAAATGAAATAATTTTGTTCTGTTCAGAATGAATCAATCGTTGTACGTAAGGATAAAAGAAGACATGTCGGGCCCATCTCCGGGGAAAGTATTATGTTCTTTTTTTTAAAAAAATTGAGTACTGATCACTGCACACAAGACAACTGATTGTCCGTCATAGTATAGTGGCTAGTATCCCCGCCTGTCACGCGGGAGACCGGGGTTCGATTCCCCGTGACGGAAAGAATCTTTTTCGTGTAATCGAGGCATGAATCGGCCGTAAAGTGTTAAGGCTGTCTGAGACTAAGCTACGGTACCGTATGTCGTCATCGCTGTCTGTTTTATCGTTCTCATTTTAAGGCACTAGTACAAACTCTACTATCTCGTGTTGTGCAGATCTAGTGTCGTCCTCTCGTACAAGTAACTTACATTGTGGTACAATACGAATTACGGTACGACGTCAATACGACTAAAATTTTAACGTTCTTGCATTGAGAGTAGGGTAACCTTATTGGGTAACTTACGTGGTAACAGTATAGCTTCCTTTTAGGAGTAAACCTTACTTGAAGTACGTATTTAAATTTGAAATATTGTAGCGTTGTCGTCATCGGCTGGTGAAGGGGGTTTGGCGCAGTTGGTAGCGCGTGTGCTTAGCATGCACAAGGTCGCCGGTTCGATTCCGGCAATCTCCATCTTTTGTGATTTTTAATCTCATCATCATTACCGTATTATTATTAGAAGTACAGGTATTATTTGACCGTACCGGTACGATGAAAAGTTCGGACTTTGGATCACTACTGCTCCGTGGCAGGCTACAAGAGCAGAGGTGTTCGTGCGACAGTTGGTTGGTTGGTTCATTGACGATGGAATGGATGTTTGCTGGGGAAGGGAGACACGGGAAAGACCGCGGTGGATCTGAATGTGCTAGCGGATGGATGGTATGAAATGATATGACATAGCAGGAGACTCGTTCTTTGTGGTTCGGTCACGACGATGAATGCGACGAGCGCATTATACCGAGGCAGGAAGACAGAAATCCACAAAAAAAGCAACGAACGGGTTGTGTTGCCCATCCGGAGAAATCAATAAGTAGCAGGTATGCGACACACAAGAACAGCACGGCACCTTCGACCGGACGTTCGCGATCGACTCATACCTCGTGTTGTTTCCGCATCAGACTCGATGCGATGCGATGCGATGCAATTCAATTCAATTGAATTCAATTCAATACAATTCAATACCTACCTGCGTACGAATTTGAAGTGTTTCGTTTCGAGTTGTGCCGACTTGTGTCAATCACCATCCTTCCCGTCCCGAGAAACGTACACCCAGTAGTAGTAACATTGGGCCAGGTAGACCGGCATCAGGTAGGATGGGACGGGACAGGATACTGGGATCAGGTAGGATGGGACGGGACAGGATACTTACATACATACATACATACATACATTCCAATCCCAATCTCAATCCCAATCGATCGATCCACCCATCCCTCGGTCGGCGAGGGGCTGTGTCATGCTCTGCTCTGACAGAATACGACCATTCATACTCCTACTACTACTACTACCATTGTTGCCTCCTTGCCTTGCCTTGCCTTGCCTCGCCTCGGTGCGTACAACACGGACGATGGATCAAGGTAGTCCGCACCGGACCGCACCGCCGGCTTGCGACCAAGAAAGGCTGCTATTCCGAACTGTATGAATTGGTTGTTTGACTCGCTCGCCGGGAGCAAATGCCCATCGTCTCACGCGATTCCCTGCAAACCCACCTTGGGAGAAAGTGCATGCATACTACACACTTCAGAGCAAATTAGTAGGGTAATAGTAGAGAATGCTGATGTGTTATTGATACTGTTAGTACTACCGCTGCTACTAGTACCTTACCGGTACCACACATGGGACGTGGTGATTTGCCTCCTTTCTCCACCAACTCGTAGTAGTACTAGTAGTAGTACTACTAGGTCTAATAACTGTCACGCGACCCAACGCGACCCAACGCGACCCAACGCGACCTATTTTCCAAAAAATCATGCCTAAATTATGCCACGCGCAACCTTAACCTTTATTTTCGCGAGGTTTCTTCAAAGTTTTTCTCAACCCCCCCCACCTCGCGACAAAAATACTGAGTGCTACAAGGTTAGGGTTGCTAATGCTACGAAATACTGGATATGTTGGGGTTGGCGTGGTGGATCCTTCTTGCAGTTGTGCAAGGATGAGTAGTACCAGCTTCGCCCATGTTGAATATTGCACCAGTGATCATAGTGAACATGATCTTGTGAACAATTCAGATACAGAATGAAAATCAAAGCATCGTATTATTATTTACAATGATTATGAAATGAATAATTTTAAGTAAGTTACGTATGTACCCGGTACGTAAGATTTACCGGTAGGAGTGAGGCCTTACGAAAGCATTCTTTTCTTGTTCCAAATAAAGAATTAATAAATATCATTATTTCCCACTGAGACGTAAATCAGCATCATTCGAATGGTCACGTGTTCGATTCACGTCGGGTGCTACGATTGCACCTGTAGCTCAGAGGTAGAGCGTTCGATTGCAGATACTATTTTTGCCGACAAGCCGACTCCATACCTTTTGTAACAACAGAACAAGGCGTGGGTGAAAAGAAAACAGACACAGCCAACCACTTTTGGTGGCACTGAACTCTGGCGGTGACGGACAATTCTTAGACCTTCTTCTTGTTTGTTGCCGAACTTCTAGACAACCAATATTTTCCTGCTCACAAAAGGAAACAGTGGTGCTTCTTCATGTTGTATGATGACGCACCAACTAGCCAGGAACTAACGAAGAATATTGCAAGAAACAATATTGGATTCACTGCAGGTCGCATAACTGTATTGTATTGGAACGCAACACACAAGATGACTTCTTGGTTGATTTCCGTTACTGTAACACGTAATCTTACCGGTAGTAGTTGCTGGGTTCGTAAATGTTATTCAGTCAGAGATCCGGCCGGTCCCGAAAAGTCTTCCGCGAATGAGTCAAATGTCACACCGATTCTATGGTAAAATATGCTTATAATTAACGGGACAAAATGTGGAGGAGGCAGGAATCGAACCTGCGACTTGTCGCATGCGAAGCGACCACTCTGCCCCTGAGTTACACCCCCTAATAATTACAGTGGATGGGAATCGAACCCACGACCTCAGCTGTGTTAAAGCCGCGTCATAACCAACTAGACCACCTCTGCATTGGCGTTGTCCGGACGGACGAAAAGATTCGTCGCATCCCCTGCCGTTTGTTAAATGCATCTTAGCAGTAGCTACGTACGGTACTAGTTACTGATATTGTTCGGTTCGATTGAGATTGTACTGTACTAGTACTACTAGTAACACACCCAATTCTTGTTCCCCTCCTTGCACCCAATCAATAGTAGAAACCCTTGTTGTCCTTTCGTGAATTCCTTGTTTGGCTCGGTTTGGATGTACTACTACTAGTACTAGTACTACTACATGCTGCGTCCCATGCAGTTTGATTCTTTTTTATGGAGCGAAGTGGTAGTATGGTAGTGTTCAATTGTCTAGTCAGCTCCGCCACGGTAATTCTTACTACGTGTACCTCTTTTGAACTTTTTTGTTCCGAAATGGAATCTGCCATTACTACAGGAGAGGAGGGATCCTCATGATTGTAATGTAATTTTTCTTTGTGCATGACATTTAAAGCTACTACTACTTGTAGTAGTACCGTATTAATAGCTAAAACACTTTGTGCATACTACTTGCATAAATTGGAGCAACCCTCCATTACCACCAATTTGCTGGCCTCTGCTGGAAGACAACAAGTACTACTACTAGTAGTAGCTACTACTAGTCATGGATTATTCTTTCTTGTTGGCCTCTGGAACATTATGGAAAAAAGTGTTTTTGAGAAAATTTCCATATTCATGCGCGTTGCGCGCAATAAAATTGATGTACTACTTTTTAACGGCTGTTTTTTGTTGAATATCCACTTTAACGGCTGTACGAGTACGCAGAGTGTCCTAAAAACTGTCCTCAAAACGTGTCCTCAAAAAGTGTCCTCAACGATTTTGTCCTCAACAGACTGTCCTCAACCATAATGTCCTCAAAAATTATGTCCTCAACGTTTTGTCCTCAACCTCAACGTTGAAGTCATAGAGGTTGAGGACAAAACGTTGAGGACATAATTTTTGAGGACATTATGGTTGAGGACAGTCTGTTGAGGACAAAATCGTTGAGGACACTTTTTGAGGACAATCGTTTTTTGAGGACAAAGATTTCGGTTTATGACCGTTAAATTATGGTCGCTCAGCATAATTAAAAATATAGAAGAGGCTAAGATTTTTTTGAAAGTAGTCGCGCGATGCGCATGAAAATGGGAATTTTCCAGAAACGTTTTTTTTTCCATAATGTTCCTGGAAGACAAGTATCAGTCATGGATTATTCATAGGAGGAGTATTACTACTAGCATTCCTGCGACCACAACAGCTCCACCTTTGAGGCTAAAGTATTTTTCATGCATGTGAAAACTCAGACATGATTTTTTGTATGTCAATGCCTCCAGGCATTACTATGAAAATATCCAAGATGGTGCTATGGACTGTGTTAAGGCTCCTCCTGTCTAGAGAACTGTACTGAGGCTACAGGTATTAGCCTCCAGCAGTAAATGTCTACAATGTGCTAGGCTGTATGCTAGAGCTGTGTGCTAAACGCTTAGCAACAGGCTTGCATACAGGCTTGCATACAGGCTTAGCAACAGGTTTATTAGTACAGGGTGCTATGGGGTGCTAACTACAAGATACCAGAGTCCTCGTGAACGATTTGTACCAGTTACACATGCCCCGGGTACAGCACTGCGGATAGCACACTGAAGCATAGCGCTACAAGGTTAGGGTTGCTAATGCTACGAGAGATCTGATATGCTACCATACTATGCTAACATACTATGCTACCGTCAGTGTGTGGTCGTCGGTGTACGGTTGGTACTAGTACTATCCGGATATCCGACCCAGACAGTTCAAGTTATCTCATAGTGGATGGGATCATGGCGGATGCATGCATTCTTCACTTCTTCTTCTTGTTCTTGTTTCTTCTTGTTCATTATTCATAGTAGGGTAGTAGTACTAGTACTGATGATTCATTGTTACGAAGTACGAAGTAAACTAGTAGTAGGAAGAGTAATTTAGCGCAAATACAAAAAAATACTTCGTTGTATTACTGTATTACTACGTACTTCGTATTATTTTTTATTTCATTGGTTCTTTCATTCTCATTCGTGGTAGAACTACGTGTACGTGTATCCAGTCTTGGTCATGCGAGACAAACAAAAAATACTTCTAATTCGTACGGTACGGAACTTCGGTTCGTATTCGTACTGTATTCGTACTGTACGGTATTCGTATTCGTATTCGTATTCGTATTCGTATCCGTCGAAAGGAACCACCAACAAGAAAGTGCAACAGAGAGAGTTTCGTGTTCGAACTGACAACCATTACAAGTAAGGTAGGTTATTTCACTTCCTCTCATAATTCGAATTTCCAAAACAACAACAAAGACTCGAGTAAAAGTAAAAGTAAAAGTACGAGTAAGGTTACGAGTACGAGTACGATTTCGACGAATACAAACCATTACAACATACCTACAACAACACCAACAAGAACAACAAGAAGGACAATGAATACCGCTGAAGAGATGCGAAACGAGAAAGACGCGCTCTTGGCTGCGATCAATAATTATGGACATGGCTTGGAATGTGCATCCGAAGAGTTGCGAAACGACAAAGAGGTGGTCTTGGCCGCAGTGAATAATTATGGATGGGCCTTGGAATATGCATCCGAAGAGTTGCGAAACGACAAAGACGTGGTCTTGGCTGCACTAAATAAAAATGGATTGGCCTTGAAACATACATCCGAAGAGTTGCAAAACGACAAAGACGTGGTGTTAGCCGCAGTGGAAAAGGATGGACGTGCCTTGAAACATACATCCGAAGAGTTGCAAAATGACAAAGATGTGGTCTTGGCTGCAGTGAAAGAGAATGGACTTGCCTTGGAATATGCATCCGAAGAGTTGCAAAACGACAAAGAGGTGGTCGTGGTTGCGGTGAATAATCATGGACAGGCCTTGGAATATGCATCCGAAGAGTTGCAAAACGACAAAGAGGTGGTCTTGGCCGCAGTGAATAATTATGGATGGGCCTTGTATTATGCATCCGAGGAGTTGCAAAACGACAAAGACGTGGTTTTGGCCGCAGTGAATGCTTCTGGTGGAGAGGCCTTGTATTATGCATCCGATGAGTTGCAAAACGACAAAGAGGTGGTCTTGGCGGCAGTGAATCATAATGGAGGGGCCTTGGAATTCGCAAGTGAATCCTTAAAGTGCGATGCAGAGATTTTCCTCACGGCTCTGATACGGAATCCAGAAGCCATTGAGTTTGGGTCACAAGAATCCATAGTTCATCTGGCAAAGTATTATCTCCAAAAAGGACGAGAAAGTCCGATTCCGAAGCGGACCAGAATGAGCCCTCGATAGAGTGTCATTTGGGGTGAGTGAAGAATCTCAGTTGGGGCGCACCACAAGAGTTACTACAGAATTCGAACGGATACCGCAATTCAATCATTCCCGTATCCACACTTTAAACACAAGAATACTAGTATTCGACTGATGGTAGTGGGTGTGTCACCAGTATTATTCAGCTGCAACCCAAGTATAGGATGGTAACGAAGCAAAATTACATGTAGGAAGACGACCGTGGTGGCGTGATAAGACACGGCACGGCACTGAATCTCAACAGAAGAAGAAGAAGAAGTAGTAGCTAGTAGTAGTATTCAATTGTTGATTTGTACTACCTAGTGATACCTTCTGTTCTTGAGGCAAGAGCTGGTCTAATTCGATTGCTACGAATTATCCGAAGGCGCATCGTCACCATGATCATGGTCGTGTGTACATGCATACTAGTAGTAGTAGTAGTAGTAGCAGTAGGACGCAACAGGAAGGATGAGGAGCGAGTGGTGGTTGTTTTAAAGTAGAAATCATAAGAATCATCATCGTCATTCAGTATGCAAAGTACTCTCCTTTGAGACTTTTTGGCAGGAGTCATTGTGTGTAGTGTTCTGACAAAAATAATACTAGCACCAATGAAGCTTGCAACACATTATGATAATAATTGTAGGCAGGCTGGCGGGCACGGACACAGTATACGCAACCACTTCTTGGTTGTTCCATGGCCGCCCATGCCTATTGCAAGGCAGTGTCCCGCAGAGGTCCTCATTCCAACAATCCGAAGCAACTTACAAGCAAAGATAGTAAGTAACTGAATAACTGAATAACTGAATAACAAACAAACAACGAATATTTTACCCGTTGATGATGCATCTGTCCTTTCGGCACCTGCGACCATCATTTTTCCTTGCTTTGTTTTGGCTTTTTCGAAACCGCATTGATGGTGTTGTCATTGGTTTTCTGGAATGACGAGCAGCGATACAAACGCCCAACGAATGAATTAAAGGTGCGTACCCAAGTCCCGACAGAACGTTACATAACACAAATACAATATTGTAATTATGTGGTTTGATCGGCTCGGCTCGGCTCGGCTACCGCATTAGTAGTACTACTCTGGAGATGATTTATTCCCATAGTAGTCCAAGGAAGACTGCTATCTGACGACATTGTTCGCAAATACAAAAAATTGTAATTCCGTTCCGAACCACTTCGTACAAAACCACCGCTAGGCGCTACATTCTACGGAACGCTTCATGTTGATTGATTGATTGATTGATTGTCTACTTCTTGTTTTAATGAATACAGTAATACGTTATGATGTATGTCAGTCTGTGTTTCTCTTGCGTTTTCGTTCCGTGTTATTTGATATTGTGTTCATCCGCTCGCGGTGTTGGTTGGTCTCCAACAAGTGAGACCCGCGTGCTAACGCACGCACATGCATACACACACATACGTGCACATGCACATGCACATGCTCATACACATGCGACTTCGCACTCACTCACTCACTCACTCGCCCAGTCGCTCGGTCACTCTCTAGATATCGTCAAAGGAGATACCCAGATCGTCGTCGTCGTCACCGTCGTTGCCCATGGCCATGTCGACGGCCGTCTCGTTGATGCGGGCGTTCTCCGGCAGCTCCCCGTATTGCTTGAGGTTTCGTGCCTCGTCGGCCGTGTACTTGTGGACGATGTCGACCTTTTCGTCCTGAAAGTCTCGCTTGGCCACCAGCACGATGTCACCGGCGGTGATCCATACCTTCTTGCGCATCTTTCCGCGGATGTGTCCCAATCGGGTGACACCGTCGAAGCAAAAGCACTCGCACCGGCCGTTTCCGAGCATCTTGACGACCTGGGAGTACTCCTGGCCGTCCTCCTTGAACTCGAGCTCGCGCTTGGACTCCTCGCCGTCACCCTTTCCTCGGCGGCGGTTCTTTCCTCCCTTTCCTGCGGTTGTGTTGTGTTGTGTTCGTGTAGTTTTTCGTATTGCGGAATGGAACGAAATGGAATCGTGGGTTTGCGTTCCCCCAAACCATGCATCGGCAAACCAACGCAAGCGAACGAAACAAGGGTGGGTGAGAAATCGCAAGTGATCAAAACAAACACAGAACGAAAACAAAACAAGAAAAAACAGAACGACGGAATCCTTCGGTCCGGGCATCGGATTGGCAGAAGTTTTTTCTCTTCGCGATGTTTGGTAAAAGTAGGTACAGCATCTGGAACGGCATGATTCGTGTAGAAATGGTTGCGGAACTCCCAAACCCTGTCCCCTTGGTGATCAACCCAATCGCCTCCAATTCCCATGGAATGTTATGCAATGTGATGCTGCGCAACTGCAATTGCAATTGCAATCGCAACCGCAATCCCACTCGTTTCTGCTTCTCCCTCGAGCTAGAACAAGTCGGAAACGACACGACACGACACGTCACGTCACGACCAATCAATCGATCGATCGATCGATCGACCCACTCGTTCCATTGTGCCACCCATTTTCGGTAGGACTCGTTTCGTTACCCGCAATGGATCGCACGGCATCGGCCATTTCTCTTTGTATTCCGCAACGGAGCGAGGCAAAAGAGCACGAGACCCAATCCGAAAACGCACACCCAATCGTTCCCAGAGAGTTGGGGACAAGAAGGGAATGGAAGCAAGGCAAACGAAACCAAACGAAGCAAAGCAAAACAAAACAAAACGGACACGACTGCCGCTCTGTTTCGATGCAGCTCGTAGCGAACGAATGAAGATGGAATCGAAATGAACTCCCAATTTTCCGTGTCATGTCATGTCATGTCATGTCATGTCGTTTCGTTTCGTTTCATTTCATTTCGTGTCATTTTCGTTTCATTTCGTGTCATTTTCGTCTCATATCGTTGTGTTTCGTATCCGTCCAAACCCTGCTGCTCCATCGGAAACTGCTGTTCTTGGGATTCGCAACGCCTTCATTGGTATTTCATTCCATTCCATTTCACTATTTCAAATCGTTTGCCTTTGTTTCGAACGCTCTCGTAGATCCTCTCGTTCTGTTTCGTCGCTGTCGCTCCCTCGTTTGCTCGATCGATTCATGGATTCATGGATTCATGGATGCCTCTCCGCATCTTGATTGGGTTCTGACCTCGCGCCTCTTCCTAATATCTCCCATTGATTTGTTTCTTCATCCAAAAATTCATTCAGTAACAGTAACAGTAACAGTAAAACTGCCTTTCGCTCCTGCTGTTGCTGTTGCTGTCTCTGTCTTTCTCTGTCTCCGTCTTTCTCTCCATTGCCGTTCGGCCTCTTGCTCTTGTTCCACTCGTCCTTGTTTCGCAACACCCCACGACAACACGGAATACTAATACTATACTCACCCTTAGGCTTCGGCATCTTCAATCACTTGTCTGCTGTAAGATTACGGTTCGGCACTCGTATTGTTTTCGTTTAGCAATGCTCTGCTCTGGTGGAATGGTCCGGACCCAAATTTCGCTGCTTGCTCGCTTGCTTTCTGCCTTTTGCGTTTGCGAATTCGTAGTAAGGTTACGGTACGGTAGTAGGAGTTCGACGCAACTTGGTTCAACGAGATGATACGAAACAGGAACATGGGAGATACGAAGTAAACGACGTAATTCACAGTAAACGATAGACCTCTGTTCGGTTGGGTGGTCGTGCGAGAAGTAGAGACACAAGTACAAGTTCCACTAACCTTAAAAGGCTAAGCTTACCGGTAAATTACCTACCGTACTCGTACTCATACGGGTAAACCTTACTCTACATAACCTTACCGCACCGTTGAGCGCAAACGTGGAACCGAACAACGAAACGCGCGAACAACTTTTCGTTGGAGGCTCAACAAGACACTCGTTCGCGGTTGTCGTCATGATTCATACCGTACCGGTAATACAAGTACGTAAGCTTACTTGTGCTTGTACGTAGTACTACGTATTTATTTTGATTCTTTGTTCGCAATTCATTCGTTTGTACGAAACATGCGTAGTAGAGTAAGGTTACGTACCGTACGGTGCGTACAAGTAAGTAACCTTACTTGTAAGCAATCGGAAGCAATTTTCGCGCGTGATGGACCACTCGACTTTTGAGACTCACTAGGTACGAGTACTACCGGTACGGAATTCCTATCAGCTGTCCCCCGGCTTCCGTAGAAATGAGTAGTTGGGGATGTAGAACTGGGGGACAGCTGATAGGAATTTTGTAGTAATTACGAGTAAGACCTTTTTAAAAAAAAAGGTAGTTAACCTTACCGGTAATCTTACTAGCTAGAACGAGTAAACTGGAGACAATCCTTCCCAACCGCAAGGTAAGGTTTACCGTACGTATGATACGGTACGTACCATACGGTAACTTAGTTGCGCTCAGTAAATCCTACGAGTAAGGTTTAACGCTAGGCTACGTGTACCACGTACTGTAAAATACGTAATCTACTTGCCCTCTCTAACCTTACCGTCAAGGTTTACGCACGGACAACTGCGCGATTTACCTCTTACTAAATCTTACCTCGGTTTCCAGCTTACTATTTTCCATCGTTTACGGGCAGCGAGCGCTCTTCCATGCCCCTGTGGACGACCGGGTAAGATTTACGGGTAGGTTACCAACACCAACGAGACCGGCTCCTGCCATCTCCATTCTTCCAAGGTACTTCGGACTTTACCTTTCTCTTGCTTTCGCAGTAGTACAGTAGCACACGCAGTTAGACACCAACGAACCAACAGCAACCATGGTCAGTGAACGAAAGAATCAAACGAACACGTAGATGGGTTTATTTAGACGAGACGATGGCGATGGTGATGACGAGGGAAATAGTGGAGAGGAGGGCGTAGAGGGAGACAAAAGCGGAAATCGGGGGCGACAAGATTGGCATCGGAACCAAACCGAGAAGAGCAGAGAGCAACTCGAATCGGAAGGAATCAATCCATCCATCAATCCATCCACCAAACAATGAATCAATCAATCAATCAATCAATCATCAGCAGGAAAGACAGACTGCCACCGGAAAGAGGAACCAAGGGGATGAGCCGCAAATCAACCCTGGGAGCAAGCCATCGAGAATGGTCTCCTCCTCTGGCAGTCTCAAGGAAGGGACTCAGGGTCGAGAAAGCCCTTGCGTTGGCTGGTTGCTTGGTTGGTTGGTTCCCGCGAGGTTTCAAGCATTCGTTGACGACGGCAACCCGCGAAACTACGGATGGGTTTGTCCATTTCCGATCCGGCGGAACTGCTCTCGTTCCATGGTTTTCCCTCTTCGAGTCCAACAATATCATCTCCTCTTGAAGTCCATGCCACTCGTCTTCTCCTCCACCACCACCATTACCTCCACTCAATCAATGCGATCCATTGACAAACCGCATCAATCGCTCATCGCCATCAGCGTCATTGTCACCCCCATACACACCGTACACCCACTCACACATCGCGTTTCTCTCTTTTCCATTGTATCATCTCCACTACTTTTTCCAATGCCATCAATTTCATGATTGCTACCACCAATACCGCGATCATCAACATCGTTAATGCCATTGCCATTGCCACCCCAGGGTATCACTCGCGAAGGACGACACAAGCGCCGGGAGACCGGAGGACGCCGCGCCCAGTTCTGCAAGAAGCGCAAGTACGATCTCGGACGGCCCGCGGCCATGACCAAGATCGGCGAGCCACGCATCCACAAGATCCGCTGCCGGGGAGGAAACTCCAAGTTCCGTGCCCTCCGATTGGACGCCGGAAACTTCTCCTGGGGAACCGAGGTCTGCACCCGCAAGGTCCGTGTCCTCGATGTTGCCTACAACTCGACCAACAACGAATTGGTTCGTACCAAGACCTTGGTGAAGGGTGCCATCATCGTCATCGACGCCCACCCCTTCAAGGCCTGGTACGAGTCCCACTACGGAGTCAAGATCGGTGTCAAGAAGAACAACAAGGAAGGAGATGTTTCCGGAGCGTCGATCGACCTGACCGGAAAGTCGGAACAAATCGTCAAGAAGTTCAAGTCCCGACAGGTCGACCGCACCCTGGACCCCGCTCTGGACGCCCAGTTCGCCTCCGGACGTGTCCTGGCCAAGATCTCCTCCCGACCGGGACAAACCGGACGCTGCGACGGATACATCTTGGAGGGCAAGGAACTCGCGTTTTACCAGCGCATGATGCACAAGAAATAAATAAAACGGAAGGATGATACCGCACGTGTACTAACAACAGTATTATTACTACACTTAGTATTGTGATCATTATTCTTTCTACGAGTACGCACCGCACTGTTCGGAGCAACACTTTTGTGAGAGAGCGAGCGAGAGAGCGTCCTCCCATTTACCGCTTCCAAGGGCGTCTCTCTCGCCCAAACAACAACAACAACCACCCAAAACCCACCAAGAACACACCCTTCGGTCCGAGAGCACCAAACAACCAAACAACCAACCAACTAAATGATGCGCATCAACGTACCGGCCACGAATGAATACATATAGTAATATAATAATAATAATAATACTCAGGCGTTGTCGGAATGAATTTTGCACAAACTAACTACTGTAAAAACACAAAAATCAAAAACCATACAACTACACGTACGTATTTATTTCTGCTGTGATTTGCAATCTAGGAAGAGAGTGTGGTACGGTATTATGTACTTAAACTTGTCCGTACTCGTACTCGTACTCGTACTACTCTTCCACAGCACTCGGCAATCTGTGAAAAACACTGCCGTACTATGATATTGAGTAAGGTTACGCTTTTCATAACAATCCACTACAAAAAAATAGTGATGCCGTGCGTCACATTGCACCAGGCACGCGTCCGTTCAAATGTTGATAGATCGAGGCGCCAGAGGTCCTTCTTGACGCCCCCGGTGTGTGGATTGTTTCCACCCGTGATGTCGTAAAATCCCTCGTAGAGAACCCACGGATTTGGTCTCGACGACCTCCCACTCCAGCGATTCAGCAGCAGCGGCATTGTTTTCGTTTTCGCTTGCGTTGTCATCACCTTCTTTCCAATCCAGTCGGTAGAGGTTGGAATCGTTACTGCCTATCTGGCTCTCACCTCCCCAGAGATAAAGTGCATTCCGATAGACAAACATGGAATGCTCCGGTCGGGGTCCCGGGCAACCGACCACGCTCTCCTCGTTGCGGGTCCGGAGCCTCCACCAACGCCTCGTCTCCATGTTGAGCGCCCAGACACCGCTTCCCTCGCCGGCCGGTTCCATCTTTCGGACCAGGTTGATTCCATCGTGGAGGTAAATGGTGTTGGTTCTCCGGTGCGGAACCCACGCGAAAACGGTGAGGTTCAATCTGGCGGTGGCTCGTGGGAACGTGGCTCCAGAAGCGGATCCGTTGGTCGCCCCCCTTGACGCCATAAATGGCTTCGAGCTATTTTCTGGTTCGAGGAGGATTCATGTTTTTGTTGGCTTTTTTTCCCTTTTCTTTTCGTTTTTATGATTGTTCCTCTTGATTTACGGAAAACGTTCGGACTCGACTGCTAGTAGGAGAATGTTTTCGATCGGGTAGTTGCAATTGTTGTCAATGTCTTGTGTCAACATGAAAAAACAACAATGAGACGACGGGGATGAACGAAATTTTTGGCAAGGACGGAGGCTACCCCCGAGAAAATTATGTGCTGTAGGCGCCAGTAAACCTTACGTGTAAGATTCAAAGCCATCGGAAAAATGGAGATTTGTTGCGAGGACGGAAACCGAGCATGTTATTGGTATTCTGGTATCGTGTACGGGTATGGAATCTTGTGCTTTAGTTTGGGAATGTTCGTGTCATCGGAGATGGAAATACTAATCGAAATCGAAATAAAAAATAACCGAAATCGGGAATCTGGAGTGTGGAGATGAATGGGAAGGAAGTTATGAGGACGCTGACGATCTTGTTGAACAAAACATAGCAGTAAAAGTAAGCTCTACCTGGTTACTTGCACACACTGGACACGCTAAAATACGAAGTAACGAAGAGAAAGAATGTCAAATGACTTTTGTTTCCACCTTCACATTTTAAAATAATGTCAATACAATGTACGTAGTAAGATTACTACCGTACTTCTACTAAACAACAAACATGTCCTTCCACGAGCGGCATATTTTTTGGTTTTAGTCCGTCCGTAGCGGTACGTCTAAAAACAAAGCTGATTCGTGCCAGGTAAAAGAGGCGCTTTCGGAGTTTTTTCACACGGTCGAGAACGAAACCTTCTCCGATACGGAAGAGGAGAAGGGCGATACGGGGGAACACAATCATCATACTACTAGTACTAGTACTTTAGTACAAGAATGCAATGGGCAAAACCAAGCTGCTGCGACTGCTTTGCTGCCGGCTTTTGCAGCACAGATGTGAAACAAATCTAGCACCACTACCTATTCTAGTAGTACGAGGACTTTTTTGATGGTGCTTCTGTTGTTGCTTGCTTGGTGCTGCTGCTGCTGCTGCTGCTACTAGTAGTACTAGTAGTAGCACTACTGCTGATGCTGGATTTTACAAGAAGCAAAAGTACAACAAGTAGTACTACTAGTAAATTGTCTGGCACTCATCTGCTGGTGGTGCATTTGCTAGTAGCACCTGCTATATGCAACAAAATTCAATGTAGCATCTTTTCTAGCTATTTTCAAAGCAGCAGAGCTAGTAGCAGCAGAGCTAGCAGCAGAGCTAGCAGCAGAGCTAGCAGCAGAGCTAGCAGCAGAGCTAGCAGCAGAGCTAGCAGCAGAGCTAGCAGCAGAGCTAGCAGCAGAGCTAGCAGCAGAGCTAGCAGCAGAGCTAGCAGCAGAGCTAGCAGCAGAGCTAGCAGCAGAGCTAGCAGCAGAGCTAGCAGCAGAGCTAGCAGCAGAGCTAGCAGCAGAGCTAGCAGCAGAGCTAGCAAAAAATTTGCTTCTCGTTGTTGTTGCCAATTTTGCATAGAAAAATCCCTACAGCAAGCCAAAAAGCCAATGCATTCCTTGATTTTGCTGATTTTCGTGGAGGGGCTACGGTATATTTTAGCTACACGATCAGTAGCATAATTCTCTTGTTGACACTAGATGCAAACGTGCTGGGAGGGTTTGTAGGTGTCGTACTTATTCCTACTACTAATTACTTACTCACGGATCCATACTCCACGGTACTAGCAACATGTTCGAATCTAGCACTGTTATTAGCGTAAAATCTTAGCCTATAATTGATCACTATTCCATAGCTAGTACTTCTAGTAGCACTTCTTCTGGTGGTGGTGTGCCTACAACTCCGAGATATGCTGAGGTACTAGACTACTACTATGTACCCCTGGTACCTCCTCTTTGTTCTTCTTCTAGGATGACGAGCCTAGCAATATATTCCAATATATCTTTCCACCATTATTTCATAATATTTTTCTCACTACGTCGTCGTGTAGTATTGATACTCCTCATTCAACAAGAACAAGATTTCAATGAACGAATACCGTACCGTATGATAATGATGATTCTTGGGCAAAATTTCACCGAGCGAAACCACTCCCTGCCCTCGCCCCTGCAAAGCGACTAGTAGTTTGAACCGTCACACGAAATATGATCCATCCCGTTTTCGGTTTCAGTTTCGGTTTCATCACGCTGCGCAGCGTACCAGATCGAAACACGTCGAATGCGAGAAGCTCGAGACCTGCTCCCATCACTGTTGGGTGTATTCGAGTGTGTCCGTGATGGAACAAGCAAGATTTCTGCGCACACACACACACTTTACCAAACTGCGTAACACCAATGCATCAACCAGTAGTACATAATCACGGTTGGTTACGGACATGCGTCCGTCGAGCATACCACAAGCATCCCTGATGGAATCAATTTCTGGAACCGGTCAGAACTAGATCCTTGACGGAACCTTCGAACCTCAACGAAGACGGCCGCTATTCCGTTCCAATTCATTTCTTTTCATGTTACTTGTGATTTCGACTTGCTTTGTTGCCTGCGTATCCTTTGACCTCGCCATTCTTGGCCTGTCCTTGGCCGGTCTATTTCGTTTCGTTTCGTTTCGTTTCGTTTTGTTTCATTTCATTTGATTTGATTTGGATTCATTCTTTTTCATTTCATTTCTTTTCGTTTGTACTCAGAGCATTGACAGCGGCAGCCCGTAGTGAATCGCCTCGAGCGCTTCCCTCAGCTCACCGTCCAGATCCCGCGGCACCACGCAAAAGGCCGAATCGGGGAGGTTCCCGTTGCTTTTCAGTTGATGCGTTGCAAACAGAACCTCCCTCCCACCGGGTGCCAGCAATGCGGCCGCGAGCCGTTCGTTGACCACCAAAGCATCATAGTTGTCGCTGTCGCTGTCGCTGTTTTCGTTTCTGGCGAGGCTTTGCCGCCTCCGTTCTTGTCGTTGCTTCCAAACCTGCGGATCGCAGGCGTTCTCATCTTCGTTCACAATTTCGGGGGCGGAATAAAAGGTCGACCGTTGCTCGGGCCAGATATAGGAAAAAACCGCCGTTTCGTTTTCGTTTCGTTTTCGTTTCCGTCTTGTTCCCAAACAAGTGGCCACACGGAGACCGCCGGGCCCCACCTGGAAGCCTCGGAGGGATCCGACGTGGCCACGTGCCCGTTGGAGGGTTTTGCCACAAAAGAATTGCCATCCTTCTGTTGCTGCTCTTGCGTCGACAATTGGTCCTGCAGCGCCTCGAAATAGTCCAGTGCGTTCGGATCGCACCCGTAGGTTTCCGGGAGCAGCAGGTCCGGGGAGGGGGTGTGAATTTGTATCGGGAGTCCCTTTCTGGCTTGCACCAGTTCCGCAATGGCTTGCTGCCGGGAATCCGCTGCTGCAATTGGGTGTTCGTTGTCGCTGCTCACTGGTTCGTCTCCGCGGTACAAGAATCGCCCCCCACTCGCTCGGACGGCCCCTAGGAATTCGCGGGGAGTGTGGGAAACCAGAAAGGATGCCAGTTCTCGGATCCTGCTCGCTGGAACCACCGAAATGGAATCGTTGGTGGGTGCGAGATCGGCAACGGGAGGAGGAGAAGTCCGCGATTGCATCGGTGGCTCGAAAAGGAGTTGCATCCCTTTCGAACCGACACCGCCAGCATTGCTGCTGCTGCTGCTGCAGCCACCGTTCCCCAACGGATCACAAAAGGTTGCAGCGGTTTGGATCAAGCACCACTGCCCGAGCGAGCGTCGATCGTGCAAGAACAGCTGCATTTGATTGGGTGTTGGATCGGATCGGATCGGATCGGATGCAATGCGATGCGATGCGATGCGATGAGAGTGTTGGAGTTTGGTTGCGAGGAAGAGTCGTGATTCGACACCAGAACGAGTAACTCTTGTGGTGGTTTGGAATGCGGTGGCAAATTTCGTATTTTGCTTTTTTGGGATGGTATGTATCGATTACATGTAGATACCAGTAGCGGTAGGATAGGGTAAAGCTTAGGAGAGGATAGAATAAGAACGATTTATTGCACTATTTTGTGCGATAAGTAAATCTTACGTTTGATACTCGATCGTCCTCGTTGTCTACAACAAACACGAGCAATCCTCCCAAAACAAAAGAAGATACGAGTAATTACTTCGTAAGATTTCTTCGTACAAGTACCGAAGGAATTTAAAATTTGAGATTATGAAGAAGCCCTCTAAAAATGAGCTATTCGATCCAGGGTTCATAGTACTACTAGTAGGTCCTAGTACTACTACTAGTAGTAGTACTAGTACCGGTAGTACTAGTACTACCACCACTCTAGATGACACCGCCAAGAAGGCACAGCGCCACTACTAGTACTACTAACCTTAGTCGTACTAGTACACTCCCGGTATGAGACAGCAACAAGTAACTCGCCGCACCATGGATTGAGGATAAGGTTACTGCCCACTCTTTTCTTCAAATTTTTAGCAATCTGCCAGGTAGTTCTGCTGCTGTATCAACCGATGGTACTAGTACTAGTAGTAGTACAAGCACTTTTGTACCTCTAGTAGGGGAGTATCATTTATTTACTAGTACTAGTAGTGCTAGCTACTATCTTGTTAGCGTATTCAATACTACTACTACTACTAGTAGTACTAGTACTGCTGGCGCCTGAGGAAAAGGAGTATCTCCTTTAGACTACTGTCCTTTGCGAGGAGGAGCACCTGCTCGAGTGCTGGTGTTGCTGTTGGCGTGCTGTTACTATCTTTCTCTGTTGCTGACGAGCAATACCGCCATCTTTACACATAAAAGGAGGGATTTATTCATACTACCAATTGGCTGGGAGGATGGGACATGACTGAATGAACCGATCACCACCACCAATTGCCAGCGATCTTCTTCGAATCTCCTGCCGTACTACTGTGTACTTGTACGGTATCGAGTAGTACTACTAGTAGTATATCACTCGATCATCAGCATATCGGCCAGGACCGGCATCCCGAAACGGGTATTCCCCATTCATATTCAATCGTAGTACAACAATACTAATATGCTTCGCATTTCGTGTGGTCTCGGCAAAGGAAAAGAGCAGTTAAACTAATCGTTCGGCCGTCACTGTCACTCCAATTCGTCACTCCAAAATGTTTTGACAGGAATGGCATCCACGGCACTGCAATTGGTAGTGCACTGGTTGGTGCCAACGCCGGGCACCATGATCATACAGGGACAATTCTCGTCGACCCATGCTTTCTGCTCTTCCGACATGCAAGGCTTTCGAAAGTTTTTCACGTATCCATTGTCGGTCATGTCGGTGAAGTGGGTTTGGAAGCCACCGTAGATTGGGTCGACGCACCAATAATTGTCGGGGTCACAGCAGCTGCAACAGTCGCAGTCGACTCCGTAATCGGTTTCGTTTGTGTTGCAGTTATCACCCACGACCACAACAACTCCGTCTCTGTATACCGAATGGTTGCAGAAGCTGTTGAGGGAACCGTATAGGCCTGGGTTGCTGTACATAGAGAGTATTTCCAAGGTGGGAATGGTTATCAATGCCTCTGGAATCCTCCCTGTTAGGCAATTGTCAAGGAAGGCCACGGCTTCCAAACTCTCAAACTCGCCATAGGACTCGGGAATGGTGCCTTGCAAGGCTCCACCGCCCAGAATCAATTCTTTCAAGGATTTCTTAAAGTAGGTGATCTCGGGAGGCAGGGTTCCGGCCAAGTTGTTCCAATCTGTTTGTTGTATCGTATTGCATCGTATTGCATTGTGTTTGATGCAAGGAATCACCGCATGGCAGATCCAAGGCGAGAACAATCGCAAACGAAACGAGGATGCCCAACGGACGGACACGAACGGATCGGATTGGAACGGAACGGAACGCAATGCAATGCAACGAAACAAACAAACAGAATGCAAGCGTTCGGGTGAGACAGACCGACAGTGAATCAAATCAAGTAGTACGGAGCCAATACAAATGCTGCGTTTCGTTGGTCGGTTGGTGTACTCATACTCGTATCGAACCCGTACGTGTACGTGCACGTGTACTCGTAGGACTCACAAATGTTCAATTGCATGAGCCACCCGTCCTTGTTGCACAAGTTTCCCTTTGCCTCAAAGCCAAAATCACTTTGAGGAAACCAGAAGTCTTCCTGGGCGGTCGAGCGCACCGAGTTCCACGTGCACTCGTCGAACCCCGACAAATACCAGAATTGTTCGTCCCAGTGTTCCCCGTTTGTGGCGTGGTAGAGGAGGGCACTCACAAAGCGTTGGCGAAGCTTGTGGATGTTTTCCTCCGAGGTGGGTTCGATCTGCATCGGATCGGTGGCCACGAGCCATTCCAGTGCTTGGATCCGATCGCTCGATGCCTCTGGCGAGTCGGGATCAAAAGCGTCCGGATTGCTCACGACAAACGGAGAGAGGACGTCAATGATGGATGCCCTTCGGTCTCGGTCTCGCTCTCCCTCCACCTGTTGGGGTTGTTGGGTCGGAGAACGCGCCGACTCTTGCCTCCCTCCCCTCACCCTCAAGAAAACGATAACGACAACGATCACCAGAGCAATTGCCGCTGCCAGGACGCACCGAACGGTTCTCTTGTAGTCATCCTTCTTGTTTCCCGTCTCACCTTTTGAATTCGCTTGCTCGGGATAAGCCACCTCCTCGGCCACAGCAATGCGTTCCGTTTGGACGTGGATCGGAGGCTCCATTTCAACTCTTTCATCTAGTACGTTGGAGGTGTTGTGATAATAAGATGTAGTTGTGGTTGTCGTTGTGGTTGTGGTTGTAGCTGCATCTGTAGCTGCGGACGCGCCGAGCGGATTGGGAACGAAAAAGGCACCTGGTGTCGAAGCCCTGCCGCGAATGCTAGTGGTGAAGATTGTCTTCGTGCCTCTCGCCGAATAAGATTTGTCGTTTTCGGAAACGGTTGCAGTTGCAGTTGCAGCTCCTGACGCAGTTGCTGTTGCGGATGGTGTTTGTGTCCAAGATTCCGAGGATTGTTTTTTCGGTTCGGAATATTCGTTGGGAAATGGCGTTTCCATTTCCACAACGGACACTTCCTTTGGTAGTTTCGTCTTGATCTTGGTCTTGGTGTTCGTTGCATTGTCTTCCGAGGCGGGTGGTGACAATGATGCGGCTCCGTCTTCGACTTGGACAATGAAACTGCCTTGGAGAGCAACAATCGCTTGTTTTTCGGATGCTTGTTCTTCCATCGGAGCTTCGATCTTTTCAATCTTTTCTTGCTCGACGGTTTCGCTTGCTGTCGCACTCGCACTCGCGCTCGCACTCGTATCGACAGGTTCGGAAACAGCTGCAACTGCAGCCTCAGCGTTTGAATCGTCTCCGGTTGGTGCCCCGGTAGATCCTTTTTCCAGATCGTCCGTCATACGATCTTCTTCCTCGGGCATGGCTAGTATTGGAATTGGAATTGGAATTGAAATTAGAATTGGATTCAAGTTTGTTGGATTACTTCTACGTTATTATATCCATGATCCATGATCCATGATCCATGATGATTAATTTTTTTCATTACCGGCATTTTTGGACCCCGGTTTCTTATCTACGAAGCACTTCGTAAAAACCTTACGTATCTTCGTGTGATGGATGGATCAATGGATCATGATAAAAAAATAGTCACAAAAAATAATACTACGTGTACGGTACGTAATAATAATAATAACAGAACCACGTGGCCCGTATAAATAATAATGCGAAAGATGTCTGTCTACCGGTAAATCGCAAGCGAATTACTTAATACGCGGGCGGAATAATTTTCGAGACAATGGCATCCTTAGTGTAACACTTGAGCCGCGAGCCGCGAGTCCCCTCTATAGCTAATGCTGATATTATTTTATGATAATCCCTTGAAGTGGCGATAGTTTTATTACTTCATGTGTGTTATATAGCCTCGTCAAGTGTCCCAGAGTCACTGTATTCAGTTTCGCTGATAGCCATGTTAAATGGCTATAAAAGATAATATTACGGAGAATATGGGTCATTACTCATGTATTACGATGGCTACTCGAGTGAGCACGTGTACTAGCACGTGTTCGCTCCTATATAATCAAGAAAAATGAGATGTTGGAAAATTCAAATATTTAGTAATCGAGGTAAATACTTTCGTAACTGCCAAAATACTTTCGTATTGCAAGTGAATTACTTTGGTATTTTGGGCACTATTTCCAGCACTTGTAAACGTACCACATTTTTGGTACTCCCAGAAGACCCAATACACACACGAAATAGAGGACTGCAATACCTGTAGCAAGACGAACAGCAATGCAATCGCAACAGGTTAGAAACGGCGGTTACAATAAGACGAAGCAACAGCAACACATCAAACAGCAGACGCAGCAGCCGCCACAGCCGCAACAACAGCACTGCAGCATCAAATGGGAACGTCGTATCAACGTACCGTAATCCCCCAAGCAAGAAGAACAGCAATGCAATCGCAACAGGTTAGAAATGGCGGTTACAATAAGACGCGAAGCAACAGCAACACATCAAACAGCAGACGCAGCAGCCGCCACAGCCACAACAACAGCGCTGCAGCATCAAATGGGAACGTCGTATCAACGTACCGTAATCCCCCAAGCAAGAAAAACAACAATGCAATCGCAACACGTTAGAAACAGCGGTTACAATAACAAGAACAACAACAGAGGCGAAGCAACAGCAACAGCAACAGCAACACATCAAACAGCAGACGTAGCAGCAGGAGCAGTCGCAGCAGCAGCAACAACAGCACGGCGGGAACTTTTTGAACGTACCAGTAGAAGTCTTCCCCATGGTCAAGCAAAAAAAGAAGCAGCAGCGTGTGAGTAAATAGGAAGCAGCAGCAGCAGCAGCAGCAGCAGACACAACAGCAGACGCAACAGCAGACGCAACGGCAGCAACAACGGCAGCAACAACGGCGACAGCAACAGCAACAGCAACAGCCACAGACGCAGAAGCAACAGCGACAGCAGCAGTGACAGCAGCGACAGCAGTGACAGCAGCGACAGCAGCGACAGTAGCAACAGCAGCAACAGCAGCAACGCGTTAGAGGACTTACCGGAGCAGGAGAGGAACTGAGCTTTTCCCATGGTCACCAGCACCAAATTTGCTTTTGAAACTGATCAGTTTCGAAATTATGAGCAATCGGTGGGATCCGAAAAAAAAGAAGCAACACGATAACACCATGTACAGATGTAGGACTCAGTACTAATTCTACAGAGATCTTCAGTCCCACCTACAGAATGCGCGGGCCAACCAGTCCCGTCCAGCAAAGTATTGCTCAAAGCACGGAGTTGTGTGTGAAATTTCAAACAAAAATACTCGCACATACAGCTCTGTGTACTGTAAATCTACTGAGTCCCACGTTAAAAAACAAAAACAATACTATGAGTACTACTTTGGTATTTCAGTACAGATTTTCGTGTACCCTATCTACGAGTACCAGTCCACTACCACATTACGTACGGTACCCTGCAAAATAGTATCGAAAATACCCTTCAGCTGCAACAAAAAGCAAACAATGCTTGCTGGCAAGAGTCCCCTCCATTGTGCTCACCTCGTAGCGATCGTAATACATAACTAATAACCCTCTCCTCCTTCTCTCCTCCTCGTAGTAACTGGACCCACTGTGTTGCCTGTATTTGCTGCTTGTTTTCCTCGGCGAAGCGCCTCGGAAAACAAGCAGCAAATACAGGCAACACAGTGGGTCCAGTTACTCCTCGGAGTCGGATTGGTTTGGCACGTGTCTCGCCCTAAGTATTGAAAAATACTCGGCGCGCGCGCCTCGTATTTTTCACTACTTAGGTTGGACACGTGCCAAACCAATACGGAGGATGGGTTATTACCTACAGTAACAATTCGGCATTTCGCGGATTTGTTGAGTAAGAGAACCTCTAGCGTAATTACGAGTAACTTACTGTATTAATACCGACTAAGGTACCAATTCAAGTTTTGAAAGTTTCCCCGTGGGGCGATGTTGCGAGTCTTCTCTTCTCGCTTTCTCTATTCTCTGTTCCCTGTTTTCTGAACACGCAAGGCAGAAGTATCGAAGCAAGCAAACCCCCTTAAAATTATTGTCAACGATCAACGAATAACCCCATCGATGGGCAGAGAAACCGTCGTTGTCAAACCGCTTCTACAATCGTTTCCATTTGTTCCCAAACCCTTCTGCAGCCGCCGACAGCAGACGACATGCTCGTCTTGTTGCACACTTCACTCACTCTTGGCGTTCGCTGCTGGTGGTGGTTGGTTGGGAACATACATGTACAAGAATGAATCACTGCTGCTACTCACTACTTTCGCATGCCCCGCAGCGCAGCAGCGTCGCCTCGAAAGGAAGAATGGACGACTCGTGTTCGCTACTACGGGGCGTCTTCGGTGTAGCACTCGAGAACGAAAGGCGAACGGCTACTGTACTTAGCGTACGAGCACGTCCTGTACTCGTGCCATGCTCAAATGCACCAGAATTTGTGCAACAGCCTCAAGCTACAACGTGGGTTACTAGTGGAGGCGAGGGGGCGACAGACGGCACATCACATCACACCACACCACACCACACCACACGACACAAAACAGACAGAGGATGCGCGCTCGCTACTGGCTACTTCTACAACCGTAGATAGAAAGCTCGTAGAATGAGCAAACCACAAAAACCTCCGCCGTCGACAAGCGACTGGTTGTCTACGATTACTGTCCATGTCGGTAGGACAAGAAGCGAACCCACTCACCCCAGGTTCCTACTGGAACAGAATCAGAAATCCATCGACTGAAACAAACCAACCAAAAGGACAGTCACACACCTACCGGTAATTGGTCGGTACTAGTAGTTGGGTTGGTCGGTTGGATGGTTGGATGGTTGATTGGTTCGCAACGGCCGCTCCGCTTCGATCAGGACGCAACGAACACACAGCGATACTGGAATTGGAATCGAAAACACAAAGACAAATGGACAACAGCTAGAGATGGCGAACAGGGGCAATCTCTCAAACGAGTTGAATTGCTGAGAAGAAGAAAGGAAGAACTACCAACTCCAGCCGTACAACAAGTAGCATCACTACACAACAAGGGCCGACTTGTATCTGGTGGTCGAAACGCGAAATAAACAAAACGAAACGGATCGAACGCTCAACCAACTAATAATGATCTCACGACACGACACACTGGAAGCAATCTTTAGTCGAACCATCGCGGCGAGTCAGAGTCAAATCGATATCGAAGAAGACGTGCGTGTGGAAAACAATAAATGAAAGGTTCCAAACCATGTTGAAAGGACAAGAAAACAATTGACGGAACAATTGTTGGGCGGCTTCACCAGTGGTAAGCAAGAAGTAATTAAGGGCGGTGTTCAGCGAGCTCATTATTCGCCGATTTACAGTTGCACAGTTGCTATTATTAAGTACGTGTATTTCCATTGATTTACTTCTTTCTTTATGTATTTGCATGACTTCGTCCAGTACTATTCGTCTCACGAGTAGTAGACACCGTCCAGTAATGCCCTTGTGTGTGCCCCGATTGAGGTTGAATCCTTCGACTGTTTTCCAACAATGAAAACCCTCGTTCAGCGACTCAACCCAATCCCACTGGACCTAACCCAACCCAACGTATCTTATCTCCACTCAACTGGATGTTACAATGTGTTTTACGGTCATTCTCATTCCCGGTCCATATTCAATAGTCTTACGAAGCATATCATACGTGTACATCGTATGTTCGAATATCACGGCCAAACAAAAGCGCAGGGGCCCACACGGATCATGGCACAGGTCGCTCGGCAATAGTCGTAGACCCTCTTTTTCCCCTTGACCTTTTTGCTGCATTTCTTAGTGATCTTCGAAATGTTCTTTATGTTGAGTTTGTTCAGTCCCTTCCCGACCCACTTGCAGCTCTTTTTTTTCTTGCCCTTGAACCGAAAGAAGTCGTCATCCATACAGTTCAGGGTGGTTGGCGAAGTCCACCACGGAGTGGGATAGGGAGTATACCGCGGAGTGGGATAGGGGGTTGGATTCGGAGCGGGATAGGGGGTTGGATTCGGAGTGGAATTGTTGGAGATGACGATGATGGCGTCCTTCCCACCGTTTTGAATGGATTGGAAGTCGATGTAGACGTCGGGGAAGCCGGGTCTGATGATTGTATAGCTCTCTCCGACCGGTACATTCCACCGCTCGGTATCGCCGTCCATATACATACCGCCCTTGATTTTACAGACGACAGTAAGAGTGTCGACAAACTCCGGCTTTGCATTTACTCCGCTGTTTATTCCAGTTGCTCGATTGTACCCAACATAATAATCCCAACCGTGTTCTTTACTTCCAGTGTATTTCAGGCGCAACACAACCAGTTCCCCGTTGGAGGACCCGTCAGGCTTGTAGTCGTCCAATCCGTTCAAGACAAAGGTTTGAGGACCCGGCAATTGCCAGGGCTTGATTGATAGCTGTTGCTTTTCATACCATCTTAACTGCCAGTTGTTGGCAGGATTAAAACAATGCGGACCTTCTTCTCCTCCAACATCTCCCATGAGAGAGGCACGATCACCGTATACTTCGCCATCCTTCATGCTGTGACCAAGTCCAAGGCTGTGTCCGATTTCATGCATCTGAACGCTGGGATACAAGATCCAATCGCTGTAATAGCTATCGATGCTAAACATTGGAGCAAAAGCACCAAAAGCCTTTCCGGGAGGGTAGGCGAACATCACAAGGTCGTACTTTTTTTCCAGACCAACACCTCCACCATACTTTGCTTCTGCTTCGGCCTTTGCTATTCTTCCGAAATCATGAACATCAGTGTCTTCGATTAAGGGAACATCGACTTTGACGTCAACAATGCCGGCTTCTTCCGTAGTCATCTGGCCGTGGGAACAGGCCTTGTATTGTGTCTTCATGTTCAAAGAATCGGTAAAGATTTCCTTTCTCAATGTTTGGACTGAGGATGGTTCTTTATTGAGGCTGTCAATGATGCGAACCACCAGGGTTCTAAAATTTCCTGTTGTTTTGCGGTAATACCGGTAGTGACGAGGGTCATCTTTGGACATGGCTTTGACCTCAACTGACCCTGCCCGTGAGACCACCAAGGTTCCAAGGGCCTTGTGCTGGGAGGCAGAAGCCCGTTTGACAAAAGCCCCATCCCTGAACTTCATGAGAGTCCCTCCGGAAACCGCCGATTCAAAAAAATCATCTGGGACACCTTCGACTCCCATCTCGGCTGGAATGCCAAGCTCTTCTGCTTGCTCCTTCGTGAATCTACAAATCCATCTTTCGCTATCACAATCTTCTGTCCCCAGAATGAGATAGAGCACACATTCTGCTTCTTCTGCTTCTGTCAGGTAGCGGTGCACCTCTTGGCCATCATCGTTGGGAGGTGATGTGGAAGCCACTTGCACGAAGGCGAGGGCTAGTAAAAGGAAGAGGGAACGCGAGAAACTCAGACGTAGTTTCATGGTAATACTGGTACACAATTCTATTGTCTTGGATATAATCAGCAAAGAAATAACATTGGTTGTGATGCATCGATTTTTGATCAACACAAAATTAGATTGTGAGATGATCGCAATTTTCTGTTTTGAAGCGACTGAATGGTGGACCAAGTTTTTCGGATTTGGGCACAGTCGGAAGCGCAAAACCACAGAATTCACCGTAGGGTCGTCGTTCTCGTACCAGTACAAAAAATGTACGACCTACAGGAGGGGAATGAATACGTAGTATCATCGAAGGATAAGTAATCTTAATTACGGTACTCGTACCAGCACAAAAAATGTACGACCTACAGGAGGGGAATGAATATCATCGAAGGATAAGTAGTAAGGTTACTACTAGTAGTAATGGAAACCATACGGTAACCTTACTGAATACTACTACTAAAAAAAAATAATAATACTACAGTAGGGATTGAAAACTACAATTATTGCGAGGTTTTTGAGAAGATAATAAATCGAGCCCTTCGCAATTCTATTACTACTATTGGAGATCAAAATGAACCCTACACTACTGAATACGAAGTACGAGCACAATTGTTGTAGTATCGACTTTGGAGTAATGAAAAATAATAATGAGTGGATGGGATAAGATAAAGTTACTGCATGAAAAACATACGACCTGGAAGGGGAATACTTCAGTATGTTTTTAATATTATTTTAAAAAATCATACTAACTTACTTCGTACTACTTCTAACGTCGAAATAGGGAATAGTAGTACTCGTACTACAGGGCAAGATGATACAATAGTTCCTTACGCGTAATAAACAATACGAAGTAATAACAATAGTAATGCATTCAAAAGCACGACCTGGAACGGGAATCTCGTACCGGTAGTAGTAGTAGTAATCCAAACTTTGTCTTCTTGCTGGATAGCTACTAGTACTACAACTACTACTACACGTACGGTAGGAGCAGGGTTCCACAGAATACCACCAGTTACTAGTAACCTAGTAATCATTCTGAGCAATTGTGATTTGAAGATTCAGCGTTTGAACGAGTTCGGGCGTGTCGAGAACGACTCGCCGACCGGGACGTAGCAGGAGCTTTTCCGTCAACAGGAATTGTTGGGGTTGCCGGTCGGCTCGTTCATCGGCACGCAGCAGTACTACTACTAATTACGCAGGTCCGAATGCCCCCGGTGTTCGTCGTGTCTTGTTCACGGGAATGGAATGAATCTAAATGTTGGGACCGGACCGGATTGTTGGGAGCTACACGCATACGCAGCGGTCGTGCCGCATCCGCATCCACATCCGCATCCGCATCCGCATCCGCATCCGATCGAATCAAATCCACAGCTCCGTTCCATTCCATTCCGTTCCGTTCCGTTCCGTTCCGTTCCGTCGTTCCTCCGGAGACGGACAGAGGTCGGAACGGAACGCATTCCATTCCTCACCGCACCGCAGCAGACCTCCGTCATCATCGTCTGGTTTGGGTCGGGAAACCTTTTCCGTTTTTGTCGACTTTTGACCCCATCGATCAAATCTGTTCCGAAACTCGAGATCAATTGTGTTGTACCGTAGTACACCCCAGCTCGGCAGACAAGTTTGGATTTTACGAGGCATCCAAGGAGGTCTGGAAGGAAGGTGGACCGGTTGCGAGGGCGCTGTGTGTCTCTTGCACGTTCTGGGTTAGGCGTGCTGGACCGACCTACCGGAGGGGATTCCCGAACTGCGCTCGGACGTGTATCGCAATCAATCATTCCGAGGCGATCCTCAAAACCATGCATGCGTGGTGAGTCACCCACCCACCACCGGTGAGCGAGCGAGCAAGCAAGAGCAATTATTTTTTTAAAAGTAACGTCAAACATGATGTTATTGACCATTCCCGATTACGAGCAAGTTACTAACCTTAGTGCTCACGGAGACAAATCAAATGCCCTTCCACGTAAAAAGCTATTGCCGTCTGTCCGACTACAATGGTACATAAACATAAATCGGAATCTTCCGATGCGCGGAGAGTTTCTAGTTCAGTAATATATTTTCTAGTGTACGGACTACGGTAGTGAATCTTATTGTTTACTACATTGTTATTATTTTTATTCTGGCAACGCTAAGGTTTACCGCTGCCGTTCGTATTCAACAGCAATGACCGATTGCATAGGTTCAGTCGGTATGCTTCTTTTTTGGCGGGCTCATTCCTGTTCGCTTCTTCGGAATGAATCGCATCGAACCGCATCGCACATAGCATCGCACATAGCATCGCTCGTTCTCTGCTCGACGAGAGAATAATTTTGTTTCGTTACGTTTGTTTCGTTTGTGCTATTATTCGTTGTGGGGCTGGCAACGGTCCCGTGTCGGTCGCCGGGTCGCGAGAACATCACCCTGGCTCTGACTTCCGTTTGGATTGGTTTTGTTTTGTTTGGTTTCATTTCGTGTTGTATTGTATTGTATTGTGTTGTGTTGTGCATACTAGTAGCTGCGGGCAAGCAGGCGCGACGAATACGTTTCGTTTCGTCTCGTTTCGTTTCGTTTCGTTCAATTTGGACGAAACCCGCGTTCCCTCGGTGAGGACTTCCTCGTCGGTGCCAAAGGAACGGTGTATTCGTCGAACCATTCCGCGAGGAGTTCTGCTACCACACGCACAGTACCGTGCTCGAGGACTCGAATTGCCTCCGCCGCCTCAACCCGGTCGAGCACCAGCGCTCGTTTTTTGGGTCTCGTCTCCTTTGCTCCGGGACCGAAGGGAAAGTCATTCCGGGGAAGGGACGCAACGGGACGTGACACAATGCATCGCAGCACAAGGAATGCGTCCATCCGTCCCTTCCCTCGTACCATGTCATTGTTTCATCACAGGTCCGGATCGTCGTCGTCGTCGTCGTCGTTGTTGTTGTTGTTCTTCCCGTTGTCATCGTCGCAGTCGTTGCGATTGCCGGTTTGTTGGCGGTAATTGCGTTCCTCGAGTTCCTCCTCGGGAATGCTCCCAAAGAGAGCCGACGCTGCGGCGCGGTGGTACCGGGACGAAAACGGACCGTTCGGCATTGCCGTTGCCGACGCGGGCGTCGTCGGCGGGGTCGTGGTCGGGAGCAATCTCGAAGCCGACAGCGGTGCCGGTGTTGGTGTCGATGTTAGTCTCGATGACATGGATGGTGGTGTCGTCGTCGTCGATCCCAGCGAAAAGGAAGCCGGGGCAAATCGGATCATTGGCGATGCCTCTGGGTTTGCCAGCTGTTGGTGGTGGTGTTGTTGGTGGTGTTGTTGGTGGTGATTTGTGTGGTCGAGGTCGTCGTCGTCGTCGTCCGAGTCGCGGTCGTCTCCCGCCAGCGCCCGAAAGGAGTTGTTGTTGGTGCCGCTCTGCGTGGGAGTGTCGCCCCTCCAGGGCAGGACCGGGAGGTTGGTCCCGTTCGATGCTGCCGCTGGCAGGGCCACCTTGTGAACGTTGCTGGCGACGGGAGTGGCCGTGTTGGAAGCGTCGGCAGCTGCGGAGGCGGCAGCTGCCCGGGCCAGGCTGCTGCTGCCGCCGCCGCCGATGAAATGGGCCATCGGACTGTGAGTGGCATTGGTAACGGAATTGGCAATGGAATTCGGATCCGACAGTATGTGGCCGATCTGGTGCATCGTTTCCTCCATGAGTTGGTTGGTCGACTTGACGAGGCTGAAGGAGGCTGGTTTCATTTGCAGCGATAGCATTGGATTGTTTCGATTTCGATTTCTATTTCGATTTGGAATCGTGCCGGATTGATGGTGTTGCTGCTGTTGTTGATGTTGCTGCTGTCGCTTTCGGCGGTGGCGCTTGCCTACCGGAAGATTCCTTTCGAGGGCCCTCGAACGCTCCACCAGGGAATTCATTTGGCGGTCAAAGTCGTCGTTCTTGTTTTGGTAGTTGCTATGGGAAGAATGCCTGTGTTGTTGATGGTGTTGTTGTTGTTGTTGTTGTTGTTCTTTCCAACTGGAAACGTCTCTCTTGGAAAGCGAGACACGGAGAACGTCGCTTTTGCCATTTCCATTTCCAATTCCAATTCCATTTCCACTTCCGCCACCGGACTTTTTCTTTCCCAAAAAGAGGCTCGTCGTCGACTTTTTCTTGGTTTGTTTCTGCTTTTGCTTTGACGACGACGATTTCGATTTTCGTTTTCCCATGGTCGGTTATTGGTGATGATTGTATTGTTTGTATTGTTTGTATTGCTTGTATTGCTTGTATTGGTTAGACCGAACAACTGTTTTGCCAAATGACAAAGGAATGCAACTCGGTACAGCAGCAGCGTATTGCGTATTTATTACTACGTATTATTACTCTTGTGAAACACGTGCGACTGAAAGTAAGTTATGATAAAATCTTACTGTATGTCTGACACGAGCTGAGCAGTTCGTAGCGGAATGAGAATAACTCGGACGAAGATCGAGTTCGGGAGATTGTAGACTGTAGATTGGATGCTATTGTTGTTGTTGTTGTTGTTGTTGTTATTGTTGCCGTTATTTATTGTTAGAATAATGATAATATTTTTATTGAGATGCGGTAGGAACACAAAACCAATTTGTTGGTTGGGTGGATGGGTGGTTGGTGGGTTGGATGGTTGGTTCCGTATTCCGTCCAAAAAATCGATGGATTGAGTCGTTCATTCATTCATTCATTCGTTCATTATTACGTAGTATTTCAATTTTAACAGACTTACTACTACGTGTAATTAAGCTTGTTACCGGTACTGTACCGTAATTATTACTAGTAAACCTTATTAAGGTTACTTTGTAGTCTTTCATTTTAAAAATGAAAATTCATTCGTTAAACGACCAACAGGAACCGAGCAAGATTGCATTATTACGGGTGTAAATTTTAAACTCCTACGGTAATCTTACGTACCTAATTTACCGTACAAGTATGGCTTCGAATTACTGGACCCCGGGGGGTAAATTAACCTTAGTGGAGTTGTATTCCGCCATCATGGGCATACCGGTAGTAACGTTACCGTAATTATGGCAAGATCTTAGCATACCGGCACCAAAAAAAAATAATAATACGAAGTAAACCTTACTACCGTACGTACGAAGTATCTTGCAAACAGTAGCAATAGCAACCTTAACCTTGTAGCACTGTGCTACTGCGTGTGCTAGCGGTGCCGTGCCCGGGTTTCTTTGATTGGTACAAATCCTACTTGAGAACCCAGGTCAATTGACTGTTAGCACCCCACAGCACCTTGGAATAAGCCTGTTGCTGAGCCTGATGCTAAGCCTGATGCTGAGCCTGATGCTGAGCCTGATGCTGAGCCTGATGCTGAGCCTGATGCTGAGCCTGATGCTGAGCCTGATGCTGAGCCTGATGCTGAGCCTGATGCTGAGCCTGATGCTGAGCCTGATGCTGAGCCTGATGCTGAGCCTGATGCTGAGCCTGATGCTGAGCCTGATGCTGAGCCTGATGCTAAGCCTGATGCTGAGCCTGATGCTGAGCCTGATGCTGAGCCTTTTGCTTAGCACACAGCCTAGCACCTTGTGGATACTACTATTGCTGAGGGCTGATAGTACCTGTACTACTAGCTCCTCTGGTGCTGGTACAGTTCCCGACACAGGGACCTTACTAGCATACTAGGAGACACCTTAGTAGCATCTTGGAGGAATGAGGTGATGGCATTATTACCAATACTACTACTAGAAGAACTACAACAGCAATTGTCACAACCAGCAGCAGCCTGATGCTACTACTACAATATGCATTAGTACTACTACTACTGAGCGATTCCCGAAACTATATGCGTTCATATAATATCCTAGATTATATGCCCTCATTCTTTTTGGCGCACCCAACGGACATGCATTAAAAATGGATGACAGACAGGCGGAGAAAAGGCACATTTTGGAATTTGGAATCTTGTTTCGAAAAACAAAAAATTCTCTCTTTATTCCCTAAGCGCGCCTCTATCGCCAATTTTTAGCGCGATTCCCTTGAAATTTTATTCTGGTTGCATATTCTGGAGGAGGCAAATATGCGTCCTCCAGAATATGAAAAAATCGGTTAAAAATTTCATATAAGTATGTTACAGGCGACAAATAATATGTGTGCCACGTCACGAATAATGTAATATTACATGTGCATATTAGTTTCGGGAATCGCTCACTACTAGTACAAATCAGGTACAACTACTACTAGTACTAGCTAGTACTCATCCTTCCACCACTTTCAACAATGCTACTAGTGTGCTAACCCCCCCTCCCCCATCGATCCAACTACGAGTAGTACTACTAGTATTACTATTGTTGGGGTTGGGATTTGTTCAAGAACAGCATTTCGCAGGTTGGTTATGAGCATCCAAACTACCACCAAGCTCATCACCACAATAGGTACGTGTAGTAGATAAACAAACAATCAACCGCAGACTGATTTACTACTACTACTAGTACTACTACTGCACCATCTTCAATCGCCGGAGCTTCACAAACGGAGTTTCCCGATCCTGAATTTTGCCACCGCATTTTCCGACCAGGAGCATGGTGGTACTGCTGTTGCTCGACTAGTACACACGAGAAACGACTAGTACAAACGAGAAACCTTATGCTACTACTACTAGTGCTAGTATTACTGGTACTAGTACTACTAGTACTACGAATACCGTCCTCTCCCGTGTCATGCCGCGCACCGCACAACGATTCGTTCGGCAAGCCGATCGCCGGTACGGCTTACCGCTCAGCTCAGCTTTGCTTTGCTTCGTTTTTTGACTGACTCCGCTCAATTCGACTCGAATGGACTGGACTCGACTCACTCGTTTCGATTCGACTCGTTTCTTGACTCGACTGTGCTACTAGTACTACTACTAGTACTACGTACTTGTTTGACGATCATAATCACGCACACATCCGTGCTGCTGGTGTGAGCGGCGGAGTCCCCGGTCTGCGATTGCTGCCGCGTTTTTCGCCCGCCGCTTCGCCGGATGGATGCTTCGAAACCCCCCGAAGCGGGTGTGGCGCTACCAGAACGGAAGGTCCTCGACGAACCCGGCGCGCGGGGCCGGGCCGGGTTTTCCGCCGTTCTGCCGAATTTGGGATCGCGTCGACGTGACGTGACCCGACGCGACGTCCGGCCAACCAGTCGGGAGGATCCGGCATGATGTTCCATTTCATTTCATTTCATTTCATTGCATTGCATTGCATTGCATTCCAGAACGGTGTTGTGGGATCGAGCGAGCGAGTGCGGGTTCGTTCCAATAAAAAAGGACGCTTGTGGTGCCTCGCGAACTCAACTCCCGGGGAAAATCGACCCGACCGGACCTCGGCGCAGCGCGGCGATGAAGTTCGCGGCTTGGGGCGTTCGTGCGTGCTGGACCACCACGCCACTCGCGATGCTTGCAGCGCAAGATCAAGATCACCGTGATGGAAGCTCTGGGCAAACGAAAAACAACAAAAAGCACAGCACCGCACCGCACCGCACCGCACCGCTTTGATCCTCACCTGCCTCCGTACCGGTACGGGTGGCCCTCCGTTTCCCGGGTCTTCAAAACCCCGGCAAAGCTGGCGCATCCGATATCCGATGTCCGATATCCGATGTCCGAAACACACCGCATGCACATCATGCGGTTGGTGGTGCGGTCCTTCTCTTTTCACGCAACAAAGTTCTGGCATTGTTGACGCCCCGGTTTACGTTTACGATCGTGCCGGATTCCATCGCGGGAGAATGAGTTCTTCGGGGGATGGTGCGATTTGTTTCTGCGTTGTTCTTCTCTGTGGCTTGTGGCGCCGATCGCCGACGAAGCGGTTTTGTGCCCGGATCGATTCGCGCGAGAAAAGATTGGAACCCTCGAGGTTGCAGTCGTTGCCGTTGTTGTTGTTGTTGTCGACGCAGGGAAATCTGTTGAAACAGAACCCGGCAATACAATGTTGCCCTCCTTGCTGTCCGGTTTGATCTGGTGAAAGTAACGAATTACTTGGCTCTGCTCCGGGCACCGAGCATGAGTACCGGTATTACTTGCACCGATTAGAAGCACTTGTACGGCCTCGGCATCTCATCTCATCTCATCTTATCAAACATCTCATCAAACATCACATCTCATCTCATCAAACATCTCATCAAACATCACATCACATCGCATCTCATCTCATCACACAGCACGTCACGTCGTAGTTGTACTACATGTAGGAGTAAGATTACCGCAGGGAAATAGTAGTATGATGGATATGTGACCCACCCGTGCCGAGATTGCTCGCGACACCCGCGCTCCGTTTCTCGTTTCCAGAAAAGTAACGCCGTGCAAGCATGGAAAATGAAAAAGTGGAAAGCGGAACGTGGGATGTGGAACGTGGAATGTGGGATGCTGGCGGACGTTTTTGTTGTCGATTTCGGCGTCGGTTCGATTTTTTTTTTTTTGTTCTTTTTTCCCTCTCTCTCAAAATCAATCATCAACAAAATCAACAACGAAAGAGGTCGATCATCTTCGGAGGATTGGTAATTACGAGTAAGTTATCTTACGGTTACCGTAATCTTAACCCTCCGTGCGTGAGGTTACAATAATACATTTGCCGAAATGAGGAGTAATTACGAGTATTACAGTACCGTAAGGTTACGTTCGTTTACTTGTACGAGTAACTTACCTGTAGTCTTAACGCACTGGTAATGTTACCGGTACGATTCGGAGGGCTTGAGAGCGTTTTCCGGGATTCCAATTCCATTGTCGAGTTAACTACTAATCTTACGGTAAGATTTACTGGTAGTAATTTGATAAAATAATTGATGTCTCTCGTACAAAGTCGTGTTAAAAGATAAACAGACATAAGAGATCTTTTGGAATGGTCATAAAGAACCTGAAGATGAAGTCATAAAGAACCTTGTAGTCGTGGACATCGTAGCAGTAAGGTTAACCTTAGTCAAACCTTAACTTACCGTAACTTACTGTGTTACCATTATTCCGAACAGCTGTCCGCCATTCCATTGAGAAAATTGCTCCATACGGTACTGGTCAGAGTACAAGGTAAGTTAACTAATACGAAGTACGAAGTAACTGACTTCGTACTAGTTGTAGAAAGCTGTGAGGACGAATATGACTTACTTAATTGTCGTGTTTCTTCATATTCATGTTCGGCAAAAAAAAATAATACTGGGGGAAGATCCGTAAAGATATTATGTACTTCGTAGTACAGTAATTATGGGTAGTTGAAGATTCTTCATACCGGTACCGTACAACTGCCATGTCGGAATAATTTTTTATTCTCTGGAATTTTTTTTCTGGGGCACTACGACGAACATGTGCACTTGTCTCGGTAAGTTACTAACTTACCGTACCGGTAAGTTATTCCGCATATAATTTCGTTCGACACACGAACTTTAAGACACGTTCGAAATTTCGACTCGAAACGTCTCCCCTTCTGTCTCTGCCATTCATGCATGCATTGCACAACAAAAATTCATGTAAGTCATTCGAAAGCGTTGCAACCGTATTCCGACAGGGCCATCATTGCCGAAGACACCGTGAGCTCGTGCCCGCCCTGCCCCCTCGCCGCCATCTGCAGCAAAACTCGTTCCTAGGGTCACCCTCTTTGCCCCAGAAGCAGCGAATGCTGTCACGTTTCTTGGCTCCGAAACAAAACGGACCGATTGGAACAACAAACCACTGGGAGTTTTGCGACGAGTGCGCTATCTGCATCATGATGCACGTGCCAACAATCACAACACCTGATGGAAGGCTTCTGTTTCGGTCATCACGACACAATCCTCGTCGGCTGCGGCTCGGTCCACATGCGACACTGTCGTTCAGTACGTAGGGTAAGGTTAAACCTTACTCGAACGGGTACGAGGAAGATTACTGATACACCGTACGTTACGTACGGTAGAGTTTACCGTACTATGGCTACGTATCGTACTTGAATTATTTCGGCATCTTTCGTTTTTAACGAAAATAAGAGAATCGGTACAATTGGTAAGGATGGTATGATCAGAACATGGATATGATCGATACGTACAAAGACTACGAACAAGTACCGGTTCCGAGAGAAAACGGAAACTGTGTACGTACGTACGTAACTTACTGTATGCAAGGTATCAGAAGTGCACTTGTTGGAATAAGTTACGAACGTACGAGTAAATCTTAACTTACTTGTAAGGTTACCACACCGTGCACTGTTCTACCAGCACCGCACGGTACTGGTACCTTTACGAAGATGCTTGAGATCGAAATTCACACATCCGTTACCGAGTAAGATTACCGAGTAACTTACGTGCGTACGGTACCGTGCGGAACTTACTCGTACCTTACTTGTAATTGTACTTCAATACCGTACGAACGAGCTCACAGAAACAAGACGCGGAGTGTAATCGCGCACAGGCACATACATGAAAACGCAACAACAGATCGATTTGCGGTTGAAGAGCATTTTTTGAGTCGTGGTGTTCTTTTTAAGAAAATAATCTTGTGTTGCACCGTACACACGTACCGGTACTAGTACCCCCGATTGAAAAAAAAGATGTATGAGCTCACCGCCACGAACGATGATGATCCCAGCCCGTCCTGCTGTTGCCAACTGGTTTCATTGTTTCAACCCCTACTCACCAGACCCACTGATTACTTCTTCCATTCTTTCATTTTTCTATTTTCAACCTTCTCAGAAACCAAACAAAATCGATTCAGTTCTACCATGAGATTCTTCGCATCCTTCATTGTGTTCCTCTTGATTGCCTGGCTTGCCCATTGGATTGCCCAGGCACCTAAAAAGATTGATCTTCTCAACAAAATTGATCCAGATTCTTTGCTGGAATTTTCTCTCGACTCTCCTGCTCACAAGGAGACTCATCAAGACTCCCTGCTTGATCACCTTCTTCCCCAAGAAAATAATCATGCGCTTTCTCCCAATTCTATGAAGTCCAATCCAGTTCGTTCACTTTCTACCACCGATTGTGCTACGGAGTGCTCCAGTTATGAGCGGCCTGTCATCCAAGTTTCGGGTTCTGACTTCAAGGCACTTGTTTCCAACTGCATTTCTGGAAGCAACTGCCCCCACACTGGTATTCCTCTCAACTGTTGGAATACCATGTCGGTTGTTGACATGTCGTATGCATTTCAGGGGCAGAGCAGTTTCAATATGGCACTGCATTGCTGGGATACATCAAGTGTGACAGATATTGAATATATGTTTGCTGGGGCTTCTTCTTTCAACCAACCAATTGATAGTTGGACTATATCGAGGGTGGCAGATATGCGTCGTACGTTTGATGGGGCGTCTGCTTTCAACCAACCTCTTGGATCATGGGATACAGGACAGGTTACAAGGATGGGTGGTGTATTTGATAAGAGCATTGTTTTCAACCAACCCATTGGGTCATGGAACACGGAAAAGGTCACAGCTATGCGTAATATGTTTAATGGGGCCTCTGCTTTCAACCAACCCATTGGGTCATGGAACACAGAAAAGGTCACACATATGTATAATATGTTTTCTGGAGCGTCTGCTTTCAACCAACCCATCGGATCATGGAACACAGAAAAGATCGGAAGTTCATATCAAATGTTTTGGGGAGCGACAGCATTCAACCAACCCATTGGATCATGGAACACAGGACAGGTCACAAATATGCGTTATATGTTTGAAGGGGCGTCTGCTTTCAACCAACCTATTGGTAACTGGACAACATCAAAGGTTACATCATGGTCTAGAATGTTTTACCTAGCATCAAAGTTCAACCAGCCAATTGATGACTGGGACACATCAAGCGTATCATATATGTACGAAATGTTCCATGATGCTTATGCTTTCAACCAACCCATTGGGTCATGGAACACAGGAAATGTCTTAAGTATGTATAGTATGTTTTATGGGGCCTCTGCTTTCAACCAACCCATCGGATCATGGAACACAGAAAAGATCGGAAGTTCATATGAAATGTTTCGGGGAGCGACAGCATTCAACCAACCCATTGGATCATGGAACACAGGACAGGTCGCAAATATGCGTTATATGTTTGAAGGGGCGTCTGCTTTCAACCAACCTATTGGTAACTGGACAACATCAAAGGTTACATCATGGTCTAGAATGTTTTACCTAGCATCAAAGTTCAACCAGCCAATTGATGACTGGGACACATCAAGCGTATCATATATGTACGACGTGTTCCATGATGCTTATGCTTTCAACCAACCCATTGGGTCATGGAACACAGGAAATGTCTTAACCATGCATAGTATGTTTAATGGAGCGTCTGCTTTCAACCAACCCATTGGGTCATGGAACACAGAAAAGGTCACAACTATGCATCGTATGTTTGCTGGGGCATCTGCTTTCAACCAACCTATTGGTAACTGGACAACATCAAAGGTCACATTGATGTCTTCAATGTTTCACAATGCATCAAAATTCAACCAGCCAATTGATGACTGGGACACGTCAAGCGCATCAGATATGTCAAATATGTTCAACACGGCTATCAAATTCAACCAATGCCTGAGCACATGGCCGTATAAAGTACTTTCTCATGTCACAGTTACCGACTTATTTCTGGACTCTTCATGTGCTGTCCCTGGGACACCATCAGTCACCGATGGGACATGGTGTCAGGACTCAACTGATGGATGCCATGTTCCAATCGACTGTGCTACTTTGTGTTCCAGTCATGTGCGGCCTGTCATCCAAGTTTCGGGTTCTGACTTCAAGGCACTCGTTTCTGACTGCATTTCTGGAAGCAACTGCCCCCACACTGGTATTCCTCTCAACTGTTGGAATACCATGTCGGTTGTTGACATGTCGTATGCATTTCAGGGGCAGAGCAGTTTCAATATGGCACTGCATTGCTGGGATACATCAAATGTGACAGATATTGAATGGATGTTTGAGTCGGCTTCTTCTTTCAACCAACCAATTGATAATTGGAATATATCACGGGTGACAGATATGCATGCTTTGTTTTTGAGGGCGTCTGCTTTCAACCAACCTCTTGGATCATGGGATACAGGACAGGTTACATACATGGGTGGTGCATTTGATAAGAGCATTGTTTTCAACCAACCCATTGGGTCATGGAACACAGAAAAGGTCACTGCCATGTACAACATGTTCCTTGATGCTTATGCTTTCAACCAACCCATTGGGTCATGGAACACAGGAAAGGTCTCATACATGCATAGTATGTTTAATGGAGCGTCTGCTTTCAACCAACCCATTGGGTCATGGAACACAGAAAAGGTCACAACTATGTATCATATGTTTGAAGGGGCTTCTGCTTTCAACCAACCTATTGGTAACTGGACCACATCAAAGGTCACATCAATGTCTAAAATGTTTCACAATGCATCAAAATTCAACCAGCCAATTGATGACTGGGACACATCAAGCGCATCAGATATGTTAAATATGTTTACAAGTGCTGTTCAATTTAACCAACCCATTGGGTCATGGAACACAGGACTGGTCACAGATATGTCACACATGTTTGACCAGGCTTCTGCTTTCAACCAACCCATTCATTCCTGGGATACATCAGAGGTGATGAAGATGCACGACACGTTTGCCACAGCTACTGCATTCAACCAACCTATTGGTTCATGGAATACAGGAAACGTCACAAATATGGACCAAATGTTTTTCAGTGCTACTGCATTCAACCAACGCATTGGGTCATGGAACACAGGAAAGGTCACAGATATGTACCAAATGTTTTACAGTGCTACTGCATTCAACCAACCCATTGGGTCATGGAACACAGGAAAGGTCACAGATATGTATCAGATGTTCAGCACTGCTACTGCATTCAACCAACCCATTGGTTCCTGGGATACATCAAGTGTGACAAAAATGAGTAGTATGTTTTACCAGGCTTCTGCTTTCAACCAATGCCTGGGCTCGTGGCCATCTAACGTGCCTTCTCATGTCACAGTTACCAACATGTTATTGGGCACTGCATGTCCTGTTCCGGGTACACCATCACTCTCTGCTGACACATGGTGTCAGGACGTAACTGATGCATGCATTAATTGTGCTACCGAGTGTTCAAGTTACGTACGTCCTGTGATCGATGTTTCGGGTTCTGACTTGCAGAGCCTTATTTCCAATTGCATTTCAAGCACAAACTGCCCATACAGCAATGTTCCTATGAACTGTTGGAATACTTCAGCCGTAACAAACATGTACAAAGCATTTGATTCGCAGTCTTCCTTCAATGAGCCCCTGCATTGCTGGGACACATCAAGTGTGACAAGTATGAAACGTATGTTTATATATGCTCAGGCTTTCAACCAACCCATTGGATCATGGAACACAGGAAATGTTGAAACAATGTATTACATGTTCCACACTGCTACTGCATTCAACCAACCCATTGGATCATGGAACACAGGAAAGGTCACAAGTATGCATGCTATGATTTATGATACTAGGGTTTTCAACCAACCCATTGGATCATGGAACACAGGAAACGTCACAGATATTTCATACATGTTTGACAGGACTTCTGCTTTCAACCAACCCATTGGTTCCTGGGATACATCGAGTGTGACAATTATGAGACACATGTTTTATAGATCTGAGGCATTCAACCAACCCATTGGATCATGGAACACAGGAAAGGTCACAGATATGTTTTACATGTTCCACACTGCTACTGCATTCAACCAACCCATTGGATCATGGAACACAGGAAAGGTCACAAGTATGCATGCTATGATTTATAATACTAGGGTTTTCAACCAACCCATTGGATCATGGAACACAGGAAACGTCACAGATATTTCATACATGTTTGATAGGACTTCTGCTTTCAACCAACCCATTGGTTCCTGGGATACATCGAGTGTGACAATTATGAGACACATGTTTTATAGATCTGAGGCATTCAACCAACCCATTGGATCATGGAACACAGGAAAGGTCACAGATATGTTTTACATGTTCCGCAATGCTACTGCATTCAACCAACCCATTGGATCATGGAACACAGGAAAGGTTGTCGATATGGCATACATGTTTCAAGAGAACCCTGCATTCAACCAACCAATTGATTCCTGGGATACATCAAGTGTGACAAATATGCATTATATGTTTTACCAGGCTTCTGCTTTCAACCAATGCCTGGGCTCGTGGCCATCTAAGGTGCTTTCTCATGTCACAGTTACCAACATGTTATTGGGCACTGCATGTCCTGTTCCTGGTACACCATCATTATCTGATGACACATGGTGTCAGGACTCAACTGATTTATGTTTTGATCCCAGCATGGCACCCAGCAACGTGCCAAGTGTGTTCCCAAGCATGAAGCCCAGTATGAAGCCCAGTAATGCTCCAAGTGGTATCCCCAGTGGCATTCCCAGTTATGTGCCAAGCACAATCCCAAGCAATGTTCCCAGCTTCAAGCAAAGCATGGTCCCCAGCATGATCCCAAGCTACTATTGTGATGCAATCTGTGGCAATTCACGTCCAAAGATAACAACCAGTGGTGCTTCATTTCGGGATCAATTGAAGCAATGTGTGAATGATGTTATTTGCCCTGAAAATAAACCAGTGAAGTGCTGGGATGTCTCCGGTGTAGCAAACATGGGTTATGCATTTTATGGATTAAACACCTTCAACGAACCTTTGGACTGTTGGGATGTATCGGGAACAATTGGCATGAGCATGATGTTTAGTGGTGCATCTGCTTTCAACCAGTCCATCAATGAATGGAATGTTTCTAAAGTCAGGCGTATGAAAGGCATGTTCAAAAATGCACATAATTTTGACCATCCACTAGCCAGCTGGGATGTGTCAAGTGTCACAAAGATGGGACAAATGTTTCACAAAGCAAGTAAATTTAACCAAAACCTGAATGCCTGGAATGTAAGGAAAGTCCAAGAGATGGAAGCAATGTTCAAAGATGCTTATCTGTTCAACCAGCCACTTGCTAGCTGGGATGTGTCAAGTGTCACAAACATGCACCATATGTTTGCCAGTGGTGGTAAATTCAATGAGCTGCCTCCATCTGAATCTCTCTTCAATCAACCCATTTCTGCATGGGATGTATCAAGTGTCCAAAACATGGATTCTATGTTCAGAAGCGCAAATTATTTTAACCAGCCACTCTCAAACTGGACGGTGTCAAAGGTCACAAAAATGACTAGGATGTTTGAGGCAACAAAGAATTTCAACCAGCCCCTGGATGCATGGGATGTCTCAAACGTCAAAACCATGGTAGCAATGTTCCGCGGATGTGACAACTTCAACCAGATTCTCTCCAGCTGGAATGTCACTGGTGTCACAAGCATGACACAAATGTTTGCATCTGCTGTACTGTTCAATCAAGACCTGAGTGTTTGGAATGTGGGAAGTGTACAATGGATGCCAGGAATGTTCTGGAATGCATCTTCCTTCAATCAGTGCTTGGATACATGGGCTACCAAGACTCTGGCAGATATCAAGGTTGCCAAAATGTTTCTGGGTAGTTCTTGCCCTAGTTCTCAGAATCCTAATCCATCCACTGGACCATGGTGTCAATTTGAATGTAATTCCTCTGGAATTGACAGGAACCGTCACCTTGAATAGGTTGTAACCACCGAAAGTTATGGTGGGCCCAGAGCCAGTGCATCGTTTTTGATTGGTGTGGGTGCCTTGTTGCTTTTATTTTGCCCTACATTGATGTACAGCATTGTCTTGGTGTTTTCTTACAACACAGAACAGCGTTGTTAGATAAAACAATAAGAGCTCATAATTCCAGTTAAACAACTTGTTATTTTTCATGATACATATCTTTCAAAAGATCTTCCTGACGTGAGAGTTCAGATGCTGTTCTGGTTTTTCATCGTATTTTTATCAATGTTTTCATCACACAACTGACCTCGTGGTAGATTAAAGTATAATTTTAAAAAAGTTCATTCCGTGGTGCGAAAAATTGCAGAATTCTTTCAGTTTTGGAGCTGGGGACGAGAAATCGCATTTGCCTGTTCGTTCCAAATAGTGTCGCTCATAGATAGACCAACGCTCTGTTAATTGATTTACTGCTTGAATCAACTTCTGTTGGGCATGTGACGGGCTGACGTAGGTCCCCTACGAGAGGCTCTAAATGATTCATTGAATCCCGCATGTGCTCCAATACACAAGAATATATATGATATTCATGTATATATATACTGAATATTTAACAAATATCGAGATAAACAAAGATTCCCGTGATTCAACAATTATTGATATTATGCCCGACGAATAATGTATCATGGTTCAGATATGTAAGGTGTCATGGTTACAATTCAATAACTTTTTCTTCCTTGCCAGATACCAAACCTAACTTTCTGTTGAGGATGACTCTTCCCTTCCCATTCCAAATCGACAATCCAAATAGAATTCAGTCTCTCTCCGTACAGTTCGTGGCAACGCTGTGTTTTTTGGTACACCACTTTGAACAAAGCTGTGTGTACAGCAACTCTACTGGTTGGATGGACATGGCTAGCCCCAAATATTGATCATCCACCATTAAAGACTAGCCAGACCTGCTTGCTCATACAAGAAGCGACTCAGCGCAAGAAAAAAATGAATCTGTGTTCACCCAAAAAATTGACAGTGGCCTGTTGACTACCGTACACGTACCGGTTAGCATGTACGAAGCAATTAATCTCCAAACAGAATGATTTTTTTCCCAGCCGGCCTGCGCTAGAGGTTAGGCTAGTGACGTTTTGATTTTGGAAATTGGGGAGTTGTTTTTTATGAATCTTAACCACAACCTTAATCTAGAAAACAACCGGACCATTCCACCCGGTAGGGGTGGGGGAGTCTGAGGGGGGCAAGGTTGATAAAAAAATATTGGTTTTCCGTTTTTAATGTAGAGCCTCTGTAGAGTCTGATAGAGATGCAATGGTAAAAAGACGATCCACATTATTTATAGTGATGGAAATGAGATGTGTTCTGGATAAGAAAATAAAGGTACTAAATTGAGAATAAAATGTGGTGGCACAGGATCAAACCTTGGTTGCAGAAGAACTGTGAAAACAAAAAATAAAATTCAATGAATGCATTTTCAAGTAGTGTACCGGTTATTTGCTGCGGCACTAGTGAAAGTGCGCTGTTTGCACTGTTTGCACTTTCACTTTTTACTGGTAAGTTACTGTACCGTACAGGTACCTGATACTGCACAGCAAACAGCAAATACAAAAAGCGAAACAGCCAAAAAATTACAAACATGGAGGAGACACGGGGGACTGCTGATAGGAATTCCGTAGTATGCTTCGGAGAAACCCAATGAGGAGTGACCTTACCGTAAGGTTACAGAAGTATCGGTACTAACGAGTAATTATCGTACGGTACGGTAAGATTACCGTGCGATTACGAATTCGTTGTTGAGATTGGATGCCAGGTTGAATGTCCAGCCTTGCGTTTGTTGTCTCACATCACTCTCACATTTTACAGACCTGCACACTGAAACAATCGTCTCTTTGTATCATCATCCGAGTTCCCAGTTACCTCCACAATTCCGATACGTGGTTGTTCCCTGTTCTAGTCTAAGCAAAGGAAACAGCCACACAGACACAACGACACAACGACACACGCACAACGAAAACGATCGAGCGCAAGATCAAAAACAACAAACGCAATACAGTACCTGTAGTAATTAATTACTACGTAATACGAATAATATCGTACGACAGAGTCAAAAGAACCGCGAGACAGAATGGAAGAACCAGAAAAACAACATTCTGAACCAGAAACGGAAACAGAACCCTCTGCGCAAAAACAGAGACAATTCCCCCCGTCAGTGGTTGTACAAGCAGATGCTGCCACTTCTTTCGCCCCTGCTCCTGCTCCTGCACGCCCCCCCAAACGAAAACGATTGTTGCCCAAGCCAATCAAGATCCCTCCACAACTACCTGGTACAACAACGACAAAGACAAAGACAACGACAACTCCTGCGTGGACCGTCACGACGAGAACCATGACGTTGCCCCAGACAACGGCTACAACTGCGGCTGCTGCTGCCCTTGTAGCGGTTGGTCCCAACAACAACAACAACAACAACAGCAACATTCACGATCCTTTGTGTTGGGATCCCCGGTTGGTGACAGCAGCAGTAGCTCTGACAGCAATCGTACCCTCGTATCGATCCGACGTATCGTATACTGAAGGTAGATCTGTAAGCCTTATCCTTACTCCCTGTATTAGGTCTAGTCGTCTTTACGAGCGCTTCGTAATTCTTCGAAGAATGTTTGGAGGGCTCGTAGAGTCGGTAAACTTTGTACAAGTTGCAGGATTTTGTTGTTTTAATGTTTTGCTTACTTTAATTGTGAGCGGAAACGAATCCACTCTAGTTTTCTAAATTCACTAAATTTTGTCTCTTTTGTTTCTCGATCACGCGCATTCTCGTGTTGTTTATTGTTTTCTTTATTCCGGTCCATTCATTTCAAGCCCCATATATTTGTGTACTGGCTCTTGTAGAAATACACTTAAGCTCTTGTAGATTCGGTACTTAACCTTTTATTTTTAGTTCTTGGGAATGTTGGACCGGTAGGTGTCGTATCTCTGGAAACTGTCGTATGTCTCAAGACTACGACACACAAGAAACAATCTATTTATGAATTAAGAAACAGTGTTTGTTTCTTAATTCATAAATAGATTGTTTCTTGTGTGTCGTAGTCTTGAGACATACGACATTATCTTTCTTCTCGAGATAGATCTGGTTGAGGTTGGAAAAGATCTTGTTGAACTTGGAAAGAATCTCATGGGGAATGATAAGGCTTGATACGTCTGAGATTGATTCGTTCAATGATATGAAAAAAACGACCGAAGATAGAAGATAGAAATAGTTGTGTTGATAATTTCTGAATTAAGGAATTATGAATGAAATTAGATAAAAGATAAAATAGAATGTTTCTCGTACAACGCCGTGTTGAAAGAATTCAAACAGACGTAGAGAAACTCGGAATGGTCTTGAAGAACATAAAGAACAGTTCTTCAAAGAACCTAGAGTCATAGAGAACCTGAGTCGGGGACATCAGTCATAGAGAACCTTGAAGTTGATAGAAACATTGTTTTGTTTCTTAAAATATAAATAATGGTTTGTTTCTTGTATATTTCTTGTGTGTCGTAGTTTTGGGACATACGACAATGTTGGACCGGTAGGAGGTAATTCTTCTTTTGAATCGGGCAAGTCACTGTTTCAAGCACGACTGGAGGTCAGGTCCAAACAACTGCAGATGTGAAAGACCAAGACCCGCCGCGTTGTTCGGACACCAAACGGCCAAGGGCCAATGATTGTTATCATGATTATCAAAACCATCATCATCATCGCCATCATCATCGCCCACCAAACGCAAAACGAAAATGGCCCCGCCCCGTTGGTGTCCCCGAATCAAAAACGAAACCGAAACCCAAACCTAAACCGAAAGCGCATTCCTTACGTGACCGTTCCCCATCTCCGAATCCTTTCTCTGCCTCGACCCCTACCACTGCTGCTGCTACTAGTAGTATCCCATCGTCATCATCATCATCATCGTCATCATCATCCCGACTACATGTAAAACAGCTTCGGCTATCACCATGTATGATTCGTCTGTCCTCGAAGAATCCAAGCGAGCCCGGTGATTTCCACCATCACCAGTTCCCACCAAAAACAACTGGAGCTGGAGCGGGATCCACGCCCGAAAAATCGACGACGACAACAACAACAACGACAACACCCAGCCGTGGCTCGCGGTTCAGATCGAAATCAAAACCGAAACACTCCCGTCTCCTGAAACAGCTCGAGGATTTCAACCACATTCCAGTCAAGCTTGACTCGCGGCCAAGATCGAAACCAAAACCAAAACCGAAACGCTTCCGTCTCTTGAAACAACTCGAGGATTTCAATACACTTTCAACAATAACAACAACAAATGCAACAGCAGCAGCAACAGCGAAGGGATCGAAACCATTTCCCTGTGGCGAGTCCGGTTCCAACTACGTATACAACTACAAACCACGAAACTCCCGTCTCTTGAAACAGCTGGAGGATTTCAACAGCCTCCCGATTCAAGGATCCAGTTCCAAACCGCGAATACATAGGTCCGAGCCAAAGCAAACACCAGAGCCCGACCCCAACAAGGCGCGCAAAACAACGCGACTCTCGAGGGAGCTCGAGGATTGCAGCGGCCTCCCGATGGAAAGCGAAAGCGACAGCAACGGCGAAACCACGGGATCGGAAGTGGGACCCACTACCGGGTCCCGAGCCGAGTCCAAACCACAACAGGCCCTGCCCTTTTGTTCCAAGCTTCTGCGACAATTTGACCGATTTCCGTTCGCCGTGACGGTGGAATCGGAATCCGAACCAAAGCCGGCAGCAGTACCACAGACTCGACCCTTTTGTTCCGAGGCGCTGCGGGACTTTGACCGACTCCCGTTCACCATCACGGTGGAATCGGAGTCGTGCTGGTGCTTGCGTCCGAATCCAAGGGCAGGGCTGCTGCTATTATTTAATCGCCGTTGTGGCTCGTCGTGTCGAAGGACTTGGACTCGGATTTCAACTTCGACTCGGACCGTTGGGGTTGGACTGGAATAGGGGAGCGGTGCATGGTTAGCGTGGAGACACTAGGGAGAAAAATAAAAAATAAATAATTTTAATAATTGAAATGCTTTCTTGTAATTCTTAGCTCTTACGTAATCGAATACGAACTTTGTTCGATGTTTCTTTCGTATACACTACACACGCCAACAGTACTCGTGAGAGGACCTTGGAAAATCCTGCTGGAATGCAGCGATTGCCACAAGACGCTTTGCCAGTGGACAGGTGATAACCATGGTGCTGGATAACGCCGCGATAAATAAAATCCCCACAACTACTACTACTAGTAGTACTAGAAGAAGGCCTGGAGGAGGAGGAGAGACGAGATTGGTGAAATAGTACTATGTCTCTCCTCTCCGGAATTGTCGTCGATAAGAACCTCGTCCTCAGCAACATGCATTCTTCTTGCTGTTGGTTGCCTCCAAAATCCTCAGAAGACGCACGTGTTTTCCAGTGATAAGGTCAGAATGGGGTACTAGTACTACTAGTAGTAGCTGAGAAACACCGACGGTGTTGCTCCTGTTGTTGTGGCATCAGCATCATCCATCCATGACAATAGTAGTACTAGATACACCAGCACCACCACCAGCACCACCACCAGCACCACCACCAGCAGTGTTGAAAAAGAAAGCTTCTTGCACGATGTGTTTTCGTGCGTGTTTTTTACACAGAGAGAATGTGTTGTGTGATCAATCTTCTTCGCCAGCAAGCAACAAGAAGAACAACAATGGCCAATTGTTCTGTTGATCTCGATGCAAAGAAGACGAAGTTGTTTCTAATTCTATTACTGCCTATTATTAGCTAGTACTAGTAGTACTACTAGTACTACTACTAGTAGTAGTACTAGCTACTAGTAGTAGGAATAGCAGCAGCAGTAGTGCAACAAGCAAATGATGCAAATATGATGTGCTGCTGATGCTCGTGATCATCTTCTTCTTCCTAGTAGTAGTAGTGTAGCACTACTAGTACTAGTAGTACTACTCCTCCTATTAGTACTACACTACTAGGAGTACTAGAAGTAGTACTACTACTAGCGGTCGTACTACTAGTACCATTAGGCATTGATGTACAAATGATGGTGTGCCATAGTAACCTTATGCTGACGATCAATGATGCATCATGATGTTCACATTACTACAAATTACAAAATAGACAGCAATCATGCCCCGAGTCAAAACTAGTACTACGTGTAGTATTAGTACCGGTACTATCATGTTCTATAATTCTATGTTAGTACTACTAGTACTAGTAGTAGCTATAAATGTTTACTACTAGCAGACTACTAGTAGTAGTACCATCGTGAATCTCTTGTTGTTCTCTTTTGGATTTGGATAGAAGAAGATCTCTAGTAGTAGTACTAGTAGTAGTAATAGTAGTACTATCAGCATCAGCATCGTCATCATCATCTTGTTCCAATTGAGCTTTCCTCGCTACAAGAAATTGGATGGGAGGAACTTTCGTCACCCAGGTCCTTCTGCCCAAGTAGTACTAGAAAGAAACTGCTCTTTCCTTGGGAATTTTGGTCAAAAGATTTGATTGCTGCTGCCGGGTACCTCCTCATATCATCATGTATCGGGGGATGGATTACTGTTATACTATTTCCTTATGTCTATTCTTTCAGGTCAAGCACACACACGTACGAACGGTACACTACATGATATTCATGGATTCATTCATGGATTCATTCGTTCGTTCGTTCGAATGTTAGTTAGTTAGTTAGTTACTAGTTCGTTCGTTGGGCAGAAATGGCAGCAACATCATTCGTTTGGTCGCAACCATGCACTGGAATCGTGTTGCTTGACGGCGGCAAGCCGTCCAATGAGTAACGGCCGACTCTGGTTTCGGAGAGTGGTGTCTCCAGGGCCTCTTTTTGGAGGTCGAACTACGAGTAGTAGTACGCCACCGAAGCCTCCTCGTACAACTGGTGCACGTCCCACAGATTGTACTGTGCTTCGCAATCCGGGCCCTTTTTTTTTTTTTTTTTTTTTCGTCGGTGTTTGGGCCTGCAGATCCCGGTGGGTTGGGTTTGTTTTCTTGTCGGCAACGGTTGTTGGAGGGACCGACTCGTATCGTCTCGTCGTGTCGTATCGTATCGTGTCATATCGTGTCGTGTCATGGCTCAGCGGGCACTGCGAGGTGGTCCCGACGAGGTCGGCGTTGCTTTCGAGATACAACACCAACCACCACGGAAGAACGACCATGCCGAGGATTTTGGCCGTTTCGTTTCCGGTTCTTCCGTGATCCCGATCAATCAATCAATCAATCAATCCATCACGGTGAAGAATGAATGAATCCCTTCGTGTTGTCGAGGGCCTCCCGGACCATCCGGTCAAAGAGGAGATCGGCGCTGCGTTGACATTGACGCTCTTCTTGCCCGCCAGCCGAACGTGGTCTTTCGGTCACGTCCAGCGGCCACTCGGTGCTGATTCCAAATTGTTGTCGGACTCGTACGTGTAGTATCTTTTTTTTTTTTGAGAATTTTTTGTTTACAACATTGAAAAAAAAGTGACTTTGCAACAACGTTCGTTTTGGTACTCTTACGGTAAGGTTTACCTTAACTACATGTTCAATGTAATTACTTCTACCGGTAACCTTACGTGCATGAAGAACTGCACGTTCTCGTAGGGGTGCATTTGCTCGTGCACGTACACCTACGTGATTGCAGTAAGAAATCTTCGTTCCAACCGGATGAACGGAAGGAAGCGGATGAAAACTAAGTTACTGTACGCAGTAATCTTAAAAGGTTAATCGAATTCATTGTACTGTAGGTATTGGATCGAATGCATTCTTCTTCTCTTACTAAAATACTCCGGTGTTTAACAAGGAACGTTTTCCATTTCCGGTACAGTACCTTATTTCAATTACTACGTATTTATCATGTCATATTGCCCTATCGCATGGATTCACAGAAATGACCCGAACATTAAACAGGAACAAACACGCCGGTATGTTTCTCATTACGAGTGCAAAAATCTCCCAATCCGAGTTCGAGTACGAGAACGAGTACAAGGGTACGAGCACAAAAAGTAAGATGACTCGTATCTAATCTACCGGTATTCTCGGCAAGAGACTTCCAACTTTCAATCGACAAAGATTTTCGCATTGCTCATTTCACATTTCACATTATTTCACATTCCTCGTTGCTCGTTGCTCGTTGCTCGTTGCACCGGTGCATGAGTAAGGTTACTTGTACTCGTAAGATTTATCCATTATTGCTTCGGTAACTTAATTTGTATCTCCACGGTAACTTACTTTTGCAAGAGTTACGAGCACACGTACACGCACACGCACACGTACTGCACCAGGTACAGTGAGGATGACAAAGACCGATTTTCTTGGTTGGAGAACAACGGCATCATCCCACTACTAGGAAAGCACCAACAGCAACAACAGCAACGGCAACGACAGATTCGTTCATCGGTTCACACAATAAATCGCAATTGCTTGAGATTGCTCGAGATTCATTCAGTCACTCATCCATTCACTCGTTCACTCATTCACTCATTCATTCACCACTGCAATGATGGAGTTCTGCGGCTGCGACTGCGACGAGTCATCGCTGTCCCCCACCATCGAGATCCTGCTGCGCAACGAGCAAACCACATACGCCCAGCACGATTACTTTGGACGCCTCTCGGCTGTTTTGGCACAACGACGAGAGAGAGATCGAGACAGAGAGAGGGACCCACACACCCACACAAACCCACACCCACACCGCGTCGTCTCTGCGAATCGGGATTCCCAATCGAATTCGCAACAACCAAAACAAAATCCCCTCGTCGACGCCGTCGTCGATCCCTCGTGTCGGTCCGTCATGGAACAATGGTGCGTCGATCTGTGCGCCTTTTGCGACTACGACAGGGGCACCGTCGTGCCTTCGGTCATGTCCTGCGCCGATCGGTTCGTGGCCACGCCCGAGGGATTTGGTGCGCTCGAGAGCCGAAGCGAGTATCAGCTTGTGGTGGTGGTTTGCTTCTATCTGGTGGTCAAGATGAACCAGACCACGTCCGTGAGCTCGTCGACGATTGCAAAGCTCACCAGGGGGAAACGGTCCACGCCGGAAATCGAGGAGATGGAACGCAAGATACTGGCGGCCCTCGGGTGGAGGATCAATCCACCGACGCCGCTGCAATTTGCCCACGAGTTCCTCGGCATGTTGAGGGTGCGAGAGCCGGAATCCGAGCCGGAGCCAGTGGAAATTCCAGTGCGGGCCAAAATCAAAGCCAATCTCAACTGCAACTGCGCCTGCAAGCACCAACTCGAACCAGAACCCAAACACGAATCCAAACTCGCCGAACTGGTCCGCTGCCAGCTCGAGGCGGCCTCGGGAGATTATTCACTCAGCTGCTTGTACAAGCCGTCCAGGGTGGCATTTGCGGCGCTGTGGAACGCGCTCGAGAGCATCGGCAAAAACAGCAACAACACCAGGAACAACAACAACAACAACAACAAAACCAAAAACAAAACAACACCAACATGTTCGAACCCTGCGACGACGAATGGTCGTGGTCGTCGTCGGACGACATTGTGGTTGGTCTGGGGGACGTCCTGGGAATTTGCGACCATGGGGACTGGGTGGATGTCCACCGTGCCTGTGCGGCACTCCTGCAGCTGGTGCCGGCGCTCGCTCTGGACAACGAGGGAAGCAAGCACCTCCACCAGCAACAGCAACACCGATCGTTTTCGCCCGGCGGCGGAGCAGTCAAGGCGCACCCGCAGCAACAACAAAAGCAGAAACAACAACAACAACTACACCGAGGAACGAACCGGTGCAGCGATGGCAATGGCAGTGAAAGCAGCACCTGCGGTAGCAATAACCACAGCGACTCCGACTTCGACCCCGACCGATGCACCCACCAACCGGTGGAGGCGAGTCCCGACAGTCCATCGTCGGTGGTCCTTCGGAACTTGTCGTCGTTCCTGAATTCTTCTTCTCCGACGGCGAGGACGAAACCACGTGGAAGAGGATGCGCCAAAGACGATGGCAATGCGGGGGAGTTCACGGATCGAAGCGCGGAGGAGTGCACCGAGGGGAACGAGGCCACCCGTAGCTCGAGTGCGTGCGTGTAGCGGCGCAAAATAGTACGGTGCCCGGAAAACCAAAAAAAGCAAAAAAACACACAATCCGAATGCCCAAAACGTTCCGAGGAAACAAGAAGATTGATTCATTCATTCGACGCCCGGAGATTGATCGCTACTCCCGAAAAACAACGAACGAGAGAACTTAGTGGTTGCCTTTTGGCAGATCGAATGTCGTTGCGGTTGCTGTTGACAACAAGCAAGAACTCTCGTCAAACCCACAGACATTGATCTTTTTCATTACGTTCATAAAAATCAAAACTAGTACTAGTATAACAGCTTCTTTGTGTTAATCGTGGTACAGCTGACTGAACGTTCAACCAACAACAATGACGGATGCTGATTGCTGCGAACTCGTGATGCCAAACCGATGATAAATATTCTTGCAATAATGTCGGAGTCATACTAGTACTAGTAGTACTACTAGCAGTAGTAAAACTAGTAGTCTGCATCGCCAATCCCGCAAAAGTTATCTGGAGCAGAAACAACGGCGACAACAGCAACAGCAACAGCAACAACCAAAGAAACTCTCCTGTGGCTTCTTCTGAAAAGAGGAGCGTCGTGCTGGTGGTCCTCGCACGCAAGGGGGGTTTGATGAGGAACAGACGCACATTCATTGCTCCCAAAGATTCACGCAGTTCTCGTATCATCACTAAGTTTACCTGCTGGTGGTTGTACGCAGCGGACACAAGAGTAGATACTAGCACGTCGCTGCATGGAGGATAAGTAGTATGGATACTATCATTGGCGAGCGGTACCAGATGTACGTACTACATACATCCGCGGTATCATAGGGGACAGAAATAACAGACCGGCTTGAAATCAATCGTAGGGGGAAGAAAGAACACACCGGCTCAGAATCGTAGGGGACAGAAATCCCACACCACCAGGGCACACACCGACTGGAACAAAACAAGAGGACCAAGAGATCGAAACAATGCGTTACACCAGTATTTTCAAAGCCAAAAGTATAGAACCGAGGCAACAGCTCAAACTTCAACCTTGTTTCACAGGGGGAAACCGGGCGTGAGTGAGCTTGTTCGAGACTGCCTGTTGGTCAGTGAATTCTCCATCTCACTAGCACTACTAATAGGACTACTAGGAATTCACAACCAAAGCACGACATCTGCTGGTGGTCTCCTGGTGGTTGTGCACTCATTCTTCTGCTACTCATCCTACTAGTAGCAGTATTACTACTAGTAGTAGTATTATTTTGCACCACCACCACCAGTGGTGGTAGTACTAGTACTAGTAGTAGTACTAGTAGTAGTAGCTAGTAGTACTACTAGTAGTACTAGTAGTAGTAGTACTAGTACTAGTTGTTGTAACCTTCTTACTACTAGTAGCATTCTTTTTCTCCTTCTTCTTTGTCTCACCCCCTCCTCCTTTCTCCTCAGCCATAGCAGGACCCAGCAAAAAGCAGAACAAAAATTGACATCGTGATCGAGAAGCACGATTAGGAATGTATGCTATTAATGCATGATCCTGGTCTTGTAGTCATCTGTTGGAGAATCAGTTTTTGGCCACTTGTTCTGACTGAAACAGAATCGCACGGAGCACGAATCAATAAGTCATTCGAAGGAATCTTACTGAAGGTAAGCCTTACGACGTGCGCACTGTAAGGCTTTCTCATACTAACAGATTCAAAACAGTACGTGCGTACGAGTACGTAGGTGAGGTAAACCTTACTACGATGTACTTCCTACTTTGTACGAAGTAAGTTACTTCGTTCTTTCCTTCGTACCGTATCACGTGGTGAAGACATAATAATGACCGACATTGCTGCCCAACATGTCATCCACGACCAAAGCTTTGAGTCACGCGGGACGACTCCAACAATTCGAAACCCGTTTCGTGAACCGCGCAACGCTGCGCGTCGCCGAATTTCAACCGACGATCCGGGACTCTCACATTGGATACATAGCGCTATCGAACGTCGGGCGAACCTCGGCACTTGTCGTTAGCGATACGTAATCGTGGTGCACTTAGGCAAGGGGGACTCGCATCGGCGCACCTCGTTGCGAGGCATAACTATCCCGGATTGCCCCCAACGTTCGTTTCAAACGAACCAGGCATCAGCCCAGAAGAACTTAGATAAAAAGTGTTCTTCCAGGAACGTTCCGTGTCGTCCGCAACGGATCATAGCGACGAAGCAGTGGGTGATGGACGATACACCATCCGGAACGCGATTTGATTTGTGTCGATGTACCAGTTTTGGACGGATATTCCTTCGGAAATTGGCAACATTTAACTCCCATTAACGATCAGAGAAATCGGCGGGGAGTCTTCCCTGACAAACCTATTCTTGCTACTCGTAAGGTTTAATTAGTCATACCGTACGTGTAATTAATTTTTTAGTAGCCTGTGATCACATCACTCTTCCTATAACAAGCAAAAGAGAGGTTTCTTCTGTTTCGACAGACATCACCTGCACCCTACAAGGATACTCCTAGCAACGACGAGACGAGGGAAGGCAAGCATTGGTCTTGGCATCATTGCTTCTCCGATCTGATCGCACATTCCGTCTTCTCATAAAAGAACAAACGTTCAAACCAAACCATGAAAGCCCAATCTTCCCTAGCCACGGCTGTAGCCACGGTTTTGCTCCTCTTGTCGAGAACAACGGCAAATACTTCGACGTCATCGGCGTCATTGTTCACGGCGTCATCTTCCTCTCTGCGCGGGAGATGGATCCGGGGAGCACACAACAACCACAACCAAATTCACGACCACAACCACGACCACAACCACAACCACAGCCACAACCTGCAGCGCGTCGAACACCGCACTAACCGCCGAACGCTCAAGGAGAGAAAGACCGAGCACAATTTGCTGCGAGACGCCAACACAAGGTTCCGGGAGAAGAACAAGAAAAACGAGGCCGGAGCTCCCGAAGCTTCCGAGGCCACAATTGTCGCTGCCGATTCTACCGAACCCCCCCGGGCCGATCTGCGGGACCCCACTAATCCAAAAAAAAACAACAACCGCAACAACAAGTTCTCTCCTCCCGCCGGAGCGACGACGACCGCACCCATCGCCGTCGATACGGTCCCTGAGGTCTTTCCCGCCATCACAGAGGGTGGCGCTCTCCCAGCGATGGAAACGACGGCTCCCACAACGTCTCCGTCGGTTGTTCCGTCGGCTGTTCCGTCGGACGCTCCTTCGGACGCTCCCTCCCTCTTTCCCACAACCAGTTCCCCCACGACGAGTTCTCCCACGACGAGCGCCCCCACCACGAGTGCTCCAACAACCGCTCCGACAACCGCTCCCGCCCTCACCAAGAGCACTTCTATCGCGATGATGTCCATCCCCAAACCACCCACTCCGTATCCGACCTGGACCTTTCAGACCCGGGCTCCCGTTCCCTCTCCGACGTCCGCACCGGTCTGCGAGTACTGCGTTGGGCGCTGCTTTTCCGTCACCAACAGCGTAACCTTTACCCAGGGATCGACCGCTACGTGCCAGCAGATTCAAAACGCGGCTCCCCGGCTGAGCCCCACCCAATGCGAGGTCGAGCGCAAGGCCATCGAGGAGGCCTGCTGCTGCAGCCCGCCACTACCGCCGCCATCGGTGGAAACGATCGCCGAAACCGACACGGAGGACTCGGAACTTGAAACCGAGGTCGAAACGGAAACCGAAGAAGCGGAGCTCGAGGTCTTTAAACCCGGACTGGCATGGTCTCACGGATCGCAGACGACGAAGACGTCGTTGACGACGAAGAACACTGCACGTTTTGCGAGGGAAGACAATTCCTCTCCGACAACATCATTGTCTTTTACCAACAAAACGACGAGGTCAGCTGCATGGGGCTTTTGTCCCTGGTCCAGAACGCCGCCTTCGACAGCAGCTTTTGCGCGTTGGAAAAGGAGGCCATCGAAAAGTACTGCTGTGGCCTCGAGCTATCGAAAGTGCAACCACCCGAAGTTGAACCCGAACCCAAACCCAAACTTGATGGCCTGTTCTATTTTGTTCAGGACGGGAAAGGATTCTACGTAAACGATCAGGGAGAAATCGTTTATGTCATAGACGACCCAGATGTATCGCTATCACCTCCACCACCAGAAGTCGACGACGCCAACGCGGACGACACGGCAGGCCGACTCGAGGAAAGCGGCTCGATCGATTCTTCCGAACAAGTAGAAGTCGAAGTCGAGGAGGAAGAGGAAGAGGAAGAAGACGCAGATCCCTGCTCGTTTTGCAAGGGAAGGCAATTCCTCTCCAAAAACATCGTTTTCTTTTCGAACAAGAAGGACGAGGTTAGCTGTGGGGGGCTCTTAAACCTCGTCGAGAATATTGCCTTTGACAAAAGCTTTTGTGTGTTGGAAAAGGAGGCCATTGAAGAGTACTGCTGTGGTATCGAGCTGTCGCTGGTGCCCCCACCGGAACCCGAACCCAAGGAAGACGAGCTTTTCTACTATATTCGGGGCGAGGAAGGAATCTACATCAACGAGCAGGGAGAAATCGTCAAGATCACCGACCTGGGAAAGTCTCCCGACGAAACTTCGTCCTCCACGGGAGGAACAGGAGGCAGCGAACCGGAGGAAGTAGTAGTGCCGGCAACACCTCCACCGACCGTGACTAATACCACCACCCCCACTCCTGCCATCGACGAAAATGAAACAGAGACCGTCATCGATGCCGAGGATCAAGAATCGGTGCCAGAAGAAAGCACGGTCGACGACGAAAGCGACGAGGAACCAGTAAAGAAGGACCCATCGACCGTTAAGGAGGGAGGAAAGCGGCAACAAGGACCCATTGGCAGCGTGAGTCACAACCGAGGCCAAGGCCAGAAGATGACAGCGGAAACGCAAGCCGAGGCCGATCCCATCAAACCACAGCTGGAAGAAGGCACCACCGAAGAAGGCAGCGTGGAAGATGGCATCGTCGAAGAAGGTGTCGTCGAAGACGGCAGCGTGGTAAGACGACAGCAACAGCAGTGTCATCAGTGGAGTGCCCACAACCATTGCTGCCGGCGGCACAAGGGACATTCCAAGAGCCTTTGATCCGAGAGAAAAACTGGCTACCAAAGAGAAGAACGAAGCCGAGGTCGAAGGACCCTCGAGCCGAATCGATAGCGCAGAGTTATCATCGTCGTCAGCATCGTCACCGTCACCGAAATCACCGTCCAGGACGGTCGATCGACAATACGACGCAAACCATCAGAGACCCCTGAATGGGAGGGCGCCAATGTTCTCACGGGAGAATGTTGCGTCGTTTTAGAACATCGGAAAAACGACGATCGACTTGACAGGACTTGATATGCTTGTTCGATTTGTTTTGACTCGACCCGAGCGAGAGACCCGAAAAGAAAGAAGAAACTATACTATAGGCACCGAAATGAACCGATCCACCGGTACCATTCCGGGATGAATGAATGGATGAATGAATAAATGGATGAGCGAATTCCAGTCGACCTGAGTCGAGTCGAATCCACTCCATTCCGACACAAGTCATCGTTTCCTCTAGGTCTATTTCGCAGGTGTTGGCACCGACCAACTGAACTGCGTACGAAACGCATCGCATCGCTCTGCCTTGGAGTTCTATTCGATTTTGTTGACGGAATTCGAATGCATTCCTTCCTTCATTCCTTCTGTCCCTTGCTCTATTTTTCAGATCCCCTATATATTATTATTATTCCCACACGAAAATGTTCACTAACTTCTTGCCTACACAACCTGCAGTTGCATTTACACACGCACGTTCCTCAATGCACAATTGTACGAATACCAATTATTAAATAATAATGCCGTTATTTAAACAAACACCATTAGCAATGCAAAGCGTATCTCACGATTCGAATCCTGATGGTGCTTTACGATGACAACTGCATGTGTAAGCAGTGCTGCATCGCTATCGCCATTTCAAAAGCACACGGACCCGATTGGTTTGAACCCGAGCTTGTCGCCAGGATTGTTCCGAACGAATGATCATTCTTCGTCCGTGGTACTACCACTACTATTCGACTATAGCTTCGGTTGCGATGTTTTTGGGGAACACGAGCAAAAATTGATGGCATCGGCCGGCGGTTGCTCGTCGATCCCGCCAGCCTTTGGGTCCCAATCGAGCATTCCCACTTCGCCTCCCGGGAGGAATGTTCCGAGCCGACAGGATTGCTGGCTCCGGCTCTTTTTTGATTGAATAAGGAGTTTCGGATCGAGGGAATGAACTTCCGTTGGTAGGTATCGGGTATCGATCGTCACGCACTTGTCCCCGAACGGAACCGAACCGAACGGAATCTTGTAGTAAATCTAAAAGAACAAGCCTACAATCGATTGTAACATGCATTAACCGTACTAATTGTATGAAACTAAAAAGTGGTTGTTTTGTTTTGTGTTTGTCATGACATAAGGTTACAGGTAGGTACGGTAAGTCTCTTTTTTTTTTTTTGATTGATCGCCCAAATTGAATCCTCCTTCATGCCTCGCTGATGATTGTCGCCAATTTGTCAACGGCCATTTCTCATCCTTGACTTTAATTATCCAACACGGAACCGAACCGAACCGAACCGAACCGAATGAATAGAAAACAATCCTCTGCCGAGCCGCCAGCCTCGATACGAATGCAATCGAATAGAGAATCCTGTCGCTCTCCGACCAGCTATTGGTATTATACGGTACAGTACTCATGCAGGCAACATTTCTCGGTTGTACATTCTTTGTTTCACACCGATCTCCCACCGCTCGAATCGTTCCGCCAGGGATGCGCAAGAAGGCTTGTTGAATTGTGGATCCGGAATCAATGCCTGTAGCTCTTCCATGTTGTCCGCGAGTGGCGTAGCAAAGTTTCCCAAGTCATACATTGGCACGTTGTCCTTCATTTCCAAACAGTGATCGAGGTGACCGCCAAAGTTGACCTTCAGCATGTACAACAGCTTGTCCCAGTCAAAGCCACTCTTGTAGGGCCGATGATCGGGATTCTCGAGCTTCATGTGTGGCGGCCAGTACGCTGATGACGGCATGCATTCTCGCATCTGACACATAATCAACACGTTGCTCATCCAAATACTCGTGTCTTGTGGTGTCACTCCGTATGGATGGATGTACGGAAGGTATTCCCTCTTGTACGCAGCAAAGTTCTGATCGTAGTTGCTCACGGCTTTCTTTTTCTGGTTCGCTTCTCTATTGTGCAGGAGAGCATCCCACGGAACATTGACGGCTGTTATTTTGCTTGCCAAATCCTTGCTGTTGAGAACGTCAAAGACATGCTGCCAACAGTCTTCGGTTTCGGTAGACAAGGGGGCTTGGCAATGGAGTCTGACATCGTCGTCGAGAAAGACCCACCAGTCAAACTGTTTCCCGCGACGCACTTCCAATTCGATGGCTTTCTCTCCCTGCAAGGTCCTCCCCTCTTCCCACCTCGTATTGGGGATGTACATGTTGTAAAAATCCAACGACCCGGTGAAGCTTGTCACCATTTCATCATCCTCGCGAATCTCCTCGTCGTAGGACGAAAAAATAAACGTTAGCCTTGCATTCATCTTTTCGAGACGATCTAGCCACAGGGGGAAATAATTCTTCTGTCCCATCACCATGACAATGATGTTGGTCTCGTCGGATATGACAGCCGGCGTTTGGGACTTGCTTTGTGTTGCGTCCTTCAAAACGAAATCCTGTACTCGGAATGAATAAAGCACGGTGGTAAGAACCGAAATCGAAATCAATAACACCACGGTTATTTTGGAGACGCCAATGTGAATCCTCATTGTGGTCGGTTTTGGATGTTTTGTGGTTTCTTTTGTTGTTCAATGACGGAACTCACGGCATTTGTGTTCGTCTTTGCTGTTTGCTGTTTGCTTGTTGTTGTTGTTGTTGTTGTTGTTGTTGTTGTTCGCTCGAAGGAAGATCCTTGCACGGCAAGTAACTCTACGAAGCACAACCGTAAATAATACAACCATACCGGTACCGTGCTGGTAATGGTAGGGCTTACGTCCTTACGGGCGTTCCATTGGTGTTGTTGTCGGACTCTCACCGTAACCTTACTTTCGTAGTGTAATAATCAACAAACTATTCATGTACCGGTACGTAGTAGTATCAAGAAACAAACCCTGTTCGTTGATTGATTGTTAACAATCCATCGATGTCGTACCGGTACGGTGCTGGTATCTCTGGAGAGAAACCAAGAGAACGATCGAGATAAAATACTACTTCCCCATGTTCGTACATGCTTGTCTATCGATCAGTTTCTAAAGGTTAGCGATGTTCTTTTTGCATTGGCGGTGAACTCTTCTCTTTCAACAAATCTTTATGTTCACCAAACACTACCGTATTAAAGAGGGAATTGGAGGAGGTAGATGTTTTTTGAGATATTAAATACAGTAATCTTAACCTTACTTCCTCCGTTCCGAAATAACTGTTCGATGACCGAAACGTGTGCGTTCCGTTTTATCTGTCCGTTTCAGATTATTTTTTTACGTGGGGTCGATTTGAAATCAGGGAAGGTGCGATTTGTAACCTAAAAATTTAACTAGTGTTTCTTAGTGTCGAGCTGCTCGAATTTTGCGAGAACCACTTGAAATCTCGCGCGCATGATTGCAAGGGAAAGAGGTGCTACTTGACGGTTACAAGTTACCAGACGTACATGGTAATATTATGATGTTAATGACGGTGCTTACCAATACGGTAAGTTAGGTAGGAACCCAGAAGTCTCCCATAGTTTTTTTTTTTCTTTCTATTATTTTTGAAATGTATTTTGTTGTTTTTAACAAGATGATAAAAAATAAATAAATGAATGTACGAGTATGAGAATCGTCCCTTCGATCGACCGGTTTTGAAATTCAAAATCAACGCCTGCCGGCCTCTTTGGGTAAAAACATTTCGCATCCTTCGTAATAAACCTTACCGTAAGATCTTACGGTACTATTTTGCATCGCATCATTCCTTCCAACACCCGGGTTCAGTCGTTCGGCACTTCCATCCGATACCGTTATTGCCCAACCCGATCAACGCTTTCCGAACAACAACAAGTCCATACCTCATCATACCTACCGGTATCGACACGATCTCCGTTCCGAACCAGTCTCAGTAGATCACCCGTTGAACGAATCCGAGATCCAATCACCTACCGTTCACTTGACACATAGTAAGGTTTAAGAAGAAGTGATATCTTATCATACCACAAAACAAGCAATCTCCTGCGATACGCTTCATTCTCCCCCTCCCCCCTCAGACACGCACGCACACCAAACAAAAAAGGCAAACGAAACGAAACGACACGACACGAAACGAAACGAAACGAAACGAAAAGACACGAAACGACACGAAACGACACGACACGATAAACAGAACGCCCGTAATCATGAACGCGACGACAACGACCACCATCACTGGCAGACGGCGCTCGACTCCGCGAAGGAATCCCCTCGCCGCCGGTACCACCGCCGCGGCTTTCGTGGCCTGCTGCTGCCTCGCTGCGATATCGACGCCCCCCGCCGAAGCGGGACTCGCCACCATGGGACTCCGGCGCGACAAAATGCCGGTCGAAGCAAGCGACGAGCTCTTCGAACGCCTGGAGCAGACCCGACGCCTGCAGGCCCGCCAGATGCAGGAACTCCTCGTCGAAACCGGAATCCAAACCGAAACCGCCGCCGCCGAGATCGAGGAGAAGCTCTTTGGCAAATCGAATCCGGAAAGTCCGTTCGATTCCGATTCCGATTCCAATTCCAATTCCACCAGCGGCGAAGAAGAAGAAGACTTTTTCGAGGTTCCCGCCGAGGAGGAACCGACCGTGGACTTTGATTTCGCGCCGATCGAAGCAGCGGCCGGAGCCGAAGCCGGAGCTTCAATCGCAACCGAACCTCAACAGAAAGCCGAGCCGGGACTGCAAACCATCTCGGACCCTGCGGTGGTGAAGATTCGAACCACCGGACCGCGGGGGGGACGAGACGACGCAGCGCCCCACCTGCAACCCACGGAGATTTCCTTCATGATCGTAAGTTCAGCGCAGAGTGTGTTTTCGGCGGGACGACTAGTACCACTGGGTGCGATGCAAAGCAAAGGATTGCGCAACCCAGGGCATCCCAACCAATCCAATCCAATCCAATTCAATCATACGGTTCACTAGGATTGGCTCGATCACTATTATTATTATTTGTGCTGTCTGGTCGTCACTACTAGTCACTAGTACTAGTCACTCACTCGCTCATTCACTCACCCATCCCCACCCATTGTTTGACCAAATCCCTCGTCGTCCGATGCAACCCAGATGATGGAAGACTTTCGGTATTCCAACGGCGCCGAATCCGTAGAGCAGATTGGCATCGGCACGAAATTCGGATTCTCCGGACGGATCGTCACCAAAGCGGAAGAACTGGGTGTGGCTAGCGGATCGTGCACCGTCACCAGCGACATCAAAAAGGAACTGAGCTACTGCGATATTTTCCACAGGATCGAAACGGACAACTTTGGCGGATTCGGCTCCGTCATGGTGGCCGGGAGCGCCGACGAGGTGGGCGGACGATTCCTGGTGACAGGAACCGGTGGTTCCCTCCAATCGACCCACCAGGGATACGCCATGGTTCAGTTCGACCCGGCGGGGAATCCGGTCCTGTACGTGCTGCTCAAGCTTTTTTAAGAGAGAGAGAGAGAGAGAGAGAGACATTGCTGCAGGTCTCGAAACGATTTAGGAGGATTGCTGGGCTGAAGTTAATGACCAAGTCCACCAACCATTCATATACTACTGTAGCCAACCGGAGACGGTACAGTACCGAGCGTAGATGAGTCGAGCCGAATGCACGCCCGTCATGGCCCCGTGCGCATGCCGTACATTATCCTGAATTTCCTGTTTTTGCTTGTGTGTGTTGGATTGCTACGGTATGTCGCCCGGTCTGAGCATTGCGAGACGGAGTTTTGTTGCCGCAGAGTACTGTTTACCATACGATTCACGGCTGCCTACTATAGTTCTTGTAGATACTTGTGAAATTAATGGCTATACATACCTACTAGTAGCTGTACTAGTACTAGTTTTACTCGCATGTTTTTGTTTCCAAACAATTATACAACTACATATAATTATACTATTCTTATTACTAGTACTAGTATATATAAATGAAGAATAATATAGTAGAATTGTTGGTGCCACGAAGGGAATCCGGTAGTAGACTGCTGGTACCAACCTCAAAACATTGCTGGCTTGTTGGGTTCTGAATTGTTACTTCATTTCGAGTGCAGAGACTTCTTGTTGCTCCTGCTCGTCCTGCGGGCCTCGGTCTTTTGGTGGCACGCATCCACCTGCTTGAGCATCCCCGACACGGTAAGTGAGAACCCAAAGAGGTAGACCCCGATCCACGGGACGGCGATCGATTCCACGACGGAGAGGATGCCCCGGTCGTCTTCCAAAAGACCCGGAACGGGCGGCAACAAGCCCAGGACGAAGCACACGGCGCAGGCCGAGAGTCCGACTCCAAACGAATTCGCCCAGTACAGGGCCATCGAGTAGGGCTTGGTCCAGGTGTTGTGTGAGGCCTGAAAGGCCAACAGACACGCCACGATTCGCAGCTTGTGCAGCTGCAGCATCAAAGAGGATGGGTCTTGTTGGGCGTATGTGTTGGCGTGTGCAGCGGGCGTGCTCGACAACCACCGCGGTGGTTGCGGTCGCCGCTACGAAGGAGTTTTCCATTAGAACCCAGCACATGGTCAAGTGTTGTACCAGAACCCCGGCGTGGTGGAGGATCAACCAGTACGGGACTCCCCCGACGCTGCCGCTGCTGCTATTCTTCTTCCCATGGTGGTTGCTCTTGGTGTCGTTCTTCGCGCCGCCGAGCTTCACGCGGGCGTTGGCAAAGTCAAAGACGTATGCGACAAAACGGCTCGCAATCGAGCCCTTGAGGTAGGTCTTGGTCACCGAGCACCAAAAAGGACTGAACGTTTGCTCGACATTCAGTTCGAGATTCAGTTCGAGATTCAGTTCGAGATTCTGTTCGAGATTCGACACGGCAATGGCCGCCAACAGGAACCAACACACGGAAAACTCGAGTTTCTGAAGGCTCGTTCGGAGGCGGTAGTGGTCGCTCAGGAACCGGCAGGTGACTTCCCAAAATGGGTTTGTGGTGGTGGTGGTGGTGGTTGTAGCGGTTTTTGTGGTTTCGTTTTTGGTAGGGCTGCCGACGAGTGAAATTGCAGTTGCCATCTCCTCGGTGAACTTGTTGGTAGTAATGGTGGTGTCATGAAGGGTGTGGAGGACCTGGTGGTGCGTGGTGTAAGCCTTGCCGGTGGGAAGGTTTCGGCGATTGCTTTCGGTTGTGACACACATCATGGTTGGTTGGTTGGATTTGGATTTAGATTAGTTTCTTAGCTGCTTTGGTAGCTTGTGCTTATCAGAATTGTGAGAGCCAGGTGGGAGGACCGGTTGGTTTGTCTCTTTCTTCGTCGTTAGCTTGCTATCTAGTGGGTGGGTAGGTACTAGGTAGCTACAAGCACGACCGATACTATCGAAACTAGTGTTGAATCATGCACGGGAATTTTATTTGGTCCAATTTTTATGGAAAAGTGGCGATGGAGTAAGTTGCGTTGCATCTCTGGGTCGGGTTTGTCCACGACACACTAGTAGGACCAGAATACTTTTAATTAAGAGACACCGGCTGCTTCGAGGTCGTAAAAATCCTTATTATTTATCCAATTTTTGGATGGTGCGTGAACCCAACGTTGCTGCTATCTGTCGTGATACTTTTTTGAGAGTGGCTCATTATTCCCCCAGAATGCCGGGGTGAGGTCTCACCCGTCCAGTAACGTACTCTCCCAAGTAGTCAGCACATAAACCGACGCTAAGCATTCCGTGACAATCTTCATACTACTTAATAAGACACTTCGTAGTGCTGAAAATTGCATAATTTGCGATTAACCCAGAGCAACACTGGCGGGTCTGGATGAAAGAGAGAGTGTCGTTTGAAGGGAATGCATCTGCCAAAAATCCATAAAAAAATCAATCAACAAAACTTTTTCCCAGTTTGATCCAATATAGCCTCTTCCCAAAATCGGTACGATAGTTTCAAGCAGTATCGCTGTCCAAAGAAGCCATTGATTCCTCATGAAGAAACTCAGTTTTGTCGCGAAGAGACGACGAATGATAGTTTCTCTTAATTATTCAACTTCTCCCTGTTACATGTACACGAACTCAATACAATTAAAATCAAAGTTATCACTGTAATTTTATCAATCTGCGAAGCTAATATATCTAGACCGTGCTAAGATCGATAGAATCGACAACTAGCTGTTGTTGGTGTTGAATCTGCATTTCCGTGTACGTTCGAATGGAATCGTCATGAGACTTACATTATTTTTTGTTTCTTGTCAAATTATGCGGAAGTAAGTTCGGGTAACTACTACTACTACTACTACTACTACTATTACAAGTAGAGACGTATTGATATACACATGAACTCTTACTGTGGAGAGCCAGACTTGTTTCGAACTTAAATTATCAATTAGATACTTCCAATGCAGAAACGTCAACACAGCATGGATCGAATTTCGACAATTTATTTGTTTCTTCTGTTCGTTCCGTGTCGAGAAGAAGAACAGTCGTACTACCGGGAGCTAGTGTTTGATGAATGGTCTGTTGGTTCGTTGCGCCGCGACCCAGAAGTACGCAGTTGAAAGTAAGTTGGTAGTTGCATCATGGTTACTAGTAGTGGTCAAATGGCGAGAAGCCTGTGAAGCATGACTAGTGCATGATGACTGAATAGGAGTTTTTTTGATTGAATTTGCTTTCGTAGTCGTCAACTGAGATTGTCAGAATAGATTCGATTGTTTGTTGCGCACCGATTGAACTTCAATCGATGCGCATCACATCGCATATCACATTGTACTGCACTGTACCTCACCGCACCGAACTTATCACGAACCGGAACAGGGACTGCTTTTGGAGCTCCCATTGAAACTACCTACCACGGTTGTAGCGGCATTGGCACTGACGGTGGGAGCGCCTAAAAGATGAATGAAGGAATGAAGGGATCACTCGAATCGATCACTTTATTTTCTTTTAACAACGACCCAAAAAATTCTGTAAATGCTAGTAGTGGCCACAGCGAAGCAGGGCAAATGGTACTAGTAGTACGAAGCAGAAATAGCATCATGATCTATTCGTCTTCTTGATAGCAGCAGAGACCACGTCCCAGCCCCTTCGTTCTGTGTCTTCGGTGTAGTATATCGTCGTAATCAAAGATTGGAGTATAAAATTTTTCCTCATTCTGATCATATTATTTCTTGTCAAATGCAAGAACTGCTTCTAGTAATAGTAGTAGTAATAGTGTCGTTGCCCCCCCCTCTTGCTGCCCTTTCCCCTCCTGTCACTCTTTCCCCCCTTCCTGCTACTCTTTCTTTCGTCCCTGCAGCTCTCCTCATCTCGTCGTCCATTCTTGCTACCCTTGCCACTCTTGCCACCTTTGTCACTCTTGCTACCTTTGCCACTCTTGCTACTCTTGCTACTCTTGCCACCCTTTTCACTCTTTCCATTCCTTCCATCGTTGCAGCTCTTTCCATTCTTGCTACCCTTTCCATTCTTGCAGCTCTTTCTCTCGTTCTTGCTACTCTTTCCATTCTTGCAGCTCTTTCCATCCCGACTGCTCTTTCTTTCTTTCTTGGATCCCTTGGTGTTGGGAGCAGAGATACGTTGGGGGGTTCGTTTCTTGGATCCCTTAAACGATCGTCTCGCCAAAATGCGGGTGACTCCAACTGCAATACTATTCTTGCTATCGTCCTCGATGATGATGGCGGCGTTGGTGTAGCAGAGACGAGTACTAGCGAGGAGTACTACTAGTATTAGTACTAGTAGGACAAGAATGGGTGGCTTGAGATGCTTCACCATAGTGATAAACAATAAAGTTGTGTTAGTTTATTTAGAGGAGTAGTGTGGTGCAGTCTAGTTGGTATGAATTTTTGTGTTGCTGTTGTGTAGTTTGTCGGTGTCTTGGATTGTGACGGCAGAGTTTTTATGTTGCGAAGAGAATGAAACGTGAATTTCTCAAAGAAAATATCAGAGGCATAGGTTTTAGGGTGATTCCTATTGACTTCCATGCGCCCAACCAAAGACAGAAAAAAGGACTCAGAAAAAAATGTCGGGTTGAAAAAGGTACTTCATTTTTTGGTAGGGCTATATCAGGCAAAGAATACATTTGCAAATAATCTGTCCAAGATGTGTCATGCTATTACATGATATCATTATGTTTCTGCTTTTGGCGAAGTTTCAACGCATGTCGCTCTCTTTCATCGTTCGAGGTTGTCGCATGCCAAGAAACCAGGGCGGACGAGAGATAAGAAAGTGTGTTTGATATTTTTCAAAGATACAAAAGTGAGCTTGAGAGATATTTTTTTTTGTTGATGAAAACAAAAACTACACGTTTTTTTATGTACGTGCTCGTATGTATTACTGTGACGAAGTACGAAGTATTATTGTGATCAAGATAGGAGTAATATATCAGTAAACCTTACCGGCAAGGGTTCTCGCATGCAAGAAGGCTGATGTGATAGCTCGCATGTGTGCGTTCTGCCAAAAGAAATCTAGACGCAGTTTTATGAAGATATCCAAGAAGGTGCTATGATCTGTGCTAAGGCTCCTGTGTAGAGAGTGTACTGCTGGGGCTACAGGCAGTAGCATCCAGTTGCTGACTAACAGGGGGTGCTGTTAAAATGTAGCTGAAACAGGGTTTAAGAAGCTGATAGGTCCTAAGGCAAGCTTGGAGATATGCAGCATGTTACGGTTACAATTTAACAGGTGCTGAGCTGAGTGCTAGAGCTGTGTGCTAAATGGTTAGCAACAGGCTCAGCAACAGGCTTGGCAATAGGCTCAGCAACAGGCTTGGCAATAGGCTTAGCAACAGGCTTAGTAGCAACAGACCTATCCTGTTTGGTATGGGGGTGCTAACAAGAAGTTACTAGGGTCGTCGCGTACGATTTGTACCAATCGTACGTACCCCGAGTATAGCACCCGTAATGGTGTAGCTAAATGCTACAGGGTTAGGGTTGCTAATGCTACGAGATACTGAAGATGCTAACCTACCATGATACCATGCTAAGATACTATGCTACCGCCGGGGTCGGGTCATTGGTGTATAATATGTACTATGACCGGATACCTGACCCAGACAGTTACCCAACGAGCTAGCATACGTTTGGATCTAATAATTAAGCGGAGCTACGCTACGATACGAGTACTCAGCGAAGCTACGCTACTCCGTGCGATACGCTACTCCGTAGAATACAGTACCGGAGCTACAGAGCTCTGTTATTATACGAGTTAGCGGAACGCTGTCACGATACGATACAGAGCTGAGCTGCGCTCAGCTCCTGCCACGATATATTCACTCTTTCTTTTTCACTCTAAAATAAACACACCTATCATGCCCTCCCTTTCGATCGATTCCAATGTACCTCTAGGGAAGTACCTTGTAGTAACTAAGTGTATGCAATAGAACCTGAACAGTGCCCACTGTAGACTCACTATTTGCCAGGACTTTACGTACTATTATTGTTAGGGCTTTCCCCTATTTTTCAGTACGCAGTACGAGACGATTTATCTACGGATCGATTATCTACGAGATTGCTGACGAGCAATATCAACGCAGTTTTGCGAGTACAAGCAGAAGCTATTGAATAGACATTCACAATACTTGTAAAAGTATCACAAATATTCAAAATTCTAAGACGGATCGATAATACAATCGTTTAGGCGTTTAGCATGTGATGTCACAAACAGAAATGATAATTCTATTATGGCGAATTGTATCCTTCAAGTCAGTAGCTGTATATTCCCATACTTCAAATATTATTATCAGCTCCCGCAATTCGTCCGTACATGTAATAAAAATCAAATCTCGAAATTGGTCTTTCAGCATGTACAATCCATACGATTAGTACTTTGTACTGTGCATAGTAGTGAGACGACGCTTGCTGAGAGGTACGGGACGTCGTGCCTAAACCAATCGATGGATGTTGTGAGTTGCAGAGAGACTTCGCGCAGTTAGGGCGAGGGTGGTGGTGTATTGAGTTGGGTTATTCGATACATCGGTTTCAATGAATGCGAAAAATATTACAATATGGATTTCCTACCATTCGCACGGTTGCCATGCTTCTTGGAACGGATGCAGCAGGTTGTCGTCGATCTCAAAAAACTAAATCGGTGGGGTGTACTAGCAATTCCTTTTCATTCGTATTGATTACCGATCCGATGCAAGAGGAAACGAGACCAGAACCAATATCTTAAATTCTCAGACAAAAAGTCAATTCCGCATTCTGACTCCGATTTTCACGAGCAGAAAGTCCCAAACACTAACTGAGAACTATTTTAACGACAAGACCAAATCCAGCCATTGGAACAGAACCCGAGAAGTGCTGATGCTTCCTTGGAAACTCCCACGTTTGCCATGCTCCTGCATTTCATTATTGTCTTGTCGAACTGCTTGAGCTCGTGCTGCTGGATCCGGGCGTGGGAGCGACCGTGGGAGAGGCGGTGGGCGATTTGGTTGGCGATTTAGTTGGCGATTTGGTTGGCGTTTTGGTTGGTGATTCGGTGGGCGTTTTGGTCGGCGTTTTGGTCAATGACGTGGTGGGCGACTTGGTGATGATTCCTGCAGTCTTCTTCTGCTTCTTGGTGAGCTTTTTGTAGGTAGGAGCGGGGGTTGCCTTTTTGGATGCCTTGGCCAAGGCACGACGAGTGTTTCCATCGGCGTTCCCGTACTCGATGATGGCGGCGTTAACAGAGAACGCCATTAAGGCGATACCAAGAGCAGCAGGCTTGAAGTACATCATGGCAACAAATCAATTTTAGTTGGTCTTGGATTGGTGTATTATTTTGTGGGATTATGAGTTGCTAAAGTGATGACGTTGAAGCTGCGTTTTTTTTTTGTGCCTCAACTTTTTTGGTGTTACTAATTCCACATAAAGTTCGCAGTGAAAATGATTTGGAACACTCCTTGGAGGTCAAGACTACACTCGTATTAAAATCTTACATTCTGCTAGCGTTGTTACGCAAGAGGTGCGGTTCTTTCAGACCGAGTAAGTGTCCCATTCAATTGATCATCAATTTTACTACTAATTGGTATCCTCGTAACGCATCATTTCCGCGAAAGTCATATCAAGCTATTTGGAGAATCTCGCCCGGCTTGAAAGAATGATGATTATTTTTACGTTGAGAGAGGAATGACTCGCCGAAAACGAATTAAAATGAGACGTGGAGACCCATTTTATACGCATAAAAAGAACATGTTCAACTCGACAGCGCATGACTCACTCCTCGCTGAAGACATGCAAAAACCAAATAAATTTCAGAAACCGTTTAAAATCAAATAATGACGGATGAAAGAAGGGCGCTGTGAGGTTGAAAAGAGCAACCTAAGAGAAGTATTATTTGAGTGCTATGTAGAATTTATCGAAGCTCCTTTGGCATCATACCACAAAAGTACTTTCTGCATTGGTGGGGAGGTCTGGGAAGCAACGATCGATTTTATGCGTGAGAACACTAGTTGTACAAGCAGCATGTTCTCGATGGGGGGGGGGTTCGTCGATTTAAATTTGTTGAGAGACCTCACGAATTATTTTCTAAAGTTTCATTATTATTACTACTATTTTTTATCAATGGATTACGTATATGGTAGTTCGAGGATACTGTGCTCTATTCGACCATAATAGAAGTAATAATAATCCACGTCCTGAAACGTTGGTTCCGAGCGAGCTAGCCCCGAAACTGAATCAGCATTTATTTGGCAATGAATGTGCCGTGCGTGAATATCGCAAGAGAATTTTTGCGAAGGTCGTAGTAATGTAATTTATGTTTGGAGCGAACTAGATGCCGTGGGTTCATTCGTTAACAATTCGTTGTTTCTATCATTTAATATCGGATATCGGCATCCTTTCTTTCGTTAGTTGCATCCTTCGAGCGGTGTACAACTCGTTTCATTCTTGCGCGCAGCCAAAACTCCTCACACAGATTGTGTAGCATACTAGCATACTACAATTATAACAATAGTGATAGCGACGCGTCTCTCCGATCAATCCTTTCGGTCCGGCAAAACACGCCCGAGCAAGCGATGGTCCCATCCTCCTCCAGTTCATTGTCGTTACGCCAGTCCCAGGGCCTTGAGGCGCTCGGCATTCCGGGCCACCCGCTCGGCCCGGAGCTTTTCGTACTCACTCATTTCCACCTCGTCCTCGCTCGAGTCGTCGTCGTCGTCCCCACCGGCCCGCTTCTTGCGCTGTAGTTCCCGGGTGTCCAGGCAGGAAAAGGGCTCCGCAGCCGGATCCTTGTAGTACACGTCGTTGGTGAGGATCGATCCGGTGGTCGTGTTCTGGTGGCCGGCGCTGCCCCCGACGGCAACGCACAGGGGTTCCGTAGCGGTCAGGTGGCCGGATCGGACCAGCCCGCGGAGGACCCAGCGCAGGGCCGGGACGGCAAAGGACGGACGGATTTCCCAGCTGGATCCGTGCGCGTTGGGAACAACCTTGCCGAGGTAGGGAGGGAAGGATCCGGTCGAGTATGTGCCAAAGCCGCTCTCGTGGGTGGCTTCCAGTTCCGATTCGTGGGTTTGGTACAGCTTGGCGTAGTGGTCCTCGTGGCGTTTCTCCTGCAGGATTTCGAGATCCAATCGGGTCGTCGGAAACTTGTTGTTGCGGGGTGACTCCCCGCCGCTACCGCTTCCACCCGAGGCTCGCAGGTGGTAGTATTCGAGCCCCTCCGTTTTGGACCGGGAAGCGGCGGCCCGCTTCTTGTTGTTGGCTCTCCGGGCAGCCGCGGTCGGCCGGGACTCGCGCGAGGAGCGCCGCAGGTTGGAGGTTTCGGCTTCGCCAAACCGCTTTTGCAGGGCCAGCAGCTCGGCCATTTCCTGCTTGTATTCCTGGTTTCCTCCCACGGCGGCAGCACTGGCTTCGGACAGCTCGTCGTTGTCCTCGTCGTTTTCGTTTTCGTCGTTGGCACCAGCCGCCGCTTCTTCTTCCGAAGCCCTGTAGCGGCAGCTCCAACCGTAGGGCATCGAAAAGGTGCTCGCCACGCCGTTCCGAGAAAGGCCCGCAAAGCGGCCCCGGAGGTCGTTTCCGTCCTTGAGGCAGTGCGAGAGCTTGATGGGGTGCTCGACGGGCCGGGCGGCCGCCTCGTCCTTGCTGCCAGCGGACCGGGCCGTGGCACGCTTGCGCTTTCCCCTCCGAGAGGAGACGAAATCCTCGTCGCTCTCGTCCTCGTAGGCGGCGTCCACGTCGGAATCCTCGTCGAGGTAGGGGCTCTTGGTCTTGGGACCGTTGGCCTCGCCGTGCTTGGCCTCGGCCGCCGACGCCGCGGTCTCGATCTTCTTGAGGACGGCCTTCTTGAGGGCCACGGCCGCCACCGAGATCCAGTCGTCGGGGGGATTGAAGAGTACCGCGTTGTCAAAGATGAGCTCGAGGTCCTTCCGGAAGGGTCCGTTGAGCATGCGGCAGACGGGGCTGTTTCCCATTGACCGGCCCGGTGGAATAGACGAGTAGGCTCCCTGCTCGAGCTTCTGGACCATGGTGGACACGTCCATCGGGTTCTTGACAATGTCCGGGTAGGTGGGAATTCCCAGTGCCACGGGATCGACGGGTTCCATAAAGGGCATGGCCTTGCTCTGCCGGGACAGCCAGTCCAGAATGGTCTGACAGGCCCGATAGGGTTCGGAATCCACGTGAAAGTCCTGGTGCTCGATGGAATACCAGGTGGAGGTTCCCACCGGCTGGCAGACGTACGAGGCATCGTCGGCCCGGACATCCAGGACGGCCCAGAATGGTGACGGAGACTTGGATGACTTGGTGGCATCGCTGTCTTTGCTGGTTGGTTCGTCGGGCAGAAAGAGAATTCGGAATTCGACGTCTTTTTCGGCAGCGTCGTCGTCGTCGTCGTCGTCCGGGGTTTCCCAGACGCTGTCGTGTCCAACGATTCGTCCCGAGAGTTCGGAAGGATGTTTCTGTCGCTGTCGCTCCGAGGCTCCGTTATGATTTCGATGTTCGTCTTCGTCTTCCCTGTACGTCTTCGTGCTCATCGCCGTCGTCCAGTGCCAGCAGCGTGATGTGTTCCCCGATCTCGCTGCCGAAGGGGTGGGAGGTCCTCCACTGCCCCGAGGCCGCGGATTCCCGCTGTTTCTGGAGTTCCCCGGCCTTGATCCCGGCGTGGACCTGCGCCTCGGTCAGCAGCAGAATCTTGTCGTCCGAGTTCGGGTCCGAGTCCGGGTTCAAGACGTTCCCCCTCGCGTCGCAGGGCACCGCCCGGAATCGCTGCCGGCGCTCCACCGATCCCTCCTCGGCATCGTCGGCGTCCGAGGGTATCGATGCCGAGGCGTCCCTGATGCGGTACCAGTAGCAGGCGGTCGTTTCCAATCCGAGGGTCGAGACCAGGTTGGGCCGGTAGACGATGGCCCCGGCCAGCGGTACGTCTTCCGAAAACTCAATCGCCGAGAGGTCCTCAAAGTCGGTTGCGTCCATGGTTTCCATGGTGCCGATCCGCTCGTCGGCCGCGGTAGCTATTACCGGGATGGGAACCGCCCCGAGCTGTTCCAGCACCATGTTTCGGAGCCGGAGCTCCGTGGTGTGGAGGTGGGAGAGGTAGTCCAGGAGGTCCCTTGCGGGAGCATCCGCAACGGCCTCGTCGTTGATGGCGGTGTTCGTGTCGTTTTTGTTGCCATTGTCCCCGTGTTTTTCGTCGTGGTCCTCCTCCTCCTTCTCCTCGCCGCCCCGAGACCGGATCGTCACCAGTTGTTTCCCCCCCAGGAGGTCGCTCCGGAGTTGGCCATCGCTGTCCTTGCACGTGACGGGGCACCGCGCCAGCAGGTTGCGCTTCCAGAGGATCTTTCCGAGTGCGATCCGGATCCGCCGCAGCGGATCGGACGAGTCGTCCGCAACGGTGGACCGGAGGGTGGCGATGGTCGGAGCCGAAACTCGGAAGGAAGACGAAGACGAAGACGACGAATCCAGGGCCGAAACGGACGTGGCGGTCGTGACGATCCGCAGGAGGGCGTCCATGAGCTGTTTCTGGGTCATGTTGGACTGGGTGCCGTAAAAGACGCCCTCGGATCCCGATGCGGTTTTTCCGCGGCGGGTGGACCGGCGTCCCGAGGACGACGAGGAAGCGGCCGCGGCCGCTTTCTGCTCGGAACTGGCCAGGCTTCGTGCCAGCGCTTCGTCGTCGGCGGAATCGGGAGCCGTAGCTGTAGCAGCCGTAGCAGCAGCAGCATCGGAATCGGCATCCGCGGCGGATGTGGTGGAGTTGCAATTGTTGGTGGCAGCCTTTGCATGGTTCGACGAGGAGGATCCTTCCCCCCCGGAAGCAGCCGCTTCGCTCCCTCCGCTCCCGGCTCCAATCTTGGACCGGATCAGTTTCTCGGCCGCTGTTTCCCAGGAGGGCCAAACGGCGTGTCCCTCGTGGATGCCCTTGTAGCGCCACCGATCGTGCTGCTTGCGGGCCTTGTAAATGGCCATTTGTTCCTCCAGTTCCCGGGACCGGGCCAGGGCATCCTCCCTTGGCGTCTTGGAGTTGCCGCCCGGTAGCAGGGGTTCCAGCTCGAACTTGCAGCGACCAAAGGTCCCGGCATCGAGCCGCTGGAGTTCCTGGACCGTCTCGCCGCTGACGCACTTGAGGGCAATGGACAATTGCGATACCGATTGCGATTGCGACGACATTGCCAACGAGGAAGCCGCACCGGTGCTTTCGTTTGCTGCTTGCGACGAACGCGATGGTGGCAGGACCAGTCCCTTGTTTTCCCAGTGCAGGAGCGCCCTGTCGCAATCCATCAAATTGGAAACCGCCAGTGCCTGCTTGGCCGTTGGCCGGGTGTGTTTCATCCTCAGAACGACCTCGTCGACCGCGGTCTGAACGTCCTCTCCCGAAATGGACTTGGGTTTGGAGAGGTACTCCAGCAAAGCCGGGAGGGAGGGTTCGAGGTAGGGATTGTCCCACACAATGGCCTGCTCCTCGTCGATTTCGTCTTCTTCATCGTCATCGTCATCGTCATCATCTTCGTCGCTGTTCCGCAGGTCGGGAACCGGTGTGAGGGATCGTTCCCGGGTGACGTTCTCGAGCTGATCTTCCTCGCTGTCGTCGGCATCTCCCCCGTCCTTGGACATGTCAAAGTCCTCGTCGTCGTCTTCCTGGTTGTCGTTGGTTTGGTCGTCTTCGTTGCTTTCCTCCCCCTTCATGGCATCCTCGTACGAATCCCCCGTGATCATGTTGGATGCCGCGGCCGCCTCGTCGGGTTTTGCTTTGCTTTTGCTTTTGCTTTTGCTTTGGTTTTGGTTTTGCTTTGGGCTTTGGCTTGGGTTTCGATGCTGCCTCCTTGCCGGTGGTAGTATCGCGTTCCTCGTTGCCTTTCTTGCTGTCCTCGTCTCGGTGTTGGTCTTCTTCCAGGTCCATTGCGTTCTCGTCCTCGACCTTGCCATTGTCCTCGACCTCGTCCGGGTCTCGGCCTCCGTTCTTCTCGCGCCGCCGCTGCCTCTTGCGGGCCTGCCTCTGTTTTTTCTTTTCTTGCTTCAACAATTGGAGCCACCAGAGAGCGACCCTTCCCCCCTTTTGGACCGGGGTGGGCTCTGGCACGAGATTGGCCTCGGAATTGTAAGAATACCCATTGTTGCTTCCGCTTCTTCCAATTCCGCTTCCGCTCCTTCCCCCTCCCCTCGTCGACCTCCTCTGGGTCTGCGTGTGTCCCGGATCGAGGAGCTCCCCGCGCTCCCCGAGGCCGGCCCGTCCCGACCTCCGCACCACCTGCTGCGAAGCGTCCTTGCCGGAAGCGGAAGCGGCGTCGCCCGCGCCGTTCGGTTTCCCGCGAGCGTCGGCGTACTCCGAACCACCAGCCGATGCTTCGACACCGAGAGGCTCCAGGAGCGCGGCCCTGGAGGCCATTTCCTCGAGCGCAATGGTCGTGGCGGCAATGGCGTCGGGATCCGGTCCGTCCAGGAATGCCGTGCCCGCGGTGGGATCGTTCTCGTTATCCTTGTCGTTGTCGTTGATAGAATCCTTGTCGTTGTCGTTGTCGTTATCCTTATCGCTATCGCTTTCGTCGTCGCTTTCCATTTCCAAACCTTCACCGCCTTCTTTTTCCTGCTGCTGCAAATAGTTCCAGGCCCACTGACAGCCGTCCCGGATGCGCTGCCCCAGGACGGCCGGAGTCACGACCGCTTTCGGATTCTCGGCGGCCTTGCGCGCCTCGGAATCGTCCTCGTCGGTCGGTGCCCGCAGATACGCCAGGGGATTGCTGCCGTAATAGAGTGGCGGGTGGTGGTGGTGTTGGTGGTGTTTGTTCGATCGTTGCAGTTGCAGTTGCTGCTGGTGTTGCAGTTGCAGTTGCTGCTGCTGCTGCGGTCCTAATCCCAACTCGGAGGATCCGTTTGTTCCCGCCGTTCCGGTTCCCGATCCCCCCTCGGCGTGGACCCGCTCCGATTCCTTGGCGAGCTGGTACCGCAGCGAGGCCTGCAGCGCGTCTTCCAGCGCCGCAACGACGACCAGCGTGGGCAGCAGATCTCCCTCGCGTCCACCAAAGGACTCGTGCTCCAAATCTCTCAGCACGAGTTTCTGGCAGCGCTCCCGGAGCGTCTCGAGGGCGCGCTTCGCGGCCGGTGGCCCGAGCTTGTTGCGGCTGGACACGCGAAAGTTCCGAAAGGGATTCTGTCCGGACCGAATCAGGGCGTCGTGTTCCTCCAGATCGGAACGGGTCCACTCGTCCTCGCGGATCAGCCGGTACGTGTAGCGGGAGGATTTGGTATTGGTATTGGTATTGATATTGGTATTGATATTGGTATTGGTATTGGTGGAATCGTTGGAATCGTTGGAAGCGTTGTGGGCATTCTCTTTGTTTGTACCGGCGCTCTTCTCGTCATTGTTATCATTATCATTATCATTACCATCATTGTTATCATTACCATCATTATCATCATCCTTCTTTTTCATCTTTTTACTATTCTTTTTATTATTCTTTTTCTTCTTCGCCACTTCTTTTTTTTCTTCCATTGCTGCCGCTGCAACGCGGGGATCCTCCCACCGCACGACCCATCGCTCCGGCAGACGTCCCTCGGAAGCCTCCAGCCTCGAGATCCTGCCGTGGTGCGGATAGAACTGACCGCTCCCCGATAGATGCTTGGAAATTTCCACGATTCTCCCGATCTGGAGGGCGTCCAGGGATGCCTTTCTCGAAGAAGCGGCGGCGGCGGCTGCGGCGGCGAGCTCGGAACCGTCGGAAACCTTGCCGCTTCTTCTTCTCGACTTGTTGGAGTTCGAGTTCGAGTTCGCGGCTGTTCCGGAGTGGGAAAGGGAGGATCTCTTGGCCTTTTTCGAGGCGGGTTCCGAAGAAGCGGCCATCATGGCTTCCATTGCGGCAATGCGGGAGCGACGGGGACGCCGGCTTTCGCGGCCCCGGATGGGTGAGGAGGAGGATGCTGTTGGTGGCGGTGGTGGTGGTTCTGTTGGTTCGGTTGCTTTTGTTGGTTCTGTTGGTGGTTCGGTTGCTTCTTCGGCTCTTACCTCGGGCTCGGACTCGGAGTCTCGCTCGGGTTCTACCGGCCCGGTCGTCGTCGTCGTTTCGAAAGAAGGACCGTCATTCTTCTCGACGACCTTGTCGGAGGTCGTGGATTCGTCCTTCTCGTCATTGTTCTTGATGATGTTGTTAGTGTTATTGTTAGTGTTATTGGTATTGGTTTTATTGGTGTTATTGGTATTGATATTATTGTTATCGTTGTGATCAGATGCTGTTGATGCAGCCTGGGGATCGTCGGACATTGTTGCGGTGAATCGAATTCCTCGTTCCGGTCGTTGGTTTTGGTTTCGATCGAGCCGTGAGAGCAATTACGATCGCGAGTAAATTGATTAAGATTCGATTGATTACAGTACCGTACAAGTGTAGTTGCGGTCAATGGATTCAATCAATCAATCAATCAATCAACAACAATGGTTCGTAATTATTACCGGTACCAGGTAACTTAACCTCACTACTAAGGTTACTTTTACTTCTATTGTGATCAAAGTACGGTAAGGTTTACAGTAAGATTACCGTATTACTTCTATTTTAATTTTTCCTCTTCTGCCTCGGTCAACAACAATCTCAATCAACAAAATCAATCATCGAGGTCTGATTTCTGATTTCCCCCAGTCGTCTCTCGAGGACTCACTCTCTCATCTCAATCAATCTCTCAACAAGAGGCGAGAGGAGTTTTTTTGGTTCCCCCGCTCTCCTCGTAAGATTACCGTACAGTACCGGCTGCGATACCAGTGACGGTAACCTTACCGGTACGGTATGGGCGCGGGCAGTAATTACGAGGTAGTCTACCGGTATCGCAGGGGGAGAGGGTGTCACGTCGTGTCCCGCGATCGGATCCCAAGGATGCCGCGCGACGAGCAGAATTACGAAGCTACCTGTAAGGTTTTACGTGTAAGGCTACGGTACCAGGTATCTTACGGTAAGGTTAGTAGGGAACTTAAAGAAATCTTGCGAGCAATGATGATGATTGATTTTTTTTTATTCGATGGATTGTGGATGGATTGATTCGATTCATTCCTCCCTTCCTCCCTTATTTTGGCTGCTGCCTTCCGTATAATTCCTACCAAAATCTACGTAAGACAGACCTACCGTACCGTACGGTACCGTACCATACGATCCAATCCGGAATGACAGACAGACGGACGGACGAACGGGAAGCCCTCCATCCAACCGTCGGGACACCCTCCGCATTCGCATTGATTGAGCATCGAGGGGATGGAGAAAACAGGAAAGTAATCTTACGTAATTACCGTAGTACTAGTAATTACAAGTACGTACGAGTAATCTTGCTTTAACTTACTACCCGAAGTAATTACCTACCGTAGAACCGTTATACGGTACCGTACGGTAGAGTGACACGCACGGCAGAAAACGTTGGTGTTTGTTTTCGCCGCTGCAGTAACTTTCTACGTACACGTGCGGTAATGTTAGCCTTCCTACTCGTACCGGTTCGGTACCGCAGGTGCTGGCTCGTGTCTCCTCCTTCTTCTCTGCTGCTAAAGGTCATATAAACATGTGCATGCCCTTAACAACGCTGATATCAGGGGTCATAATTAAGGAAAAAATAGCTCGGCCCAACATTGAACAATTACTCGTCGTAATGACCATGGTCATCGATAGTACACGTACACGTATTACGTAGTACAAGTACTTCGTACTACAGTAAGATCTTATTCAACAAGGTACCGTAAGTGCCGTTACGGGTATGTTTTCATTCAAAAAAAATATTTTTCGATCAATTTGTACCCGTACCAGTTAAGGAGGTTTCCACGAAGCAATTCAAAATGGTGGCCTTCCGTTCCTCAATGTACAAGTAAACTTAAGATTGCGTACGTACTCGTAAGTCTTACTCTTAAAAGGTAAATAAGTGGTCTCGGTAAGGTTACTTCGAGCAATAAGAATAGTACACGTGCGAGTAAGGCTCAATCTTACCACACTGAAGTTCTTTCTCCTTTGTACCGTCTTGTTACAGTAAGACCTTACCGGCCAAGTAAGATTAGTCTTACGAGTACGAGTAGTTACCACCTGTAACGCTGACAACCCATGTTCTTTCCACCGAACACTCCCATTCTCTCTATCTCTCTCTCTCTCTCACACACACACACACACACACACACACAAATCTCACAACATAACAACATGCTCTCTCTGAATAAAAATGTTGGAATGCATGGTACACGTACAATAGAATACGGTCTACTAGTATAGGAAGTATGACGCACGAGTGTCGTTCCTTGGACTTGGAACGGAACCCACTCCAAACGACCACGCTGCTTTCGCCATCATTCCGAACCGGAAAATGTCCGGCGCCGTCTTGTTGTGACCGGCCCAGTTGTCGGCTACCGTACGCACGCACATTGCTCCTCCAAAACCAGTCCTATGAAAGAAAAGGAAAGGAAAGGAAAGGAAAGGAAAGGAAACCCATCCGACAGCACTCTCATCATTCTCATTATTGTTTGCTGGATGAATGAATCCATCCATCGATCCGAAGGAATATTGATCCATCCGTTCGTGCAAACTATCCACTCGGTACGTTGCGCTTCGTTCTTTGGTGGAGTTGCGTTGCGCTGCGCTGCGTTGAGTTGCCTGCAATGCCAATGCGAATGCGAATGCGAATTCGAATTGGCACTCGTTCCGTTCCAAGCCTCCGGTCGTCAAGCCAGCAACCATCACATTCCATCGCCGTTTGCTTTCCTAAAGGGCAGCGACAATATACCACAGCATTATTGGTATTTGTCTGTTTGCTACGGTCCAACCCAACCTTACCTCACGCTCGTAACAATTCTATTCTGCTCGCACCAAAATCCACAGAGAAACGGCATTGGGGGTCTACGAGGAGGTGCGTGAGTGAGTGAGTGAGTGATTCAATACAATCTAATCCAATCCCGATGGCAGGATGGCAATACGCGTGGTGTGACGGAATCATAACGTCAAGGAAGTTCCGGATGGAATGGAATGGAATGGAGCGGAATCGATTCGCTCATTCATTCCATCAATGAGCAGCAAATACCGTACGGTACGGCAGTCAACCAAGCGAGAAAGCACGAGTCCTAGGTTCCCCTCCGTTGTGACGAAGGTTTTGGAGTTCACGGTCATGTAACTTACTCCAGGAACAATTGCTGCCTACCGTAATCACTCGACGGTGTGTGTGTGTGTGTGTTGAGTTGCACACAACCATCGCTCTACGAAATTCCAATAAAAGATCCCTATTGGAGGCGGCTGTGGAGACTATGCACACTAGCCGAGAAAGTTCCAAAGAGTTCACGCTAATACAGAAGCTGTTCTAGAAACAATGATTGCGTCATGCTAATATCACAACACCACCAACCGACAGACCAACCACCTCACGATAGGCAGATTGGTAATGGAAATGAAAGGACACGAACATTTACTTCTTTGATCCAAATATATGATACGATTACGCTCCGTTGTGTTCTTGGAACGGATGCGCTTTTGAGCGGACCGGACCGGCCTTGGTTTGGTTTGGTTTGGTTTGGGGTATCGCACCGGTACGTACGATTACTCGACGCAATTGTCGCACGTTTTAGGGCACATGTCCTTGGCGTAGATGCCGTCGGCCACCTCGGTGTCGCAAGTGGGCTGCTTGTCGGTCTTGCCGAGCTTGCTGCAACGGTAGAACTTGCTCTTGAACTTTTTGACGTTGAGCTTGAACTTGAACTTCTTCTTGTCGGTGCAGGTGCAGAGGTTGCTGCAAACACCGGGGCAGCTGGACAATACTCTAAACTTCTTGCAGTATTTGTTCTTCTTCTTTTTCCCGAATCCGGCCAGGTCGTCGCACGTGTAGGCCTGTTTTTGTGCCACGAATGATCCCTCGGTGTTGCAGACGGATTTTGGCATAGAGTACACCGGAAGCAAAGCGGACTCGCCGCTGCTGTCGTCGACGCCGTCGTTGTCCGTGTTGATCCAGACACGGCCGTTCATGGTGACGGCGAGGCCCTCGACCTTTTCCAAAATGGGTCCATTGCTCGCCGTCAAGTCGGGTATGAGGTCAAGAACGAGAGTTTTCGAAAGGGTACTGCCGTCTTCAAACGAGTAGTCGCCGAGGTCGATCTCGCAGAGCGACTTGATGGCCGCATCGGGACCGCCCTGGTTGTCCCGCTCGATGACCATGAACTTGCCGTCGCCGATGGACGAAATGTCGCTCAGGCCGACCCACCCGCCGTTCTGGGAGATGGGAGTGTCCAAGGGATAAAAGGCGTACTTCCATTCGCCTGTGACCGTGTCGTAAACGGCCACGCGGGGATTGGCCTCGTCGCCCCAGGCGCGCTGGATCGTAACCACCAGCTTGTCGCCGTCCTCTGCGACGCCCTCGAATCCAAACCGGACCTGGTCCGGAAAGGATTCCGGAAGCAATATACAACTGGTGATGACGGCGTCGTCATCGGTCTTGATGAGAAAGTTGGGGAACTTGAACGGCTTGTTCTCGTCGCCAACGGTGCCGGAGCCCTCCGAGGCGATGACAAAGCCGCCGCTGGCCGAGACGGAAATGCCCTCGGGATCGATGTTCACCGTACTGTCGTCGTTGATGATGTCGGAAAGCTCGACGCCATCACCGAGGGTTCCTGTCAGGCACTCGGACAGGACCGATCCGGTATCCATGATGTGCTGCTCCTTGACAATTTGGGCGGGGAATTCCTTGGTGTCAATGGTCAGGATGCGGTTCTTGTTGTAGAACGAATCCTCGATGGTGTAGAGGAGGTCTGGATGCACTCCGGCGGCGAGGCCCGAGAGCGCCGCAAACGGAATGGGCGTGCCGTCGTCCCGCGATTGCGATGTGAGTGTCGGGTAAAACGGGCTTAAGTCTTCGATCAGCCTGAAAATAGCAATCGACGACCGAATCTTGTCATCCCGGGCGTCTTCCTCCGAGGCAATTACCACCAAATTCAGGGATGGGATGGTGGTGATGCCTTCTGGGGCGGTTCCAACCGGCAGAATCTGTTGCAGCACCGGCTCGGTCGGGCTCGTCAGAAGGTACACAAAGACAACGCTCGATCGCTCCGACAGGACGAAGACGTACTCCTTGTCTCCAAAGGCCGAGTACAAGACGTTCTCGGGTTCGTTACCCTTGTTTCCGGACCGCTCGTCGGGGTAGTGACCGATGGATGCCGTCAGCCACTCCATCGAAACGCCAGAGTCGTAGACGACGCTTCCGTCGGTGGAGTCCACGATGGACCACCCGCGGGAGCCGCCGTCCAGGTCTCCCTCGTTGGCGGTGGCAAAGTACGTAGTACTCCCAATCCACGAGATGCCGTCAGGTTCGCGCAGCAGCCCGGTTGCGTCGGTGCTCTCTGTTTGCAAAATGAGCCCGTCCTCGGTCTGGTCGATCTGATCGAGGGGCACCGATCCCGCGTCAAAGGCGGCGGTGACAGCTCCTGAATCGAGATCAACGAGAACGTTACAATTGTTTTCTTGGAGGGAAATCAAGACCTTGGAGTTGTCTGGGTGAATGTCGACATACTCTGGCTCGGGGTCTTCGGGGAACCGACAGGCATCAGCGAGCAGGCTATCGTTGGCGAGGACAACCTCCTTGATGGTCCAGGTGGTGGGATCCGTCAGGGCAGCCTCGTCGGCGATGGTAATGATTGAGAGGCTTCCGGCGGGCATCTGTGGGGGAGCTCCGTCTCCGAGGTCTTCGTCGCGCTCGTTCTCAATGGCGACCGCAATGTACTTGGGGTAATCGGAGTCGGCAGAGGACACGGACACGGCGTCCGGTTGGCCCGGCAGTTCGATCTCGTGGACGATGGCCTTTGTGGCCATGGACACTACGGTGAGTTTTCCCGTTGGATTAACGTAGTCGGGGCTGGTGTTGACCCCCACAACGGCTGTAGTTGTTGATGTTGCGATGGAACGAAACAAACCGAGGGGTGAAACAAATTGGTAGAATGAGATGATGAGATGAAAGAAAATGAAAAGAAAAGCAATGACCGGGCGATGCTCTTCGTTCTTCCGGACTCGAACGAACTACTGTATTGAAGCCTACCACATACATACACACATACACGTGCACACAAATGCAGAGAGAGAAAACCAACGAACAGGGCAGATCACACGTACCATAATCTCCAATGACTCGCACGGTGGTCGGTTCTCCGCCGAGGGGAACGGTTCCGTCGGGGACAGGGGATTCGGGAGTGGAAATGTCCACGAATCCAAGATTTTCCGCTTGGGAGTCCGTGTAGACCAGAGACAGCTTATCCAACGAAGGAGATAAGTAATACCAGATCGTCTCAGCGTTGGTTTCTGTGTCGGCATTGCAGGTCGGATCGATCTGTTGGCAAATGTAGAAGGTAGAAATGCGGTAAAAGCTATCGTCCGCTTCGACAGTGAACCACGACAACGACGACAGCATTGTGGCGATCATCATCGATGCCAGATGCATCACGTGGAGTTTCATGGTGGAGGGTATTTTGTTACTGTTGGTATTTCTGGAACGAGGTGATTTTTTTTCTCTCCAAGGAAAATTATGAGAGTTGGGATGATTGGCACGAAAGATTTTCGGGTTTGCCGGTTGAGTGCATTTTCGGACAGAAAATCAATACCTTACCGTAACTTACTGTGACAAGGTAACTTTTTTTCCCCGTACAAACAACGGCTTGAGCGTAAGGTTTACTGTTGTTACCTCTACCTACCTTTGTGAGCAGCGAGTACCTGTAACAATATCATGTCAAGATCCGATCCGATGGTAATTGGTCTCATTTTGGATCCATTCCGTTGTCACCAGCCAGTCAAACAAACCTTCGAATCTCTGCAGATTCTTTGATTACTATTATTTAAGGTGCTGGGAATTTTCTCGAATCTTCGCTCACAAGGGTTCTATTAATTACTACACATTATGTTTTCGTTCACTTTCAAAGCGTCTTCCACATCGACGGAGTTTTTCCCAAGTTCCGTCGTTCTTTGTTCACTGACAAAGATCAGGTGTTATTGTTGTCAACACATTAAGTGACAATCGAGGGGGACATGACTATGTCGTGGACTCTGTGAAGTTTGTGTAACGGTAAGATTTCGAAACCGTTTGTACCTGTGCAGTAGAGTTCACGTAGTTTCATGGTAACCTTACTCGTAATTTGAAATCGATGTGTTTTTTTTGGGTGATAATTGATAATGATACCTGTGAGTAAACATGACGTTGTGAACAGGTGTTCAAGAAACTTCCTGAAAATTTAAAGTACATTATCACTTGTGAGTTGCATTCTTCTTTTTTTACAGAACTAACTTACTTCGTACTTCGTATTAATTTGTGGTAAGGTTTACAGTACGGATCTTTCTGTGTCCCAATCTACCCAGCCTTTGGCGACGAGTATTTTTGTGGCTATTGACGTACGGTAGGTATGTTGTGCTCATTAATAATATTATTTACAGTACTGGATTGGAGGAGAAACAGAAGTGAAATCCCAACATTGTTCAAATGAGATCCTTTTCACTTTTTAAGCTTACTGGCTTTCATCAAATTGGAATACTTCTCTTTTTGATTTAGTGTTCTTTCTGTGGAAATCAATACAAACCGCTAATGAGTCATTAATCATCCTACTTCGCCATCTCATTACAACGCATAATGATATATGATAATGATCATAAAAATGACGAAATGTGTATAATATCGAATGAGGTACACGTAACACAATTATGTTCAACGAAGAACTTTTAACTAAGAAATGGGGAGGTTCTATTTGCATCGGATGAGACCATTTATTGGTGAGGCTTTTGAATGGGAATTAGTAGTAATACCGAAATACGTAAGTAAACTTACTCGTGCTACAAAAATAACAAAAATATTGAAACTGTAACAATTTTTTTATTGCGGAAGCAGTTCGTAACTTACCGTAGGATATCCGTCTTGTTTAAGAGTCAAATTACAAGAGAACCCTGGCCTAACGACGAGAAAGAACTCTGTTTGGGTTGGATCGAAATCATTATACATCGTAACCTTACTACTAGTAGTGTAAGCCTTACTATTAATTACAACTTCACATTGTTTGTACTACGACAGAAACCACTGCGTTCTGGAAAAGGGAGGCTATCAGCGACCTTCTTCTTCCTCCTCCTGTACTTGTACTACTAGTACCGTAGAAGTCGTAAGTTACTGCTAGGACGAAGAGAAGTTGGGATGGTGATAATTTGAGCACCGCACTAAACCATAGACAAGGATTTACTAGTACTAGTAGTAGTAGTAGGACGGCTACGACCAGGAGAGATAGTACGAGGAGGAGGAGTATCCTCACCAGGGCAAACTCTTCTTTCATTGTGGTGGTGGTACATAGTGAGCACATTTTGTTCTTTCTTGTTCTAGCGGGTGACGTTCTAGGATCATGGTTCTTATGTTTCTTTACAAAATATCATGATCTTGTGATTATGGGATACGAGTACGCGGACTACTTGTTGTGCTAATGATAATATCAGCACCAGTAATTACCGTAACCTTACGTAAGATTACCGGTAGTATTCTTGTTGGTGTTGTTGTGCTAGTATTACTAGTACGATACGGGAGTAGTACGAGTAAGGTACTAGTACTAGTAGCAGTAACCTTAGTACTGGCTACTTTTCGTTTTCATGCCGAAAGCGTTGTTCTTACTATGAGAATAATACCACCACTACTACTAGTAGTAGTACTAGCAGTACCTAATAGCACAAGTAGCTAGTAAACCTTACTGGTGGTAAGGTTACTACTACTAGCAATATTATTATAATTTCTGGTGGGTGTTTCTTTTTCTTGTCCTCGGAACAACAACAAGGAGTGATTAACCTTACTAGTAAGGTCCTTACTCCTGCCGTCCGACATCCTTGATCACCGCCATGCTGGTGTTCTTCTTGGTGGATGCTGCATTCCAAACCAGCAGCTGCGACAGAAGTTGCATCCAATCTTTTCGTCGAATGGCAGCACCACCAGCATTCGCTAGTAGGTCGTAGTAGTACTGTACTAGTACTGTACTAGTACTGTACTAGTACTAATACTAATACTAGTAGTAGTCGTCCTCGTAGTAGTCATCCTCGTAGTAGAAGTAGTAAGTTGCTTATTCTCGTTGTTGTTCTTCTTGTTCTTGTTGTAGCTAGTGGTAGTACTAGTACTGGTAGTACTACTAACTAGTATTACCGGGTAATATAGTACCACTAGTAGTACTACTATCCTCATTCTCACCATGATACAACAACAACAACAACATCATCATCATGCTGAGGAGGCCTGCTGGTGCCTGCTGCTGACTGGCTGATGCATGGTGCTTCTTGATCCGGCGAGGAGTCGCGTCCTCCCACATTTTCTTGTGATTCTTGGTTTCTTAGGGACGACGACGTGATGCTGGTGGTTGCTGGTGGTTGCTGGTGGTTGCTGGTGGTTGTTTGGGTGATTCAGCAGTCGCTGATTGTTGATTGATTCTTGATTCACCATTGATTGATTGGTTGCTGGTTGTTGATTGATTGATTGATTGATTGAATTGCTACTAGAAGAGAAGAACAACGAGAAGCAGTCACCATCATCACCAGCCAGCGGCACACCGGTGGTGATTGTCCACTGCTAGTAGTACTACTTCTGTCGTTGCTGGTGCTGTTGCCACCGGCCAAGAATGGATTGATTGATTTCTTGTTTGATTGGCTGATTCGGCGTTCGTTTCTGGTTATTTGTTGCGATTGTGTTCGTCCACTCCGGCGATTGGTTTGTAGTGTAGGCAGATGAAGGAGGAAAGAATGAAAGGAATGGGTTGATGGATAAATGAATTGGATGATTGAATTGGATTGGATTGGATTGGATTGGATGTCCGTTACTTGTTGTAGTGGTATTAGTAGTAGCATTGCATCTGTATTGCATCTATTGGTGTTGTTGTTGTTGTTGTTGTTGTTGTTTTGCTGTTGCGACTGTTGCGACGGGTGTTGCGGCTGGCTCCTAGTTGGTGCCGGGCTGGCTTCTTGTTTGATACTAGTAGTACTATTGCTAGTGGTGGTGGTAGTGCTCGTGTTGGAAATGCGGTTCCTTCCGCAACGCCTTTGGGACCCACCGACGCAAGGATCCGATTCCATCCGATCCGACCCGATCGGTGGCGTCGTTTCTTGCTCGTTTATTACGTACCGGTAGTATTTCATTGATTGCTTTTTTTTTTTTCTTCCCACCACATCGGGTTGCGTCGCGTGGCGTCGCGTTGCGTCACGTCCCCCACGCTTTGTCCGGTTTGGCGGGTTTCGTTTCGTTTCGTTTCGTTTCGTTCCGTTCCGTTCCGTTCCGTTCCGTTTCAATGGCAATGGCGGGGGCGTTTCCGCACCAAAGGGTAGCAGTCGAGGATAGGTGACGCGACTCACTCACAACTGCGGTGGCAATCGCTTTGGTTTGCTTTGCTTCGGTTTGCTTGGGTTTGGGTTTTGGGTTCATTTTGCATTCGTCGTCGTCGCAGAGCAAGACTGTGTGCCTGCCGCTGCGGACGCGAGTTGCGTGATGGGTTTGTTGGGGAATCCTGTTCGTTGTCCGTCTGCAGCGTTTCGTTGTCGTTGTCGTTGTCGTTGTCGTTGTCGTTGTTGTCGTTGCCAAACTCGTCGTCATCACGATCGTCATCGTCACCCTTTTTCGCCGTTTCGTCTTGACTGCCGTTTGCCTTGCCAAACCATCCATGTTTGGACCACCGGACATGCGGACAGATCTGAGTCTCGTCGCGTGTCATATCTTCGTTCCGCTCGCAAAGTGAAATTTAGACCTGCGCATCGAAGCATCCGAGGCTGCTGCCGCGATGAGAACCATGTTGCCATTGTCGTTGCCAATCGCGTTGCCGATCGCATTGCTATTGCTGCAGTCCCGGTCCGATCCGATCCGATCCGATCCGATCCGATCCATTCTGGACCAATCTCCACAACGCAACGCAACACAACGCAACGCATCGCCAAAAAAGGCCGGCCTCGGGGCTCCTTCGTCCTCATCGTTCCCCGCCGTTGCCGTTGCCGTTGCCCTCGCCTTTGTCGTACTTCGTAAATTACTTGTACCGTACGTAACAACGTCCATGTTGGTAAGATTACCGCAATCATCTTTTTTACCCACTGATCTTGCGATAACTACGTGTACCGACTACGTGTACGAGTATAGTAAGGTTAATGACTTTCGTTTACAAAAAAAACGCGTGTTGTTTTGGTTTCGATCGAGTTCTTGTTCTTGGTCTTTTGATAGTCTTGCAAAAAAAAATAAGTAGTAGTAATAAGAAGAACAGTTGTAATTCTTGTACGAAGTAAGTTACGAGTGCTACGTGTAGTACGCGAGCTACTAATTTCTACTGAGTATTACATCATGGACCGAGTGATGGACAGCTTTTCGGAATTGATTGATTTTGATTACTCGTCTGCAACTACGATTTTGTCTGTCTCACAACACAAGATTGTTTCCACACTCAATTCAACAAAAAGAAAAACCGGCTAGATAGTACCACCTCTTTTGTCGGAAACAAACATGCACCGGCCAAAAAAACGTTGGTCGTCTTCGGCGCATACCACCACCACTGCTGGTGCTGGTGCTGCTGGTGCTGCTGGTGCTGGTGCTGCTGGCGCTGCTGGTGGTGGTGGTGCTGGTGCTGCTGGTGCTGGTGCTGGTGCTTCGCCCTATTTTACCATCACTTCGCGGAGAGCAAGAGACAAACACATGATTGGCGCAAAGCGCCCCTCCATTGCTCCAAAAACGACAGCGACAGCAGCAAACCGCAAAGGTTCATCATCCTCGACGGATATTGTTGTTGCTGCTGCTGGTGCTAACCGAGATAGTACTAGTACTAGTAGTACTAGTACTAGTAGTAGTAGTAGTAGTAGTAATGGCGCAACAACGAGTGGAACAAATCTGGTGGCGGCTGCTGCTGATCACGATCCAGGGTACAAGTATTGGGTAGAACTCGCCGAACGAATCATCACCGCAAAAGAAACCCAGAGATGGATCGGTCATCTTTTGGACCAGCGGATCGCTCCGTCGGTATCAAACGAAGACAAAGACAAAGACAACGACAACGACGGCAACTCTCGGTTGTCAACCACCAATGCTCGGTCGTCCCCCGATACCATCACCACCAGCACCGGTCGTGATAGCCGTACCAAGAGTGGTGATACTCCAAGCATTATTACTACTAGTAGTAGTAGTACCAACGCTCCGGTAGACACAATCACGGAAGAAGGACGGCAACGGCAACCGAAGCGTTTGTTGTTGGACCCTGTCGAAATTGCTCTTCTAGTCGTCGTCGTGCTGTTGATTCACGAATACGTCGTTCGTGTGGTTCATTTCCGCGGACAGAACCCGTCCGGGTACGGGTATGAGTATGAGTATGGGTTCCAACACCAGCACCAGCACCAGCACCAGGCCAGGTACGAGAACGAATACAGAACACCACCACCACCACCATTATCATCATCATCATCACCACCACCCAGATACCACTACGATTATTACAAGAACGACGACGACGACAACAGGGATTACGTTTATGGTCATCAAAGTGCTGGTACTTGTAGTGGTACAGCGAGTCATCAACATCAACATCACATCAACATCAACATCACAACGATCGTCATCGGGATGGTCCTCCGTTTCACTCGCAGCAACGCGAAACCATTACTTTCGGAACAGCCGCCGGAGACTCACGGGCGAGGCAAAGTCACCGGTGAGATACTCGTACACAGAAAAAGTGAAAACAAAACTTGGACCGACAACAGCAGTAGAGGTAGTGCATTGTGATTGGGAAATGCCTGGAAATCTGGCTCGAATTTGGGCAAAATCAGGAAGGAGCCTTTCTTCTTCTTGCGATCTGTCAATAGTAAAGTAACAGTACACGTACCGTAATATATCGCTAATTGTTCATGAATGATTAGAAGTGACCTTACTTCATACTTCGTACCAACAGTAAGAATATTATTATTATTATTATTATTATACATTTGCATGTTCGAGTACACCTTCCCCTGCACGTAAGGTAGCTGCACGCACTGTTCGAAATTTAATTTTGAATTCAATCAACAACACGATTTGTTTTTGTTGATGATCGAATGAAATGAATGAATCAATCAATCTTTTCCGTCTTACATGACCGGATCGGCTTGGTCTTGCTCTTGCCTTCTCTTTTTAGGATACGTAGCTTACCCGGCACGGTAATTACCCAGTTCTTGTGCATACCTGTACAGTAATTACTCATACCCTCGTACAATCGACTCAATCATTCTTGTTGATCTTCGAAAACACGAACATAAGGTTACTTTACTCGTACGAATACCGTACGTGTAATTTTTTTTTGATCTTGTTCTTGTGCTTGTCCTTGGTAAGGTTACCGTACCTACCGTACGAAACTCGCACGTGTAATCATTACTACGTGTAATTTTTTGTTTCGCCGAGAACCAAAATTCACTCATTCACTCTTTCTCAATCAAAAAAAAGGTGTCGTGAGTGATCTCATTGAAAGGAACAAATCGCGGCTTATCATTATCACTTTAGAACCATGTCTCTATCCAACCAAACCAGCGACCAAAATGGAAACGACAACAAGGATGTTCCCGCGACGATTGGTGATTTTTTTGCCAGGGATGGTCCCGGGACCAAGCAACTCGAGAGCTTTCCCGGAGGTGGATTGATAACTGCCATCTTCCACTTCCGTGCTGGCAACAACGATCACGGCAGAAGAGCTCTCCAGAAAGGTCTGTGGGACGCGGGTAGAGCAGCAGTACTTCTGGTAATCAGCAAACAGAAGACCCGTCAAGCAAATCGCGAGCAGGCTTGGCGAGGACAACGACGACACGAACAAGAAATGAATGATTCAAGGGAATACAAACGGCAGGCCCGGTCCCGCCGTACTAGTCTTACTACAAACGGCGTAGACTTCACAGCATCAGGACACCAGCAACACCAACACCAACACCAACACCAACAACACCAACACCAACACCAACACAAAAACCAACAGCAAAACCAACAGCTCTGTTTTGGCATCGTCAAAGTCACTCTTGTTGTTGTCATCACGCTGTTGGTTCGCGAATACGTTGTTCGGTCATTTCATTTGCCTGCTTACCAGCAGTACTCGTACACGAACCGGAACGGGTATCCGTACCACCAGGAGAGATACTACGGGTACCCGAACGACGGAAATCCCCGCAAATCATCTCAGGATCCGGGCACTGGATTCGTACCAGTGCCTCCATGCGAAGCAACATCCCAGTAGTAGTACACTAATGATGCTCTACGCTATTGCTGATTGTTCTGGATAACCAGTACGAGCAAGATAGATGTGATTGTAAACAGTATCATCCGGTGCTTTGGATGCAGGAAGTCAGAGACAGTGGGGGATATTCTTCTTCATAAAACTCTATACTAGGTCATACCGTACTTATTACGTGTACATGGAATATGGAGTAATTGCTGTTCTGTAAACCTAGGGCAGTTTTGTTGCAGTGGTTTCAAACAAAGACCGTGGACCGGAGGTGGCGCCATGGTGGGGAAGGGGTATTGGGACCACGGGGCGGATATGGCTGGAAGCTTGGTAGAGAATGTGTCGCTTTCTCTCTAGCACCAGACTACGTGTATGTAAGATGTATTCGATGAATAGCTGCGACAAACGAATCCACGTGAGCACATGAGAAGTTTCTTTCTAGTTTGTAACAGCGTGTTATGTTTCTAGCATTACTGCAGATACGGAATAATTTTGATTAATTTTGAATGATCGCTTTCTCGTCGACTATCCAAGTTCGAGAGACACAAAAGCAACCATTTCACATGTATAATTTACAAGGTTCCCGGATGAGAGGCAATACGAAGAACTCAAGGTCAACTCGTCGATGTGGAACAAGTCTTTGTCGGAAACGACGGAAACCAATGCACGTTTCCCATTATTGGTTCGTTCGATCCAGTGGTATTTTTATGCCAGATACAAATCGGCGTACAAGTACGGATTGACCAAGTCTTCTGTCGTGACCATGGTCCCACTGTGGAAGTCAGCAAACTCGAATTCGGTTCCCGTGACTACCATGTAGTTTTCCGTGACGGTGTTGGGTCCATTGGCCACAAAGGCACCAACGCTTTCGACAGGAGACGCTGTGTTGCCTGCATTACCGTTTCGCGCATTCGCACTCTCGTGCCGGTCAGCCACCAGTCCTAGAACGATCTCGTATGTGCACATCAGGTCATCGCCGTGTTCCGAGATGCCAGTGCATAGCGTCACGAAGGTTCCCACCGCAACGTCACTCATCAGGTTGTCTTCGTAGTCTGCCCAGTAGTAGATCTTTCCGTTCAGGGCAAGCGTGTCACCGACGCCAAAGGAATCCGGAACCGGAGTCCCGGCTTCTTCTCGGATCATGATGAACCGCATGAACTCTTTATAGGGTTGATCCTGGGTCGGCGGCTTGGGGTTCCCTCCGCTACCTGGCTTGTGCGATGGGTTCTTACACTTTTTCTTAGAGTGTTTGTAGTGTTTTTCCTTATGAGATTTTGATGACTTGTTGGATTTATGGCTCTTCGAATAGAAACTTTCGCAGTCGTAATACTCCTCGCGTTCGTGATGGCGTCCGCGTCCGTATCTGCCTCCGAGTTTCCGTGTTCTCAGACTTGGAGGTTCTCGTTCCGTGGAACCGTTAAAATTTTTGTCGACTGTGTTGACATTGTTCGTTTTGGAATCGCCCGATGTTGATCGAAAGTCGTAGAAGGGTGTCAACTTAGCATCTACGACCATTAAAGCGCAGCCGAGAAGGATCAAAAGGAAGCTGAGTGAATTGGATGATTGCATCATGTTCAATTTTCAGCGAGAAACAACGTTCTTTATTTTGATGTTAGACTGGCTCACTGTCCGATTTTGCTATCGACCTTGCGCAATAAGCAGCTTTCTTGTTTGAAAAATAATAGTGGTGGTCAAAGTTATGTTCGATTGCCCCTGTGCTCTGCCGTAACCATGAGTATTGATTTGCAGGAGGAGTGTGGTCGTCGAAAGGATGTGAAACTGCTGCCGATACGATAGTTTTTTTTTTAAATTCGGATGACCGGGTTGACACAATTCACATGGAGAACAGAGCGTGACATCTATTGCAGTTACGGCGAAGTGGGACTTTCGCATAAGTCGCGAGAAATTCTCGTTGTATTGCACGCTAAGTACAATATTTTATTTAGGTAAATTCAAATTCAAATAGAGTATTTCTAACGGCTGATCGTTAAAGACGAAATGCCCTAACTGAATCCCACTTCACTAAACCGTCACCTCATGGATTTGTGATTAAGAAAATGCAAACGGCTACTTCTGTCGGCACCGAATATTTCGAGGATTCCTTCTATCCCGTTTACGTTGTGCTAACTGCCAGATCTCCTTTCTACCGGTATCCCGTTGAGGGCAAAAAGGGCATCCATCTTGCCCCAGATCACACGCTACCTATGACTGCTGACTCGTCCCCGAAGATGCGACGCGTTCCTTTGCGTAAAAGCAGTAAAATCATTGACAACTTTTTGATCCACTTCATCAACCCATAGTCCATCAAGTTCAAGGTTTTCTTTCATCTGTCACGAACTACAAACCAGACTTTAAGATCATCCAAATCCATCAGTCAAGCAACAATCATGATGCCACTGAAATTTTGCTCCGCTCTATTTTTCCTCTCATGCCTGGCGGGGAGTTTTTCGGTCGAGGCAACAAAAGTCTCGGCTCGGCTCCGGGGAAAGCACTTTGCCGACCTGGAGGAACGAGCGCGAAATCCGAACATCGACGACAGCATCCGCGGCAAGACGTTGAAAGAACTGGGGATCGAACAGATCAATGGACACAACACCGAAGGGCAAGGGAGACGAATGAACGACGAACAAGTCGTGATCAATTTCTTTTCGGTGCGTAGCCCATTATTGGCCTTTTGTTGATTAGTCATTTTGTTACATGCTCTGAAAAAAATACATAGCTTCTTACCATATCGATCACTATCCCATTTTTTGTATTGCACTCGATACCATCATTACACCAACTTTCGATTTGGTTGCCCACAGATTTACGATGAATTCGGACCGAAATTTGGAACGATTGGTGACACGGCCGGCCTACGCGGAATCGTTTATGATACCAGCGCCAAGGAGGATGGATTGAAAGAAGAACACGTCGAGGGTGCCATCCAGGGAACGTGCACTGTCGTGGCATCGGACGGAAAGCAGTTATGCAGCTATGAAATTTTTATCCTGAACGGAGAAACTGGTACCATAGGAACTGTGGTTGCCACTGGGAGCATCTCGATGGAAGTAGGCACCCAGAATATCCTAATCATCGAGGCGACCGGGGACGACTTTGTTGGATACAAGGGCGGCATGGTATCCATAACGTACACCGCACTTGGTAGCCAAACAGTAATGGATCTCGATCTTACCTTTCGCCGGTGAGTCTTGGTTGCAAAATAATTTCCGACATGCCTAGGGTGAGACGGAGGAATCAATGGAAACTTTATTTCGGGACAGAGAAGATACGAAAAGTAGGGACTCGCTTTTGATCGATCTGGCACAATGCGTGGCCCACATATACTAAAGACCCAGTGCAGCGCAATCTGTTTGCGTTTGTATCCACACTGCGCGTTCTTCGAAACATAGTAGCTGGCGAGATCCATGTTAATAGTTACATGGGGCTTCAGAATACCGCATTGATCGTAGCGATGAGACTCAATAAGAACGCAATGATTTCACTCGACGAAATAGTGTGTAATAATTATGGCATTTGTAATATATTTCCCAATGATAATTTAGAAAAGTAGATCATAATGTTATTAGTAGCAAATCAAATATGGTTTGTACTGCTTCATTCATAAGCAGATGTATTTTCTTTAATACTACATCAAGGCTGAACAGATTGGCCACCATTCGGTGCTAGTTGTCAGTTTTATGTTGTAGAATTTGCCTTGGTATCGCACACTGAATGGCGTAAGCCAGCATTTTGTTGTAATGGACACTATTCGAAAAGGAAAGTCCATTGATTGTTCCTAGCTCTGGGCATTCACAGCTGGATTTATACAGATGCCAAAAAGGTTATTTTGTATAGATTTAACTTAATGATTTGTTATGGAAGACAAAAGTCTATTATTTTTTAGTATTATTTATTTAGTATTTGAAGTAGTATTCTTGTGTATCTATTGCGAATCAAAGTTTGTTTCGCCTGGCAGTCAGTTATCGCTCAAGCAGCATTCGCACACTGTGGATTCAAAAGCAGAGGCACGGTGTTGGCAATAAAGCCTTCCAGGTTGAGAAAATGACCTTCTTCCTCTCCCGAGTACCGAAGATCCCTACGAGACTTGTAGTCCACTACCGACAGAAGGGTCGAGAGCAATTTTCGAAGGTATGTATCGTGTTGTAATTCATTCCCAAGAAGCTGATGAACATGGCAGATATTGTTGCACAAAATCATTTGGAACTGCAGACTTGTATCGCTCACTGGTATGCTCCCATTGTTCTGTTCCTGTTTGTGTTGTTCCAGAGCATTGTCCACGACCTGGTACAATTGCAAGGTCTTCTCAATTGCGGCTCTGTGCTTGTGTGGCACACAGCGAGTGGTAGCATCACGGATCACCTGAAGATGGTGCACCAAGGCGAGATTAAAGAGAGTGATCAGAGACACTGTGATCATCGCCAGCGATCCAAGGGTGCGGCCCTGGTGAATGGAACGAGTCGGGATTCGGATCAACTTTTGATAGACCTCGAATTTGTCTCCGCGTTGCCGATCGTAGCGATTGAACATTCCTTCGTTCCGGAATTCTGTATGTCTGACCATAGATGCACGAAGAGATTTCTCTCTCGCTTGTTGTAAGGACGGGCCATTTCGATGGAAACGGTCTTCTTCGACGTGGCTGTTGCTGTTTCTTTCCAAAGATTCCCTATTCCCTTGTTCTCGGGTTCGGTGTTGTTGTCTTCGCCGCAACAAAAATCTTCTGTGCATGTTAGCTTCCCTTCGATTGTCCGAGAAGACTGAAGCTCTGTTGTGTACGCTGTTGGTATTTCTCCGCAACAGCGAAGGATGCCTGTGACGTCGGTTTTCCGAGAACTGAATGTACCCATCAAGGGAGCAATGGTAGCACCTACAGTTTTCGCCCTCATCCTCTTCTGCAGAGGACTCCTCTGGATCGCAGCCTTGTTGCCTCTCCAATTGCGATCGAGATATCCGCAGAGCTTTTGTCAGAGATGCAATGGCTCGATCGTATTGTCCGACTTCAACACAAAGGGCAGCGCTGTAGTTCATGTTCTGAATGTAGGAGTATGCAATCCCCGCCTGAGATTTCACCGAAGAAGATTCCATGATGCTGCTGTACGAGTGTTCCGTTTCGTCTAGTGAAAGCAATGCTTGATCGTGGAAGATTCTCGATGACTTTGGAATCCTATTGTTAGCTCAATTAGTTGTGTGATTGATAGTGGAGGGAGATGTGATTTTTATCATCGTTAGCTCACAAACGGTAAATCTTATTTGAAAATGGTTCTTCCTTCATCTTTTGTGACAAGCAATAGTGTGTGATAATTGCCGTCCTCGTCACCACTGTTAAGGTCATTTATCATGACAATATTCCAGCGGGAGCCGTTAGCTCCAGAAGAAAGTTCTAGTATATCAAACATCGCGACCCAACGTTCAAAGAATTTTATTGGGCGAGCTGGTTCTACAAAGAATTTTTCTCAGCGAACCAGTCATCAAGTTGTTTGACATGAGGAACGTTCTTGAGCGAGAGTTGAGCGGTACGGTATGTACCGCACCCGTCGCAGACGAGAGACGGAATATTGTTCAGTCGGGGTCATAACTGTGTCAAAGATACTGTGGATATTGAATACTACCGGTACTTAAGTGTATGAAGTTAACTTCGTCCTTCGGTAACTCCGTACTTCGTAGCAGTAGGGACTAGCACTGTGACCAGTAACGAAGGTGCTAAGGTTTACCGTGATCTTACGGTAACTTACGGTATGTTGACTTGGTTTCTAAAGACATCGTGAGACTGTTAGTACGAGTATCGTAATCAGCCTTGGAGTTTCATAGGGGTCGTAATTCTTGAGAGTGGTAATCTTACGTAAAGAAGAAGAATACGGTGGTATTACCCTTACTAAGCAATTATAATGATGTCGAAAAAGGAACCTCCGGTTTTTTAATTGAAAGAAAACAAAGTACGAAGTAATACGAAGTAGTAACTAAACCTTACTTCGTAGAATTCAGTCTTCGCCATAATCTTACTTACTCCTTCGCATTAGTATTATTTTTTGTACTAGTAAACCTTACTTATCTGTTCTTGTTGAGATTGATATCACAATCTTCTGGGGGGATCCTCTTTGAGAACTGCTGACACCATCATACACAAGAAGAACACGCATCATGAATGGAAACTACTAATTTTGTGACTGGTGGGTTGCATACATCTTGGACCAAAACATGTTGTTTGCTGAAAAACGGATTGTTTGTTGCTGGTGGTGGTGGTGGTGGTGGTGGTGGTGCCGTGCACACTTGTTGGTGGGTGAAGAGAGGGTGAACAAATCTCCTAAGTACTAGTGATAGCAATAAGGCATGCAGTTCATGCGTGCATGCATATGAAGATATCTCAGTATCACTGCGAGAGAGGTTCTTGTTGTCCAGCTTGCAAGACTAGTAGTAGTAGTACCAGGTAGTAGTTCTTCTTCTTGTACGCCCAAGGGCGAAGCACGAGAAATTCGTCTGCCGGAAACGAAAAAAGCAAGAAGTGGCTTTTTTCCCCACCGCAGTATCAGCACCAGGCCACTTGCACCGTATTCACGCCATCCTGTTACTTGTCATTCTGTTCACCCTCTAGTACAAAACTTTTTCGTGCCTTCCTCCTAGTTCTTGCGATCCGTGAGTGAGAATCTGTAACGATCAACTCTTGAAGAAGAACTGTCGTTCTTCTTGTTCTTGTCCATTATGTTGCTCCTCTCATAATTGTTGGTTATGTCAAAAAGCAGTGGTTGTGAAACAACACGACGGAACACCACGGAAGAGACGATGGGGAACTCTTTCGGTCGCCGACGAGGCGTATTAGTTCGGATCAAACCGACGATAGTTTCCGCATTACGTTCGTCCCAGCAGCAGTAGCTAACGATGTCGTTGCTTCGTTGAATTCATTTCGACACACCATTGTTGATCTCCCAGCGAGGCAGCACCCGCATCGCCATTGCGGAATCTGGAAGTTTCGGCAGCGGTTGCTTTCTCCGTCTTGTCTTCGACCCGCTTGTACTCTTTCTCTTCACGGACAACGACAAACAAACGAACAAATGTCACCCAAATCGAAGTGAAGAAGGAAAGTAGTGTATGGGTCACGAAGTGATGAATCCCGAATGACTCCGATCCGTCTTCGATTTTGATTGATTGAGAAAAAATAAATAAATTATTCCTACAGGTTACACGTACGTACGTATGTACGCACTTTGTGATTACCGTACCGTACTTCACATACCGGTAGTACCGTACCCGGTACTAATTAAGAAGTAATCTTACTTCGTATTTTTTCTTGGACTCCCCCAACAGTCCCGCTTGTCGAGATACTCCCACCACGCTGGCCGGTGTCGATCACTAAATCGATGGTTCAACGATCTTTCCCTATGTAATCATAATTCGAAAATCAATTTGAAGTTTTGAACTTTTCCTCATTCTCGTTCCTTGATCTGTGGATGGATCTGTGAAGAAATTGCCCATCCAGGAACGTACGGTCCGGATATTCATTGGACGGTATGGAACTAGTACGGCAGAAGTCACTCCATTATCCGATCAAACCATACAGTCAGAAATACTGCTTTGTAGCTTTCTTACTAAGCGGAACTCATATTCCACGCCTTGCGAGAAATAATCACATCGGATTGTCTCGCAAGTGTCTTGATAGGGTTGACATCACCTCCCTGCACAGTGAACGTTCCAACAATAGCTAACCATGACGTCTCGCCGGTTTCTACCTTTGCGCTCGGCTCCACTGCTTCTAGTGGGAGTCATGTCTTTCTTGCTTCCGTCCGAAATCCTGGCACGGGTAGGAAGCTCTGCCTCCGTAAGGAATGCCCCCGACCAACACAGAATCATCGTTCCCAAGCGGAGCCTAGCGGGAAGATACGGTCAGCAGTCCAACAAGAATAACAATAACAATAACAATAACAATAACAATCCGGGACGCAACCAGGGCTACTCGTATTTGAAGCCCATTACAATCCACAACCCAAAACATCACGGGCACTACGATTACTACTACATCAAGGGACCCGTCGAAGACCCCCGGATACAACAAAAGGAAGAGCAGACCACCCACAAGCCAACCGGAAAACCCACCGGAAAGCCCACACCGAAAACACCGACCGCGCACTCTCTGCCGATTTCCAGTCCGGGCAAGGCCTTTTCCACTGATGCACCGGTGGGGGATATCGTTCCGAAGACAATCGCTCCGACATCGTCGCCCACCAATTCTCCCACCGAGGAACCCACCTCGAAACCGACGACCGCCTCGCCCACGGCAGGACCAACATCCTCTCCCACGGCTGGATCTACGTCCTCGCCCACGGCAGGGCCCACGGCAAGGCCCACTGAGGGACCCGATGTCACGACACTCACTCCCACAGACGAATTGCTGATGAATTTCACAATCGACGGGGAAGACGACGAAGAAATCGACCAACAGACTACCATCGAATTCACGCCACCATCCAATGTCCAGCTGCGCATCATAGACTTTGCTCTGCTGGGCGGAGTCGAGTTCGAAAACCCCTCCTCGTATCAATCAGCGGCCCTGAGACGCGTCGAGGAGCAGGTGGGCGTCGACGATATGACCGATGTCAAGCTCATGCAGTACTATAGCCTGTACTGTATCTTCGAGGCTACAAATGCAAAATCCAATGAGTTCATCGTGCAGTCGAGGGCCTTTGCCGAAGACGCAGGTATTCCTGGCTGGAAGGTGACCACCGGATGGCTCGAGAACAACCTCGATCCCTGCGAGGGCAACTGGTGGGGGGTCTCCTGCGTTGACGACAAGGTAGTCAACCTGGATCTCTTCGATAACGGCCTGACGGGTAACTTTGCTCCCGAGGTCGTCTTTTTGGCGGGAGACGGCTTCTACGCCACAGGGGCGGGTGCTTTGGTTACCCTCGACATTTTCAACAACCGATTCATGTCCAACAACGGCGACAACACTTGGATAGAAGACCTAGGATCACAGCTCGGTGCGTTGTGTAATTCTCTCAATGGATGGTTCGAGCCTTGTTGGCCCTTTGCATTTTTGTTATCTCATAGATGTAATGTTCTTCATTTCTCCCGATTCGTTTTAGGTTACCTCTACATTCAAAACACTATGTTCTCGGGTAAGCTACCCAAAAAGTTCCCCGACGGACTCATCGAGTTGGACATTGCAAACAGCCTGATTACCGGAACATTGGACGGAGCGGCCTTTGAGGGTCTAAGTTCATTACGGTTCTTATTGATGGACGGCATGCAGTTCAACAGCAGCATCCCGTCCGAAATTGCTAGCTTGCCCAACCTGGAATATTTTTTCGCGACCGACGCCATGATCACCGGAGACTTGAGCTACATGCAATTGATGCCGATCATCTTCGAGCACTGGACGGATCGCAATCCAGATCTGGGTGGTACGATTCCGTCCTTCATCGGAGACCTGACGAGCCTTCAATCTTTCTCGATCGCCGAGTGCAGCTTCACGGGAACCCTCCCGGAGAGCCTCGGAAACCTCGCGCTGATGCAACAAATGTGGCTGTACGGGAACCAGCTCACCGGGGAAATCCCGGCCTCGATTGGAGACCTGAAATTCATGAGGATTTTCGAGGTCGAGGGGAACAACCTGAGCGACGGCATGCCGCAAAAGATTTGCGACAACTTCCAGGATGGACTGCTGGAGGTCCTCGGCGCGGACTGTGACAAACTCGATGTGAGTAACTTACTTTACACGGCGAAAGCCCCTGGCGGCGGTGAAGCGCACGGCCCCTCTTGTGGGGGAAGAAGTGGTCGGGCAATTCTGAGAACAACTCTGACCAATATTTTCTTTGCGTTTGTTTGTATCGGATACCGCAGTGCCCCTGCTGCACGTGTTGCTCTGTCGAGCAGTGCCGGGGCTCTTAATCCCCGCAGAGAATCCTTTAGACACTCATTTTTTTTAGAAATCACCCCGTTCCATAGTCAGGAACGAGCACAAACGTAACGCAACGGAAACGAACCAAAAGAATGGCGACCTACTACTGCTCGATGCATCGATCTCGATCGATTGACCCGACTCTCTCGGTGGGTGACCCACCACAACGGGGGTTACCACTGCGGTCGAAACCACGATGCTGTTTTGGATCGAGTCGTGCGCCGGTCTTGTCTCGTCTCGTCTCATGTCGTCTCATGTCGTCGCGAAACGAAACGAAACGAAGAACGACTGCGCAAAGCAAAGCAAAAGAATCCACTGCGCTTCCTACCATGTATCCTACCACTACCCCGCGAATCAAGCCTGCCATAATGCATTCCTGTATTATATATTTATTCATTCACTGTCCCGTCCATAAAAATAGATCAAACGTCCTAAAATTTTACACCCATAACTACTTTATTACTCTTCCCATTTTCCAAGCACATTGCCCTTTTAGGCTCCCCTTAACCGCGCAGGGAACACCTTCGCGTTTCGCCATGCGGACTCCCGAATGGAATGGCGTCTCTGTGTTGCCGATGATCGGAAGCGAAACGAAGAAGGAGGAAGAAGGAAGGACTGACGACCGTCCTTTCACCGTACTGCAACCATGGCGGAGAAGGGTAGTGCCACTTTATGGTGATGGTAATGATAATCGTTTCTCGATTCCGTCATTTGTTTCGAGAAAGACACACAGTGGAGGAATAGCCCATGGATCGGGTCCCTAAACAACGAATAGACCAATGCACAGGATAGAATCTGTTGTATACATAATGTTATGATATCAAAAAACCAATTAGGGTTCAATCTGTGATTAGTAGTATGAAGCTGTGCCGTTCGTTCCCAGCGCATAGATTGATGCGGTTGGAACAACGGCAGGAAATCTATGCTATGCTAGGAAAGAAGGATGGATGGATGGATGATTCGGGTCGGTGGTTACCACGGAAGGTTGGGTGGCCGCTACTGCCGCCGCTGCTACACAAACGATGCGGGTCGGTCGGTGTTCGGTCGATCCAAGGGTGGGAAAAGGAACGGATACGGTTGGCTACTGGTTCCGACCGGTTCGATGCGCCACTTCATGATTCCATTGGATTCCGCACTGCTCTGATCTTCCACCCACGTTTGCTGAGGGTTGCGGCGAATTACCCAAACAGATACCACAAAGTGAACAGGATGCACGAGGCAATGACACCGGCGACGATCATGTCGTCCTTGGATCGCTTCCGGCGGATCTGTTCTACCAGGGTGTTGATTCCCGGTATGTTGCTGACGATCTGCCCCATGGCGCTCTGCGCCCGTCCCAGCGACAATCCCTGCGACCTGAGGTCGTTGCGGATCTCCACCGCCTGGTTGATTACGGACGCAGCGGCCGACTGGCTGTTGGAAATGTGGTTGCGCTCCCGCATCAAGTGATCCATTCCCAGATTGTCAACAGCAAGGGGATTGTTTCTCCGGGACTGGTTGGCGCCCTCCATCAGCTTGGCCCGCTCCATCTTGCGGGTGTGGGCCTGCCTCGATTTCTCAAAGTCCCCGCTCAGATCAAAGAGGATCTCCCGGTAGCGCTTGACCAGGGCGGACTTTCCGGATCGCTCCGCCACCGGCTGGAGCTGGGTGTTGACCAGGTCCTGCAGGTTGGTCATGGTGCGTTGAATGTCATGCCGCAGAGCGGCCTCGTCTTCCGTTGCCGAGGAGGACATTCCCATGCCTGATTCGGCCAGCAGGAGGTCGTTGGAGGTTGTGACATCGGGGATCGATTGGACGAGCTACGGATGCGGTTGGGTTTGTGCACGAGTTCGTTGGATGCGGGATGTTAGTTTTTTTTTGTTTTGTTTTGTTTTGTTTTGTGTTGTTTTTGGTTTTGTTTGTGTTGTTTTTTGTTTTGTATTGTTTCGGAATTATTGTGTTTGCAACAAGGGTCCAACAATTCGTATCAGTCAATTTTCACAGTCGCGAATAATAATAACAAAAGAATTGATTTCATTCGAGTTAACAGACAGATAGAAATGGAACGAAACAAAATTGAAATGAGAAATTGAAAACAGGCAGAAAAAAAACACAAATCAAGACGAATTCATTGTCTGCTCCTTGTTCTCGTCCCCGAATCCCGTACGTTCCGTTCCAAACGAACAACCAAGGAGAGGCAGCAGACGTTCGTTGTTCCTGCATAGTTCGGTGATATTTCATTCCATTCCATTTCATTCCATTCCATTTGATTTGGTTCCAGTGGATTCCATTCCGTTTGATTTTCTTTTCCTTTCATTTCATTTGATTCGTGCCGTACCTGCTGATACCGAGAGACCTTGTCCTCCAGACTCCGCTCTAGTTTGGTGGCTTCCCGTTTGATGCTATCGTACTGATCCATGGCGTTGTTGTTGGTGTTGTTGGTGATTCCTCCGTTGATAGTTGTGCCGTGTGAACCACTTGCAATGTCGATGTTGAGATTGATCGCCGATATGCTTCCACCGCTTCTCGGAGCAGTTGAGGTCCGGCGTCGCTGGAGGGGCGTTGACGCAAAGCTGGAAATGGTTGCGGTTGTATGGGTGCCGGAGCGGTGGCCAGAAAGAAAAGGACTGCGGGGTGGGTGGCTGGGTAATTCTTCTGTTTGTGGTTGTCGCGTCGTGTCGTGTCGCGTCGTGTCGTGTCGCCTTGGTGCCGATCGATGATAGTATGATCCGGGGAAGGGGTGCGAGTCGTCGGGTCTGGTTGCGTCGATTCGATTCGATTCGATTCGATTGGATTGGATTCGAAACCGGGAGGGATGGTACGATAAGGAGGAGAGGATGTGAAACAAGCAACGCTCGGTTCGAATCCTGTCAATTAGGACTGTTCCGTGCTATGTCACTTGTTGAATACAAAGACTACAACCGAAGATGATACCAGCAGTAATTAGAGAAGAGGATGGATGTGCGATGTTGCAAAGGGAGTGTTTCCGCTCCAAGAACTATTGTTTTGAATGACTGCTCTTGGACCAATCTACCATAAGTTACCTGTACCTACATACGGTACAGTACTACCGTACTAGGTACGAGTACGCGTACGAGCAACTTACTCATCTTATGCCTTTTTCGTTGTTTCCTGAATATCAACTCAATCTGAATACGGTACGGTAATTTGTATTGCAGGTTCCTGCTGTCCAAAGACAGGCATCAAAAGAAGACCAACCGGTAGAGGGTTGATTGCCGGTAGCGTTTTTGAATTACTGTACTTACCATTTACACGTACAAAAAAGCACAGGTAAGATCTTACGTCCGCTAGTAAAGCTCCAACACTGTCAATTCGTTTTTCCTCTTTTAAAAAACAAATAACCCATAAATCGAACTCGTTCCGACAACGGATCGACTCGATTCATTCGAAATCATCCGACACGATCGATCCAATCCGAAAGACGGGGTGGTTTGGTTTGGCTCTGCTTGCTCGTCCGTATTGGCGAAAATGTGCGCAGGCGACGATTTACTTACGAACATTCGAGGGAACCGTTAGGTTCAAATTTTGTCACAGCGGGGCGACTCAGTAGCGATCGCCGAAAACGGTTTCCTTCGTTTGGGAATGGTGGGTTTCTGCGAAAGTCTCGTTTTCGGTTCCTATTGGATGGGAATGGGTTCGAATTTACAACGGACCGATGCTATCGTTCATTTCCACAACTAAAGCGCCGACAACCGTAGCTGTTGTATCGTCGTCGACCACAAAGAAGGAAACAAACAAACAAACAAACAAACAAGCTACAAGCTACAAGTAATTTGTAAGTGAAGCATACAAGCAAAAGTTGATCGACCGTGACGGGGACGCATGCTATAGAATCCATATAGCATCACCCAACAACGATAGAATGTCACACGAACGATAAGATTTTCAACTCAACTCCATATTGCAGAACTACAGAAGAAGCACCAACGAACAACGGAGAAATCGCAACAACTCCGTCGAACGAAGGAAGAATCACAACACAACCACAGAGCAGCACCCCGAGAGAGAGAGCGCGCTCACATTTCCGTTCCAGGGAGCACAAACGAACACAATATTTATATAAAATACAAAAGTATACCGGTATAAAATAACATGGATCACTCTCGGTACGGGCGGAGAACCCCCTCGGCAGCTATGAGCGCCCAAGTGAAAAAGGCGGAAACCGATAGTCTCACGGGGATCCAGCTGAACGATCGCCAGATGAAATTGTACGCGGCACGAAAGGCCGCCGGCAACGGCCTCGGATTGAAGGAGAAAAACCACAAACTGGCCCCTCCTCCCGAGCGAAAGAAAGCGAGCAAGTACGGTGGCTACGGAAGCAAGACAAAACCGGTAATGGCAACCGCGATTGCAACCGCAACGGCACTGCCAATGCAGCAACCATACCTCGGGCGGGAACCCACGCAAACAGACGAGACGATGGCCATGACCTTTTCGGAGGACTCGGCGTCGCAAGCCTCTTCGTCTCACTCCCGCATGGCCTACAGCGTTTCCTCTCGCAACGAAAAAGCGAGGGCCTTTTACGGGCAGCGATTGGAACCACAACAACGAAAAATGTACGACGATCTGGGCAACACCTGGAAGGATTCCCAATCCGAGGCATCCTCGACGGCGGCGTCCGCAGTATCGGCAGCGCTCTCTCGCGCCTCCAAGGTGTCGTCGTCCTCGAACGCTTCCGTCCGGAGCCAAAAATCGTCGTCCTCAAAAGGTTCGTCGATGGCTCGATTGCGGCAGCTCAACCTCCAACGGAGCGGCAAGAGCAAGAACAGCAGCAGCGCGAGCAGCAGCGCGAGTAGCAGCAGCACCTACAGCAGCACCAGCAGCAGCGCCAGAAGCGCGGTCAGTTCTTCGAAAAGTGTCAAGATGAGCAGCGAGTCACGATCGGTGGTCTCTGCCGTCTCCAATGCTCCCTCGACGGCATCTTCAACTCTTAAAAAGAAACTCCCCATGGCCGTGGCAATGGCAGTAGCACGGCCAGTCGCGGTCCCGGTGGTGAAAGGCGGTGGCGAAAAAGCCGGCAGCGCGATGGCAGAAAGAAAAGGAGGAACTCGTCAACGAGATTGCGTCCGCCGCAGCAGAATCCTCCGTTTCGGCATCCGAGTCAATCAGCAGCCGCGCTAAATTGGCTCCGATCGATACGGGATCACATGTTTCGGAGGAAGAACGACCGGGCAGACCATCGGGACTGGGCACGGACAAGGAAAAGAGCAAATTCCTTCGAAAGACGATGATGCAATGGGCCAAGCCTTCCGCTTCGTCGTCGTCACTGGGTTCGACAACCTCGGCGACAACATCGGCCCTCAAATCAACCACGTCGAGTGCCAGTGGGAGTAGCAGATCGTCCTCCAGGAGGCTTTCCTTTGCGCCAAAAAGGTCTATCATAACCACCACAGAATATCGATCTCCCACTGCCTCCAAAGCCAGTGGAAGTATTTCTCCGAAAGAGATGGCCATTATGCGCAAGGTCGCCGAGCGAAACAAGAACAAGCCCAAGGCCGTGACACCTATCAAGAAAGCGGTCAAGTCACCGATCAAGAGCCTTGCCAGCAAGGCACTGTCACCGTCCAAGAAACTTCGACGCTCCAGCAAAATTTCTAGTCGCATGAAGAAGCTCTTGTCGTCTTCTTCTTCTTCCGTGTCTTCTTCGTCCTCCTCTCTCAACTCGTCATCGCGTTCCTTTGTCGAAGACGAGAACGACGACGAACACGAGCAACCGTACGTAGAAACGGTCACCTCGACCAAGAGCAGCACTCTGTACGACGACCGGGGAAAGAATGTCAACGAAGATGCGAAATCACTCGTTCTGGAGGAAAAGACCAAGACTCCCGTCAACGTCAACGAATCCAAGTCGGATGCTTTGCGTTCGTTGCCCTTCAACAACAGCTTTGGCAGCAGAAACAGTAACACAGGAAGTACCACGAAACTCGACGAGGTCGACCGGAGGACACCCATCATTCTGGAGGAAGACATGGACAACGAGGAGGATGACGAAAAAGTGATTGCGAGAAATCAAGCCATGCGCAGGAAAAAATCCAAGCGAGGAAGGTCCAGCATCTTCAAGAGCCGGATAAACCACATTGGAATGGCCGTGATGGACGATTTGATCGAAGAGAACGTCGAACTTTCTTCGGACGAGGATGAAAGCGATTACGAGGACGACGACCAAGACGAGAACGACGAAAACCAAGTTGCAAACGACGCCGTTAGCGATTATCAAAATCCTGCAGACGTTTCGCTCAAACCGGCGCGATCGATCAAGTCCAGAATCGGAGAAACACCCCGGGATATCAATTCAGTTGTAGAGGAACACAAAGATTTCCTGAAGGTAATGCGCGAAGGGCCACTGAAACAGGCCAAGGAAATACCTGGGCTTGTTTACAACAATCCTACCAAGACTGAAAGCTACGACGAAGAGAAAGAAGAATACAAGGCCTTCACAAAGACACTGAGAGCTGAATTGTCGGGAACTCACTCGAAGCTCTACGACAGTTTCCAAGCGATGTTCCGTGGTGAAGAGAGTGACGGCAAAAAAGCCAAACCATTGTCGGTGTACCCGGGTTCGCTCGACTTGAAGACCAAAGAAGCGATCTCCTCGATGAGCAAGTACTTGAATACCGAGCACGATGTTGAGTGCCTCTTGGGATCTCAGATTGTCAAGGACAGTGATGTGCGGAACTTTGTGTTTCGACACACATCCAAAACGCCACGAAATGCTGCACTCAAAACCTACGAAAGCGATGACGACTATGGGTCGATCCGCCAGGTTCCTTCCACGGATAGCATCAATTCCGGTGCGGGCGGTTCGGAATTCGAAGTAAGCCTGGGGCAACATCAACGAAAGAGTGAATCCGTTGCATCCTCAAACGATTCGAGATTCCTTCAAGCTAACGCCTCAAAGGTGACTGTCAAACAAGGCGTCGGTGCCAAACAGTCTTCTTCCATCTTCAAGCTTCCAGCCTCGGCAGTGGGAGGCAGTGGGGGAACATCGTACAACAAAGTTAAACTCAAGTCTCGAAGCTCGTTTGACAAGAACAAGTCGGACAGTGAACCCGTTCCTTCGTCTTGGACAAAGGTTCGATTGCGTCCAGTCGTTAAAACAGACGCCAAGAGTGACGATTCTGTCAGTAGCAACACCGATTCGTCGGAAGCACCAGAATTCCATCGCATTGTTCTGCGAAAGACTCCTACAAATGCCGGCGGAGCAAAGAAGAACTTTGACCGTGCTCTCAAGACTGCTCCTTCTTCTCTCACGGATACATCTGGTTCATCGAAAAAGCCCATTGACATTGAACAGTCGGGAGCTGCACCAGATCAACCGATCAAGTTGACAGGAAACGGAGTAACTCCGATGAGTGGCACGTCGGGCAAACCGATCGAACTGAAGGACAAATTGACTCCGATGAGTGGCATGTCGGGCAAGCCTATCGAATTGAAGGACAAATTGACTCCGATGAGTGGCATGTCGGGCAAGCCTATCGAATTGAAGGACAGATTGACTCCGATGAGTGGCATGTCGGGCAAGCCTATCGAATTGAAGGACAGATTGACTCCGATGAGTGGCATGTCGGGCAAGCCTATCGAGTTGACTCCAATGAGTGGAACATCCGGCAAACCGATCGAGTTGAAGGACACACGAAAGGGTGGAGAAGACAATCCTATCAAGCTCGCACCGTCGGTAGGTTACGAAGGCAACCCCATCCAAATGGTTGCATCACAAGGCGAGGAATCCGCCAATCCGATCCAATTGGCACAATCCATCGACTTGGACTTGAACGAGGGTTCGGTCATGATCAGTCTCGACAAAGAAGCAGAAGCAGGGGACGACGTCGAAATTAGCGTCCTTGTTGGAAAGAACGGTATTACCAAGGTCCAATCAACCCCGGGCCAAGAATCCACCAAGGCAAACGTTATCTGGCAGCTCGAACGCAAAGAGGTTAAATCTGCTCTGCTCGACATGTCTAGTTTCCATGTAAAGGTTATCGTGTCTTCCGATAACGACAAGGACCACAAGGATCTCAAATTCCCGACCTCTGCGCAATGCATGCGATTCGCAAATGCTCTTCACGAGATGAAAAACAACAATGATAATGGCCTCAACGAAAGCAAGATAGCAGCCGGTAGTGATGACACATCTGTATACGTGGAACAACTCAGCAACGACGAACAAAAAGTCCTGGACGAATTCCGGCAGCGAAAGAAGAACAATGCCGCGTTACCTGCTTCGAAACAACAAGATGGAAACGATTTCGCCAAGGAATTGCTTTCGAAGAAACTCGGAGCAACGAACAAACCGATGAGCGTGGTGGACGGCGCCACCCCATCAAGTCCCGTATCCGAGGTTTCCGCGGCCACTGCAGCAGCGCCTTTGGATAAATCGAAAACAGCAATGAAGTACCAATTGATGTTGAAGACAAAAGTTCCAAAAGAGGCTGTGAAACACAAGATGGAGCAAGATGGTGTAGATCCGAGCATCATTGCGATCGTCCTTGGAGAAGAAGAGGCACCGAAGGAATCCAACTCCGCATCAGCAACAATTTCGAGCAGCAGCAATCTCTCGCCAGATGAGGAAAAGGCGGCTACTACGTACAGAAAGATGTTGAAGATGGGAATCCCCCCAGAGGCTGTCGCTCACAAAATGAAAAAGGATGGTGTCGACCAGAAGATTGTTTCTGCTGTACTTGATGGCAGCGATCAGACAGGACCAACGGAAGCAGCCAAACCTCAAGCCCAAGCTCCGGCTCCACCAACTACTCTGACTGTTCCCGAACAAGCCGCAGCCCAGAAATATCAAAAGATGTTGAAGATGTGTATACCGAAGGAAGCTGTCGAACACAAGATGAAAAAGGACGGTGCCGATCCGAAGATAATAGCATACGTGCTAGGTCTTCCCCAAAACTCTCCGGCTGATTCGTCTGTTCCCGCTAAGAGCAAGAAATCATCTTCTTCGTTGACCTCTGAGGAAGAATCGACTGCCGCTATGTATAGGAAAATGCTGAAGATGAATATTCCGAAGGATGCAGTCCGCCAAAAGATGATGATGAACGGAATTTCTGACAAGATCGTTGCCGCTGTTCTTGGCAACGATAAAAATGCAGGAAACAAACCGAAAGGTGGTGGCTTCAACAAGACTGGATTCCACTGGAATCCAATTGAAGACGATGTTTCCATCGCAGGAAGTGTATGGTCCAAAGCTGGGTCTTCGGTTGCAGCACTGGAACTTATTTCCAAGCATGTCGAAGAATTCCAGAAGAAGGAGGAAACGCTGAAGGAGAAAAAGGTTAGCAACGGGGGACAAGGGAAGAAAGAACTGGCAAAGCTAGTGAAGCTGGAACGAGCTCAAAATGTTGCCATCACTCTCAAGGCTTTTAAAGATTGCTCTGAAAAAGGCTCTTATAAAGAACTCGCCCAGATCATCGAGTTCCTTGATCCATTCGGAAAGATCAAGGGTGATCGTGCGCTTTTCTTGAAGGACGTGTTGCCGAAACCAGACGAAGTTAAGGCCGTCAAATCATACACGGGTAGTCAAGAACTTCTCATCCCAGCGGAACGTTGGTTTCAAAAGATTGTCCATATCAAGCGAATTGAACAAAAAGTTGAAGTTATGCGAACAATGGAAACTTTCAAGATGGATGCCATTGTTCTTGGGAAAAGCTTTCAGTTGCTAACGAATGTCTGTAACCAAGTTATGGACAGTGATAGGCTCCCCGACCTTCTCGATATGGTTCGACAAATCGGAAATCGAATGAACAAAGGTCGCGGAGACGATGCGGCTGGTTTCAAATTGGACTTCTTGCCCAGACTTGCTCAGACGAAAGGAAGCGACAAGAAGACAACCGCCTTGGACCTAGTTATTCTGATTTTCTGCACCAGAAACCAGCGAGAGGCATTGATGCTATCGGATGATTTCCCCGACATTCAAGAAGCCAGCAGAATTGAGTTTGCAGACTTGACAACGGATGTGAAGAAGTTGGAAACATCCTTGCGCAAATGCAAGGTGGAGTTTGACAATCTGCAAAAAGAACACGAGTCTGAGCTAAATGGGGAACCGCCCAAACCGAGATCTGCTCTTGGAGGTGACGGAGGGAGTCTATCATTGATGGATCAAATCAAAGCTCGCGCTGCCCAAAGCGCACCCAGTGTTCTTGAGGTTCATACCGCAATTGACAAGTCGAATGAACGAGTGAGGAAATCTCTTTCACCACGAGAGAGCCTTTCGACTACCTTCTCCGAAGCGAACAATGGAAAGATGGAATTCTCGATGGATGCATCCATCAGAAGGTTGGAGAAATTTGTTGGCGAGGCTAATCATGTTACTATGCCAAAGTTAGAATCGCAACGCGCCGCTGCTGTCGAAGCATGCAAGGATCTTGCGTCCTTCTTTTGCGAAAAGGGCGGTGAAAGAGCCGCCTCGAAGTTACTGGAAATTCTTGCAGGTTTTGCTGCAAATATTGATCACTCTGTTCGCAAATACGACGAGCAACAAAAGATATTAGCTCGCAAGGAAGGCTACACTGAAAAAGAAGAAAAAGATGAAAACATCTTCTGCTGCGAAGTCGATTGTGTCCAAGATCACGAAGATGAAAGACAAAACTATTCCATCGAAGAGCGACACAACAGATCCAGTCTCGACTGAAAAGCCTCCTCCAGTTCCTGTTGCAGCAGGGGAGAAAAAATCAATCGTTTTGATGGTCAATGAAATGTTGAAAATTGCTGGGGATAAAGAAATCGATGATTTTGTTGCAGGAAAGAATGTATCTAATCCTGACAGTCGGCTCCAGCAGATTTACGAAGCAGAGGAAGCTAGAAGTTCAAACAGAGGTGACATCTTGAGTGCCATTCAAAAGCGTCGGTCGATGAGCACCAATCCCGTTCCCGACCAAGCACTTTCGGATCTTCGTGCTACCCTCTCCGAGGATGACAGGGATGATTCGGAAGCAGGTGCTGATAAACGAAGGAAGAGTCGGATTATAAACCGATGGAGTAGTAGTAGACGAGATCCGCCTACCAAACCTCCCCGGGATCCATCGGGATCGATCTCGAGATCACGTTCGACCGACACGGACGATGACGTATCATCGGTGGCCTCGTCGGCGAACGAACCAATTAATCGAAAGAAGAGCCGAGTAGTGAGCCGGTGGAGCAGCAGGCCCCAAACCGAAACTATTGAGGAGGACGCTGAGTCGGAAATCGAATTTGAAGTCGAGCAGAAGCGCCGCCAGTCAATCGTAAACCGGTGGGCCTCCAGATCGCCCGTTTCGGAAGCTACAACAAAGGACCTCGATGAAGAATCCGATATCGGTGCCTTCCAAGACATGATCAACCAGAGAAGGCAAAAAACCATTAACCGATGGTCGAGCAAAAAGAACTAAATGCATGTTCCTGTTTCGTCATTGTTCGTAGTATGTAAAAAATAGAGTATTGTAAAGTAACATATTACTAGTAATAACTATTATATTATTAGTACCACCAACATTACTAGTAGCAGCAGGACTAATGCATTCTTACATTGTTATCACCATGTTTTCTGACAATAGTACTACTCTACTACTAGCTACTACTAGCTACTACTACTAGTACTACTAGTACTACTAGTACTACTACTAGTACTACTAGTACTACTACTACAACTAACCATCACCATGTGCACCTTGTTTCACCAGCACACACGACCAGCAAGAGATTTTATGTCCAAAATGTGCAAAAGAAATGTGCAAAGAAATGTGCTGTTACTAGTAGTAGTGATTTCTCCTCCATCACCATTCTTCTTGTATCTGCTGGTGGTCATCGTGTCAATGCTCCTGCTGGTGAATGAGGACAATTCTGCTGCTTCTTTCTCTTCTCGTTGCCGCCAACAAGAATGATGAAACAATCGCATCCTTGTCTATCTAGTAGTAGTAGTAGTAAGGTTACTAGTACTACTAGTACAACTCTCCCTGAAACACCAACGCAGAGAGGACAGAGCTTGATTACTACTACTAGTAGTAGAAGTACTCAAAGTAGTACCTAGTAAGGTTTAGTACCGGACGTGAACACTTTCACTACCGGTAGGCATGATGTACCGGTAAGTAACTTCAACCTTACGTACTGAGTACTCGTAATCTTAGGTTAATACTCGTATTCCAACATCGTAACATTATTCTGGAAACGTACGAGTACGTATGTGCGCTTGTACAAGATGAAAAAATGATGAGAAAAACATTTTTCATTCGTTGCAAGTTAATAACCTTAGCAGGTAAGGTTAATTACTCGTACTCGAACATCTCGGCGGCAAGCGACGCAGGGTAGGGAAGGGCAACAATTCGATCGAGTGATACACTCGCACACTCCGAACCAAACAATCAATCCAAACCAAACCGTAATTACCGTCATGGTTGCTGCCACGAAACAAAACCGAACCAGTCACATCCTGTGGTGCGGGACGGCGCCGGTTCTGCTGCTTCTGCTGTTGGCCATGCCCTCGGCGGTGGAATCTTTGGTGAACCCGGCCCACTACCGAAGCAGCACCGTGTACACGACCGGAGTCCGCGCCCGCTCCCCGTTCTTCGCTTCGGTCTCCGGAACGACTGCCAGCGGAGCGGGAGTTTGTTGCAACTCGAGTTCTCGCTCCAGTTCTTGCTCCAGTTCCAGTTCCATTTCCATGCGGGACCGGTCCTCGAGTTATTGGTTTTCGGTGGGAGACACGGTGCGCGTCGTGGAAGATGTCCCCTACAGCGGAGGAGGAAGCATTGGTGGAATCAACGGAAGCGGAAACGGAGACGGGAACCTCAAGGGCCGGATCGGGACGGTCGTCGAAACGTGGGAAAAATGTGACGTCGATCCGACCTGCTGCTGCGCCGAACAGGTCGACACGGACATGGCGGTCCGGGTGGCCTTTGCGCCGGAGAGCACGAGCATCGGCGACGACGACGACGCCGGCGAAGAGGAGAAGGAATCCGAATCGCTGTTTTATTACTACTTTGCCGAGGAGGAATTGGTCCGTTGGGAGTCGTAAGTATGTATGTATACTCTCCGTCTCGGACTATCGCAACGGGAACGAGAAACGAACATCCCTCCCGCAGACGATGATTGGCAGTTCCATCCCATCCCATTTCATTCCATCCCATTTCATCCATTTTATCATTGACGCTGCCGCTGCTGCTGTTACTTTGACACGCGCACACACGCGCCCATACATTCCGATTCCGGCCACCGCGCTATCGATCTAGCCAACCACCAGCCAGCAAACGACTGAGCTACGAGGCAACAACGAGTTCGTTCGTTGGTTCGTTGGTTGGTTCGTGAAGGAATCCATATGGTTCGCAAGCGGAGTTCAATGCTGTGCATGCAATGTAATGTTATCCAACGCAACGCCATGTAGCATCGTCTTGCTCACTCCTCTCCACCGTACAAACGCAAACGCATGGTGCGGGTTCTGCAGGAAAACTGTGCCACGGAACCGAGGTGCATTCCCGCACAAACGCATCGAAACACAACACCAAGCCAAGTGAAGCCAAGCCAAGTGAAGTGAAGCCAAACAAGTCATAGCATTGTCGTCCTAGCTTCATCCGGCATTCCAACATTGCAACAACGTCCACAGAATACAGTAAAAGTAGAATTACAGTCATCCAACCAACAATAATATAAGTTATGATTTCGTTTTGTTCCCTGTCGTTTTGATGAGGCAATAAATACTACAATATCCGTTCTTGAGACAGAGAATCTATTCATTGATTTGCAAGCAATCTATCAATCAATCAATCCATCACGAACGCGACCCTGCATGCTTTTTCGTGGGAAATTCATTTATTCACATTGGGTCTCGGGTCGGTTCTGCTCGCGAGATGGGCGGTTCGGTTGGCCTTTGGATTGGTTCCATCCGGTGCGACACGGCGCTTTTCGTTGGAGTCGTTGCTCGGTTTGTTGCTTTTTTCGTTGCGCTAGTCGTTTCCTTTCCCTTCGTTTCGTTTCGTTTCATTTCATTTCATTTCATTTCATTTCAATGCGTTAGTCGTTCTGGTAGTGCTTGAATCCCCCCACGCGAAAGGCCGGCTCGATCGTTCGGATCAGTCCCATCAGCCCCAGCGACAGCAGGACCACCACCTTGGCGGCGAGTTTCCACGACCGGCTCGGCGCAAAGTGCCCCCCCAGCACCGACCCGGCAATCGTCCACCAGCAGGCCCGCGTCGTCCCGGCCAGCGCCGCGAGTCCCTCCTGGCAGTGCTTGCAGTGGGTCGTGTGCTGGCGGTACCGATCAAAGAGCTCGGCCTCGTTGCGCATCGGGGGCGGCAGTTGGTACTCGTGCGAGGAGCGGACCCCGTCCCCGCCCAGATAATCCGTGTGCTTGCCCAGCCACCGGCGGAGGGCCGTGATGCAGCGGTCCGACGGGGTCGGCAGGTAGTAGCCCGTGCTGCCGCCGGCGCTGCCGCTGTGTTCGTGTTTGTGTGCGTGTGCATACCGGAGACGCTCCTGTTCCTGAAAGTGCAAAAAGGCCAGGTCGGAATCGAGAAATCGGTTGCTGAGCACGTGGAGGACCCACTGGGGCAGAGCGGAAAAAATCTTCAAGGCCAGGGGTGTCTTTTTCTTTTTCATTTTCGTTGTAGCCTTTGTCGATTTCTCGGACTCCTCTGCGGTGTCCGCTGTTGCCGTTGCCGTTTGGGTGTCGGTTTGGAGGCTGGTTTTTGTTTTGGCCCTGGATTTCTTCTTTGGTTCCTTGGCCGCACCGTTCAAGATTATGGCCCGGGACCAACCGGGCCTGGTCGGAATGCAAATAACTGCCAGCCGGAAGGGTCCCGTGGGCTCGGGGGTGCGGTTGCTCTCGGCTCCGGCTTTGCTGCTGTCGGTGGCATTGGTTGTTGGTTGTGATTGTGACAGTGACTGTGATTGCGGTTGCTGCTGCCCGAGGAATCGCTCGCGCAGGGCGTCGAGAAGGACTCCCTGGCTGGCCCTGGCGTCCTCCTCGGTGGCGTAATAGTTCCCGTTGTAGACCAAGGGAGTAGGGACCCTGGAACTGAGCCAGTCACAACGCGGTGCTTTCCCACTGGTTTGTGTTGTTTGTATTGTATTGTTTGTGTTTGGGAGACAGATTGGAGGCAAAAACATGGATTGGATGCAACACCAAAACCAAAACCAAAGCAAACCGAACCATGCATGCAAGTACACAATGTGCATCGAAACAGCGGCAACGAAAGATAACATTGAGAAATAATAATAACAATAATAATAAGAAGAAGAAAAAAAAAATGGAGTGAGAGAACACGAGCGATTCGGAGGAAGGAATGATAGAATGACGGAATGTACCGTGTGCATGCGTCTAAGGACCGACGCGTTCCAAACGTTCCAACAACAGTTTGGAAACAACATGGGGAAAGCAAGGTTGCGTGTGGAACCACTTCTACCACTACTGCTACTCTTACTAATTACTCACCCGTTCGATCCCGAAACTCGAAAAAGAATCCCGCCCATCCCTTTTGCAGGGAGGCATTGTTCGGAGCATCAGCATCAGCATCAGCATCACCGTCATTGTCAATGTTGTTGTAGTTGTACTTGTAGTTGTAATCGTCGTGCTGGCTCGGAATCCCCTCCGGCACCGTCATGTCGATTTCGATCGCGTCGGTTCGGGTTCCCTGCAATCCGTGGTGCGCAAAGACAATGTGCGCCGGATCGATGAGGTTCTCCATCAGCGTGTCGTATCCGTACGGCAGGTCCCGGGTGTAGCTGGCCGGGGATCCATTGCCGGTGGTGATGCCCTCCATCATGGCCTCCGGCGTCCCGCGGAACCTCGGGGGTCCGGATATGCTTTCGTGTTTGTTTTTGCTTTCGTGTTTGTTTTTGCTTTCGTTGCCGGTTGCACCTGCACCGCCCGATAATTCGTAGCCCAGCACGTCTTCGGGCCAGAGCCAGGCCCACAAAATGTTCTTGTGGACCCGTACGCTGTAGGAAGTGACGGCCGATCGGGGCGAGGCGCGGGCCTTGGCGCTGAGTTCCGGGCCGGCCTGGGGAATGGAGGTGCACTTTCCGTTTTGGGATCCGTCGAATTCCCATCCGTGGTACGAGCATTGGAGGGTCGTCGTCGTCGAGAGCCTTGGTTGTTCGTTGTCATTTTCGTTTTCATTTTCGTCGTCCTTCTCGTTCTCGTTCTCGTTCTCGACGAAAACTCTCTCGATCCGTCCCTGGGACAGCGGGGCCAGCCGGTGGGGGCAGGAATCGTCCATGACGACCCATCCCTCGGGAGCGTTGGGATCGTGGTAGCAGACGTAGTCCTGTTCCAGAAAGACTACGGGGGTGGGACGGTCCGGATCGAGCTCGTAGACGGACGCCAGGGGGACCCAGGTCCGGGGAAAGGTCCGCTCGCCCAGGGCCTCCTGGTTCTTGGAGAGAGTAGTCCTTCGTTTGGGTGGTGGGGGGACGGGGGGCTTGGGCTTGGAAATCGAGATGGAGTGCGATTGGGATTGGGATTGCGAAGCGGATCGAGAAGAAGTGGCGTTCACCGAAGCCGGGGTGACCGTGGCGGGCAACGCAGAGGTCCGTGCCACGCGAGAAAGGGCGGAAGAAGAAGAAGAAGAAGAAAACGAAAACGAAGCAGAGCTCGAAACCGGACCTGTCCATGGTCCGCTTCTGCTTCCTGACACCGTGCCAAACGGTCTCGACGGAACGGAAAATCCGGAAGCGACGGTGAGCAGTCCCGCTACTACTGCCAATGCCAATGCAGGGCAGGACCGGAAGGGATTGGGATTGCGATTCGGATTCCGCACGGTTCTTCTCTCGGAGCGTCCCGGATGCCGACGAGCGCAAGAAGCAGGTCTCTCGATGGAGTTACTAGACATTGTCGTTGTTGTTGTTGTTGGGATCATTGTTGGGATCATTGTTGGTGTTGTCGTCTCGTACGGAAGAGGAGGTTGGTCCAGTTCCGGTCACGATGTGGATAGGATTGTACTGCCAGTAATATTAGTATCTATCACTGTACTTCGTTTGCAGTTCGCAGTTCGCAGTTTGCAGTTTGATGGAAGGATGAATGGATTGGGATATTGTACCGTATTATTGTTGGAAGTGATGTGATGTGATGTGATGTGATCTGTCGTTGTGCGTAGGAATTGCGACGATGGTGACAATGATATGGTGACAATGATGATGATAACGATGATAACGATGATGATGTCGTTTGGACAATAAGAGCAAGGGTGCGTAGTAGGTACTACTACAATGATAGATTGGTTTGTCGTCAATGGCAAAGGAACGGCATTGGTCGCGGTACAAGCACTCGTATTCTACTGTACCGGTAAGTTACGGGAGAAGCACTTCTTTGCTTCGTTTGGAAAGTGTCACGGAGCAAGAGAAAGAGTAGCCTTACTCGTAGTAATTACGAGCACGTAATGCGAGTACAAACTCGTATCGGTGATGATGAGTCGTGTTGATTGATTTTGATTGATTGATTGATTGATGATACCTGTACGTGTACTAACTACTTCTGCTTCCTTTTGCTTTGTGGGCTGTGATGGCGGTGGATGGTTGATGGTTGATGCCACAAAACGCGAAGGAATTATCGATAGAAGTAGAATATGTACGGTACAACTTCGTAACTTACTGTAGGAAACGAAAGGTGCGAAGGTGCGAAGGTGCGACTGAGCAAATAATAATAATGAACGAATGAGCAAATAATAATGAACGAATGAGCAACTGAAGAAATGCGCAGATGTTGTTGTTTCTTACGGTATGGTAAGATTATGGTGCCTGTGACGAATGAGACGAAAGAATCTCAAAGCAATGAAGAAGGAATGAATGAATGAATGAATCCATCGAATCAATCAATCAATCAATCATCATCAATCTCTCAACAAGAAAAAAATAACGATGTGACGAGAACGTGACGAGAACGTGATGCGTTCGCATTCTCATCCATAATTGCGAGTGGCTTGTCACTCGTCGCCCCGCACCGTCGCCTCGTCGCCTCGACGCACCCAAAATTCTTCTTTCGACCGAATTGTACGGTACATACGATTACACAGTACGTACCAAATCTGTACGTACATAGAAAACGATACCTACTCGTAAGAATCTTAGTATTGTATCATAACCTTACTTCGTAATAAAGATCACAATGCCATAGGCTAGAAATATGAAGTAAACCTTACTTCGTAAGTTACTACCTCTGGTCCAAAATACTGGACCGATGACGCGAACAAAAAACAATAATAGTAGTAGTAAGTGCTAGACGAGATCCAGTTCAGGTAGTCAACTGATGGTATTATGGTAGTAGTGGTATAAAGTCCTACCACTACCATTGCTGGGTTCAGCAGCACCCCCCCCTCTTCAACAGCATTCTCAATAGCACCACCACCACCATCATCATCATCATGCTGAATACCAAGAAGAGCTTGTGCTCCAGTGAATATATCATACTAGTACTAGTAGTACGATTAGTACTGGTAGTCATGAAGCATTCAACACAGCCCATGATGCATTTCTTACTAGGTCGTCATACTAACTTCTTCTTCTTGCTTTGCTGCAAATACAGAGCTGGGTTATTCTATCTTAGATATTCTACACGAATGCACTCACTACTACTCTAGTAGTATACCTTGTGGGCATAATTACTACTACTACTACCGTACCGTATGCAATTGGGAATTGGCGGTTGGCAGTTGGCAGAGCACTTTGGTCTTGCTGTGTGTGAAATGGTTTATTCATTCAGAACGAAACTTCCGCCACAACTCTTTTGGGACGTTGAATTCTATGACGGGCACTTATCTCTGTCACTGGAACACTATATTTTTTCTATTTAACGTAAGGCCTACCGTACAAATGCTCAAGTATCTTCCGAAACGGGCCATACACGTACCGTTAACCTTACTTGGTGCCTGCTTGGTGCAAAGTTTCGTTCTTAAATCTTACCTGGAATTATGGGAGGAAACGAACGCTAAACGTACGGTAACTTACCGTACGTATGAAGAATCGACGGGTTACCTATCGGACTTACTGTACTCGTGGTTTGCGACGGTCATTGAGCTTCTCAGCACAAAGCAGTCGTTGTTTGTTTCACATCCCACATACCGTAATTACAGTAAACCTTACGGCACATACTCGTACGAGTAAGTACATGGACGTACACGTACGGGTAAGTTACAGGTTACTCCACATTGGGTCTTGCAAATTCCATGGTCGAGTTTCCTTTCCCCTCCAACGTCGAAAGTCTCGATGGTCGAGAGCTGCACCAAGACGACAATCAGATCTCACTCTTTTGTTTCATTACCATTGTGATCTAACTTTTGAAATCGCACCCTCCAACAACAGCAGCAACAGCATTAACAACTCATCTCGACAATGGTATCCGGGTTGGCTCCCAGAAACTCGGGAGCTATGGCTCCTCCCTCTGGAAACAGCACCATCAGCGTCGGCAACAACAGCAACGGAACCCTACAGCCGTCACAACACCCACCACAACCACAATCACTACCGGCACCGAAGAAACAATCGACCAATTCTGCACTGCATTCCGGGGCGGGCCGAAAGAAAGGAATTTCGATCCAAAAGATTGTCTCGGCACTTTTCGTGGCAATCATGGTCGTGGAATACTTTGCGTACAACTCCCTGTCGCTCACCACCGAAGACGCCGGAGAGTATTCTCGGCAGATGGAACGACTCGTGACACCCCACGAGCACAAGCGAAAGCAATCGCAACTGCAATCTCAATCGCAATCGCAATCGCAATCTCAATCTCAATCGCGATCCGACAACCATCCGTCCCGTCGAATACCACAAAATCCACCACCTCCACGAAAAGGACCTCACCTACAAGATGACCCCCGACCAGATCCACGAGGAACGACTCAAGACGCAAGAGCGCCTCCGCCACATGGGCGTCGAAAACCACAAGGGCGACGACTTCAGGCTGGAAGAACTCCCCCCGTGGTCCCAGATCCTCGACAACTTTCATCCCCAGACCCGGGACGACGAGCCCATCATTTTGGGGCTGGAATACTGCCCGGCCTTTCGAGAAAAGCACGACGCGAGCGTAATCGGCATCGGACCGGCCGGAATGTTCAGCACCGGGACCAACCTGGTGGCCAACCTCCTCGCGAAAAACTGCGAGGGACCCGACGGCCGGTTTGGCTTCCACTCCAAATTCGCTGTGGTCCAGGTGCCCTGGGGCAAGCACAATCCGGCCGACGCCCGCTTCTACCACCAGACCAGGATCCCGCAGGTCGCCGATCGGACCGCCATTCTGCCGGTGGTGGCCATCCGGCATCCGTACACTTGGATGTCGGCCATGTGCCGGCACTCGTACAACACCAGGTGGAAGCACCATAGGACGCTGTGCCACACCACGCTCAACCTGCACAACGAGATCGCGGGGGTCCCCTACGGATTCAAGCAGTACAACGAGACGCACAACGTCACCAACACGTACCCGTCCCTGGTGCACATGTGGAGGGACTGGTACGAGCCCTACTTTCGGGACGAGAAGCACAACCAGAATCCCCGGCTCATGGTCCGCCACGAGGATCTGGTCTTTCGGCCCGAAAAAGTCGTTTCCAAGCTGTGCGAGTGCGTCGGTGGGACCAACGCCAACGAGGTTTCCGACTGGGAGGCTCCCAGGCGGCTTTTGGTACCAGGAACAGGCAGCCAACAGGGGCAAGGGCCACGGGACGCAGCGGTCCGGTCTGCTGGAGGCTGTCATCAAGTACGGCCGGCCGCTCCGGAACTGGTACGACGAGTACTCGGGCTCGGACCGGGCCATACTCAAGAGGGTCTTGCAGGAGCAGGAGCGGGAAAGCGGCGACGAAAGCGATTCGGACAACGATTGGCTGGCGACCATGCTCGACACCTTTCAGTACCAACTCTTTGACGAGGAGGGCGATCCGACCCCGTTGGAACAAAAGCTCGTCCAGCAGCGACTGGCCATGGACGACGAGCGCAAGGGAGTCGACTCGCAGGAGCTGCTGCGGACCCATTACAAGAACAACAAGAATGGTTCGAATGCGAATGCCAACAAGGATGCCAACAAGGATGCCAACAAGGATGCCAAGCAACAAGTGAAGAGAACGCAAAAGAAACAAAAGCAAAAGCACCAAACGCATAAGCACCAAACGCATAAGCACAAAAAGAAAAAAGAACGGGAAGGGAAGGAGCAAAAGACCCACAAGGCGGTGGCGGCGGTGATGTGAGCGAGAACGTGAGACGGACCAGTGGGCAGCCAACCGAGCGAGCGAGCGAACAATCATAGCAACGGAGCAAGCAATCCGACCACGGCTTCACTTCCGTTCCGTTCCACTCCAGAAATATTCAGTACTAGTTAGCACGGAGCATTGCACAGTGGACTTTGCGAAGAGAAGGAATCGATCGAACCGAACCGAACCGAGTCGAATGCTACAGCTACAACAAGGAGCCTAATTGCCGTAAATCCGCCCCAACTGCAAAACGGGAATGGAGATGCCCCGAGAAGGAACCTCGCGAAGGGAAGGGGGAACGGCACGGCAACTGCACCGTGATACCAAGCTAGCGAGCGAGCAGACAAACCGGCAAGCAGAACGCGACGCGAAGAGACGCAACGGCGATTCGAACAACTAGGTGGAAGGCAACAATGATGGTTGATCCAACTCCGTTTCGACAATTTTTCGGGAAAAATTCGATGACGCCACTGCACTCAATCAATGATGAGTCACAGAACAGTTTTCTACTTCTAAGGATAATCGATGCTCGATCATAGATTACGCGAAAAAAAAAAAAAATATATATATATATATATATTTATTTATATAGATATGACAAATGAACAGATGAAATATGCATTGTTTCTTTTTCGGGAGTTGTTCATCCCAACGGAGGTTGCGCACGACGAGCACCGAGAGACTTCTCTCTCCCAATCGACCAAAGTTTGAACGTACGGGTACTCGTACGCACAGACGACTCTTATTCCCGAGGGTCGAGAACATTCGTGCGTTTGGTTCAGGTTCGAAAGGGGTAAACCGCAACCGCAATGGTGGCAGAAAAAAGCAGCACGAACTTCCTATTTGGGAATGGAATGCCAACGCCCCCCAGCGGTCCGAGTCGCGTTGTCGTCGTCGTTGTCGTTGTTATGAACGGATTACACTCCAATATCATTGGGATTCTGCACTGCGGAAGGGACTGTGTCGGCACCACCACTTTTCGGGAGCGATCTTTCGTTCTCGCTAGATGACGATACTTCCTCCGGCTTTTCGAAGCAAACCAAATCGTACAGATTGAACTCGATCTCGTCGGGAATGGGGCACCAGATCTCTGATCCGGCTGCGAGAGAGCCAAAAAATCAACAACACGAAACGATTGAGGTGAGAGTCGTTCGTCGACTACTGCGAGCCACTAACGAAAACGCAATGGATTGATGTTTCGATGCAACGCAACGCAATTCAACGAGCTTTCCACGACCCGACCAGAGCAAATCAACCAACGAATCAAACCAACCGAAAAAATGCTCTCGATGATTTGCTGACCGACAGCTGGACAGGTGTCTCGGTCCTGCTCTGACTAACGTACTCAAACGCAAAGAATACAATTCTTCTAGATTTCCCAACTCGCTCGGAAGATGCCCGGTGAAACTGTTGCCTTCTGCACATTACACGAGAGAAACCGTACAGGAAAATATGACGACGGAGAGATTGAGAATTTCAAATCATGGGACGCAAATCATCATTGTGGGATGATGATTCCATTCGCGGTTCGTGGCTGTTGTGTAGCAGAAGTATGAACTATGATACGCACCCAAATACAAATCCGTCAACGCGGTCAGCAACCCGACCTCGCTCGGAAGACTTCCGGTAAGGGCGTTTTCCTCTGTAATGCGTTGCAATTGATGAGTACAGACAAAATAAGCTTTGGTTAGGTGCGATTTCCGAACGATTCGTAAATCAATCCAAAACGGGTTAGCATACATCCGAAGCCGTACGAGGATTACGTACCCAAATCGATATCCTTCAGTCGGGTTAACGAGCCAATTTCGCTCGGGATACTTCCGCGCAAATCCATGTTTGCTGCGGTAGTCGGAGGGGGGCATCGTGGAAAACCAAAATAACAAACCAAGAAACAAAAAAAGACTCCTTTGATGAGATTCGAAAGTCTGGTAACAGGTTCAAACCTTTGTCGATGCATACAAATGAAATCAGCATACTCAATCGAGTTCATCAAGTTCCCACGTACGCAATTTGAGCACGGTCAACTTGGTCAACGCTCCTATCTCGCTTGGAATCGTTCCGGTGAAATTATTGTAGTCTGCAAATAGATGTGTCAACGCACGGATTCGAAGCGGAGAGAGAAGATGGTGAGAAGATTCGAACCTTCGCAATGCCAAACGATGATGATAGAACTCAAGCTGCTTCGACTCACTCCAGTAGAGAGCATCTAATCTGGTCAACAAACCGATGGTGGTTGGAAGGGAGCCGGTAAAATCATTTCCACCTGCAATTTTAATTGGCATTCGGAGAAAACGAAGTGCAGAGATTGAGATTGAGATCGAGATCGAGTATGAAACGATGCTTGGCTCGAAGAGCAAATTCACAACTCACCTATAGACAAGGTCGACAGCTTGGTCAAAGACCAAAGCTCGTTTGGAAGCTTCCCAGTTAGATCATTAAATGCTGTAATACCATGTACCGTAGAAATGAAAAAGCTGTGAGAACAAACTTACGTACACACAAATACTTTTTAAAATTTGAAGGTTTTCCCCTAAAGGTCCCTGCATACCTAGTGAAAGGGAGTTTAAGCTTTGTAGAAACGAAAGATGACTCGGAAGTGTTCCAGACAATCTATTGGCGTCTAAAATATTGATCAAAATCAAAAATTCTGGTGAGATATCAAAGTGTTACGCCACAACATCGGTTTGGAAAAAAGGAACATTGCTGAAGCAGGTACCCCTACTTACACAAGTTCAAATCCGTCAATTCAGTCAATAATCCCATTGTGGATGGAAGCGTTCCGTTAAATCTATTGCTTTCTGAAAAAAATTCGGGAATGCAACGAAAACGATAATAAGGTTGGAAATTGTCCCGACATAGCTTTGTGGTTTGGTAAGGCGCGAACAACTCTGCACTTACCCATCTGCAAGGAAGTAAGTTTCTTTAAATTGCCAATGGCAATGGGTAGACTACCCTCAAACCTGTTGTCCTCTGTAGGATGGAAGACAAATGGTATGAGTACAGAATAATAATAAAACAGCCAACACGTCCACAAACTGCTTTCAACACTGAACAACTGAACATACCTATATTCAAAGAAGTAAGCTCAGTAAGCAACCCAATCTCACTTGGAAGAGTTCCGTTGAAATAGTTATTGCCTGCGAAAGTAATTGTCACACATAAAGGTTTGCAATGAGATACAATTTTATTTCGCTGACCTCGATTCAAATGTTGAAGGTATCCATTACATACTCAGATCCAACTCAGATAAGTCAGTTAGCAACCCGATCTCAGTCGGAAGAGATCCTTCCAATTTATTTTTTGCTGAACAACGTGAAAAAAGCCAGGCATAAAGTGAGGAACAAATCTATCCAAAAATTGTTTGTAGTCACTAATACTGCTCAATTTTTCCCACTTACCAAGGAAGAGAAGGCTTAATCGTGTCAGCATCCCTATCTCGCTTGGAAGAGTTCCAACCAAACCTTGCCACCCTGAAAGATCATGGCAAAAAAGTTATGATTAGGGCTGGAATTAATTCATGTGTCTAACAAGCAATATTCAACTTTTCTCACTTACCAAGATGAAGAGCTGTGAAGTTTTTCAAATAAGTTCCTATGTTGCTTGACAAGACAGACTCGTCGTAGACATTATCTGAAGCAATTACATATTGTTGTTATCAAACACAAGATAATTTTGAGTGAATTGCACGAAAAGTCTTAGATGACCGACACACCCATGAATCCATGTAATTAATACTTACAAACTGAGAAATAATCATTCTCCTCAATATTTGAAACTGTTCCCTCTTTGATAATACCTAGCTTATCCTCAGTCATCACTGAATAGCGGAATCCCCATACCCAATCTTCTTTCCTTTCTGGTTGAAAGGTACAGTTAGCATCACTATTGACAACTACTGTCTCGTAGATGCCCTGCATTGCTTGGTCCACAAAAATAGAAAGAACAGTCCTTCCATCACATATAAATTCCATTTTTGGAGATGCTGTCTCATTATTCATTGTGATATCATTGATAAGTATTTGTATCTTTTTCATTCTTGGGTCAGGATCTACACATTTGGGATATCCATCTCCTGACGTGACCTCCATGCCAAATACAGAAGTGAAGCTTAAACCACCTTTCCCACAACGAGAATGTCTGCATGTGGCAGCACAGCAGTCACCCCCATCATATTCAAATTCAGCACTGTTGAAGATTTCATTACAGGTCCCATCATTAAGATAGGAGCCACAATTTTTTGGTTCTGCTCCTAGATCTGTAACCAGAACTTCAATGGGCTGATTGGACGAGGTAGAGTACCAGGTTTCCCAAAATGAGGATGATATGTCGAATGAGTCTGTGCTTGTAGAAAGTGCTAGTGCGCCATTTTCACTGGCCAAACAAGGATCATCAGACTGGCTGTCATTATATCCACCACTGAAAAGAAACCAGCGACGCTTTTCCTTGCAGTAACCAAATTGTGTTGTTTGATTCAAACCCATGTTTCTGAAAAGCTTGTAGTTGTATCTCTTGCTGTGACTCTGACCAGTATCAATGTCATAACAACCATTTTGCGGCTCTAGCTCTGGCGAGCCCTCAAACTTGATTTGAATAGTTCTTGTGATCCATTTGTCATTGCTCTCTTGAGAAACTATTATGAAGCACAGCATTGAAAACAGAAAAGCACTCACTGTAGATACAGATGCTATGTATCTTAGATGGGCATTCTTGGGAATGCTGTACAAAGGAAGAGGCTCGTTGTCAGCCTCCTTTGCTCCCTCCGCCAACATTGGTCCATACTTTCCAGACTTCGCCACTTTGAAGGCAGTGTTGTCAAGTAATGAAATAAAATTCACCTTTGAGATTCATTAAAAAGAAAGTGAGTTATCGGTGCCATCCTTGTTGCTGAAAGGATTTCCGCCATTCTATACCACAACCAACAATTACGTGTACTTACTGCAGTGAAATTCAAGACTATTTCTGTCACACTGGATGAGGTCATGACCAACAGAAACACAGCAAAGATTCCAAGAATGCCTTGTACAAACCGGAGGATGCAAGAAAACGCCATGGACCATGCTTTTTTGTTCCTGTGTTCTCTCAATAAATTCGGGAACATTTCCACTGCAGTGGAGATATCCATCAAACTAGCATCAGGGAATACCATGTAGGACAGGATAGCAATGATTTGTGTTGCACGGACAATTGGAGGCGCATTGGCAGGAATGAACCCAGCGAAGGAGCTAATATCTGAATCAGGATTGTCGACTCTTTCACTAGTTCTCAATTCCGGGTCGACGACACTTAATATCATGAGGCAGAACAAAGTGGCTTGGAAGAGGAAGACCATCACTGCAAATGAGAAAAGGTCCGGCGACTGCTTTGGACCATAGAGAGCAATGAATGAGTAGGAATCCTTTGGAAAGGGCTTGCTTTCATCCCCAAGAGGTGCATAGGGGTGGCTCGTTCTATTGTTGATTGCACTTCGCCTTGCATTGAATATTCGTAGACCGATCACAAGAAAAATGGAGATAGAACCATATACGAGGAGGAGAAGAACTTGATTTCCATCGATTATGACAGTGATGTAACTCAGCAGCATGAATCCCAAAATGAGACACAATGTGACAGCCATGACGGGGACACTTCCATTATTTGGAGGGCTGCCACGAATCGAGCTCTGGCTCATGCACTCATCGTTATCCATGTTGAGACTGCGGTCGCTTTCGCTTCTTTCGCTTCTTTCGCTTGTTGGGACGTTGGCATCGATGGTCTTGTCGAAGTTTGCGGCGATGGAACCGCTCGATAGCGAAATCGATTCCATCGTGCTGGAATTAGATACAGCATTTGAGACGTTGTTTTCAACGACAATGTTCGCGACGTCATCCGCCACTAAGTTCGCCGTAGCAGTTGCGCTGTGTTCAGAGATTTCATCCATCATAGTTTCGGGCTGATATTGTTGTTGCTATTCCGTCTTGACTGTTCTCGTTGTTGCCACGTTTATTTCTGAAGTTGCAGTTGCAGTTGTGGGTTTTTGAACTGGTGGTTGTATTGTTTCGTGTGATATCGTTGCTGGTTCCGAAAGGGTGTAGCATTCGCTTTCGATTCGCTTTCGCTGCGGCGTTACTATTCCTGGTACGAGTACTGCTGCTATCGCCGCTGGTGTCAATGTTATTGCCAGCGTAGTTGCAGTTTTCGCCAAAAAAATCTAGTGGCGTCGAGGCTTCTGTATTACCGGAGTATCGACAGTCAGTATTCCCTGCTCCTGGTCGTGATTGTTTTGAAAGGATGGACGTTGACGGACCCTCGCGAACGGTTGTCGGAACAAATAACGAAAGAAATTCGGCGGGCACGTCCTTGAATCGCAAAACGAGTGAAAGGAATGTAACCTTACTCGACGGCACAGACAAACAGAGACTAGTATCACAAACTTTTTTAAGCGACTGGTTCGAAGTAGGAAGTTCTGTGAACTACAGGGCTTTGGTGTTGGTGTTCAACCCACTGGAGGTAGGTTCGTCGGATTTTGTGTTGTCGCGTTGAGGTGCATAATATCTTTCACCTTTCACACTATCGAACATGTGTTTTCGTCGATGGCTGCTGGGCCCTTAAGGGAACGATAAATAATTAATCGGCTATTGAAATCCTTTTGGTATCGTACGACCTAGATCATGTGCTTCCAGTACCGTATGCCACTGCTAAACTTTGGGAAAGTTGAACTTGGTACGAAGTAATTAGAAGTACTACGTAAGATCTTACTTTTTTTCATTTTCAGGATCCCGCACGTCTCATTTACGACAAAACTCTGGCGTGTCAACCGACGGAGCCTGGAACGCAGATACGACAAACGAAGTCGAAGGGAACGCAGATAGGGTATTTTGAGTCGAAATTTTTTGGTGGGTACGCTAATAGGGTAAAAAACCAAAATGGGGAGAAATTCGGTACGCAAATCTGGTAAAAAACAGATGATACTTCCCGCTTTATCGGGCAATATTGCGTGCACCGGGAGATGCATGGTAACATACACGATAATATACACGATAATATACACAATAACATACACAATAACATACACAATAACATGCACAGTAACATGCACAGTAACATGCACAGTAACATGCACAGTAACATGCACAGTAACATGCACAGTAACATGCACGTAAATATCAATCATTGTCGTAAACGTTGAATAGTTTTAAAAATTTAACACGTAGATTCAAAAATCTTCTGTACCGGGCCGACGGATTAACCCGGTACAACACGGCGAGTGTTCCGATAGTACAATTTAACACGTAGATTGAAAAATAGTTTTAAAAATTTAAGACGTAGATTCAAAAATCTTCTGATGCACGATAACATGAACAGTAACATACACGTAAATATCAATCATTGTCGTAAATAATAATAATATCAATCATTGTTGTAAATATCAATCAACGTATTAAATTTTTAATACACATTAGTACCCGGTCGACCCAGTACAGAAGATTTTGAATCTACGTCTTAAATTTTTAAAACTATTTGACCCCGTGTTAAATTAAATCTCCATCTTAAATGTTCTAATGTGTATTAAAAATTTAATACGGTGATTGAAATTTACTGGTAACCAGTTGGAAATGGTTACTTATTGAACGTTTACAACAATAATTGATATTTACGTAACCCGTTTGGTCGTCGACCAGTTGGTTGGCCTGGTACAGAAGATTTTTGAATCTACGTGTTAAATTTTTAAAACTATTTGACCCAGTACTCCGTCTTAAATTGAATCTCCATCTTAAATGTTCTAATGTGTATTGAAAATTTAATACGGCGATTGATATTTACCGGTAACCAGTTGGAAATGGTTACTTAAGTAAACATTTTGATTATCGTCTTGACAGTTGGAAATTGTTACTTAAGGTACTATTATTATTATTATTATTATTATTTGTTACCGCCGTGCATGTTACCATGCATGTTACCCTGCATGTTATTGTGTATGTTGCCGTGCATGTTACCATGCATCTCCAGGTGCACGCAATATTGCCCTCTAGTACTGTTAAATACTGGTGAGCATCATTAAAATACTACGTTACTGTATATGTGCATAGAGCGGGAAGTATCATCTGTTTTCATTACCAGATTTGCGTACCGGATTTCTCCCCATTTTGGTTTTTTACCCTATTAGCGTACCGACCGAAAGATTTCGACCCGAAATACCCTATCTGCGTTCCCTTCGACTTCGTTTGTCGTATTTGCGTTCCGAGCACCGTCAACCGACCTTTTTCAGTCTCGAATCATTTTCTGATGCCAAAAAAAAGGTACGTACCGTAAGTTACGTGTATTCATATCATAATGCTTTGGCACTACGAAGTTACTTCGATTTTCATACTTGTAATCAATTATGCCCCAGCACGAGCCAACCACAAACGTGCCAGCCTTGTGCCAAAAGCTCAAGAAAAAAGTACAAAAGTAAGTCGTAAGTTAACCTTACTTCTTACGTGTAGTGCATGACTTGATGGTGGGCATCTTTCATCGGTAGTAAGGTTACCGGTAGAGAGTTCAACTGTAAAACCTAGGACACTCACTAGTATCACCAGCTGCAAACAAAGCAAGAAGATGTAGTTCCTGGTGGGAATGTGGTTGTAGGCAAGAGTAGGTCGGCGATCATTCTCGGCGTCTTCTATGCGTGAATGAATCATTCTACTTCTTATGCATAGAGCATGACAGAAAGGATTAAGAGTAGAAAGTAATTACTTCGTACGAGTTTAAAGGCTAATTCCAGTAGGTCAAGTAGAAAAGTCTACGAAGTCTACGTGACACGTCACTCCCAATATTAACCTTCAAACCCTGTACCTGTCTTGTGTAACCCGGATTTCGAACAAACTGTTCGAAATCTCCGAGCGCTCACTTTTTTCTTCCAAAAATACCACCAAGACTAACAGCAGCAGTGCCTCTCCCACTAATACTAGTAGATCAGCGCTTAACAAGTAACATGAATAAACCTACTACTAACTTGATTATCAATCAAGGGATGTACGAGTTGGAAACATCTCCTGGAGTTTACGAGCATTTGCCACAGCTTCAGCAGTAGAGTGTCTTTCCATAAGAGCGATCCGCTCATCTGTCATCGCCAGCACTGTGTGGATTGCTTCCTCCTGTTTCTTAACCATCTCCTTAGCTGTCTGAGTGTCTTCAAATTGAACCAACTCAGTCTCCATTTTGATCAGAAGCTCTTCGTCTGACTCAGTCCACTCCATTGCAGGAGCATCAACTTCTCCGGGGTTGTTCTCTTCTGCAGTTCTTGCATCCACGAGCGCCTTCACCAAATCCCCTTTCTTCAGTCCTGTACTCTTTTTTGCTAGCTTCCATTCAAACACTTTCTTCAGCTCTGTCACTGACAGCTTTGCAAATTCTCCGCTACATTTTCCAATCAATAGCAACGCAGCCTCTTTCTTTTTGGCATACGCAGCATTACGAGATTTCTTTTCCTTGAGAGCTTTTATTATTATTTCTCGTCGCACACGTTCATCCACAATCGCTTGCTCTTTGCAGTTATACGGTCTCCCTCCCAATACGCAGTATTTTTTGCTAACTGTGTGCGCCTGTTGCAGTTTGTCGAGAAGTTCTGTTTGGCTTAGTTCCATATTAACGCTGCTTGTCGTACGAGCGCTGTGATTACGAGGTGCCTCTGCAGCAAAAACAGATCCGTTGAACCCGTTCTTTTTGAGTACTTGTATTGCCAACTGATTCCTGCGTTCCAGGTCCAGTAACTTGTCTGTGACAGGGTCTGCGTCAAGATCGATGCTGCCATCTGGTCCAATCATTACTTCGTGTGCAACGTTTCGATCACTCAAACAATTGCGGGTAAAGGGAACAATACCAACCTTTCTCCAGTACAAACGTGATACATCACTAGCAAACGCTTCATGGAAAGCAGGACGGAGCTTGGGATCATCAGCGTCGGCTCCAAATCCATACACAAGACCAGGTACGTCCTCTGGCCTGACAGTCATTCCTCGTTCACGTCTACTCTTGAACAGTTTCTGCTTGTTCTCTCGATACCTGCTTTTGAACGGACCATAATTCTGATCGGTGACTTGAGTGACGTGTGTCGTATTTGGCGGTCCTGGTACCAAGATGAAGCCGTTTGTAGTGACTACAACACGAAACTCGCCGTCGTCCCTGCCTGGACCAGAATCAGCAACCAAACACACCCATTTAGAAAACGCCGGCTGTGCGTCTCTGTACAGATCGATGACAACGCTCTCTGCATACTTCTTGAATTCAACTGAGTCCATACCGCCACTTGCGTTGCAATTTGCCTGGGGTTGAACTGCTACAGGGTTCTCTGGAGTGACGCCGTCGATCCCCCACATTCCATAAGATGTTGCGCTTTTGTGATGGAGTTTGTTGGCAAACGCTGAATGGATACGTTTATTCCGTTCTTCTTTTGCAGAGCTCCGCAACTGGAAATGGCCTGGAATAGGTTCGCCCGCAGCGTTGCTTCCTGTGATAAAGGTACACCTCCAGTTACTCTTGTTCGTGCGATCCGCACCTGATGGAAGCTGCTTATCTGACGGCCCGTACTGCGTTGGTGGTCTACCTCCTGTAGCTGTCGACGTGCCATCCAAAGTAAGAGCAGTCTCGTCGACGTTGACAATCCGCCGTAGTTGTTCCGGAGGGAAATACAATTCACCCTCGTGTCCAGCAGCAATTTCCTCCGCTGTAGGCAAACGAGCAAAGCCATACTGAAGAAAGATTGTCTTCATTCGATCGAACCAGTTGTTGATTACATTGAAAGTTGTCCACCTTGTCCTGCGGTCGTCTATTGCAGTTCTCTTGGTACTGACTTCCACTCTGGCAGCATAACGAGCGTTCAACCGACCGTACAATGATGTGTAATCTTTCAACGAACACGGACCGTTCTTCAAGCAGTCGCTGAGTCGTTGTATTTTTTCTGGTCTAGTAGGCTTCTGTTTCATGCCCACTGCAGTAAGATTGGTGTAGGTTTCAAGTGCAGTAACCAACGCGTCCTCTACCTCCGTCGGCAAAGCAGGTCGTCTCCCCCTCCCTATCTGCAACGTCGAATTGTCGTTGTTCTTCTTTTGCTGGTACATCCTCCACTGTAGCGTCTTGAGCGGCATGTTTGTATTGTTCATCCTGTTCACTGCGTCGCAGATTTCCTGCTGCGATCGACGTTCCTGCAATGGCAATAAGTGCTGTTTCATAATCATCTCGCGTGCTGCCAGAAAGGAGCGTTCATTTCGTAGTCTCTCATCCTCTTTTACAGCGCGATGGGACAGTACTTGAACGTTAGTGCGTCTAGTCTTCTTCAGCGCCGGAGTCGAAATGTTTGCTGAAGCAGAGAGCAACTGCTTTAGCTCTTCTTCAATAGAGAACCTCCTCTTCACACCCGTGCGGCTATCGCTGCTAGTGCTGTTTTCTTTCCCCGGTGTACTAGCTGTTAATGGAGAAACTGAACTGGTAGGAGTAGTACCACCAGTAGCCACCAACACTGAGGATGGTATCTTCTCCTCCAGTATTTTTTTCTTTTGTCGGTGAACACGTCTCTGGAAGACCGGATTCTTGCATTGCTCTTCACTGAAAGAAACTGCTCGCATTGCATCTGAGGCTGTGTAGGAAGGGTTAAACTCTGAAGCAGCAATCAGCATTACAGCAGCGTTGTGGGTTCGACGGCAAGGGGGGAGTGGCAATCCATTTCTGACACATCCAATAGTTGCAACGCTGTCGTCCGGAGGAGTTGGTGCATCCATTGTTGCGCGCGTTTTTTTTGTCGATCCACTTGTAATTATTTCGCAGTTTCGAAAAATATGTTTCCACTGGAGCTATCGATCCGCAATTTCACCCTCTTGTAGCGCTTGATGTGATGGAGGAGATGGTGTAATCAGAAGTGGAATCGCCTGAGTGCTTGCTGAGATATCAATGTTCCCCTGTAGATGCTGCTGCGCGCGTTTTTTTTTCTAGTATCAAAGTTTCGAACCTCGAACGTGCTCCTTTGGACGTTCGAAACTTGGCACCCAACAGAGCAATCAATCTGCAACTTGGAAGTCTGATAGCCTTAGTTATGAGGAAGAAGAGAGTGTGCTCACAAGTATTTTGCAGTTGCTAGATATTGAGATAATAAGGTCGGTCATGCCGTGCACCGGAATACAGTCACGAGTCTACTCGGGACTGGATTAAGGTTGAGGATAAAAACAATCGGCGAGTCGACAGAATCGCTGATTCGGGAGGCTCTTAGAACTGTAGCAAATAGACTAATCAATAGAGCTCACAATTTGCATATCACTACTACTTTCTAATCACTAGTAGACCCGGGGTATGGCATGATTTTAAAATCAAGCTGAGCGCTGAAGACCATGAGCAAGGGAAGGGACCGATCGGCCGACAAGCCGACGGGACCGAAGAACTGCTGAAAATGGAGGCGCATAGAAGCAAAGAAAAGGGAGAAGGACATCCGGTGTCTGCAGCACTAAGGAATACCAACCCCAGCAACAGTTGGCTCCATTACAGGGAGCAACTGCAGCAACAGAGACACCTAAGGACCTAAACAGGACCATGGTCGACACAAGAAATAATCGAATAAAATGAGTGTCGAAAAAGTGACACATAATCCAGTGAGTGGACTAATTGGACCAACACTGAGCGGATGGACAGACCGAATAGGGGATGCCAACCAAAACCGAAGTATACGGATATCCGGAAAGGTATATAATGAATACCTAAACACCACCAATCCCACGGGAAACGGGAAGTGGGACCGGCCCGGTGATTGCTTAATAGAGAAGCAACGCCGGAGAACCACGGGAATCAAATCCCACGTTATAAAAACAGAAACAACTCCGGAGAACCACAGGATTCCCGGGAACTAAAGAGAGAAACAACTCCCACCACTGGACAAGCCAGGGGAAAAATCAGTTGTAACACGAGTTATCGCGAGAGCAGTGGAAATCCAGCAGGAAAAACTGGAGGAGCTGAGCAATCACTTTTTGCTCAGTTTCAACACAAGCAGCAAAGATAACAGAAATAGTGTAACTAGATTAAATAAAATAACCGATTAACCCACCATGGCGTCTAAAGGAACCAAACAGAAACCCTTTACCTTCACTCGCGAGGACTGGCCGGAAGATGCCAGCGCTGTGAAGATGAGCATAGACTCCGAGAAAGGGGGAGTGGCCTTCAGTGACTATCTGAAGGTACTCACCGGCACTGAAAGACCGGAACTCTTCATCATCTGGAAGCGAGACTTTGACCAGAAAATTGTTAACAACGAGAAACTCCAAGGAGACCAGAAACTGGATGTCCTCCAGAGAATCCTCTCCCTCGAGGCACTCTCTATTGTCCAGATGGTTCTGGGCCGGACATATTATGCCGAACCAGGACACAAGGTACACAACAACCAACTGATCCAACAAAAACTCGAGAGGATTGCCATGCGGGAACCTAAGGAACCTCCTAAGGAACCCCCCGCTGACAAATCCAAAGAGGCGGTGGAGGGCGCCAGCGCCCCAACCGAGAACGACAACACGACTGCTACGGCGGCGTCCGAACAAGAACCGGAACCCACCGTGCTTGACGGTCCGGTCCCAAAGAAAAGGGTCTCAAGTACCCTCATCCAGTACTACCAAACCCAGGAGTACAGAAAGGATGTCATTGAGGAGTGTATGCACGCCCTCAAGCTCAAAATCTTTGGCAATGACATGAATGGCAAACGGTCCTACATTCTGCTCCGGAGATTCATCCGGAACACGAAAATCGACATGAAACACGGTATTCGCTCATGGGCAAACCGTATGGCCGAGCTACAGAGCTATCTACCCGATTGCCTCTGGGAGAGTGGCGCTGCAAACGGCACTGCACCATCCAGTTACTCGGAAGAGGACATGAAGGAAATCCTAGATGCCAACATGACCCACTCCCAACGCGAGAAGCTGGAGCACATTAGTTGGGACGTCTACACCCACCCCTTTAACACCACCATCGACAAGCTCGAAAACTTGGAAATCACCATCCGGAACGAGGATGAACTCCGCAAACGCATCGCGGACCTCGAGAAACAAACCGGTGGCCCCACGAAGAACCCCAAGGCCGCATCTGGGGGAGGAAACGCGAAGTCTCCTGGCAAAAAGAAGCGCCCTATGGACGACAGCAGCAACAAGCAATTGTGCAAAACCTGTGGCAAGGTCCACGCCGGCAAATGCTGGAAACTAACCAGAGGACCCCCCAAGAAGGGAAAATTCAACCGGGAAACCATCAACATGCTCAAGGAGCATTTTGTGGCAAAGGAAGACTCAGACAATGAGCAACATTCCAAACCCCACTGGGGAAGGAACCTATCGAACCACGAGTACTCCTATGTACTGGCCACGGCCCAAGCGGACCACGAAGTCTCCGATGACGAGATTGACATCTCCGAACGCGAACTCAAAGAGTACAGAAGAAAGTACAGGAAAACCTTCAAAAAGAAAGGTTCCCACAACTGAATGGCCGATACCATCCATACGGGACCCCGCATCATCAACAGATTTGCGGACGTCTGTGTGGAGGTACTGGACCACAAGGGAAGGGGGAGGATGCTCCGGGGCCTACTCGACTCTGGTTGCTCCAAATCCATCATACTAAGGCAATTTGTCGATCGAAGTCAACTAACGAACCGAGACCACAGATCTGTCACCTATAATACCTATGGGGGCAAGTTCCGAACCAAGTCTGCGGCTTCAGTGGGACTGAGGTTGATAGAGTTTTCAAACTCCAAAACCATCAAATGGACCTTCCAAGTGGATGAATATCATCACCATGAGGAGGTGCCCTACGACATGATCATAGGATCCGACATGATGGCACAACTGGGACTGGATATAAAATACAGCTCCCGAACCATCGAATGGCAGGGTGACTCCATCCCCATGAAGGGAATGGGGGAACTTACTGACCCGGACAAATGTGAGGCAGTATTCTTTGCCAACACACAAAGTCCGATCCTCCAACAGGAGGAAGAGAGGCAAGCCAAAATCTTGGACGCAGACTACTCCAAAGTCGATATAGACGCCATGGTCAATGACTTGGAGATTACGGACGCGTCCAAGGAAGCCTTGAAGAAAACACTGAAGAAATTCCCAACACTCTTTGGAGGAGGGTTGGGTCTACTCAAAAATATAGAACCGGTGTCCATTGAGCTCCAACCAGGGGTCAAACCGGTCAGGCAGAGGTACTATTCAGTACCCCATGCCTTTGAACAAGCACTCCGAAAGGAGATCACCAGGCTCTGTGATATTGGAGTCCTGGAAAAACTCCCCCACGATGACGACTCACCGTGGGCATCCCCTACCTTCTGTCAACCCAAGAAGACAGGGGACATTCGCGTCCTAACCGACTTTCGAAAGATGAACGCAGCCATCCAAAGGAAACCATTCCCCCTACCACGAATAGGGGAAACGATCCAAAGACTACAAAAGTTCAAGTCAGCTACGGCGCTTGACTTGTCCCAGGGATATTATACCATTCCCATTTGCAAGGAGAGCCAGAAGATCTGCTCTACCATTTTACCATGGGGAAAATATGCCTACAAACGATTGGCAATGGGAATTGCATGTGCACCCGATATCTTCCAGTCAGTCATGATGAACCTACTAGGGGACCTGGACTATGTCCTCGTCTATATCGATGACATCCTAATCATACAGAGGGAAGGCGAGTCCGAACAGGATCACCTCCACAAAATCGATACAGTCCTCCAGAGACTGGATGATGCTGGCTTTCGGGCCAACCTGAGAAAATCCTTCTTCATGCAAAAAGAAGTGGAATACCTGGGATTTCTGTTAACAACAGAGGGCATTCAACCCCAGCCAAAGAAACTGGAGGCGATGAAGCGCCTGGAAGCCCCGAAGAACACCAAGCAACTCAAGATGTTCCTTGGGATGGTCAACTTTTACAGGGACATGTGGAAGCGCCGCTCCCACATCCTGGCCCCCCTCAATAAACTTGCAGGGAAAAAGGGAAAACTGAACTGGTACTGGGGCCCAGCAGAGCAGAAAGCTTTCATGGAGGCGAAGAGGATGCTCGCAGATGAAGCGAAACTCGCATTCCCGGATTTTACGAAACCATTTCATCTCTACTCAGACGCCAGTGACCGGCAACTGGGAGCAACTGTATGCCAAGATGGCAAGCCCCTTGGTTTCTACACAAGGAAACTGAACTCAGCGCAGCTCAACTACACTGTCGGGGAAAAAGAACTCCTTGGTATAGTGGAAGGCTTGAAAGCGTTTGAGGGAATCCTACGAGGACAAGATGTAATTATTCACACAGACCACCTTAACCTGCTCTATCAGCAGATGCCCACCCAAAGGATGGTCCGATGGAGACTCCTCATGGAGGAGTTCCACCCCGTAGTCAAGCACGTTGCTGGCAAAGACAACGATGCAGCAGACGCGCTGTCTCGCCTGGACATCACAGATGACCCAGCGGACACAGTGGAATGGCTACCACCAAATAAGCCCCTCACCTACGCGGATGAGGAAGAGCACCTCCGGCAACTCCTATTCCCGCTTGGAGAAGCGCCGGAAGAATTCCAGGGCAATAGTGCGTTCCCACTTGCCCCGGACATGATTCAGTTCTACCAGCAAAAGGACACAGGAATCATGAGTGCTCTGGAAAAAGACAACCGACTGACCACCAAAATGGTGGAAGGTTACAACCTAATCCATAAAGAAGGAAAGATTCTGATTCCCGATAAACTCAAGGATAGAGTTATGGAATGGTACCACAGCATGTTGGTCCATCCCGGAGAAAAGAGAATGGAACAGAGCATACGCTCAGTCTTCACCTGGAAAGGCCTACGGAAGGACGTCCAGGACCTTTGTAAGCACTGCCACACGTGTCAGATGTTTAAGAAGAGTGGCCGGAAGAAGTATGGACTACTACCGGAAAAAGCAGCTGAGGTCACCAAATGGCAGAGGGTCAATGTGGACCTCTGGGGACCCGCAACTGTCCACAACAAAAATGGTAAAGACTACCAAATCCATGTCCTCACCATGGTGGACCCAGTGACCGGATGGTTTGAACTGGCTCACCTGAAGGACTCCCCAAATGCAGCAGAAACTCAACGATTGTTGGACAGTACCTGGCTGGCAAGATATCCGCGCCCAAAGGAAATTGGCTTTGATGGCGGGAGTGAGTTCAAAGCAGAGTTCCAAGAGCTCTGCGAGAACATGGGGATGAAAAGAAAGCCCAGTGGGGCTTGGAACCCACAATCCAACTCGGTGTTGGAAAGGATCCATCAGGTATTAAAGGACTGTCTGTTGTCCTTCAACCTGGAAAACAGGGACCTCCACGAGGAGGATCCTTTTGAGGAATTCACCACCAAGGCAGCATATGCTATCAGAAGCGCCATCCATACCACCCTGGGGTACTCCCCAGCGCAACTGGTGTTTGGTCGAGACATGTTCATGCCGGTGAACTTCCCAGTGGATTGGGAAGCAATCCAAGCAAGGAAGCAGAAAAGCATCCACAAGAGCAACATCAGGGAAAACCAGAAGAGGATCCCCCATGTCTATAAAGAAGGAGACTATGTCACCCTGGAAAGGAAGGGCATTATTCCAAAACTATCCTTCCCACGGCAAGGACCTTACAAGGTGCTCAAGGCCCATGATAATGGAACTGTAACTATTGAAACTGCTCCTTTTGTAACTGACCGGGTTAACATCAGGAGAGTCCATCCCTATTATTGCAGGGATAGCCCTGAACCAGAGAAGTAATTGTTACAGTACCATGGAGGAGCATGCCGTGCACCGGAATACAGTCACGAGTCTACTCGGGACTGGATTAAGGTTGAGGATAAAAACAATCGGCGAGTCGACAGAATCGCTGATTCGGGAGGCTCTTAGAACTGTAGCAAATAGACTAATCAATAGAGCTCACAATTTGCATATCACTACTACTTTCTAATCACTAGTAGACCCGGGGTATGGCAGGTCAGGTCCCCTGTCGTAGAGTCACAAAGTCTGAAAAGGCCGGTTCGCGCCACCCCTACGTATTGCATATCTATATGAAGCTCTTGACCTTGCCAATTCTGGCGCGGTGGATACCTTTTGCCAAGATCAACAGCTGGGGAGTATTAGTGTTAAGACTAAAGACCAAGCAGTTTGCTGCTTGCTGCGATTTGGGCTGGCTCATAACCTGACCGGAAAACAGTACTTGAATTAGCCTTTAAACTTGTACTTAGTTAGTACAAAAAATAAATACTACTACTACGTACGAAGTACCGTACATTCTAAAAATCTTAGAGCGACGAAGCGACAACAATGAAGCGTTGGTCGGTTCTCGGCGTCGGCGTCGGCGTCGGCGTCTTTTAAAAGGCAGGAACGCCGAGGGTTTTTGTCACACTGGACAAAACTTACTGCACGTAAGGTTAACCTTACTTTTACAATACGTAACGAAGTACGAAGAATGACCCGCGCGCGAGATCATAATTATCCTATCGTGCATACGAATTTTCTCTACTACGAAGTACGAAGTACTTCACTAATTTTTTCACGAGTAAACTTACCGTACGCTGTCAATAAAGTCTTTTATGATGAATTTCGAATACGATGAATCAATCATCGATCATCTTAGAAGCCAGGGTTGTCACACATTTTCTGGTCACAATTCGCATCTCGACGAGACAATAAATGACAAACGTGGTTGCTTGAGCTAAAACTTGTTTGAGCGATTTTAGCGACACAATACGATTCGTACGGTAACCTTAATTACTGGTTGCAACGATTCTCTCAACTCGCAACATTCCTTATTCCTTCCGCATCGGATCCAATCCGGGCAATAACATCATACGATTATCGCCCATGAAGAATTTCATGCGGTGCTCGGTTGCAAAAGCCTTGATCCCATTGAAACTTTTTGCCATCCTCGGTTCTTCCTCTGCGATCCGAACTGCAACAACAATAGCAACAGCAACAGCAACATCCACATCCACACGGTTCCGAATCCCACCACCAACAACAACAACAACAGCAAGAACGACTACTCATTCCCAAACCGCCATGGCCGCTTCGTCTTCTACCAAGGCCCACACGGCCCTCGACGAGGTCGACAAGGACGGAAATTTCCAGCGGACCGCCTCGAGATTCCAATCCATCATCGAGCCCGGTGGCAGATTCGCCCCGGAGGCAAACCGGTACCACCTGTACATTGCCCTCGGGTGTCCCTGGGCTGCCGGAACCCTCGCCGCGCTCAAGCACAAGGGCCTCGACACGATCGTGGGGCACTCGATCGTCCACCCGACCTGGGCCAAGACGAGACCCGACGACGAATCCGATGCCCACTGCGGCTGGCAGTTCAAGAATCCGGGCGATCCCCCCGTGCCGAATCCGCTGGGTCACGGATCCTTCGAGTGCGACGACGCCCTCGTGCCGGACACCGTCAACGGTTGCGAGAGCATCCGGGATCTCTACGAGCTGGCGGGTGACACGATCGGAAAGTTCACCACCCCTCTGCTGTGGGACAAGAAGGAAAAGACGATTGTCAACAACGAGTCGCTCAAGATTCTCCGGATGTTTGACACCGCCTTTGGGGATCTCGCCGAGCATCCCGACCGGTGTCTCTTTCCTCCCGAGCTGAAGGCCACCGCCGAGGAGTGGAACGACCTGATCTACCCGTCGGTCAACAACGGGGTGTACCGCTGCGGTTTTGCCACGACGCAGGGCGCCTACGAGAAGGCCCACAAGGAACTCTTTTCCGCCCTGGACACGCTCGAGGCCCACCGGGCCGGGCAAAAAGAAAGCAACACCCAAACCAAATACTGGATGACGGACGATCAGCCCACCTGGCTCGACATTCGCCTGTACATGACGCTGGTCCGCTTCGATCCGGTCTACGTCTTGTACTTCAAGACCAGCGCGAAAACGATCGGAAACGACTATCCCCACCTTCTGGAGTACATGCGGACCTGTTACCGAACCGTTCCGGCGATCCGAGAGGCGACCAATCTCCGCCACATCAAGATGCACTACTTCACGTCCCACCCGAGGCTCAATCCGTACGGGATCATTCCAGTGTCGGACGGGCCCTCCCTGGAACACGACGGAGAGGAGGAGTAGGAGGAATCGGGAGGAAGGAAGCCCCGGGGCGACGGTGCAACCGCGATGAGTTGATTGCGATGTGCGGCACGGAGCAAGCGAAAGAAGCAAATCCATCCGTCCATCCCCGCGGGGCAACGACGACCGCGACGAAACAGAGGAGGAGGGAACCGACTCGGAATTGGAATTGGAATCCGTCCGATGCGACTCACTCGACCGGTAATGCGCGGAACTTCAACCCCAGTGCCGAGGGGAGGGATTCGAAGAAATAGATAGATTGGTTTCTACAGCGAAATGTTACGGAATAACCTCATTACAGTACAGCAATTAATATTATGATTACAGAATGGATTGTGAATATTGTTCGCAGTGAGATTATTGTCACTGTGAACAATTTTGACTTTCATTGGATCTTATCCCTTCTTCCCTTATCCTCTCCTTAAATGATGCCGTGAGCCTATCATCTTATCGTACCGTATGTGAATGGCTTCTTTTGGGGATCTGCACGAGGCGATGACATTGACATATCAGTTTCGAGATGGCATGAAAAGACTCAGGGAGTGAAACATTCTGATGTTGTACCGAATGCGTGAAGGCATGAGTTCTGAAAAAAATCGTGCAAGTAAGATTACTAATAATACAACATCAGAAAAGTATGTACAGTACTCGTGCAAGTTTTTAGCAATTTTCGAGCTCGTAGTGGAGATAGCAGTCATAGGTATGTACGTAAGAACGAATTGAATTATCGACTTACGTATGCACGTACGTAAGGTTACTTGCAATGTACTTCGTTACAATCCCATTTTTTCAACCTCGACAAAAGCCGAAATCAATCATACTACTTACTGCATGACATTGAGAGAGGAAGATGATCCCAATTCTCGTACGTGTAGCAGTAACCTTACACGGTACAAGTATCCTTCGCGTAATACGAACTTGTACTAATACGTAATCAGAAATCAAACCGCTATCATACGGTACAAGAAAGGTGAACCACAGCTACAACAAGTGGGCTAGCCACCCAGCCACCCAGCCAGGAATTAGTAGTCCATCGAGCTGGTCGATCGGATTCGTGATAGAATTTGGCAAACAAATCGCACGGCCAGCGCCAGCGACGACAAGGAAGGAGAAAATGATGACGCATTCGACAACAGACAGCATCACAATCCCCGCGACTCGGGAGCAACAACGAGTCCCCTTGGGAAGAAGGAGTGATACCGCAAGATCATCGTCGCGATTTCTGAGATGCGTCCTTGCCCTCGGCATGCTCTCGTGTTTTTTTGCGGCAGTCGAATCCCTCTCTCCCCCAGCAACCACGCCACGATCATCGAATCGATGCGCATCTTCGTCGTTGTCAAACCGATTGCCCGCGACAGCGACAGCGACAACCCGAACCCCGCCCGCCTTGTCACTCGCAGAACGCTCTCCGAACCAAGGCAATGATCGGTACTCTGGCGATCTCCGACCACCGCTTGCGTCCTCCGGGTCCGCCTCGACGATCCCTCGGCGCGCCGCGTTTTCGCACCTGGCAACGGCTGCGGGAGTTGGAACGGCAGTGTCGGTGTCCATGTCGACGCCGTTTCCATCAATGGCCTACACCCCGGATCCCGACCCGCTCCAGGAATCCCTCTACTTCATCAGCCGCGTCCAGGAAGCGACCGTCCAGCAGGAACGCTTCATCCGCAAGCTGGGCGGCACCAAGGAGCTCCGCGCCAAGCTCAAGCTGACGCTCCGCCTCGTCGACAAGAACTACAAGCTCCTGGACCAGATCAACTACGCGTCGGCGTCCGTCACACCCGCCGACAAGCTGGTCGAGGCCAGCGAGGCCGGGTACGAGGCGGCCGACTGCCCTGCAGACGGCCATCGATTTCGTAAAGAACGACGCCAACTGGTCCGACCCGGACAGTCCCGAGGTGTGCTCGGAGCGAGCGGCGATCCTTACCCGCTCCATGACCGAGTGCCGGGAGCGACTGCTGGTCTTTACCGATTTCGTGCCGGCCGACAAGCTTCCGGAACGCCCGGCTGCGGGTGGAGGACGAGAACGTGCGGAACCGGGACGAGTTCGACGGTGACGATGACGCGGGGGTGTACAATCCGGTCAATCTGCCGTGGACGCCGATCCTGGAAGCGACCGAGGTGGCGACGGCCCGGAAGAAGCAATCGCAATAGCAGCGGCAGTGGTGCGATGCAATGCGATGTAAACGAGCGAGAGCGGTGTATATATCATTGCTCTAGTTCTTCTGCTGCGTGTCCAAACGATCCCAGCAGTCCCAAATGAATCCTGGTTTTGGAATTGTAAGCATAGGAAATCGCACACATGTACAGTTACATCATTTTTCGGAATGCCTTTTTGGTCGGTAAGACGATGGTTCATCACATTGCTCTTCATCGCTATCCATGCTCCTCGGGAATGGAAATTCTTCCCCATTGTTCAACGACCATGCCACAAAAAGAAACAATAGGACATCAACGTGGGAACCTCTCCCATTTTGCTGCATTAACTTGTAGAAGTAATACTACTAGTACGAATCTTGTTATAGGCAGGAATTTCAAAGAAAGAATAAGGATAATTAGTAGTGATACAAAAGTTTTTTGGAGGAAGTCGCAACAATTAATGAGGAGGAGGCTATAACAAAGATAACGATGAAATGTATTGCGAATTTTGGCAACAGCAATCTTAGTCGCAAAGAAACAGCACACCATGAAGCAATGTTACAACTATCAATCATCCTCGTAGTACGCAAATGCACATTTGTAGTGAGGATACCCGGCAATATGGTGATGCGCTACTATCAAGAATGTTGGTGCTTTTCCGCGTTACTAGTCATGTGTTCTTGCTTGTTGTTGGAAGACGGGGCAGGAGTCGTTTGAGCTTGATTTGTACTCCTCTCCTACCTATACTACGGTACTATAATCGTGAAAAGGATGCTGGCTGTAACCAGAACATCAGATTAGTACTAGATGTATGTCGTCTGATCATTTGTTCTTTCCGTGGAGGTTGAAACACTTGTGACATCAGAAACTTCGTACTAGTAGTACTAGAACCTACTACCATTAGTGGTGGTGGTAAGAAGTATTACTACTACTTCTACCTAAAGTATCACAAGAAGAATAGCGAGGATCACCACAGCAACGTTGTGATCCCGAAAACGAGAAAAGAGAACCATACACCAGAGAGACTGGCACACAAGAAACCAACACGAGATCAAAAACAACATGATTCTCATAATGTCTTGACGGAAAAGACAAAAACGGTACGTGTAAACGAACCGCATCCTCTAAATACGTGAATAATGCGATTTCGTTATGACAAGCATTTTCATATTTCGGAAAAACAGCGCTCAAAACTGGATACAGCATCAATAATATCATGATGATAAAAATATTTCGAATTTTGCATTCGGCATTTGTTTAGCGTAGAATTGATTGAGGATCCCAATCTTGGAATTTTTGAAACGCTCGGGAAAATCCTCAAGTAAACCGTAAGGTTACGTACAAAGAATACCGGTACATCCAAGTCCAACGACAAAAAAATGAAATTACCATTCTCATTATTATTCCCGCCGATGAACAATCCTCCAGAAGTTTGTTACGTACTCAAGCTTTCACGGGTCTGGTTTAGGTATGGAGCGTTTAGCACGTCAGCCGTATTAGAAGAAACATCTGAATCAGCATTTTTGGCACGAGATTGGTCGATTTCTCGATTTCCCTAAAAAGAATGTGATAACACACACCTATGATAGAAAAAGCGATTGGCAATAATGAATGGTAGCGCCAACAATAGTCCTATTAAGAGCACGAAATCCAGATGATAACCTAAACATGTTTGGTATCACAAAAAAATGAGATAAATAACTCCCTGTCACATCCAAAAAGTCATGATCATTAATATGGCCCAATAGGATATCCACTTTAATGGAGGAATCTCGTACAATCTCTTTCGTTCTTCGAGAATAATTCAAGCGAATACAATTAGGGCAATGATGCGATGATTCATTCTGAATTACTGGACGTGGCATCAATTCAAGGTTGTACATACAATCCCGTGTTCAAATTCTCTAATGAATTCCATCTTTTCGATCAAAATACGCTCACTTTTTCATCACTCATCTTTCGTTCTCTCTGGTCTATGCAGTACTGATATTTAATTCAATTAACGATACCTCAATTCGGTGAAACAATTTTATGAATATTGCTCAGCGCTCACGATACAACGTTCCGTCTCTCTTGAATTCACTCCTACGGCATATTATTTTCATTCTTTGTTTGTTAAACAGCTGTCGAAACGGTATTGTTTGTTTCGGTTAATCACGCTGAATTCATTCCGGCAACACCACCACAGGCACGATCCCCTAATTTTTGGGCAACTCTGGATTTGGAGCAAACATTTACCAACTCGGTACTGAGTTTGTTCTCGGGGTGTCACATAATACTGCATTCTAGTGGCGGAAAAACCCACCTAGTATCTCCCATAATCATCTCGCAAAAATATAATATTAATATATACAGGGTACAGACAGGATGGGTGTGGCCGTTGTGGACACAAATGGCATGAGCAGTAACATGACTTTCTCCAAGACAAGGAGGGAACCCATGAATGCTTTCCTCCAGGACCTGGTACGCCTCTCCTCCTCCTCCCCGGCACTCGTGAAGGGGGGGCTTGATGATTCGGACAGCACCATGATCGCCAACTGCGATTACCTAAAAGCCTCCAGCTGTCCCCTGCTGGGTCAAGACGGGTGCGGCGATAGCGAATCCACAGAAGACCAGGAACAAGACTTTCAGCCATGGACCAGCTGCCGTGTAATCGTGATCAGCGACAATGCAAGGGTCTTAGCGAAAGCCCGCCCCAGGAGGAGTGCCCTCTCCAAATCTCCCATCTCTCCAGAGGTCCGCAAGCAGCTCCGAGCCACGAATCGATGGGGAGCGGATTGTATCACCCGCATGAATGCATCCCGGTTCATGGTCTATCCTTCCCGATCTGTTCCGGATCGTTTCTCGGTGGCTGCTATACCAAGCCTTCCTCTTAAACAGAATAACACGATGACCCGGATGGTCAGCGATTCGTGCATCTCCATGCCCAAGAGAACCTGGAAGCAAGAGCTCGAAACCCAGGAAGAACTCGATGATGAGCCACCAACGAAACCACTGAAGGCATCTAGCAATTACCCGCTAAGCTGCAACAGCCTGGCGCTCCCCTCCCTCGGAGGGAAATCACTCGTGAAATCGTCGGCGGAAGATCTGATCAAGGCTGCCAGCAAGGCAGTGCACCGCGAAGTGTGCCGTGTGGATTCCATGGAGCTCCGAGTCAACGGTCCCAACCGGTTCAAGTCCTGCAAGCGAAAAGGAAAACCTACACCACCCCAGACCACGGCGGAGGAGCGAGGAAACGGGTCCTCCAATAGTTCCTGGGCGGTCTTTCCCCGCGAATCCGCTTCTGATGCATCATCTTCTGCGTCTGTGTTGTTGAGGAAGAAGAACCACCTGCTTCATATTGTGAACGGAAAGGCCCGTCCCTCGCTAACGTCTTCCGGGGTTTCCGACAGCTGCGTTTCCAAACCGGTGCGAGCTCCCAGCATGATGCTCCCCGTTCCCTCGCGGACAATGGATGCAAACATCGGGTCAAGCAATGACTCCACACGATCTCTGTCCAAACCCGTGCGAGCTCCTACCATGACGTTGCCACCACCGGTCAAGCCCAACACAACGATAGAGGATGGCACCAACCCCGACGCTTCGGTGCCCAAGCCAGTGCCATCCGAGACCATCGTGCCGCCCCAATTGGACGAAGACTCTGGTGATTGTGCGTCGGAGGCTGCTGCGGGTACGATTGCTGCTTCTACCTCTCAGTCTCCTTCGCCCTCAGACGTGGAGGGCGAGTCTGAAGACGAAGATGAACCAGCCATTGAGGAAACCAAGCTCACAAAGAGTGTCAGTGCCAGTACTATGAAGCTCTTGAAAGACCGGAAGAACAGGAGCACCAAGGCCAAAAAGAAGACGAAGAAGATTAGAAGAAAGAAGGATGAGAGCACTCAGTCCACCGAGGACAACAACAAGCCGGCTTCTTCTCGCGGTGTCCAGAGCAGCAGCAGCCGGAATAAGTCCCGGAGTGTTGCCAAGGTCTCCCTCGAGAAAGCTCTGGGCGACATGATACCATCACCCAGCGGCGAGAACGAGAGCAAGCGGTCCGCTGGTGACAGCATTGTTCCTTCGAGTTCTCGCAGCATGCAGAGCGGCACCAGCACTAAGAGCAAAACCAAATCGAAGCAACGACCGAAGTCCGCCAAGAAGCTGTCGAAGCTGGAGCGATACCTCGATGGCGGGTCCGAGCCGTCCGAGCCAGCAGGCAGCAAAGAAATGGACTCCAGTGGTAGGAGTTCCGGCAGCACCAGCATTCGGAGCAAAAGCAGCAAGTCGACGTCAAAGTCGAAATCGAAACCCAAATCGAAACCGAAGAAAACCAGGTCGAACAGGCTCTCAGCCCTGGAGCGTGTCCTCGGTGCCATGTCACCCAAGCACAGCAGCACGACAAGCAACAGTGCTACCAGTAGCACCACCAATAGCAGCGGGGGCAGCAGCACCCGGAAAAAGCTGAAGGAAGACAAGGTCAAAACCGCCAGCTCCAAGAAAAAGTCCAGGAGGCGATCGATCGGGGAAATGCCACCGCTTCCGAAGAAAAAATAATCCAAGACGGACCGCAACACATCTGTTAGCCGTAAATCAGTGCTTGTTGTATGCGGATCGGACCACAACAGAGGGGAAGGGAACCAGACCATGCCAACAAACAAACAGTACACAACGCGTACTGAATCATTTTGGAAAAATTTTAAGAATCATAGAACTACAGTGCTATTAATATCATATAATATTGTTTTAAAGTTTTGAACTTGGTACCTTTTTGAATTTCTTGTACCAGAGTTGAACACGAAACGGAATCATAATACTTCATAACAGTAGTTTTGGAACTACAAAGCTCGAAATGCTAGAAGCTAGTTTCTTCCGTATCCAGTTAAGAAGCACAGTTGTCAGTCGAACAAGAAAAGGGATTCTATAGATTGCAGGCTTCACAGTGAGATACAAACAACGACTACGTTCAAGGTAAGACGAGTAAGTTCTGTTCAATTTCTCTCCTCTACATTTTACTCTTGCTACAGGGACAATCCGACAAGTGAATCATTACGTTCTACGCTGTAGAGAACTGAAACTCCTGAATCTATTTTGGCATGAGCACCACCTCCTGTGACGTAATCGCATCCAAAGGAACATTTGTCCCATTGGCAAAATATCGAGAAGCGTCAGCTCTTTCTAAACGAACAAGTGTAGATTGCCGTTAGTTAGTATCGCAATGTGTCCTTCCTACCTTCGCCTGGTTTGGATGACGTCAAACATAATCATCCAAATACGGTACTGCATCCGGTACTGGAGAATAAAAGTTGCAGTTTCGCGCTCAAGTCGTGCTGGGAATACTTACATGATTCGCACGGTAAGGTTATTGTTATGCTCGGCTTGAGTTTGGATGAGCCGTTTTGGAAAGTTCATGCACTTAAGACCTTCGGCGAAAACAAATTTTTCTTCGTATGTACCGTATGGTACACTGTAATTACAGTACGGTAAAATTACGGACGCCATGCGATGGACAAACTTCTCTTGCACACCTGTTTTAATTACCCGTACCAGCGGTCATCCAGTAGTATGCTTGTTCTTCTGTCGCGGGCTTTGAGCATCGAGAACTCCGAGCACGCAGCTCTTCGCCACAACTTCGACATTTCAATCGAACACGAAACTCCGAACACGGTACTACATTCGCCAGGCTGGGAAACATTATTTATGACGGAATATTAAAATATCAAAAGGCAGGAACAACTTTGCAGTGTTGAGGGATGCTAAAAGCGCTTCTCGATAGAGTTGCGCTATCACGATGATATTATGGCGACTTTCTCCGTATATTACGTCCGTGGCAAGTACGAAATCGAAATGATGTGGTAGTGTAGTCGTAATTTTGAAGGGCGCAAGAAATTCAATTCGAAGGAGGTCTAGCACAGATTTGCGGCTGACGGAGGCAGAGAGGAGAGCAGTAGTACAAGAAGTAAGTTACTAGTCTTACTACTACTTCTTGTATTTTGTTCGTGGTCGAAAATGTGGACGCAGAGATGAACTGATATTATGGAAACCCTTATAGAGGATGACATTCCATCAGCAGGAGGTAAAGAGAGAAGGAAGCAGCAAGTGTTTTACTACTACTATGGAGAACTTCTTGCTGCTTGTTCTTCTTGTTGATCACTATGGTGCTGATGAATACACCACTCAGCACATTGAATTGAACCTCCTGTCCGGTATTTTGTGGTAAGTATTGCCAATCGATTTGCTGATATCAATTGGCTACCCGCATTCTTGTTGGTGCAGCTTTATTCAGCATTTGATACTACTACTAGTACTAAGAGCCAAAACAACAAGAAGGCTGGTAAAAGACCACCAACAAATGTCACCAATAGTACTACTACTACTAGTAGTAGTAATATGAAGAGGAAGAAATGGAGTGACTGTTTGGTATGTTGTTGGTGCACCAGCACATTGAACCTTGGGACTAGTACTACTAGTATTACTAGTAGTTATAGTACTTGCCAGTACAAGAACTGAGAAGATTTTGTCTCCCTCTAGTACTAGTACTAGTAGTAGTAGTAGTAGTGTAGTACTCAACAGATATGCTCTCACGTTAGTACTAGTAGTAGTATGCAATAGTAGACCCTATACAGACGAGTATTGAAGTGGAAAAAACAAGGCCCTCGGGCATTTACTCGTGAGGTTTGTAAAGAAGATGCAAGGACAAAAAGATAGTTAGGACCACTGCTAATTTGTGGTTATATAAATCTCTACTTTCAGACAACACAGTTCGGTTGGAACGGATCGAACTGCGGTCCCGCAAACCTTGTGTTCCTAAGAACCGCCAGTTCAGTGCTGCGATGCCAGTGAGCCAGCAGCAATCACGGTGAGGAAATCGATCTGGATGATAGGGTGAGGGTGGAGAAAGCTTCTTTGTTGCTCCGACGGACAAAAACATGACGACATGACAGCAGCACTCCTTGTTGTGTGCCTTGACCGGAGTGGATACTACTATAACTCCTAGTACTATTAGTAGTAGTATCACCGTTATTATTTCTTTGGCAATAATGATGATTGCTGGCATGGCATTTCGGATACCAGTCAGCGTACGAGCTCTGTGCAGAATAACAGTAGCATCCTCTTCGGCACTGCTCGTACACAATCACTGTTTGTCGCATACTTCGATCGTAGTAGTTGTAGTAGTGCTGAACTGCGATAGTACGGTATTGCTAGTACTGCAGCAATAGAGTCGCGACTCCCGATACCTTACGACTCCCGGAGTTGTTTGATGAGGGGACCGCGGAACGAGAGTGTGTTGACTACTAAATTTCTGTACTTTATCAACGGGCAAAAGGGTTCCGGGCAATACTCACCCCGGAGTTTGCAACACCGAGGACCAAGAAGACGACGCGGGTTTTCTTGCTCCCGAGAGAAACCGTGGATGGATTCCACGCCCAGAATTTTCCGGCAAATCGCACAAAGGCTATTGATTGTGATTGGTGATGTCGACAAGAGTTTCGGTACTACTAGTTATGGACTACCTTGTTCTCTGTGTAGAACAGCTCACCGGTTGGAACGAAGGATACAACATCACAACTCTGTTTTGGATGCCATCCGCAGTCGCAAGCAAACACGCAAGCAAACAGAGGCCCAACGCAGCCATTCGACACTTGCTGGTAAGGCGCATAGCTCTCTGCTGCAGTCGAGTGTCTCGTTCAAAACCGTGTCTCGTTCCTGGAATACGACACAATGTAGCGCGCCCGTTGAGCTCCTTTCTTCCATCCGTGGGTTTCTTCGCCTTGCTTGGGTCTTTTTGCGTCCGGTTGGATGTTCGCTCGCTCGCTTGCTCTTTAAATACTTGCTTTTTTTTTGTTTGTTTGTTTGTTACTCTGTCACTCATTTTATGGATTTTCACTTGTTTTCTACTCATACAATGTCGTCGTCGTCGTCGTCGTTGTTGTTATGATGTTGTTGTTGTTGTTATGATGTTGGTGGTACGATGTGGTTCGATTCGGTCGTGATTTCCCAACTACGAAAAGTCCCGATCCGGAAAGAGCTGTGGTGCCACCAGCGTCCAGGCGTACAATCCCAGCGCTAGCCACTGGGAAACTCCCAGGATGGCCATGTTGACCTTCCCGACGGTAGGATTGGCCGCGTTGTGCGTCTCCTCGTCCATCTGGGTGTGCAAGGTCCCCCACCCCGTCAGGATCATAGCCACGTAGCACGAGACCAACGCCAGCACCACGTTGAGCTTCCAGAGATGGCCCAGGGAGGACGACTCGCGCTGCGTCGTGACGGTTCCGGACGTCGCCTCCTCCTCCCCGTCGACCAGCGGAACATCCAGGTCCAGTTCCGGGGGGGGCTCGGTTCCGGCGGAAGGCGTCACCGCCCGGGCCGACTGGAGGCTCTCGGCATTGATGAGCCGGGGCTCGGCCGACCAGGACCAGCCGGTCCAGACCAGCGAGACGGTGGTCAGCAACAGGCCGATTGTGATCCCCCACACGTCGTTGGTTCCGAGACGGGGATTGCAGTCGCCGCTGGGGTTCTTGCTGACAATCGAAAAGGCCAGATAGACTGCGTAGAGCGAAATGACACCGCTCGTCAGGAGGGATCCCTCCGCCGTTCCGAGGAGCTGGAGGGCCGTGACCCCCACAATGCCCAGGAGCGTCAGGGTGATCACCCAGGTGTTTCCCGAACAGCCCTCCACGCCAGTGTAATCCCTGTACAAGAACCCAATGGTCACCAGGCAGGTGGTGTACAACGCCACGCAGACCCCGACGATCGCGTGGAGCCACCCGCTGCCGCTCCCAAAGGACAGGCGATCGCTCTCGTTGGCCTTTTCGACCCAGTCGTCGTTCCAGTTGTAGGCCACGTCGATGAGAATGACCTGCTGGAGGACCACAAAGATTCCCGCCCCAAGCCGGGCCACCCACAGATAAAAGGACGAAAAGAGTGGGTCCGACGAAAGCACCAGGCTCACCAGCAGCGAGATCCCAAAGAGCGCGTACTTGGCCGGCCAGGCCTCCCGATTGAGGGTGGGAACAATTTTGGTGGCCACCGCGTTAGCCGCAAAAAACAGCGTGGACAACGCCGTCGGGCGGTAGACTCCGGCATTGCCCGCGCATTCCTCCAGGACGTCCATCGTGGCGTCCGGATTGGCTGCCACGCAAGGATCGTGCCAGGCCTCATAGACCCACTGCCCAAACGTGGGGGTCTTCCAGATCCAGTGAGATCTCGTCGCGATCGAGGGGCCGACGCTGTACTGAAACCACAACGACGTGGCAATGACTAAAGCCAGGAGTAGGACAGAGCGCTTGCGGCCGGTGGTTCCGACCGCGACGGTTCCAAAGCACGACTGGCAGAGGGAGTTTCCGGCCGTGCAGCAGCAGTAGACAGCGGCCATGGAGATTGCCTGGCCCATGTTTGCTGTTTTCTTGTTGTTGGATTGATTAGTACAGAGTTGTTGGAGTTGGGATGGTGTTGATGCTATACCTTCTAGTATAGTCGTATTGCTCTGGATGAGAGGACTGGTAAATGATAATGATACTAGTGTCTGCCTCCGGTAACATTAATGTCATCAACAAGCAACAAGTCGTGCTTTGAATGTTCTTGCTGTTTCGATTGATTCATTCATTCTTGCGTCAAAATAGGAAGGTGGTTTGTTCTAATGCACAAACTTGTACGGTACGAAAATAAATACCGTAAGTTACTTCGTACTTCGTACTACGTACCGTAACCTTACGGTGCAATAGAAAGAGTACGAGAACTGGTTCGAGTATTCGTATTCGTACTCGCTATGATTACGTGGGTCGCGTAAGGTTACGTACTGATACCCTGCAGTGCAACACGGAAAATTCGTATGTTTCACATACTTCGAGTAGGAAGTGGCAAGTACGGGTACCGTATATATTGTACCGGTACATATTACTCGTAGTAAGTACGAAGTATTAGCCAAAGAGGATAAATGAACGAATAAATTGATTTTAATCCGCTTCCGTTGGGTCGTGCGGGGGAGTTATCTACGGTTAAATACGTTAAGATATGTTTTTGAACATGCCATACATAAGGTACCATACATACCGGTATGTGACTCATACCGGTACTACGGTACCGGTACGTATGTTCAGGAGTTGGATATTGGACTACAGACAACAACATACGGTAATCTTACCTCAAAAGACCTACATAACGTATGATACGAACCTACCATAATCGTCCGACAAACGATGATGTGGATGACCACGAGAATATCCGTCTAGGACAGTAATCTTAGTTGATGACTCGGTCGAATGTGCCATTTCAGATGTCTCACCAATGCACAATCCAAAGAGATTCATGGCGATGTACCAATCACCACGATGGATGAACCAGATGTCCTCGTTTCACAAACAAAGACCATTTGAGGCACATCATAACAGGCGTTGGTTCATTCTGTGGATATGTCTGCAGGACTGGCTCTACTAGTACTGCAGCGATTCATTAGCTCCAACCAACCATATGACAGATTTGCTCTCTCGCAACATTATTTCTACCCTTGCATAATTTCTTAACCAGCAACGTATGCAAGCTGCAGTGCAGGAAAACAAGCCTGCTGGTAGTTTCGATATGGGTCGAGCATCTTTTTCGTACAGAATTTATCTCCAGCACCGACCTTCCCTTGCCTTGTCTTGCCTTTGATCACTATCGGTGAGCAAGTAGGTCGTTTCAAAAAAAAAACTTGAGTACAGTTTATTTACTATTCTTTTATAATAGATTGCTTAGAATAGATATGTTTTTTACACAGTTTCGTGCGTGGCGGCACCGGCGGTGTCGCGAGTCTCGTTGACATTCGCCTCTACGGCTTCGGTTCCGTCCTGCTCCTCCTCGTCGTCCTTTTCAGCCTCCAGGATACGGTCGAGTTCCTTCTTGGCGTAATAGGACGTCACGCCGATCGCCAGGAAGCCAAACAAGATCCCGATCGCCAGCACAACCGACGTGACCACCTTGTTCCTGCCGTCGTCGCCGTTTTCGCTGTTTTCGTCGCCTTCCCCGCCGATTTCTGCCAGGCTCCCGGCGGACGCCCCCAAAAAGACGTAGACGACCGTCCCGGGGAGCATCGCGAAACAGGCCAGCCCGTAGTCCCTGAGCCGAACGGCGGTCACCCCCGCCAGGTAGTTGAGCGCATTGAAGGGAACGATCGGGGACAGCCTCAGCAGGACCATGATCTTGAGTCCGTTCGTCTCCAGGGCCGCGTCCAGGGCCTCAAAGACCGGGTGCTTCGTGCGAAGGCGGGTTGTGACGGCCTCCCGAAAGAGGTACCGGGCAACCAAAAAGGCCAGGATGGCTCCGACCGACGCCCCGACAAAGACGGCCCCCGTGCCCAGCGCCACGCCCCTGCCGAGCGAGTTCAGAGCCGACGAAAAGACAAAGCCGGCGCCCAGCGTCAGGACGGACCCCGGAACAAAGGCCACCGTGGCGACAATGTACACCAGGACAAAGCCCAACATTCCCAGCCAGACGTGGTCCTCGATCCATTCCAGAAAGGCCAGGATGGCATTCGGGACGTGCCGATTCGTCGCGGCATCGACCGCGACATAGACAATGAGTCCAAGGACCAGCAAGCCGACCAACACTTTTTTGTAGCAGGCCGCGCGGCTATTGGTGTCGTTACTGTCGTTGTTGCTGGCAGCGGGTTCGATAGAAGAGTCGTTCTTGTCGCCGAATGCGGCGGCGGTTGGTGGTGTTGACACTTGTCGCGCTCCGTCGTGTGTAGGATCCGACAGGGTTCCGTAGTCCATATCGGGATCGCTGGTGTAATTGTTGTCGGTGTTTTCTGTCTCGAGTGGAATGGTCATGTTGGTGATTTCAATTCGTCAGAAGTGTGTGACAGAATAATGGTATTGTCGTTGGGAGATTTTGTGAAACAAGAATAGGTTGTTCTTTGGTTTTGCTGTAAGCTGTCTTTCGCAAATGCGGATTTCTGATTTATGGGAGACAGAAGAGGAGCTTCCAATGCAATGGCGTTTATTGCATGTCCGTAGTAGCTTCGTCTCGAGCTTGTGGAGACTTCTTTGAGAGAGAAACAGATGTAGTCTTGGTTGAATGGTATGTGTAATTACTCCCTCTTTCCTTCGTCGATGCAAAGAAAGACCAATGTTGTACGAAGTACCATGGTATGCACGAATGGATTGCTCTTTGGAGGTACTGTATGATTTTCTACGAAGGCAGAAAATCTTCTCTCATGTGCATGATGAGCTGCAAGGAAAAAATGGCAAGACTGAAAACCATGATTACAATCGGCCGAATCGTGATTGAAAGAACATTCCAAACGGGAATAAAACAGTTGAAGTGAAATTAGCATATCTTAGTGTACATGTGAAAGAAGAAGAAGATTTTAGTAAAAGAGAGAACCCCAGATGGATCGACTCTAAGTCATAATTTAAGAAAACTCTTTATTATCGACCTAATTCCCTCACATAGTAGTTGAATCTACTGAAATTCACCGTTGGTTATGAGCCCAAGCTAACTCCTTTACATTACCTCCTAAAGCGTTAACAACAAAGCGAATGGATATCGAAGCGGAACTACAACCCAATCCATCGTCGCAACACCGAACACAAACAGAACTGAACCCATTTACCTTCCATTACGAAGAGGAAGTAATTTTCGAACAAAACCGAGGATCCGTCCCTGAAAGAATGACAACCGATACTACCACTGAGAACTCCGAAACTGGCCCCGAAGGCCCGAAGTATGTTCTCAACGGCATTGAGATCAAGATAGCCCCAAAGGCGACGAAGAAAGTAACGAACTCTGCCTTCTACACCAAAGCCTATCGACAAGGGCTTAACGAAAGTGATAAGATGGACTTGCTCAAACGCATAGAATCGAAACAACAACAGCCTTTCCACTCGATCACCATCTCAAAGAATGACCCTGAGAAACTGACTAACACCCACTCCATCAGCAAACTACTTGACGAGAACCGACGAAACCTCGCTAAGTACGACTTACTCGATGTCTTCACAATTATCATCCCTGAAGACAGAGCCTTCGACGAGTTTGAAGACAATCCTCACTATGGGAGACTAAAAACTGATTCCGATGGAAACCCACTTAAATATGACCTCTTCCAAAGTTACCTCCAAGTAACTCCTGAACAAGTAGCCCGATCCTCGCAATACTACTCCGAATTCATTCCAAGCGAACACCTAATGCAGGAAAACTTGACTTGGTCCTTCGCCTACTACGAAAAGAACGTGGACAAAGAACTCTACAGCGCCATACACTCAAAATGGATGGAGTTTAGCCCAGCCGAACAAGGAGGTCCCTTGTTCCTCAAGCTCCTCCTAGATGAAGTGAGCACCACAGGAGAGGCCAGCCTCAAGGCACTAATCCACATTCTTGAAACCTACAAGATCAAAACCGACTGTCGCGGAGAGGACATCACCAAAGTGGTAGACATCTTTAAAGCCATCTTCAACAGTATCAAGGAGCTAAAACGCGGAAGCGATCTCCCAGAAGACTCAGTAAGCAACCTCCTCCGGGTGTTCGGTACCACTAGTGTGGACGCCTTCAACAGGCAGTTTGAAGCCATGGAGGATCAACGGAAAGCCGCTGCAATACACACGCGCCTAAACCCGAACTACCCCCAAGCCATGCGCAACACTGGGGCACAAGTCTTGGTAAATGACATGGAGTCCGCCAAATATATATTGGAGTATGCCAATGCTGCCTACAAGGATCTAACCAAAGACGGAAAGTGGGATGAGGTACTACAGAAAGCTCCAAGCAAATCCACTTTTGTGGCGAGCAGTACTCAATCCATAGTACCAAACGCCCAGCCAACAGAATTCTGCCAACCGGTGGGAGGCAGACCTCCAGCCACAACTCGAATGGCGTGGCCTAGTGGAGTTTGCTTCAACTGTGGAAAGGAAGATCACCTTGTCAAGGACTGCCCAGAGCCGAAGGATCCGGAAAGGATCAATCGGAACAGGGCCAAACACCCAAACGGCAGCAAAGGAAGGCGAATCCCCTACAAGTGGAGACCCCCAGAGCCGGGAGAGAATGGGAAAAGGATAGTGAATGGCAGACCGTACACCTATGATCCGGACGCTGGACTCAACGGTAGATGGATCCCCGACCAAACTCCAGAAAGCGGAATCGCAAACAGTGGAAACACTATTAACGTGCCCAACTCCACTGTCAACATGGCGCAATTGGGGATACCAGCTCAAATCGCCAGCTCCGGCTCGATCGCCAGTACGGCAATGACAGGACCCACTGCCATGTACTATGATGACAAGGCCGACCCAGCAGTGCAACGGCTACAACTAATGGCAATCCTCCAGCACTGCAATGAAAAGATGGAAAGTTTGTGACTGGCATGGTGTGGTATCTGTTGGGAACAGTGGATCAAAGTGTGGTTCTGTCTCAGCGTCTTTGACGCGACAGTACTAATCCCTACGGTGCAATTTGTCATTCGCGCAATCACCAACCTCACCTTCGACTACCTGATAAACCCAATTCAACAGAACATCTCTGCAGACTGTCTCTATCCAATTGTGGCAGTATCAAGCCTTCCCTCACTACTGATCCATACCGGATGCCACACCCTGTATCACCAACTTAAACGACTCCGAGGAACATCAATAGTTCCGAACCACCGAAAATGCCGCAACCATCGAATTCGCAGCCTATATGCGTACAGGCAAGCAAACGAAGGAATAATCCACCATCAAAAACGAGGCCTTGAGTATCTGCTCTCGCCAACAAGCAGCCCAGCGCCTGGACCTCGTCGAAATCGACGCTACTATGATCTGCACAATCTAAATGAACCAACTTCAAACCAATTCGAGCGCGAGGTGACTGAGCCTACCTTCATTGACTCATGGACAAAAACGGAAGCCGACCCAAGGGTGGCGACATTGTTCACCAAGGAAGAACTACAGTCCTACATGAGCACAATAGATCCCCTTCAACACTATCGGCGGATCAAGGATGCAGTCACCTTTGTCATGCCTCAACGCTTCATCCGCTTGGCTGCTGACAGTCCACAATATCAAGCCATACTGCTCCAGGCCCGGTCTCTTCGTGAGACCATATGTGCTTATAACCCTAATCTTCAGTTGCCATTACAACATCCAGTTATTTACACCTCCACTCGCCAGAATGAGCCACCAATCATCATTGACACAGGAGCATCAAGCTCCATCACTCCACTGGAACAGGACTTTCTCCAAAAGCCCATCAGTCCCGATGCCCCAAGCGTCAAAGGACTCACTGGAGATGTGGCTAGTGTCAGTGGAGAGGGACTAGTTCAATGGGATATCGAAGACATGAATGGAGTGCGAGCCACTATCGAGACTGAGGCCTACTACATACCGGAAGCAACTGTTAGGTTATTCTCCCCCCAAGGATACATCGAATATCAGCAGGCAGTGGCAGGTGCCACCTGTTCCCTCACTCTTGACCCAGGGGGTGCAGCGCTACAATTGCGCAATGGAACGATTCTTCGATTTCCAATGGAGCGAGGCAGTAATCTCCCTGTCATGCTAACACATCGCGCACTGCACCCTCGCGATCATAAGCGAGCCAGACAGAGGCAGAAGCAACAACGACACTCGCCAGTTAGCGATCGGTTTGTCAATTACGCTCGGTACCTCTGCTCAGCAGCGGCAATTGCGATTGATCGCGCAACCACATTCAGTTACTTAGGAGTATCAGCGATGCCTACCGAAGTTAATCAGGTGAACCCTATCCTACAGAACAACAACTGGAATCTAACGGTTGAGCAGCGAGAGCTCCTCCTTTGGCATCATCGACTCGGACATATCAACTTTGGACATGTCCAAGCGCTCCTCGCCAAATCCCAAGTAAACAAGACCCGTCTTATCCAACCTTCTAACAACAAGAGCTCTCACTGTCCAACTCCTCTCTGTGAAGCCTGTCAGTATGCTAAACAAAAGCGCGTTACTCCGCCCTCTCAACGCTCCCACTCCATCGTTGAAAACGAGGGCAAGTCATCAGTGAATGTAGTACAACCAGGGCAACGCGTGTCAGTTGATCTTTACCAGAGCTCTATCAAAGGGAGACTCCCTGGTACTTACGGGAAAGAAAAGCCGGATCAACAGTACACGTGTGGTGCGCTCTTTGTGGATCATGCCACTCGCCTGGTTCACCACACTCATCAGTGCACCACCACAGCTGCCGAAACAGTGAAATCTAAACACAACTTCGAACGCTTTTGTATTGCCCACGGGGTAACCATCGCTGAGTATGCCGCTGATAATCATCCCTTTCAGTCTGCTGATTGGGTCGATGACTGTACCATTAAGGGACAAAGGCGCTTTCTTTCCGGCGTAGGCGCTCACCATCAAAATCGTGCTGAGCGCAGCATACAAACTATTTTCTTCATGGCTCGTGCCTTATTGCTCCATTTTGCCATCCACTGGCCGCAACAAGCTGAAGCTAATCTCTGGCCCTTTGCTGTTGATCATGCAATCTACTTATGGAATAATACCCCTCGACCGGACCTGCGCCTCTCGCCTCTTGAACTCTTCACTGGTACCGCCTATCGTAACCATGCTCACCTGCAACGCCTTCACGTCTTCGGTTGTCCCGTCTACGTCCTTGACCCTCGACTACAAGATGGTAAGAAGATTCCAAAGTGGGAACGCCGCAGTCGCCAGGGTATTTACCTTGGAGTCAGCCCTCATCACTCCACGACCGTGCACCTCATCCTCAATCCTGCGACCGGCAAGATCACTCCCCAATACCACGTGGTCTTCGATGATACCTTCTCAACTGTCTACTCCAACGGCACCTTCTCGGATGATGTTTGGCATTCCCTTGTACTTTCAAACTCGGAACGCCACCCTGACAGTGCGACAGCGCCTGATATCGTTCCGTTTGCGCCAGCTTCCACTTCGGCCTCTCCCGATGCTTCGGCCGTGTCCGCTGCCGCGAGGGAGATTACCACCTCATCAGGCCCTCCTACCTCTTTCTCCTCTCCTGAGGGAGCCCCCTTGTCCTCGGAGGGAGTCTCCCCGCCTTCTGTGAGCACCCCTTCGCCTCCAGAGGACGCCTCCCTGTCTTCCGAGGGAGTCCCCTCGTCTTCAGAGGGAGCCTCCTTGCGTTCAGAGGGAGCTCCACTTACCACATCTTCCTCGGACCTCCAAGCTACTAATCATGCCCATGAGCAACCAAGTCCCCTTGATAGTGAGCCCTCTTCCCCAGGTTCCCCTGCAGATCCTGTCAGCAACTCCTCACCAATGCCGCTTCGACGCTCCACGCGATCACGCCGACCTGTCCAACGGCTCAACCTCTTCACACCGCGCGACCATCAGCGTGACCTTATTGGCCTAATGTTGGACCAGCGACCAAACCCATCCGGCTCTAGGCAAATCAACTTTCGTGGGACTGACCGGCCTCCTCGCATTCCTTACTCCAAACTAAACCAACAGTATCTAGCAACCATTCAATGGAACTCACTACAGAAACTCTGCGGATCCAGTTTAACCACCATCAACAGCTTTATTGCAGAACACCAACTCAACAGCAACAATGGTCTTCTGAACTATCTAAACCCTGCCGCGTTCGCAACAATGGCTAACAAGGAAGACAACCCAACCCTTCCAGAAGCGATGGCCAGTCCGGAGGCAGCTGGATTCGTAAAAGCAATGGAAATAGAGATTCAAACCCTGATCGACCTAAATGTCTTTGACATAGTGGAGCGCCCCACTAACCAAAAGGTGATCTCAGGTGTATGGGCGCTACGTCGCAAACGATATCCAGACGGATCAGTGAAGAAACTCAAGGCACGGTACTGCGCAAGAGGCTTCGAGCAAGAAAAGGGAGTGGATTATTTTGAAACGTTCGCACCAGTCGTAATGTGGATCACCGTACGGCTGCTGCTGATCATGAGCATTATCATGGATTTGGAGACCAAACAGATTGACTACACAGCTGCATTTGTTCACGCAAAGATCGATTGTTTAGTCTACGTCGAGATGCCAGCAGGCTTTGCAATTCCAGGAATGGTCTGGCGGTTGAACAAGAGTCTGTATGGGTTAGCTCAAAGTCCAAGGAATTTCTTCCTACACACACGAGACCAACTCGTAGAGAAATTTGGTTTCAAGCAGTCAGATGCAGACCCATGCCTCTTCGTCTCGGACGATGTCATTTGCCTTATTTATGTAGACGACGCCTTATTATTCTACAAAGATGTTGAGGCGATGGACAAGCTGACACAGAAAATTAAGGACGCAAAGGTCCCCTTTCGTGAGGAGGAGGATGTTGCTGGATTCCTAGGTGTACTTATCGATCGACGAGAGGACGGAACCATTCACCTTACCCAAAAAGGACTGGCTGAAACCATCGTGGACAGTCTACACTTAAACGACAAGTCGATCACACCATTGGGAACGCCGTGCACAAGCTACCTGCCGATAGATGCGAATGGCGAAGCTGCGCACAGAGAGTTTAACTATGCCTCCATAGTTGGACAGTTGAATTACTTAGCAGGACACTCCCGATGCGACATAGCTATGGCCACATCACAGGTTGCGCGCTATGTTCACTCTCCAAAGCGATCCCATGAACTGGCGCTCATACAGATTGGACGGTATCTGAAGGGAACACTAGACAAAGGATTGATCCTCAAGCCAAGCGTTACTGGGTCACTTGATCTGGATATCTATGTAGACGCAGCATTTGCTTGTGGCTGGGGAACCGAAGACTGTACCAACCCTGAGTCAGTAAAGTCGCGAACAGGATACATCATAGAGATTGCTGGATGTCCAGTCTTGTGGATATCAAAGCTACAGTCGACCATAGCAACCAGCACAATGGAGTCAGAGTACACAGCACTCTCGATGGCTCTGCGAGCAGCGATACCAATGCTCGACGTATTTAAATCAGTCCTCCAAGGGCTCCAATACAGTAACACACAAAGAATCACCTTTAAAGCAACGGTCCACGAGGACAACCAAGGTGCCCTCATCCTGGCAAAGCTAGAACCAGGCAGACACACAGTAAGATCGAAGTTCTATGCTCTCCGACTACACTGGTTTCGATCCTGGATTAAAGCCAGACAAATCCAATTGGAGTTTGTCGATACAGCAAAGCAGAAGGCAGATTTCCTAACAAAACCCTTATCGCCGAAACAACTAGAGAGCAATCGCAAGCTTTCAATGGGATGGTAGCCATGCCTAAGGAAGCAGCGATTGCGAGGGAGAATCGGCCGAATCGTGATTGAAAGAACATTCCAAACGGGAATAAAACAGTTGAAGTGAAATTAGCATATCTTAGTGTACATGTGAAAGAAGAAGAAGATTTTAGTAAAAGAGAGAACCCCAGATGGATCGACTCTAAGTCATAATTTAAGAAAACTCTTTATTATCGACCTAATTCCCTCACATAGTAGTTGAATCTACTGAAATTCACCGTTATTACTACGGAATTCCTATCAGCTGTCCCCCGGCTTCCGTAGAAACGAGTAGTTGGGGATGTAGAACCAAGGGACAGCTGATAGGAATTTTGTACTTCGTAGTACATAAGACTTACTAGAAGTAATCTTACGGTAAGGCTTAACCCTAGTGTACTTCATCATTACGAAGTAAATCCCAATTATTGCTCAGGCTGGAACATGGTTGATTTTTAGTTTTTGAAGGATTTTTGAAATTCCCGGTCCTCCCCCCCTCGCTAAAAATATGAGAATCACGCGCAGTGCGCGATTTGAGAAATTATTTTTAAAAAAATTATTTCCCGGAGTACCCAAACTGGTGTCTACTGGTGTCGACTGGTGTCGACTGGTGTCAACTGGTGTCAACTGGTGTCGACTGGTGTCGTCTGGTGTCATCTGGTGTCGACTGGTGTCGTCTGGTGTCGTCTGGTGTCGTCTGGTGTCATGACGAACATACGAATGTACAAGCAGTATGTTCGTCTATTCATACGTTGGTACAATCGGTTATTCGTATGATGTTCATACGTTCGTCTATTCATACGTTGGTACAATCGTTTATTCTTATGATTGTATGTTCGTCTGTTGTCTGTTCGTCTTATGTTTGTCTGTTCTTCTGTACGATCGTGTGAACAAACGAACAGACGAACAAACTATGAACAGACGAGCAGACGAACAGACGAACAGACGAACATACGATCATTATTTGAACAGACGAACATATAAGGATACGAACAGACGAACGTATGAAGTATGAAGACCGGTGTTCGATCGTACGAACAGACCAACATACCGTACCATCGTATGAACAGACGAACAGAAGAACAAACGAACATACAATCATATGAACATACGAACATACGAACATACGAACACCGTTGTCTACTGGTGTCTACTGGTGTCTACTGGTGTCTACTGGTGTCTACTGGTGTCGACTGGTGTCTACTGGTGTCGACTGGTGTCAACTGGTGTCAACTGGTGTCAACTGGTGTCAACTGGTGTCAACTGGTGTCGACTGGTGTCGACTGGTGTCGCAGGGGGTTTCGAGAATTTAATTTTTATTTTCAAATTTTCGTCGCGCGCGGAGAGATTGGATCATGCGCGATTTTTGGGATGATCGAAGAATTTAATATCTACGAAGTAATTTTTTTTCCAAAAAATCAACCATGTTCCTGTCAACAATTTTTGTCAACACTCTCGAAAGGAAACTACCGTATTACACTAAGGTCTTACTTTACTGTAATTTACCGTATGTCCCCTTTCTCAGCGGAATGATAAACTAGTAGGAAGTAACCTTAGGATTGTAACCTTGCTGTTAAGGCTAGCTTGTACGTAAGGTACACCAATCAAAAAAGAGAAGGAAACTGTGGTCGCATCCGCGATCACTGTGTTTGATGTTGGTTCGTCAATTTTGAAAAAAACACCTCTGAATTTTTCTCTATTGTTGCCTGAGCAAAACCGTAAGTGTCTGGTAATAGGTGGCCTTAATTACTACGAAGTACTTCTACTTCCATTTTCTTTCTTTGGCACACCGCGTCCCCTCGCATGAGGTTTCTTATTGTACTAGTGAACTTCATTGGAAACGTATCATGTTTAACTGTCGCTTCAACTTGAAGAATCAATCTCAAGGCACCAGCATGCAATCCCGAAGCAGCCAAACAGGAGCAACAAGCGGTTCTGCGCGACGGCGCGACGAAGCAGTAACCTTAGTAGTGGGAAGCAAATCGTAATCATTTTGGGTGAACTTTGCGACGGCTGGGGGAATGGATCGTTTCTTGGGAAGATGGTACCAATATCCTGGCTTGGCTGTGCTACTACCGTAGTGCAGTGGCAAGGTGGTGGGAATAGTGATGGACTAGGTTGCTGCTAGGACCTAGAGTAGTAATACGAAGTACATGTACGGTACGTTAGAGAATAAATGTGTTATACTAGTACTAGTACTAAACACGGCCCGTGCTCCTCGTTGTTGCCGTAGGGCTTGGTCAGCCATGCCTTCCAAGAATAGGTGAGCAGATAAGAAAATCTCTTAACTACCCCTACAACTTCTTGCTTGAGCAGAACAGTGTATTTGTATAGGGTTTTAGTGAGTGCGAACAAAACCTTGTTCGGTCTCGCCTCGTGCATGCTGCTTGCTAAATAGCACTCCTATTATTTTGAATACCTCCTGCTGCTGGTGGTGTAACCTCGTATCGTAGTTCAAGCTCTTGTTGGGACGGACGATGCGTTCTTCTTCTCAATCGAGTATCTCCAGAAGCCAGTGCGGTGTAGAGCGGCGGGTTTGTCTCCCAAGTGCATGCTGCTTTGGTCTATCTTGGGTCTCTCTTCTCCTGGGTTTGAAGTTGCCATTGGGTTTGAAGTTGCGATCGGAATGATTAGCCCGCAACAAGATCAAGTTGCAGTTGTTTACCGTATCAAAAATACTTAATGAATCGCGCGAGAATTTCCGTACGAAATTTGGATTCCAAAAATTCCTTTCTTTCTCTAAAATCAAATTGTATGATTTCAACCAATACCTCGTGTTCCACAGGGGTTCCAACCGCAAGAACGATTTTGTGACAGTGACATGATTCAGACATCGTTTTGATGATAACCTGATACTGTTATGTATTCTTTATTTTTATTCTTTTGTTGTACACGTACCGTATTATATTTATGATGATGTATTATTTATTTTTACGTCATTCTTGGTTGCGTTTCGTATTCACTCACACCCAAGTTTACGATTCCGATGTTTGTAACTATGCGTGGAAGGAGGATCGAAAAAAAGTGATCACAATGGCATGTCGTATTCCACTTCAACCATAGCGAGTAGTTCGGAGAATACCAATTGGCTTACTGAACGTGAATCTGTAAACATAGATGCAAACGAATATTGCTTGTAGACGGGGAGAAAGTAGATGTTAAAATGTAGGATGGTTTGTGTGTGGCCGGTTGGTAAAGCAAACATGTATTTAGTAACATGCAGTTATTATTGTACCATATTTTTATTGAGGGAGAGAGAGTGTGTGAATGAAATGAGGGAATATTGTTTTACATCTGAAAGGCGGATCAATGGTTTTCTCAAAATCCAAATAGGCAAAAAACATGTGAAAAAATAAAGTGATTTCAAGCCAGATACAGCCATGACGAATGGCTTGGAGCAAGTTTCCTAGCCATTCAGTTTAGTGGCGACGAAAACGTAGGTTTTCGTTCCAAAAAGTGCTTGGTTCGTATGTACACAGGATTGATGGAATATGATTTGTTCGCTCGTTAAAATCGTTGGTTCGGTTCGATCCATGGATCAGTTAATGAGGCTGTGAATCCTTGGCAACAACGCTGGGCATCAGCGTCTTGTTGTTTTCCAAGAGCGACAGTTGCAACCCTTTGGGCAAACCCCTCTTGTTAGAGCTAACGGAAAGAGCAGGGGAAGTTCTGGGTGTCTTGGTGATGGTATTGGTCAGAAACGACTGTTTCGAGTCGAGTGATGCCCTTCTGAATCTTTGCTGCAACGCCGGCGTGGATGGTGAAGGTAAATGTGGCAATGATGAATGCAATCGTTCTTGGATGTCGACCGAGACCTTCCTTCGGGGAAGCGATGGCGGGGTCACGGTGGGATTCTCCGATGATGATACCACCTCAAGGCGAAGACTGTCTTCTCGAGCGAATTCATCTTGGCCACGACGGCCCCCCCGACGGCGCTGCCGACCACGGCGGCTGCTGAAGCTTGTGTTGCCACTGCTGGTGGTTGGTTTGGTTCGAACCGTTGACACGGACGACCCCTTGGTGGCAATCTCAACAATCTCCTCATTGCATTGCCGTGCGGCAGGAGGATACAGGGGCATAGCGATTGAAGACATGGCGGCTTTGCGGGAAACTCTGCTGCCCCATTGGGCGTCGATGGTCATTGTTTCGTTCGAACAGGGAGAGTCACGAAAGGATCGCGTTGATTGTAACAACCGCATGCTGCCTTCGAGAGAGGAGTGGTCCAGGTTGGACGAGGAAGAGGCCTCCCATCTCAGGCTTCCGGTTGACAAGAGAGGTTCCGATTTGCGTTGTGGCAGTGTTGGAAGCTCTTGCAGAGATTCGTCGTCGTCGGAGCCAGTCTCGTATAAAGGAAGGGAGTGTGCATCTGCACCCGAGGTTGCCAGCGAGATTTCACCTTCCTCGCCACTATCATCTTCCACGGATGATATGGTGCACGCATCGTCATCCGTGGAGTGATGGATGCTCATAGTTAAGAGGGCGTTCCGAATCAACATCGGCGTGTCGTTGGAAATAGAAGGGGCGAGGATGGAGTCGGAATCACGGGACAGCCTTCGGGTCGGACGATTCTCTCCCCGTTCCGGGAACGAGGAGGAATGCCAGCGCGAGACCGGAGCACGCTCATCGGTATCGGGACTATCGAGAGGACCAAAGACGGGAGGCTCGGTGACTCTTCTTGCAATGCAGGATGAACTTCTCTCATGTTTTGAGCTCACAAACGTAATATCTTTTGTAATCTCTTTCGGAACGCAAAACTTTCCGTTCTTGTTGAACTTGTTTCGATCCTTGATCTTGGCGCGAGCAGAATTCTTCATTGTATCCTTGCTCGGCCTGGGGGCCAGCTCCAAAGTCGCAGGAACATGGCGCGAGGACGGAGTTTGTGGCGTTAGCCCCGATGTGGACGAGAGCGAGCATGATGATGATGACAAAGAAGAGGAAAAGCTGTTGTTGTTGACGAGTGTACTGACTGTTCGATTGATCATCCGATCTGGATGATATGGAGGATCTTGTCGTCGTTCTTGGCTTGTTTCGATGGGTTTCATCCTGGATGCTGATTTTCTCGTTTGTGTCGGAAGAGCATTCCCCTTTTTGAAAGAACTTTTGATTGAGGGTGAAATTGTGGGCGCTGATGCAGTTATTTTATGTTGTCGGGGTGAGCGGACGGCAGACCACAAGATATGCTGTCAGATTTATGTGATGAAATCAGAGCCTGGTAACACACATAGGAATCGATAGTATTTCTGGTTACGTGTTAGAGAGACTTGCGAAACAATGTGTGAAATACCGGTTTGTTGCATATAAAAGAGGTCCCCAGTGAGGATTGAAACAAGCGCAATATGTCAGTTCGATCCAATACAATTTTCTAATCGTGGGACAGTAATCTTACGATACCGAAATGGAATTCATGTCACTTCCCAGTGGGGAGCATTATATTGGAACGGATTTACTGCCTAAATGCGTCAAATTGTGCCACGTCTCAAGATTTATGTAAAATTCGGTTAATTTTCAATCTGATCGAAAATGTTATTGGTAAGGGATGTTATACGAATACGTGGTACCCTGAAAATGACTTGGCACATTAAATCAGGTATCTGAATTATTTTATCATTCAATGTAACCGTTGGTAGCGTATTCGGAGATACTTCGTAATTACCTATGGGGAGAGGAACAGTTGAAAAAAAATCACGACCGTAGAAGAATGCGTAGCAGCTGATTGTGATCCAAGTATTTTGAGGGCTGTCGCGTACATTCCAATCAAGACAGCACAATAAGTAGTAATGTTTTGGGCATCAATGCGGACCAGTACCGTATTGACACACAGTACGATAGACTTTTAAAGATTGCAACGTACTTGAACGCGTTTGATAATCACGGTCTATCGAAAATAAAAGTAATCCATTCCGATTCATCCTTCTGGATATTTTTGCCCGATTCAGAATTCGTCTCTAGAATTCCCTACTATCTGTGGAGACCATTTCAACGGGAAAGAGCTTTAACTAAAAGCCACCAGCGAGTGTCCGATCGCTGTGCTGCTGACCTGCCAACAAGAAACTGTACTACTATCTGACATCACACCGCGCATCAACGACAGAACAAGATTACAGTATGTTCAAGAAACAAAAAAATTCGTCGCATCATTCGTTGGTGCATGGAATGCGCCGGCGATCTGGAACAAGAGAGGATCCAGCAGCAGTGTTGGCATCCTGTAGTAGTAAAGCTGTTAATACTAACGGCATTACTACTACTAGTAGTAGTAGTAATGGTAGTCGTAGTAGTAGTACTAGAGAGTAGAACAATGGACGAAGCAATGAGGGATACTACTACTACTACTACAAGTACTAGACTACTACTACTACTACTATTAGTACTAGTAGTTGCTTACAGCATTTCTGTTCTTTCAGTTCTGGGAGGGCAACTTGTGGAGGTGCAACAACACGGACCAGCAACGGGATGCTATGGTACATCGTTCATTCTTCAATACTCCTCCTACTGCTGTGCCTCCCCATTATGAAACCTTATTGCATCTGAATGTGAATAAAGGTTACAAAATAATGGTACTAATACTAGTAGTAGTAGTAATATGGTCATAAGAGGAGCTACTACTAGTAGTAGTAGGAATATGCATGTGCGTGGCAGGGAGGTTGGTGGTGCCAACTTTTACGGATCAATTTTTAAAGTAATGTATGAGAATACTATTAGAACAGAGCTAGTACTACTACTGGTAGTAGTACTAGTAGTACTACTAGCTAGGACAACAATAAGAGCACACGAGACGACAATGCTACTACTAGCAAAAGGCATACTACTAGTAATGATGAGCAGATGATGCTATGAAAATTAGCCTACTTTGTCATATTGTCGTTCTATGCGTCTACTGGTAGTAGTAGCAGGAGGAGGAGGAGTAAAGGGATGATTATGGATGCACTGCTGTTGGCAACAATTTTACTTCCAACTTCTTCACATGCTGGATGAATAACAAGTAATCCCTATTGCTACGAGTATTACTACCAGTAGTAGTACTAGTAGTAGTAACAATACTTGATTGAGACACTACTACCGGTACTTTGATTGCGCAGAATAGGATATCTCGCCATGTTGGATCAGGTGCTTCAAAGCTAGCGAGAGTGCAGCTAGACTCCAGCACTCTTGGGGGCACTAGTGGATACATTTTTTTATAAAACGTTACTTGTTCTGAATTTACCATTATACGGCGAGTATCTCCGATTCCCATTATCAGAAATGAAGCCTACGACACGTATTATTTTTTGACTTCAGAGGACTGGTGGTGCTGCGTTCTGCAAAACACATGTATAACGAATTACTAACTACTTGTAATAGTTTCCATCATCGAAGCACCAATTCTTCCACGCAACTGTCGAGCATTCTTACTACAAACCCGTACTCATTTGGAGACAAATCTCGCAGCTGTTTTTCCGCCAGAAATTGAAATCACGTACGATACTCCTTGCAAAGGGATAGTGCGAATTTAATTCATGGTACTAAGGGAGTATTCTTTTCGAGAAGTAAGGCTATTATTATGGAGGTGCCCGTGTTGAACTTGGGCAATGAACTAAGAATGGTATGCGAAAGTTGTGGTTGGCCTTTTTCGGATGAATGGATGTACGTTGATACAACAACGCAGTGTGTACCACGAGGAAACTAATGCTATAATTTCACTTGGATTCGCAAACAACAATAGTATACATACAACTGACCTACAGAGGAATACAACGAGTTACCGAAAACCATTGAACGGAGGGACGGATCTCGGCTCGCCACGGTGTTTGGTTTGTGGTAAACGCACTGGTGGGTAATGCAAACTCGATGTGAAAGAATGTTCGTTCCTTTCTTCGTATACAGTCATTTTTGTTCGTCACTTCATCGCAACAGACACTGAAAGTGTTTGTCACAAGATACGTGATGACTGCGAGTCCGTTCGAATTTTTTGCCTCGTTTCGTCTCTGGTGGTACGGAGCTTAGTAGAATGCCAGTGCTGTCGTTCCCAAAAGTCCCACTGTGATGGCCCACATCCCCGACCAGGAATTGGTGGAAAACGTCACAGTAGCCGACGACGGTTTTGACCTGGGATTCGAGCACGTGCAGTTGGCCCGGGCCTCCCCGAAGTAATCGGGATTGCGGCATCCCGCTGGAGTCTTGATGATTTCACGGGCAAATTCCTCCGCTTGTCGGCACGTCTTGACGAATTGACCGCCCTTTGTGTAGATGTAGTCGGGATTGGTCACATTTCCACCGTTTTCGCACAGAGTGCACTGGAAGATCTCCTTTTGCTCCTCGATTTCCGTTTCGTTCAGGCCGCCACAGCCGCAGAAAATGGACAGATCGGCGCCGGTTTCCAGGGGAAAGGCGGCGCACTCTTCTTCCGTTAGGAGCGAAAAAAGGTATTCGATACCCCGACAGTTCGCATTGCTGACCCAGGGATCGCCCTTGGCCGGCTTATTGGGCGGATTCCCGTCGGGACACAGCCAGCACTTTTGCTCCTGGCCGGGGCAACCGCAGTAATGACCAGCCCGCTGCAAAAAGGTGTCGGAACAATCCCCGTCCTTGAACATGGCAATTCTGGATTCGGCCTGGTACATGTAATCAAAACACGAATAGCCACCAACGAATTGTCCGGTTGGGACACGGTTGTCCATGTTGCCGAGCGTACCATCCTCGCAATAAGTGCAGTGATCCATGGGTGGCATGGGACAGCAGCCCATTTGATAGTGTTCTAACTGGATGTTCTTGCAGTCTGTGTCGGTATCGAAGAGGCCGTTTGTTCTGGCTGGCAATACGTCGCAGGGTGGTTCCTTTGTCATCATCTCCCTGTCTAGGGCGCAGGTTGTACACTGCGATGGGGTGTTTGCCCTAGAGGGCGTCATCACTGCGCCCAACAGCACCGTGACAAGGACAAAACCGCGAGGATGCATCATGATATTCTTTTTGGCAATGATACTGTTTCGAACGCGTTACGTTTTCTTTCTCTCTTTCGTTCGATTGTCAAGGCTTCGTTCTAGGTTCAGTTTCCTTCCTATCTCCCACCGATACTGATCGTTACGTGTTTGTGCGGAATTCCAATGACTCTCCACATGTACAAGTGTGTGGTTGGTTCTTCAGCCGTAATTGTTATGAAGTAGTAAGGTTATTATTTCGTACGAAGTACTTTGTATTTCACGAGTAGGTGGGATCACATCGGTGTCAGTTGAGAGATCTTGAATCATGGCAGGGCAACGACAAATTTGCGAAGTTTGAACTCACTTTCAGTCGTTGTTGGTTGAGGTTGTAAGCGGCATTTCGAGGTCATATGACCATCTAATACAGGGCTTATGTCTTGGTGAGTTCATCTCCGATGCACACGATTCAATCAATCCTGTATCAATCGACTCTATGGACTACTTGTACTTTTGTTTTGATGAGATTGATACGTACGAATTAAGTCTGTCCATCGTAAGTTGAGAGAAACCAAGTGCGTCATCACCGTCTCACATCGCATCACCGTGAAATTTTGGCACAAATGAAAGGCGGACAGAGCGTGTGCACGTAGACTGTGAAAAGCGCTTTGAAACAACGGGCGTACCGTACGATGATGACTGCTGGAAGTTGTGGTGGAACAACACACATCAACACATCATCGTTTCCATCAACGAGATATTTGGATGAGAACCGTTTCTTTCGTACTGCAGCTGACTAGCCTCTTCTGAAGTCGACCATTCCCTCTCCCCGGAACCATCACTATCTCCACCGAATAAAAATATTCACAGAATCAAAATATATTATACGATGAAGGTAGCCGGACTTATTCTTCTCGCTGGAGTGGTATCCACAGGTACGGTATTGAACGCAACGAGAGTGTAGAAGTAGAAAGAGTATGAATTGGGCGTTGGGTAGAATGGAATTCTGAGTGACGTAATGCTTGGAAGAGCGAACGACTGGAAACAAATAGGAGTTCGGGGAATTAGAGTTGCAAAATAGGAATGACATAGTTCTGCATGTTACTTTCGGTTGCATTAGTCTTGGTGGTATCATGAATTTTGGTGAATTAAGGATGGTGAACGAGCGTCGAAAGATTTGGAACAAATCAAGTATGCAGATACTTTTCGATGCGACCATTTCCGAGCGATGGATAGAAGCAAACACACAACAAGATACACCAAAACGTCTGAAGGAGGGATTCCACTTTTGCTGGTTTGAACGTTTCCGGAACAACCTTAGTGTACTACATTTCATTCTAGACGCACCAGAAGAAAGACCATGATAAAATTGGTTTCTTTCTTTTGGTGACTTCATGGCCCTTCGGAAGTTCATTCTATAGCCATCGCCCGTTCATTCCTTCCACATTTCGAACCAACAACTTTCTTGAACCGAACTCTTTTCCATTGTCGCAGCCCTCAGTCGTTGTCGACGCGGGATGTGAATCAATTCCATCGTCCCTAGGAGTTTTCTGTTGCGTTGCGAGACAATTTTGAACTCGATTCTTTCTCACCTACGTGTTGTTGTTCTCTAAACTATCGAATCAATTCTGATCAACCCGACAGATGCCTTCTCTTCCTTCACTGGAACCCGCCTCACAGCGGTTCCCACATCGACCACCAGCAACCTTTCCATGAAGCTTCACGACTGGAAGCGCCGAGCGGCCGATGAATCCGACATCAACGACGTTGAGAACTACGAATTCACTCTTGATTCTCTTCGCCCCGCTCCCGGATCCCGAAAGAAGAAGACACGCAAGGGACGAGGTATCTCCGCCGGACAGGGAGCCACCTGCGGTTTCGGTATGCGTGGACAAAAGTCCCGAAGTGGACGGACCCACACGACCGGGTTTCGAGGGAGGACAAAACCCTCTATACCGCCGATTGCCCAAGTTCCAAGGAAAGCCCCTCGGACCCGGACACACCAAGAAGGAATACAACTTGATCCAATTGGATTCCCTCAACGGTGTCGCTCCCGGAACTACCTGCAACTTCGAATCTTTGTTCGAAGCCAAGGCCGTCACCAAGTCCAAGCACTCCACCCACAAGGATCGTTGTTGGACGCGACGAGTTCACCGCCAAGGATATTACCGTTCAGGCCCACGCCTTCACCAAGTCGGCTCGTGCTGCCATTGAAGCCGCCGGGGGCAAGTGCGAGCTCCTCAAGCCTTCCACTGGAGAGGTTATTGCCGCATAAACTACGTACTCTTCTGATAACATAAAACGAAAAACTGAATGTATACTCTAATCCATCATACAATTTTCCAAATCAATTACATTGTTGTCTAATCAAGGATACTTGTATAGTTTAGATTGTTTGTTGTATCCCCATTGGGTTTGAATGTTGAGAGAATTCAAATTAGGAATACAAAAACCTCCAATAGTTTGTAGTTAGAGGAGTTGCGCTAATCGTTCATGGAGCAGTTGCATGAGCAGAAAATGTTAACTGAAACAAGATTCTAAAACACAGCATGTACTCAAATTCTTGTGTTGATCATGAAAAGGAAATAGATGTCAGCAGAGAGGGACCTTTGACCGAAGGATAGTACGTTTACTAGTGATGGAAACAAAATATATTATTTTTATTATTTCTTTCGTCGTGTCATCATGTGGGCGAGAAAGGAGTCGGATCGATACAATTATCATCTTAATTGGTAGAGTTAATCGAGTGCGAAATGCTCCAGTGGAAAAATTCTGTCCGAAGAACAAACACAGGTATGATGCCACCCCGGTGAAAGTTTGGGCGTTGCAAAATCTTCTACGAAGTTGTTGTCCAAAAACAGTTGCAACTATTCAATACGATAAAATAGTACAGCATTCGGAAACATCAACATTGGATACATTAGTAGTAATGGAGCAGGAATCACAGTGTCCATTGAGCAGAGAGGAGAATGTTGGGTAGTGCTTTGAAAACTAGAGTACCATACCTATCACATCGCAAGGAAGCAGAGAAAACAAAAGTTGGAAATCTGCCCGCGCTCCCGAATTTCACCAACACAAAGAGTATCTCTTCGCAGAGGATTTCGTTCAGCGCGTAGAAATACTGGTAGAGTCCCTTCTATTCCCAATATTCCTAACATCCCCAACATCATTATTTTCTGTTCTACTTTGGAGTTTCAGCCTGTCAATTCATAGGGTGATGGTTGCAAAGCAGCCCGAGTAGCGATTGATTTGCTAGAAAAACAAGCAGAAACGACTACTATAGTACACGCACTCAATCTCAATTGTTGTGGAACTGGAACGAGGCACAAAAGAACCGTTCGCCGCGAACCAAAATTTCTTGTAATTTGCGTTATACAAACCGCATCGATAGAACCATCCTGTGGCGATTGATTGATTCGAATGGCGACGATCCACAGGGAAGTCACCCACTCTAGGTAGCGCAAGAAGTCGGATCCACCGGCTATGCTCCAGCAAGTTCGTGATACGGATGGAACAGAACAACACGAGAGACCCATACTAATAAACAGCGACAAAAATTTGAAATGCGTTACCTCAAATGCCAAAACCTTGTGCTCCACAGTGCTCCATGTCATAACTACTGTGTGATTACAGTTTCAACAACAACTGGTCGTGTTTTTGTCTATTCCACGGTTTTCTACGTTCCTCGATTGCAATTTTGGAACTGGGAGCATTCCATCCTCCATCCTCCTGCACGGCGCTTCCTCTAACAACAACGGTTTTCCACCCCATGGATGGATTCGTTTCCGAGAAAGGAACTGTCGTTTGCAGCATCGTATCGAGTGGTTTTCTAACAGCATCGCTTATTTTCGTTTCGTTTCGAAACGAGCGCGCCAGGGACTTCTACTCTTGAACGAGCTACTCTTACATGCCACCGAGTTCCGGCCACTGCATCATGGTCGACGCCTGGTCCCAGAACATGTGTTCGAGCTTGCACCCCGTGGTGAAGTGGTGCTGCATCCGCCGAAAAGTGGCGTCCGCGGTTTCGCCTTCGGCTTCGCTTTCGGCGATCCGTTCGCACTCGGCATTGACCATTCCGATAAAGTCTTTGACTTCCTTTTCAAAATCGTCCCCCGCGTACATGTCGATCCAGGCGTCGTACTGCGGCTTGCGCTCGACCGTGTCCCCAAGATCGGTCCGGAGCTTGAGCATGACGTGGCCGACGTGCATGTAGACCCAAAAGCACGGGAGCAGGACCGCCAGTCCCTGTGCGTAGCTCTCGGTGGCCACGACGCGCTTCATGTAGGACGTGTACAGGAGGCAGTTGGGCATTTGCTTGGCTTCGTCCTGCGTATTTGACGAATCGTCAGGCGGGGCAATGTTCCACTGCTGGAAAAACGAATTGTGGAGTTCCAGCTCGCATTCCTCGGCACCCTTGGCAAAGTCGACGAGGCGGTGCGCGTCCTCGGGGGAGGGGGCCTTGGCGGCCACCCGGCGCAGGCAATCGGCAAAGTCTTTCAGATAGAGGGCATCCTGGACCACGTAATACTTAAAATTGGCTTCCTGTAGGGTTCCATCGACCATGGACACCAAGAAGGGATGTTTTTCGGTGACGGCAATCAGCGGGTAGGCTTCGTCCCAGAAGCTTTGTGCCGTCATTTTGCTTGTCGTGGTGGCGTTGCTGTCGCTCATCGTAAAGAAAGGCTGGACGGATAGAAGAATGATGATTACAATTATGTGATCTATCTGAACTATTTACACACGGTAAGCCTTACTCAACAAAATAAAAAACTACACAGTAGAGTTACATAATTCACCGATTGTGCCAATTGAACTGAGAAACTACGTTACGTACGTAAATCTTACTTGGTATTTTGTATCCGAGATGGCTCATGGGAGAAACAATCGCTGTCAGTTGTCTCCCGTCTTGGTAGTAATAAAATTCGGATACTACGAGTCCGATAACAATTGAGACTGGTCGAGTATTGAGCCAAAAATGAACTGAATATTCCCAAACCAAAACGGAACGCACCTGGAAGGTGAAAAAAAATTATTCTGTAGTTAACAAATTGTTATAACCTCTTAAAGTAAGCTGTTTTGTTAGTGAAAACCTGTTGTTTGAGTGCCTTACTAAACTCTTAAAAAATCACTTTTTTTGACACCACAGTTCTTGGCATCACAACAACGAGAACACATACCGAACAACTTGACCATGGTGAGTCCGGCAGATACCAGAGCCAAAGCGCGTTGCAAACTGCAACTTAGCAGGGAGTTAGGGCAACAGGCGGGGCAGGAGAGGCCTCATCATAAAAGAGGAGGAGCTCAGGGATATCCAGGCGGCGTCAAGAGATACTGAGGAGCAGCAAGCAGCAACGCATCGACCATACAGGGGGGGAACAGCAGCAGCAAAGCGTCGATATACAGGGGACAGCAAGCAGCAGCAACGCGTCAAGCAGCAACGCGTCGATATAATACAGGGGGGGACAGCAAGCAGCAAAGCGCTGATAATACAAGGGGGGGGACAGCAAGCAGCAGCAACGCGTCGGTATAATACAGAGGGGACAGCAAGCAGCAGCAGCAATTGGTTCATTCAATTGGAAGTTTGCGCACTGCAGATACAGTGAAGAAGATGGTACTTACGAGGGAGTCGCTATACTCGACAATCCGGATGCTGATCCACCAGCATGGGGACCACTTGGTCCCCGGATCCACGAGCGCCACCATGGTCGATTTCGATTCCCACCATTGTCAATTGTCGCGTCTCCACCAGTTAGTGGTAGGAACCATCCATGACGACGACGTCGACGTTTGCGACGACAACGAATCGCTGCTGCTCGCTACCCCGACTCCGACTCGGGCACGCACTCGGTCTCCCGTTCCCGCGCACCGATCGACGACGACGCCGGCGGCGGCAACCGCAACAAGGGGCTCGTCCGCCTTTGCGAGCGGGGAAACGCGTCGATAATACAGGGGGGACAGCAAGCAGCAACAAGCAGCAACGTGTCAATAATACAGGGGACAGCAAACAGCAACGCGTCGATAATACAGGGACAGCAATGCGTTGATATACGGCGAACGACGGGAGAGCTCACTGCGGATACAGCGAGGATGGTATCTACCCCGGCGTTGTAAAAGAGCGCTGAGCGCCATTGTCGATTGTCGCGTCTCCACCAGAAGATTGTCGCGTCTCCACCAGCGTCTCCACCATTGTCGATTGTCGATTGTCGATTGTCGATTTTGGTTGTATTTCTTAGTGGTAGTTTAGATTTGCTTTTGCAGAGTTGCAAAAATAGAAATAATGAATTAGAGTTGCTCCAGTTTGCTCCAGTTTGCTCTAGTTGCTTCGAAATAGGTTTTCGATTGTACCCAATAGCGCCGGCTGTCGATCACTCCCACGTCTTAAGTATCGAACACTTGTGGGAATCGATTATATCCATCTCCATTGGTGGATATCGAACATAGGTACAATAGAAAACCTTGAACGTCCAGATGGTGGGATTGAAGTCGACCGGCGCCGCAACGTATAGAAGAACTGATGGGATTGAAGATAGATGTGCTTGTAATCTGATAGGTTAGAGTTGTCTTTAGTTATTATTCATTTACAGGGGTGGATATCGAACATATGTTACATGAAAACTGGAACACCAAAACACGAATCGATCGATTGGATCTGCAAGCAGCAGCAAGCAGCAAGCGCTTCATAATTTCTAATTCTGCAAACAGCAAACAGCAGACAGCAACAACAACAGCAGCAACTTGGCCTCTGACAATGGTGGTGTATTCAACAATCTACTGGTGGTGGAGACGCGACAATCGCCTGGTGGAGATGCGACAATCGCCTGGTGGAGACGCGACAATCGCCTGGTGGAGACGCGACAATATACTGAGTGGCGGAGACTCGACAATTGCCTGGTGGAGACGCGACAATCTACTGTCCCCTGTATAGTATCGAGGCGTTGCTACTTGCTGTTTATCGACGCGTTGCTGTTTGCCGCATATTGACGCGTTGCTGCTGCTATCCCCTGTATATCAACGCGTTGTTGTTCGCCGAATATCAACGCGTTGCTGTCCCCTGTATTATCGACGCGTTGTTGTTCGCCGTATATCAACGCATTGCTGTCCCTGTATTATCGACGCGTTGCTGTTTGCTGTCCCCTGTATTATTGACACGTTGCTGCTTGTTGCTGCTTGCTGTCCCCCCTGTATTATCGACGCGTTGCTGCTTGCTGCTGCTTGCTGCCCCCCCTGTATTATCGACGCGTTGCTGCTTGCTGTCCCCCCTGTATTATCGACGCATTGGTTGCTGTTTGCTGCTTGCTGTCCCCCCTGTATTATCGACGCGTTGCTGCTTGCTGCTTGCTGTCCCCCCCCCCTGTATCTTGACGCGTTGCTACTCCCCCCTGCTGTATCAATTTTATCCAGGGCGATGCTAGGGTATTGTTTCGCAGTACCCTTCTTTGGCTCTGGTATCTGCCGGACTCACCATCGTCAAGGTGTTCTTGTCTTGTATTCTCGTTATTTGATGCGAAGAATTCTGTTGTCAAAAAAAGTGAGTTTTGGTAGAGTTTAGTAAGGCACTCGAACAATGGGTTTCCACTAACAAAACAGCATACCATAAGAGGTGATAGTAATTTCTCTATTACAGAATAATTTTTATTTTTGGTATGTTCTCCGTTCCGTTTTGGTTCAGGAATATTCAGTTCATTTTTGGCTCAATACTTGACCAGTCTCAATTGTTATCGGACTCGTAGTATTCAAGAGGAAAAAATATCTTTCACGTGTCAGCCCGGAATGACTACGGAATTTGAGTAGGAAGGAAAACTTACGATGTTAGCAGGTAATAACGCCTTGATAGCTCAGTTGGGAGAGCGTCAGACTGAAGATCTGAAGGTCCTGTGTTCGATTCACAGTCAAGGCACAGATATCGTTTTGTTTCCACACCCATGCGTCGTTGTTCGGGTTTCGTTGCCCATGGGTCTGATAAACTACAGCATTCTCCTCTTCTAGATCGAGCAGGGTGTCGTTGTTTATCATTCCCATGGACTGCTGAAATCGACAGAAATTAACGATGTGTGGGCCAGTGTTGAAACACTCGAGCATTCTTTTGTTTTGTTCCAATTCAGAGAAGGAGACGGAGACTCAAGAACTCCTGACCTATCAATAGTAATTGTCCGGTCAACAGAAAAGAAATACAAAGAAGTAGTAGTAGTGAGAGGGAGAGGAGATCCAGCAAACAAGCAAGAAAGACGACAAGACGAACCAGAAGAATTACTAGTAGCTAGTACCAGCAGTTCTAGTACTAGTACTACCAGTACTTCTACTACATGTGCAGTCCCACCAGTCCTACTAGAAGTGTCCTCAATTACTTTTCTGAAGAAGAAGTGAGTATAGTTGACAACAACCAACAATGAAGCAGGGCAAGAACACGAAGGGGCAGAAGGTTATAGGTACTACTGGGAGGAGTACTCGGAGGCAATCTTGACAGAAGACCTAAAGTTACTCCTTCAAGAAGTCATACACATCTAGTACTACCTGACTCGCTTCTTGCCCTGACTGGTCACTAAGAGCAACTCCAGAATTTGTGTAGGCTGTTACCGAACAAGCTCATTGATTTCCTTTTTAGAAGAAGGGACTTCAGAAGGAAAGCATGAAAAGAAACAAACGAACAAAAAATAATACGAAGTAGTAAACAATATCCATCTTACTTGGGATTGTGTTGAATCGTTTGTTTTTGGTCGGTTGATTTGTTTGGACTCTTTCCAGTCACTTTCTTCTCTGTATGCAAACAAGTAATAACGGTTTTGTACTCCACGCACATTTGAATGCCGGGATGAGTCCAAAACATTTCTCGATCACCAATTGATTGCCGACAACACCACAAGTCCTTTCATATTCGGTGTGTGAATTGCGATCAGAATATCTTGCATGTTGCGTCTTTTCTTTCTTCCTTGAGACTGATGTTTCTTCCAACAATGCTTCTACGATCTATAACGAAGGCCTGAACTTTGATTTGGGTGTGCGACAAGCTCATAATAGTTTGTTCATCTTGTCTTTTATTGAAAGTTATTCTAAATTATATTACTATTAATTTTATTTGGTTAGTTGTACATGTCTAATAGTAGAACATAATAATGTACATCGCTGATTGCATGCAGTCTGCGAATATCGAGACCTTGAAAAGATAAGAAATCTTGTGTGGACACATGGTATCCTAGCGTCGTATGTAAGATTATTCCATTCCGCATATCAAATGGAACTCTTTTCGTGGTGGCGAAAATCATAACATTCTCTCGCAAGAAGCCCTTTCGCTATTCCCAAGCCTGTCGCTTATCGATTCCATCGATGTGGAAACGCATTAACTTCGTAATTAGTTCTTAGTACGAAGTTGTGTCCCCAGCGTGTGGTGTTCTGCGGCAATACCCACACGTTTCCCGACAGAGTCTCCCGTACTCCGTGCAGCGTCGCGTGTCTACCGCCACGTAGCCGCAATTGCGTTTCATGGTGAAATCCCCCACCCGGACGTCGAACGACTCGACGTCCTTGCACTCGTACAACCGAGCGTCGACACAAAAGTCCTTGGCACTCCATTCGATGGGATTCGTTGAGCAACCCGGCACCCGATCCGAGACGCCACTGGTGAGAGAATCCCTGACGAAACACACCAGGCCTTCTCCGCACTGAGTGTCGTCGTCGCAATCGCCCTCGCAAACACCACACTTTCGATCAAGGTTCTTGCACTTGCCGGTGTACGCGAGTGGTCGTTCCTCGATGGGTGGCGGGTCCTCGACGGGTGGGAGAGGAACCTCCTTCGGTTTGGACCTGCAAAATTCGATGCTCTTTTCACGGCATTGGAGTTGTTGTTGCTCGTCGTCATTATTCCTGTCACTGGACGATGCGTCCATTGGCAAAACAAAATTTGGACCCGTCTCCAAGATTGGATTCGTGGATGCTTCCGAGGTGCTGATTTTCCAAACCATTGAAGCCACAGAAAGGTATCCTTCCATATAGGCATTTTGATCGATTCCAAATACGAGCTGACCTTTCAGGAAGCCACTGTCGTCGCCTTCGTCGTAGAGGGCGGCATCCAAATCAAATGTTCCGGCCAGTAGCTCCGAATGATCTTTCAAAAATGAAAGCAGGGAGGGGATTTGTTCCCGTCCCGTGGACAGTACTCCGTAGCCCTTCCAGTCACTTCCGGCATTGTCCAGATCCAGAGCTCGTTCTACCGTCGTCTTGTATAGTTCCACGTCACCGTTGTTGGGCACCTGAACCGTTCCCAGAAACTCGGAACCTTCGTGTTCGTCGAAAGCTTCTTTCATTCCGTGGCACCGATCGTTCAGGGTGTCGAAATCGGCATGCACCAGACACCACCCCTTTGTGACACCGGCCTCGATCAATCTCCTTCCCGCTTCTAGGCCACTCTCGTAGTCTTTCTGTCCCACGTATTGGAGCACAGATAGTGAGGGAGTGTCGTTGTCGTCGGCGTCGATCTCCCCGTCCCCGTCGTCGTTGCTTGCTATGCCGGCCATGGCATTGATGGCCAGATACGGAATCCCCCGCGACTTGCATCCCAGCAGGCCCTCCCGCATGCTTGCGTCCGGCAGACTCGCAATGAGGCCCTTCGTGGCTCGAGACTGACACGCCTCGCTGATGTCAAAGGTGTGCTTCAGGCGGAGGTTTGCTTGTTCTCCATGCTGTCGCTGCCGCCGCTGATTGAGCACGGCCTTCTTGAAACGGTTCTTTTCGATGGAAACACCGAAATCGGCGGCGGCCTGTTTGATGCCCGAAAACACCGTCCTCCAGAACGGGGACGACTCGTCGTGGGTGAGGACAGTAATGGAAACCCGGGACCGGTCGGTACAGGGACATGCGGAGGAAAAGGAAGAACCTCCCTCCTCGCTGCTACAGACGGGGAATCCCTCGGCTTCGCAGGCTTGCTGCTCCTTTGGTGGAAAGTGCTCGCTCTCACGCGTGATTAGGATCGGACCGGTCTCGATACTGCTCGAAAAAGACGACGACGACGCTCCCTCGTCCATGGGGGATTGTCCCGTGGTGGCGTGCAGCGCCGCCAGCAGAAATGCCTGGCTTCCCTGTAGGTAGGGTTGCTGCGACACGGCAAAGTCGATAGTACCCTCTGCCATGGCGTCGTAGACAAACTCGGAAGGACCGGCGTCAAAGGTCCCCACGACGTGGTCTGCCTCGATGTTGCATCCGTTGGCCACCAGCGCGTGGAGGATGGCCTCGGCAATCCCGCTGCTCCCCAGCTGGATGACCGTGTGCCGGCATCCCTCCAACAGCGCCGCCACCTCCTCGGGAGTGGTATCCTTTTGCAGGTGAAAAGTTTCCCACGAGTCGACCATTTCATGGGTGACTGCCGCCAGCGCCTCGAATCGTTCCGTCAGGGCTCGGACGTCCGATCGGTGGTTGATGTAAAGGCCGGTGGTGAAGCCCTCGCGGTTTTTCTTGGGCGGTTCGCTCGCCAGCAGCAACTCTCTGATTTGTGTTCCCGCCACGATTCCGGCTTTTGTTTCGTTCATCGATACCGATCCCCGGAGGACAAAGGGAGGAGTTCCCTCGGTGTCGTCGCCGTCGTTGTTGTAGAGAGCGTTGATTCCAAAAATGGGAATGTTGCTGCCCTGGAGGCTCGAGAGGGCATCCTCGATCTTTGGATCCCCCGGAAGACTCACAATCACCGCAGACGGAGCTGGAGACGACGACTCGCCGTCTTCCATTCGGGATTGGCACCCGCCAAACCCGCAACGAAGGCTCTGCGGCGGGGAATCGTGCACGTTCCGCCCCTGCACGATGCCCGTCGTTGCCAATCCCCTACGTTGTCGTTGTCGCTGCCTCTTTCGCTGGTAGTTGGAGATTCCGGCCACCGCAAGAATGTCCCGGGCCATGGCATCGGCCACCGTTGAACCATCAATCGTCGGGTCCTCGTCGTCGTACAGAACCAGCTCTAGGTCTACCTGGGTGTCTCGCGCGGTTTGTTCCATTCCCGCCTTCACCTGCTGCCAGAAGGGATCGTTCTTGGTGCCGTGCACGACGACCTTCACGGGACCGACCGCCGACCGATCCACCAGGCACGTCGTGGAGGCATCGATCGTTTCCCGATTGCAATCGTTTTCGCTGGCGTTTTCGATGTCGCCCTCGGCCAAGCACCCCTTGAGCGCAAGGAGCATCGAGAGCAGCAACACCAGGCTCACCCGTACCGCGGATGTCTTCCACGAACGGTTCGCGGGAGATACCAGTCGCAGAAACATTGTTTGTTCCACACGAATATTTTTTCTTTTGGAATGCCTTCTGTGGATGGCTGGATCGACGATTGGTGCCTGTAGGATTCGACTACTGATGCTGCTGCTGCTGCTGCTGCTGCTGCCACGGTTTGACTCGGTATCGTTGGGATTATTGTTATATTTATGGTTCTTCTTGGTCTTGTGATACTATGCCGAGCTGGAAAACCTTGTTGCGGTGCCTCCTCGATCATCGGTTGGATCCAGTCGTTTCGTCGTCACACATAGTTTTCGGTCGATAATAATTCACTCGTCGTGATGATTGATTCGATTCGTGCCAGACCTCGAAAGTGGGCGCAACGCATGAGCTTCGACAAAATATTATCTCGCCCGGCTCGAGAGGCGACGAAGGCACACATTATGGTCTGTCAATCAACCGTTTGACCCAATTTGGTGTCTTGTGATTGATTACGGTTAAGGTTACTGTACCCTCCAACTCTAGTGGACATATTCTGATACCCTCAACAAACTACAAGTAAGGTTACTACACATACGGTAGTACTGACAATAAATACCTGAATCACTTCCGTAAGATCTTACCGTAGTACGAAGTCGTATGAAGCATTAACCTTAATCAATCAATCGACGCTCAGGTCTCAATTTTTTGCCATGGGCAATAATACCGGGTACATCATTATTAGTAGTAGTTTATTGTTGTTCGGACGTACTGGTACCGGTACCGGTACCGTATGCATCCTGACCTATGATTCAACGTCGAGACAAACGTACAGTTAAGTGTTTTTCCTCAATAAACAGCTAAGCCTTAAGGTATTTGTCTGCTAGTTTGTGCCAAGGTGTGTGTTGGGTGTTGTTGTTTGTTCGTTCATTCCTTCGTCTGGGATTGAAACCTCCGGAAAGACGACAAGAATACCAGTTGGATTCTCGACGTCCCGGAAGACCTTCGGTGGTTCCCAGTCCGAATTCCAAATAGAAATATACGATAGTGGTATGGGATCAGGTCGTAGGAGAATACGAGTGCGATTACTTGTACCGTAAGGAAGAGGTCCGGTAGAGTTCCTCCTGTTTCGGTGGGACGAACCGAGAACGAATGGTGCAGCAACGGAAACCCGAACATTGCAGCAGCCATAGCCATAGCCATAGCCATGTCAATGTCAATGTCGATGTGCATGCCGACAGCGAGCAGTCATATTCGCATTTGCAGTCGCATTTGCAGTCGCGGAGACACAACAACAACAACAACAACAACAACAGAAAAGACCGTGGCGAGCGCGATCGATTCGTCGATGTTCTGTCGTACTCGAAGGTGCTTTGTGTATTGCAAGCGGTGGTAGTCCTGTGTGGATTCGTTCTGGCGGGATTGGCGGTGTTGGGTTTGTCGCACACCCCTGCTACCCACGATAATAGCAGCAAGAGCAACAGAAACAACTACGAAGATCGAAGCGGTGGTTTCTCGTCGCCTCGCCAGCAATCGGGCCAATTCTACGATGGATCCAATGCGATTCGTGCGGAACCACCCTCAGCCCCATTGAACGGACGCATCGAAGACAACCGCGAGCTTTTACACCTCAGTGGCACCATCTCATGGAAAAAGAACAAGAACCAGCAAAATAGCAGTGCGGAATATCACACAGGGAAGAACAAACCCTCACGCAACAGAACATCATCCTCCCTGATGTGGGACGAACTAGACGCGGGAAGCCTCTTTTCGGTCCACCGCAAAATGCTCGGACCACCCAAGATTGTTCCGGAACACCTGCCTCTCCCCATTTTCGTGCTGAACCTTCCAAAGAGCGGAACGACCACCATCCATCGGTACTTTCAGTGCGGGATGGGCGACCTCTTTACCGTTCACCATAGCTATCCCGCAAGGTATTTGTCACTGAAAGTTCCCAGGAACCTCTATATGGTGGCCACCTGCATGGGGCACAACTGGATCTCGGACCGGCCCCTCGTGGAGGGATGCGGCGGTTTTGCCGTCTACACAGATGCGGGGGGAATCGTCCGGGATCGCATCGGTGACGAACGGGTGGTCCTGGACTCGTACGAGTATGACAAAGGGACGACCCGCAATACTACTGGAGGCCGCTTCCGAAAAAGCGGTCAGGCTCCGCAGTTTTTGCTTTTATCCCGGGGTCCACGCCCTGGAGAACATTGCCAAACACTACCCGCACGCCACCATTTTGCACCTGCCGCGGAACGCAACCGACTGGGTCCGCAGCTCGGAACACTGGTCCGAAGCCAACATCAACAGGAAACGACAACAACACCGCGAACGGTGGTCGAAGCAAGCGGAGCCTCTTGCACCGGTACGATAGCAAGTGCGACGCATTTGTACCGAACGCGACGCTTGCGCTAGCGCAAGTACGATCACAAAACCGCAAGGCATCGAGATCGCGATCGCGGGCGCGATCGCGGTCTCGAGAGGAATGGGCCCGCTGGTACCGAGAGGACTACACGGTACGGATCCGGCGGTTCGCGGCGGACCATCCCACCCTCACATACCTGGAGAGTCCCCTGGAGGACCCGGAAACCCCCCTGCGATTGGAACGCGCCACGGGCATTTCGGCCGCCGAGTGTTTCGGGCACCACCTGAAGTCATCCCTCCGGAGCGAGCACGTGCAGCGACAGAAGCACGATGGACGAGGACGAGGACAAAGACAAAGACAACCAATACGAATGCGACCACAATCACAACCACAACCACAAAAACGACCACGAACGGACTTACGCAGCGAGGATGGATTGTTGATGGATTCGTAGTCTTTCTTCGTTGCGAACCAAGGCCGGGGTGGGAGCGCCACCGCGAGGAAGCCAAGCCGAACCGAGTCGAACCGAGTCGAGTCGAGTCGAGTCGAGCCAAGTCAACCCAGTTCAGGTTCCCGGAAGCGCGCTGCAGAGAAAAACAGGCCAAGACCCTTCGATACAGGAACCACGACAGGCCGCACCTGCGAATGTAACTGCTCTGCAACTGCAACTGCAACTGCGCTGCATACGAGAGCACCCCTTCGGACTCGAACGAGTCGACGCGTGTCGTGGACAAAGAGATGACGGGAAATCGGAATTGAACTCGGTCGCGAGACAGCCATTCCACACCGACCAACCATCACCAGAAGTGTAGTTGGTCCCTTTGCGAACAACGCAGAATAATCTTAGACGAATGGATCGATTCACCACCGCCACTTCTACCACTTCTACGAACTTCACGACACTAAGAACAGATACGGTAACTAAAGTAGAACAACCTTTCCTTCTCCACGGAACAAAGAAAATGATGAATTTGTAACAGTTCCAGAGTCTGAACTTTTCGTTTGTTTTTTGGGAAGGTCATATATGTTACGGTACGGGTATCTGCGGAAACCGTATATGGGACTGGAGTCATACGACGCTGCCACGATTTTTCCAAGACCATTCGCACCATCTCATAGTTATTGCACTCCAAATGGTGTACCATAATAATATGCATCTTGACTGACCTGCTCGCCCCGATATTTTGTGAATCGCATATTATGAAATACTACAGTAGTAATACAAAGTACATCATTTTGTGAGTTCACACATCAGGTCGAAACTATCATTCCCGACTGCTGGTACGAGTAACCTTACGTGTACGTGTGAAGAAAACTACGCGTTCTTCACTTCCCAAATCTGCAAAAACTGTGACTAAGTGCGATTCCTAATTACTGTAAAATCTTACTACGTAAGGTCACTTCAGTTCCCTGCGGTATCAACTCCTCTACGACAGTTAATCATTTTTGTCCATAATACTCCAATTGAAACAGATCACGTTTTTTCTCCGCTAAAGAATTGCCGGTCAGTTCGTTTTCATTGTAAGCGTCCCCTCACGCGGTTATCCAACCTTACTCGTCACATCATCGTTTGATGACAACATTCTGAAAGTCAATCCCAAATTCGGTTCTCTACCTTTTAAGGTACTTTGTTTTTTGATGAGAGAAAAACAATTTTGGGTTCCACAGTCGAGTGTTCGATGTTAAAACTTGTTTTCTGCTTATCACTCGCAAATTCATACGCATTTACTTCTCTACGAGCGCACAAGTTACCGGTAGTAATCCCACATCTCGGCAGGCCCTTCGGTTTTTGAATAGAGCAATACTATAATTATAAAAATTCTACAATTTGAATTGCCCCAACGTGAGATATGACGTCAACAGATTCGATGGCTCTACAAAAGAACGAAGTAGTACTTCTATTTCATGTGTTTCGAACCATTCGCTTACACCTTTGTCAATTATAATAACTTGGGTATTATTCTATGGAAGATTTCTAGATACCGGTATCGTAAAGTAACATAGAGGTAAACCTTGTGTGCAAGCCTCCCAGTAATCTTACGTACGAGTAGGCAATTAATTTTGGCTACACGTACGATGTTGTTAGACCCATTCATTAGTTAATTAGTTTTGGCTGGGCGTAAAGTGTCAATCAACTCATTCGATCCCTTTACTTCATTGAAGTTCGAAGGGCATTAACGAGTTTTGGTTCCACTTACTTTTGTTGAAGCCCAAGAGGAATCAAAATCATACTAACAAGGTACAAGTACTAGTAACAACAATTCTCCTTATGATTTTAATTTTTTCAGAGTAATATGGCTCAGCTCTGTAGTTTGGATGGATTGATCACCAAAAAATAGTATTTCTTCTATCGCCAAGGTTGCCCTTGACGTGTTGCACATTGTGCTTCGACCTTGTGTTGTTTACACCGCACTTCGTTGTCGATCGGTTAGGAAAAGATACGACAAGACAGGAGTCCACAGACCGGAGCCGACAATCGTCAAAAGCGGCCTGCCGAGCATGGCGTCTCGTCCTCCTCCGTTCACGGATCAAAAGAACAATCGGTTCACTTTCTTCGGAGCTACGCTTGGGCAGGACCTTCGAGACAGCTACGCGACGACCGCCACGAATGATGCTGGCACAAGCAGTGCCCAATCCCAAACAACCAGCACTAAAGGCAACGGCGATCCTTCCACAACACCACCCGATGCAGACAACAATGGACAGAGCGATCAACACAACAACCCTCGGTTAGACCAACGTGGAATAGAACATTCACGTTCGTCCCTTTTCCCTTTCGCACAGGAAAGCGGCACATATTACGATCTGACAACGCGAAATCCCCCGGGTACCTTATTCCGCGACTACAATGTTCCCATCATGGGTCTGGCACATGATGCGGTTTGGAACTCTACTCCGTTCGGAACAACTCAGCGGAGGTCCAGTGCCCCCTCCCACATTGAGTTTCAAGGTTCAAATCCTCGCATCAACGAAAGCAATGATGCTTTTTCTACAACAACACAAGGTACGAGCGCTGCTGGAACCAACCCGACTGCGAAAAAATCCAACGAATTTGGGGCAGCTCGCAGTCTGGCTTCATCGCTGTGGGATACGCCATCCTTCCATGAGGTCAAGAACAAAAAGGGTATTGGTATAAACAAAACAAGGCCCCAGGACTTTTCTGACTTTCCAAACGAAAAATATGGTATTGATGTACCTGATACTCCAGTGAAAAGAAACATATTTGACAGCGTCGAAGAGGGATCTCAATCAAACACATACCAAAACAACACTATGGGCCGGTTGAATTCGGGGGATATCGGGGATGACAACGTCCAGTCACAAATTGGCAGTTCTGAGAACACCATCACTAACAAGGGAATCATCAGCAACGATACTAGCACTTCGACCAAAAGCAGCATCAACGATCCGGAAGTGGACCAAATCACCCAAAAGATGTCGGAGGTTTGGGATTGGTTCCAAAAACAAGCAAGGCACTACGAATACAAGAACGATCAACCAGAGGGCAGTTTGTTCAAGAACTCTCCCCTCATCTTAGAGCACACGGCGGCGGCGGAAAAGCTCTGTGCGCGAGAAATGTTTGAAATGAACGTCAACGAGCGAGAGGCCATCAGCAATGAGATCCACGGCGTCGGGAATCGCTCGGTGGAGGAAAGCCCGGCCCTCGTCGCTTCTGCTCTGTCGGCGCTGCGCGAGGAAATCGACCAGCACCTCGACAAAGAAGTCCTAGATCAGGGAGGACGTGCTTCGTTGCTCTTCACCAAGGACGCTCACAAGTGGGGCATCTCCAACCTGCAGAGCGTCTACATCCAGTCGGATGAATTCCGGATCCGATTTCTTCGGAAAGCCTTCTTTGACATCCAAGATGCTGCCATGCACTATTTTCGATACCTTGACCTGATATACGACTTTTTCGGGGACGAGGCCCTCCTGAGGCCACTCTACCTGACAGACCTCACCCAGCGAGAAATCGAATACTTCAAGCGCGGTCAGCAGCAGCTATTTCCCTCCCGGGATCGATCCGGTCGGCGGATCTACGCATTTGTAGGCTGCAACAACACCAAATACACCCTCCAGGAAAAGTACCGGGTCATGACATATCTTTTCGATGTAATGGCCCAGGACGAGACGACTCAAAAACTGGGACTCGTCATGCTGGCCATGATTCAGCGGTCAGGCAAGGTCGATGCCGGCGGCGATGCCAACCCGCGATTCTTTCGGAGGGCCCAACTGGCTTGCCCGGTACGGTGCTCCGCCTTTCACTTGTGCTTTCCGGAGAGATTGGCTTCTCACCTGGTCCAGGCAATTGTCGTGTTTTTTATCGAGAAGAAACTGCGATCCATCATGAGGTACCACCACGGGTCGACAATCGAAAACAGCTACCACCTTTGTGGGTACGGGATTCCCCCTGCGGATGTTCCCATGACGCCGAGCGGTAAGGTCAAAAGCAAAAACGTCACCACTTTTCTCAACGCCCGGGAAATTATTGAGACGGTCCAGAAGGAGCAAGTGGAAAAGTGCGCCCACAACCCCAGCACGTGCGGTCGTAACCGGAACTACCAAAGAGAGGGAACACCGGGATCGAGTCCATTTGGGAGCAGCAGCAGCAATACCTGCGTTTGTACACGATGCTTTCGGATCACGGTGCACTCCGTCGTTGAGTGCCCCGACCTTCACTGCGTCATCTTCGGGGACAAGAAGATGTTCGACCACCACGGGAACTTCCATTTTCGGAAATTTCTTCGGGACATGGAACAGAAGCGATCGGAACGAATCCAAAACTTTGACGAAACCGTTACGTCGGTAGCAAACTTTGTCGACGACTCCATCAAGGAGGCAAAGACCCGCTTTCGGTTTTACAGCTACAAGCGCACGCAGTCTCTGTACAAGGAGTTGACCGACGCCGACGAGCTTCACCGTAGGGTCCACCTTTTGCTGAGGGACTTGCGAAAGCGGTCCCGGGTGGCAGAGGTCATGAGCAGTGGTGAGAAGCCGCACGGGGATGCCTCTTCGACGGCCACTACACACAAGACCAATGACGACGACGATGCACAAGAGTTGCAACAAGCGGACGGATCATCGATCCTGGGACGGAACATCTCGCACAAACGTACCAAAACGTCGAGGGAAGACTCCTCCCCCTCGTACGTCCTGGGCGTCAATCCCACCCAGCGAGAAGGATTCAGACCATTTTGCACTCGCTAGCTCGACACTTTCACGCTAACTATTCACTTACCAACCAATAGCTAAAGGTAAAAGCTAAACCAAACCATATCGAATGATACGACGTATGGAGGATGAATGAATCAATCATTGCCTTGTTTGGCTCGGCGATTCGTAGCGCGCTCGTTCTCTCTTTTCAACCAATATTGACTTGTGGGTCGTTCTTGAACAGCTCGTGTGGATTGCTGACTGCCAAGCAACGTGCTTCTGTTCTGCTGCCATTCCAATGCAATGCAATGTGATGCGATGCCATGCACCCTTCCTTCTAAACCTCATCAGGAAGTTGGATTGTTTAGCTGCACTTTGTTGGAGACTATGAACTATCGGTCCGTGCGGTGTGGGAACCGAGTTCAACCAACACCTGCCTTACACCAGTGATTTCCAGTGCCATACGTAAGGAAGCATGTCCAATCTACCGGTAGTTGCAGTTGGTTGTGGGGATTCATCTTCTTACTGCGGAATTTTGTGGTTATGTATTTTGTATTTCGAACCATGTGCCCAGAATATTGTCATCATTCTTTTTTTCCCCTGTTTCTCTCCACAAATCCAATAGTTTTCTCCCCTTGCGTCCCGAGTTGGACCACTAATACTTTTGCTTTCGGCGTGCTCGCATTGCATGTATCGCCCATTGCAATTCGTTCATATGGCATCTCATTTTTTGTTATTGAGGCATATGGTTGGGGCATTGAAAGAATCCCAAGGCCTACTCAACGCACGCCAACAAATCCATACCTACGAGTAGTAGGGGGTCGGGCCTAGTCCCAAGTACGAACTTTCGTCATGCTTTCTCCATCGGGGAAACGTGATCCTCTAGTAAAAGTAAACCTTACCGTACGGTGCCTTCTACCATTGGATCAAGCCAAACAGAAATAACGAATGGTCCTCTCGAGCTCCAAAAATAATGATGTTCCCGGAACAAGCGAAGCAACCCAAGGAAAAACCCAGTGGTAGGAATTACTCTCATCCCAATATTTCTCCTAGCAAGGAAGCTTCTTCTTCTTCTCGCTTGTTTTGCCAAGAACTGGTGGATTTGTGTCAATCTGCTGGTGCTCTTGCCCTCGTGAATTCTTGATGTTGCCACCACCAATCCTTCCACTACCAGGAGGGTGCTGTGAAATTGGTGGTGCCATGTTCCAAAAATCCCACCATACCACTCCAATTCCACCCTATTTTGTTTCTTGTTGTTGATGATTTGGGAGAAGGAGGTATTCAAGCAGATAGCAAGAACACCCAGAAACCCAGCACTACTACTAGAAATACTGTTGCTGCCTCCTCTCATGATCCATGGATTCTATCAGCAGGACTACTACTAGTAGGTGCTTGGGACACCATCAGTAAGAAGGAGGTCTCATCTTGCCAGGCAGTATTGTCCCTAGGAATCCTCTCATTGGAGGAGCTGTAAGATGTTGTGCTGTGGGGGACGAAAACTGCTATAGTAGGGTGATTTGGTTTCTTGTACAAGGAGAGGGGGTGCTGTTTTGTTACTATTACTAGTACTACTACTAGTACTACTAATGATGCAGAGTTCAAAAGTTTGCTGTACGTAGTAGGCAAGGCAGTACGGCGTTACCCATGACGTACCGGTAAGGGAGATTACGACTTGGCGCGGGATGGAGATGGTTGATTCGCTGTTGATCCGATTCTTCTATCATTATTGTTACTACTAGTATTACTTCGTATTTATTTCTTCGTATTCACGAAATACAGTAAATTTTAAGCCTTAGTGAATACTAGTAATTTTTGATTGACTAACTTCCTTTCTTGTACTGTGTTTTGCCATTCCCATCCACAACTCCGACGAGACTCACCGACCGGGCAGTAAGGTTACCGGTATGTGAATAGTGAATGCGTAAATTACGTAAGTTACCACGAATCATCAGCGAATGATGTGTGTCTCGGTTTTCATCTTTTGAAGCACTTCTTGGTCCGCGCCAAAATTTGTTTTGGCGGTTTTGAAAAAATGAGAACCCTTTCACGAACCGAATTTCATCGGTAGGGATTTTACGTACATAATACTTACGCACTACGTATATTCGACAAAAGGATAACTCCTGCAAGACTTATAGATCGATCCGTTGAGAGGCAAAGTGACGTTCTGGACTTGGAATTGAACGATCGGATCGGATTCCGGTCTCCTAACGGGAGGAAGGAATTCACAGCGGATTCGCCAATGCCCGGCGGGCGCAAATATTTGTTTGTAGATAGTATGATATTATTGCGGAAGCTCGAAATTGTTTCAGTGGACTTGCGTTCCATCCAAGAACGTAAGATTACCGTACCGTACGAACGAATAAATGACACGCACGTTCGCTATGAGAATGAATCGATTAGCACACTGAATTAATTAATTAATTACTCTACACGCAGTACAGGTACACGTACCGCTACACATGCATTGTATCGCTCTAGAAGTGCCATTCCAGTGGCCGTAATCGCCGGGCACACCGTAACACATGCCGAAGAACACCGCAAGCACCCCTACTACGTAAGTAAATATGGGGGTGTTATCGATTCGAACAGTAAGGAATATACGAGTATGGGTGTCTCGACGGAGCTCGCGTTGCTCTTTCGTTCACTCACCACCCCATACGGTAAGTACGAGTAGCGACTACAGTGCGTAATCTGATAATACCATCTCAATCAACGAGAGCCACTACCGTTACGGTAGCACGACGCCATGTGTTTCCAAACGAGTTTCTTTTTCCTTTTTTCTTTTTCAATTTAAAAATACGAACAAATTACGGTTTTTGGCTGAAGTGTGGATGGAACACTACGAGAACAGTGACTCTGAGAACGAACAAACCCCGCCAAGAAGCATTTTCGTTTTGATTGATGAGATAGCAACAACAACAACAGTCCGCGGTTTCGGTGATTTCCGGAGTTGAATTGTAGTCTCCTGCTTCTGCGCTTCGACAATTCCCTTTCTCGGTTCCGCGGAGCAGATAAGTTTGATTCGAGCCGGAAGGAACAGGAACTCGAACTTACTAGGCGTCCGAACGCAATCAACCGCAGTCACTGTCATTGTAGGAATCCTTCTAGTGGACGGTGCGAGAACAAACCGATCCAGTCCAGTCCAGTCCAGTCCAGTCCAGTCCAGTCCAGTCCAGAGTTGTCCTGTCCAATCCCATTCACAATGGCAGAAACTCCTTCCGTTCCGGTGGTGGACGCCATTGCCGGAAACGAGGCCATCGATGCGGATTCCGATTGGAATTCCAACTCGAGTTCCAACACAACAGACAGCACCAGCACCAGCACCAGCACCAGCACCAGCACCAGCAAAGGATCCGAAAACTGCTACTCACCACGCCGCAGGCCCCACCGATGCTACTTCTTCGTCTGCTTCGCCTCCCATCCCGCAACAGCTCCAACGAGACCATCCACAACCGCAAGACGAAGAAAAAGACGAAGATCCCGTCGCCCGCCGGAAACGCCTCCACGAGCTGGCCCGGGCTCACGCACTGGACGCTAGCACCACCAAGAACAAACCAAAACCCCGGCGGCGATCCAAAAGCAAACCCGCTCCTTCCGCGAAGCGATCCAGGACCGTATTGACGCCGACCAAAGAGGGACGTAAGCGGTCGTTCCGGAGAAGACGCCATTTCCCAATCCCAACAGTCATCGCGGTCCCAATCGCGTTTGCAATCGGAATCTCAACCGCACTCTCAATCGCAATCTCAACCCCGAAGCACCGTCATGATGGTGACACCGATGCAGCTGCAACAAATGCAGCTGACCCATCCCCACCTGCGGATGCAGCAGCTGCCCCCGATGGCTGCTGCCTCGAGCATGAATCCTCACCTCCAGCACGCGCATGCCCACGCCAACGCTCGGAATCATCCCATGATGATGATGGGTGGGGGAAGCATTTCCCCGCACCCAATGGCCGTAGAGCGGCAACTCCAGCTGGAATACGAGCTCCAGCTCGAGTACCAGCGGCAGCAGCAGCAGCAGCATCATCAGCAACAACAGCAACAGCAACAACAGATGCGCTTCCTGCGGAACTATCCGGGGAATGCCCCGTTCCACCAAACCTCCAAGAGCGGCGTGAACGCGTCGCCCTATTCGAGCATTGTGAGTCCGAATCCCAAGCCGGCTCCCAAAATGAAGCGAAAGTCGTCCCAGCCCGCGGGGGGTTCGGCTTCCGCTCCCGAAACCTCGGAAGAGACACTGGTAGAAGAGATGGAAGGCGCTCCCGGGACATCCACTACTAACGCGGAGAAAACCAACACCGAAAAGGGGGCTCAGCACGAGGAAGGTAAGGAAGCACCGTCATCTGTACCGAGCAAGGATGCCGATGCCGAGACGGCTGCAGAAACTAGTTCTGCAACATTAACGGCAACAGCAACATTAACAGCAACATCATCAACAACAACAACAATAAAGGGGGATAACAACAAAGATAACGATAACAGCAGCAGCAACAAGGAGAACGAAACGGGGAATCAACACGACGAAACAGAGTCGGCAAGAATTGCCCCTGCCAAGGACGGGGAGCAAGAACTTTCTCCTTCCGGAACCCTACACACCGCCAAGGACAACGATGCTGCCAAGGAATCGGAATCGACCATCCACCAGGGGGAGAAGGAGGGTGATCGCGAAACCGACCACGAAATCGAAACGGAGAACGATGACAGCATCTCCAAGCACGCCCACAAGAAGCGCAAGACGAGCAAGACGGCCGTCACCCCGCCGGCATTTCCGGGAGCCATGGCCATGGGGGGAATGCGGATGGGGGCAGGAATGGGAATGGGAATGGGACAAATGGGGGGAGGAGGAGCAAGAGGAGCGGCGTTGGGAGTCCACCACCACCCCTTCCACCATTCGCGCATGGGAGTACAAATGGGTATGGGAATGGGAATGGGAATGGGACTGCACCATCCCCCTTCGGCAATGGCAGCGGCGGCCGCGGCCGGCGTGGGAATGCATCCGCAGCAGCAGCGGCTTCCCGCAGCGATGATGGGTCAGCAACGGTCGCCCTTTGTGCCTCCGCAGTTTGCGGTGCCGGTCAGCTTTGGTTCGTCACCGCAACAGCAACACCAGCAACCGGTGCCGAAACATTCACGAAATATTGGGAGTGGGGCACAGGCACAAGCGCAACCAAACCGCGCTGGCTGGTCGGACTCCGAGCGCAACAAGACCCACAATCACAGCAGCAACGGCAACAGCAACAGCCACAGTCACAGTCACAAACGGCCCAGGACCAAAAAGAAACTCCGCCGCAAGGTCTGGGACGCCAACTACGACGCGGCCCTGGCCACCTCCAAGGCCGCCCGGGAATTGGAGGCGAGCTCGTCTTCTAACATCGGAACCACCAACAGTACCATCACCAGCTCACAAAAGAAACGCACCCGCTTCAAGCCCACACAAGCCTTTCTGAGGGAGCACCTTTTGGGGCTCTTTCGGTGGAAGGAGGAGGCCGAGGCCTCCAACCAGGCCGCCAAGCACGACTGCAGCCTCGAGCTCAAGAACGGGAGCATCAAGGCCTATGTCGAGGACGTCTTTGTCGAGGCGGACTGCGAATCGGCACGGAGACACATTTCCAGGCACTGGAACGAGAGCCACCTCGAGCAGCTCCTGCAGCGAAACGACCCGCCCACGTCGACCGCGGAAGTTGCCGCTGCTGGGACGGATCACTGGGATGGATCCGCCGGTACACCGGGGAATGCGGCCGCACCGGCGGAATCCGATTCCAGGGAGTTGGCGGCGGGTGCCACCGTTTCTGCCGGTGCCGCGGTTGCCGCCAATCCCCAGGAGGCCAAGAAACGCGAGCGCGAGGCCAAGAAGCGCGAAAAGGAGCGACTCGCGGAGGAACGGAAGCAAAAAAGGGAACGGGAGGAGCGCGTAAAGGGCACCATGAACGACTACATCGTCATGGCCCTGGCACCGAAACCACCCAAGAAGTACATCCGCAAAAAGCCACAGGTCAAGAAGGCCCCCCCGCCCAAGCTAGAGCTACACTCGGTCCGGGAGCTTGCCGCTACCATCCCCGGACTCACCGAGGTCAACTTCAATGAGAAGGCCCGGACGGTCTCCTTCTCCAAGGCCACCCGCCACCTCCGGGAGGGGATGCGCTTCGACGTCTACTACTCCACCGGAACGGTTGGGACCCGCCTCCCCCTCAACCTCCCGCAGGGGGTCGAGCCACCCCGCGACAAGATCGGTCGGATCAAGAAGATGACCCACTTTATCCGGCGGGACGTGACCTCCTTGGAGATTCTCAGGTCCATCTTTCTGGACCCATACACCCACGGGGGAGCCCGGCCCAAGGAGGGAACCTCCAACCGCGCCAAGAACGACCTGCGGTATGCCCAGCAGAACGAGCGCTTCCGGGACGCGGTCCAGGTGGCACTGCATCACATTATCGATTCCACCGGGGACAATCCGCGGTCCCACTTTCTCAACTGGGGTACCGGACGCTTTGTGGAGCAGCTCACCAGGAGCATCTTTGGATTCCGGAGGATCCAGAGCAAGACGAACCAGATCAACGTGCCGCCGCCAAAGCTTCCGGATCGGAGCGGTCGGGATCCAGCTGCCGCAGCTGCAGCCTCTGGTGCCGGCACCACCAATCCCAATGGTAGCGACAACAATAACTATAACAATACCGATGCCGGTCCCAACTACATCGACATGGAGAACGGGATTCTCGAGGTGGTCAAACAAATGATCGAGAAAAATCCCCGTCTGAGCCAGCGGTGGGAACTCCGGGAAAAGACCAAGTCCGATAGTGATGGCAACGGTAACAGCAACAGCAATGAAGAACGACACCACCACCCGGGCAACCATCACCACCACTTCAGCAACGAGGAAGATTACAACAACTGCGATAACCACGACGATGACGATGAGGGTGACGACGAGGGTGACGACGAGGGTGACGACGGTCAGAATCACGGTCACGATAACGTCATGGACATGGAGGAAGAATTCCGTCACCGGCTCTTGAGGCTGTAGTCTCGAGTCGACTCGAGTCGATAGTACGCTACGCTACAATACAATACAATACAATAGAAGCAGCGATATCGCATTCTACTGTATCTATGGGCAGTATGATCCATTGGAAAGCCATTCTATTGTACAGTAGTTTGTAATTACTAGGCAACAACTGGTCGGTTGGTCGGATAGATAATGTGAAGATCTCTGGATACCAACTTTCTACTAAATAATCAACCATTTCAGCTCTTTGATGTTTTCATCCCAGTCGTTTTCTTTCAGGGGTCATAATAGACAGGGATGCGCAATTGCGCGAAAAAAATTATCTATCTTAACTCACCGTAATTACCGGGACTTGTAGTCTGCAGGATACGGTAGGTATGATTGCATGTATTCGACTCATTGGATTGACTTAGATTTCTTCAACCGATACTACACGTGCGTGTGGTTTCGTACGTACGTACATCAACGGTGAACATACTGTACGTGGGAATAGGATTTCAATTTTGGACCCTGAGATTCGGTGTCAGATTGTGATATTGTGATACTCCGAGTATGCGTCTGTTAATGGGCGGGTGCAACTGTTCGAAAGAGTTCGTTCCGATCCTTTTTTTACCGTTGTACCGGTAATTTGTTTTATCAATCATCCGTTGTGGCAGATCTCATCGCCGAAGTTTATGGCGATCTTTTAGATCTCTCCGTTGATTCGTTCGGATGTTGTATCTTCTCCAAAAAAGATAGGCAGCACTGTGAGCCAAATGAACTTTCGCAAGAAATTGTGGTATCAAAAAGTGCGCGTAGACATTGTGTCTTGCACGCAATATGGAACACACGTTCCGAAAAAATACATCGCGTCCGGTAGATTGGTAAACTTTTAATCGAGACCCGTAGCAGTTGCACGATCGTTACCGACATACTACCTCCGGTCCAAAATACCGTAATTATCGATGACTCTTATGTGAGCGTTCAAAAATCGTGTATCGTTGAGAGTCATCGATACAGTATTAGTAGTTGTCGCCGATTCAGGAGATACAGCCAAAAACAGTTATTGTTGGGAGCGTCGCATGAGTGAAACCCATCACACTATTTCTTTGCAAGATTGGTTTTTCTTCCAAAGCACGACCGGTTGTCTGATCTAAAACGACAACCTCCTATTGACAAGAAAATCTGGAACCAGATAGGATCACACACTACCATCGTGGGAAGTCGTGACACAATCCGCATCTCTCAAGACTGAAACACTTCCGGATCCTCTTACTCGGAATTTCAGCCACAACGATTCTTGGATCAATAATTGGAGGGGGAACGATCGGGCGATTTTTTTCACTCCCCATTTATTTCAACTTTAGAGTTGCCTTCATTGGCGCCCATTCGTGCAAGGCAAAGTTCTACCGCGCCATCGCTGTTCCGTTGACACATTTTGTCGTGTCCGAACCTACGGTAACTTACGGTATCTCGTGGCAGCACCGGTCATACCTCTACGGAACAAACCCATAAAAATCACAAAAATTCGAGTACAGGCACAAAATTTTTATTCCTCAGTATCCGGTATTGAATACGCACTTACCATACACTGCTTTCAATTGTACCGAATTTGGATCCTTCTTCCAGCCGACAACCAAGAACCAAACTAAACGTTTGTGCACTATCGATCTGATTCGAAGCAAAACCCTTATGAATACTGTATTGCACACTTCGAACACAATGCCCCGTGGGACAATGGCGTCGCATCCTCTTCAGAACGAAATGAAACATCGATCGCAAGCTCCAAAACGCCTCCTCCACCACAATCGGAGCAGGAGTTGCAGCGACATGATCGTTTCGAATGGTCCCATGGCTCCGGCCGCGAATAATTATCCCACTACAAGCCACAACGCCAATTACAACGCTAATTACAACACAAACTACAACATTCCAAACACTAACCGCATGACCGGAATCAGCTCTCAACAACCGGGAACATTAGCCCATGCTTATCACACGACTCAGCAGAACGCCAGGAAAAGCTCTGGAGGGCTCTATTACCACGGAACAAAGCCATCCCTTGTGGGCTTTGACCCCTTTGCTTCCGAAGGAGCGACCACCCGTGTTGCTGTCCCCTCTCTTTCCCCGAGCACCCCGAAAAACAAGTCGCGCCGTCACTCCATAGATTTCGTTACGGGTACTGTGGCTGAGGTCTGGGGACCCGATCCTGCTTCTCCCACGGCCGGAACCAGTTACGTGGCGACGAGCCGCGATTCCTCTCCCACCGGGATCAAACACGGCAGTATCAGCAGCAAGTCCCAGCGCCAACCACCTCCCAGCCCGCTGGAAAACTTTGCCAACGAATCCTCCCGTAAGCACAGCCCGGCGACGACCGCCGCGGCCAAAGCCAAAGGCTCTATGAAAAAGGTTAACAAGTTCTTTCGCAAGTCGGGTCTGGTGAAATCGCTCTCGCTGGCGCACAAGATGGGAGCTGAAAGCAGTCCCTCCAAATCCAACAAAAACAACACCAACAACTCAAACCATGCATCTCCGGTCTCGGTTCTCCAGCTGAAAGATCCAGCACCGGCTCCGGCTCCTGAGAACGAACAGCCAAGCCGTGTGTCGTTGTCCGCTTCTAACAAGGGTCTGTCGGTCTCCGTCCTTGCTGACCAGCAACTCTCTCCGTCCACGCAATTGCCTTCCACGACATCACCAACCACGACACCTCCCTCGCTCTCCGAAAGTGCTGCTACAACCACCATGGCCCAGGATCTGATGGAACTCCAGGACAGCTTTCGCAACTATTCGGTCACTTCGATTGTAGCTCCGAATTCGCCGACTCTTCACCTTCCGTCCCTGACCAAACCCCGTCACAACTACGCTCCAACGTCGTTTTTGACCGGTCAGCAAAACTCCGGTGACCACCACAATTCTTCCTACGAGGCTCCCGTCCGGACATCGTGCGTCCCAAACGAGCCGACGCCCTTCCAGCTAGAGATTCCTTCCTTGAACGAGGTGGTCACCATTGCCCGCCTGAACGAATTCGTCGAAAACTACAGGCGGCAGGACCAAAATCTGGATCTGAGCCAATTCAAAGGCCTCACCAAGCAAGAGCTCCAAAAGATGGTCGACCACAGCAAGCTCCTCAACAAGGCTTCCGCTGCATCTCCCTCTAGTTGCAACAGCAAGGGCAACAGCCTGTTGGTACAGGAGCATGTTCCGATCATCCAGTCCCTCTTGGACTGCAGCGAGCACGACCGCGAAACTAACCTCCGCACCACCGCACAAGAAGGGGGAGAAATCTCCATCCAGGGATTCCTGACCGAAGCTGGTGACCTTTCGGCCGACGATCGGACCGAAGCCGTCATTTTCCAAGGCCAGCGAAACTTTACAGTCGTGTTTCGGGGAACGACGGAACAACAAACCAAGGGCTTCGTGGGCGGAAGCAGCGGCAGCAAATCCAAGAAGCGTGCTGTTCCCCTGGACGATGACGACGACAATGACCAAAAGGCGGATTCTGTCGAGGGCACAAGCAACAACAATCGTTGTGTCGTGGAAGTCTACAGTGGATTCAAAGATAGTTACTGTCGGGTCGAAGAGGAGTGTTTCCGACAGGTCGACAAACTGGTCGACGAGAATCCCTTTTGCGACGTGGTCTTTTCCGGGTATTCCTACGGTGGAGCCCTTGCAACCCTCGCCGCCTTTCGATACGCGATTGCCCGTCCCATGATGCGGGTTGGATGCCTGACGCTGGCCTCGCCCAAGGTGGGATTCTCCCAGTTTCAGCAGGCGGTCAACAACCTCCCCAACCTCAAGGTGATGCGGCTGGAACTGGGCAGGGACGCCAACTGCCAGGGGCCGACCGTTGGTGGATCTCACGTAGGGCATACACTTGTGCTGAACAGCGCGGCTCCGAGCGGAACCGGCCAAGGAAAGCCCTCGGTGTCGGTATACAAGTTCGAGACGCCCAAGGCCAAAAACGCGTTTTTCAAAACGTCGCAACCCGGTCTCAAGAAATACATTTCGACACTGGAAGATCTGGCTACTCTCAACAAGAACAGCGGCAAGAGCGCTTCCTCGCTGACGTGGGCGACCGACTTTGCGAACAATACCGGGGAGGGAGTTGTAGTGAACAACGAAAAAAGGCTGATGGTGTAACTCACAAATGGATCGAAGCCAATCCCAATGACATGATCGCAATAATTACACAACAAAACGAAGTAGGAAGAAAATGATGAAACGAATGAACGATGCCTACAAGGATGCAGACGAATTCAAAACGTTGGTTGACTTTGGTTGACTTCTTTCAATCCTCTCTCTTATCATCCGTGCGATCGGAGTTCATACAACATCAAATATAGAAAGCCTCATCACGAATCGATTCATACTTCGTGCATCCAAATTTTTGTGAAATTCGTTGAATTTTCACTATTCAATTGGTAATTTCTGAGTTTATACTCTATTTCCATACACGGAGCATTATTTACTCTCACACGCACTCAAGACAAACTTTTGGAAACCATTATTCCAAGCAGTAATGTTTGTACCAACCTGATAACAAATAAATTTATAAACACCCGTCCTAGAGTAAAGCAAATAGCATTATGTTCCGGTTTCGTCCGAAGACTTGGTGACTCGAAACTACGATAGAGATACCGCACTTGTGCCTGACAAGTAGTAAGAAAATATTATTGTAAAACTTCTATTATTATATTAATAGCATAATATTATGATAGTCATTTTGATACTTTATTCTGCTATGCGTCATCAGTTCCCGCCGGTGGGCTCATCATCAGTGGGGACATCCTCTTTCTCTGAAGGCGTTTCGGCGGTAGCCTTGGGAGTGAATACGACTGGTTTTGGTGTGAACGTCGCAATTTTTGGGGTTCCCGCAGCACCACCTCTCATTGGTGACATCATGCCTGGTGGTGCTGCTCCCGGGGGCATCATCATGCCACCCATCATTGGCGGCATCATTCCTCCGCCAGGAGGTCCTCCTCCCATTGGTTTCTTCTTACCTGGGATGCGGCTCGGAGGGGGTGCCATCATGGAGGACAAAGCATCCTTGGGTTCCTCGTTCTTTACTTCTTCCTTCTTAATGACAGTCGGAGGAGGTGCTATAGGTTTAGCAAGTTCGGCTGGGTCATCTCCTGGGAAAACCCAACCTAGAAAGTCAACGTGAATTCCCGAATAATGATTAATTTATGGCGAAAGAGTGAGATATAGTGTTGAACTTTCGTGAGCGAAATATGTCTGAAACAAATGGACAATCATTGAAAAAAGGAAAAAACATTTCACTTACGCTTCAATTCTTTGTCGAAATACGGTTGCTCTTCGTTCTCCGGCAAGTAACATTCCTTGGCATTGGGATTCAGCTTTTTGATTAACCATGATTTCATGCCACCGAACGTGCCACTTCCAGGAGCCTGCTTTGGTGTGCCACTCGATGCCGGAGCTTTCTTCGGCGTTTCCTTGGCCTTCTCTTTCCCTTTTCCAGTCATCACAGGAGGGGCTGTGGATGGAGCTTCCGCGGGTCGCTCCTTTCTCGATGGTTGTGATTTCGGTGGAGGAGTCGAATCAGCAATAGTTTTTGATAACTGTTGGTTCCGCGAAGGCTGTTCAACCATCACATTGTTGGTTGCCAACGGTTTCTTCTCATATTTTGGCTGAAGCTTTGGTTTCGCTTCTGGTGCTGGTGCTGCTAGCTTATTCTCTTCTTTCGGTGCATTCTTCAAAGTATTTGTGGATTGTTCGTTGATTCGAGGCATCTGTCGGTCCGTTTCGTTCGCTGTAGCACTCTCTCTATTGACCCTTTCGTCAAGAGAGTAATCGGAACGATCCATAAGATTTGTTTTTGCAGTCATGAATGTCTCGTCAAGTGCGGCGTCCTTACTTTTATTCTGCATAAGACTTCGACCATTGTCCAGGACAGCAGATGGCTGCCCTATCTTCTTCTCTGGTCCAAGCCTGCCATTCATCATTCCGCTGTGAGCTTTGTCAACGGTAATTTCAATATGACCTCCATTGAGCACCTGCTCACTGTACTTTGATTTGGGTTCACCCTTGGAGAGCAACCGTTCTTCGATCTGTCTGTAAGCGAGTTCAAAGGCAACGTCATCGTCAAACATCTGTCTAACCGATACCTTTGTGATGCCACTTGCCGCTGTTCTTGCGGTGTCTAGCGAAATTTGTATACTTTGAACAAATTCTTGTGCCTTGATAACCTCTCCAATATCAGCAAGCAGCATTCCATAAATCAATTTAAATGGTTGGAAAGCTGCGAAATAGGCATCTCGATTGCCAAGGCGCTTTGCCCATTCATATGCTTCAGTTCGTTCAAAAGCGATTAGAGATTCCTCCGTCGACAAGGTGCAGTTTAGAGAATCAGCATGATCGCAACCCAAGAGTGAAACCCGCGTTTCATTGTCAGTCGGGCTCGTGATGGGGTAACCACAAACCATATAGCAAAAGTGCGCTTCCTTTATATTGCCAATCTCAACAAGTCGATCTCCTAGAGACAAGACAACTTTATCCCAGCCAAAGGTTCGATTGTTGATGATAGCTGCCAAATGACTCTTCCAATTTTCCCTTAACTCTTCTGCTTTTACGCCCCAGTTACTTGAATTCCTATTTGACGGGGATTCGATCTTCCCGGAAAAGAGCATTGTAGTTGTGTACATTGGCGAATCAGTTCGGAACTTGCTTCGAGCATATTGTTGCGCCACGTTTTTGTACGTCTCGGAATCACACATACTTGCAACTAGCAGTGCAGTGGCGAAGTCCCCAATGGCCATGGCCTCTTCAATAGCATTTTCTCGGTCTCCACGAATGAGTAGATCTTGAACGCGTACGATCGAATCCTTACCTTCCGCTTCATCATCGACTTCTTGAAAAATACAGAAATCAATAAATGCTAGTGAGGTTATTGATTCCGTCCGTGATGCATAATTTAAATATCAAATCTTTCTCACTTACTTTTGTCCTCGATCACGATATCGTTCTTCGATGTTGTCCTATGACTTGAATAGTCGGGGTCATGAAGCAGTAGCTTCACGATTGCAGCTTCCGGGCCTGATTTATCCACTACTCCGTAATCACTTCGAAGCCTACCCTTCGATTGCACAACAATAGCGATGAGCTGCCACAAAATATCATTCGATCGGGCCTTGTGCTTGATGTATTCTATCACAACTGACTCATCGCATAGAGTGAAAGGTCCAGAGACTCCGAATCTACTTCTCTCGTCTGCTATGTCAGAGATATTTCGGGATTCACCATGTGATACAGATTGTGACTCATGTTCAATCTTCTGATTCTCAGTGGAGTCGCCTTCAACGGTACTGCTTGGATCGGTGTTCGGATCAGGGCGATCCCACGAAGTCTCATCTGTGCTTTCATTCCAATAAAAGATCTTTCCGCTTGCCTGATCAATACTTTCAACCCAACCAGGAGGGAGAGGTTTCAGCGATTCCCTGGAAACATTCGAAACATCTTCGACAATATCGACAGAGTCATTTTCCGTTAGGGTATCATGGACATCTACCCAGTCGTCACGCATATTCCCATCATCATTTTTATGCGGTTCACCAGTGCCTTCATCGTCGATGTGCTTAGATGGCTTTTCCCAGGTTGTCTCCTGTGTTTCATTATTATACCAATAGCAATTACCAGAACTAGAATCGATTACCTCCACCCAGCCGTCAAGAAGATCGTTCGTGTCATTTTTAATCGGCTCTTCACCTTCATTAGGGGTCATGACGTAGTCAGGCTCGGATTGCATACCTGACTTCGCTTCTGTTTCTACCAGCTGTTTTGGGACTGACTTTGAGAGAGACTTTTCGGGTCTGTCCCAGCTTGTTTTCTCGGTGTTTACATTATAATAGTAAGTGTCCCCACTAGCAGGATCAGTTGATTCTACCCAGCCTTCAGGAAGAGGTGACATGACACTTCCAATCGATTCAGTGTCATTGCCGGCGTGATCATCTTTCTTGACCTCATCGAATGTGAAATCTCCGTTCAATTCTACCAACGTGGAAGATTCGTTCGAATCGGAAGGTCTCTCCCAACTGACTTCTTCGGTCAAAGTGTTGTAGAAATAAATGCCGCCACTCGAAGGATCCTCAGCTTCGACCCAATAATCAGGGAGAAGGTCAGAAGGAGGTTGAGTCTCTTTCTCTTCAGCTCCACTGCTATTAATGGAAACGTTCTCCTGGTCTTCGTGGTTGTCGTTGATCTGGACAGTATCACTTTCAGCATTGTCGTGGAGCAAATCGTCAGGTGTATCCTGTGGTCTGGCCCAACTAGTTTCGCCAGACTCTGCATTGTGATAATACGGCTTTCCAGTTAAAGGATCTTCCATTTTTCGCCAACCATCAGGCAAAGACAATTCGGCCTCATAAGCCAGATCATTTCTAGCGGAATCAGGTTCTTTGTTCGCATTTGATAAAATATCCCCTTCCTCTACGACTGTTTCCTCGGTAGAAACAAGAACGTCTTCAGTAAGATCTCCCACAGCATCCAATGGAATGTCCTCTTCCTCGTCATCTGCAACCAATACTTCGGTTGGTCTATCCCAGCTGGTTTTGCCAGACTCTGCATTGTAGTAGTAGACATTTCCGCTTGATGGGTCCACCATCTCTTCCCAACCATCTGGCAAAGCATCTTCATCTGCATTTTCATCAGCTTCAAAAACTATTTCTTCTTCCTTCTCGTCTGCAATAAAGTCCTCATCTTCTCCCTTCTCATCTGTTACAACGTCCTCTTCCTCATCCTCATCAACACCCAGCGTTCCTGTTGGTCTATCCCAGCTAGTTACGCCAGACTCTGCATTGTAGTAGTAGACATTTCCGCTTGATGGGTCCACCATCTCTTCCCAACCCTCTGGCAAAGCATCTTCATCTGCATTTTCATCAGCTTCAAAAACTATTTCTTCTTCCTTCTCATCTGCAATAAAGTCCTCATCTTCTCCCTTCTCATCTGTGACAACGTCCTCTTCCTCATCCTCATCTACACCTCGTGCTTCTGTTGGTCTATCCCAGCTAGTTTCGCCAGACTCTGCATTGTAGTAGTAGACATTTCCGCTTGATGGGTCCACCATCTCTTCCCAACCATCTGGCAACTCGTCAGAATGCGTAACAATGTTTTCTTCCCCATCATTTAGGCTCACATCCCCTCCATCTTCTTCACTCTCAGACAGTTTTGGAACGACTGTTTCCTCGGTAGAAACAAGGACGTCTTCAGTAAGATCTCCCACAGCATCCAATGGAATGTCCTCATCCTCATCCTCATCTACACCTCGTGCTTCTGTTGGTCTATCCCAGCTAGTTTCGCCAGACTCTGCATTGTAGTAGTAGACATTTCCGCTTGATGGGTCCACCATCTCTTCCCAACCCTCTGGCAAAGCATCTTCATCTGCATTTTCATCAGCTTCAAAAACTATTTCTTCTTCCTTCTCGTCTGCAATAAAGTCCTCATCTTCTCCCTTCTCATCTGTGACAACGTCCTCTTCCTCTTCCTCATCCTCGTCATCTGCAACCAATACTTCTGTTGGTCTATCCCAGCTAGTTTCGCCAGACTCTGCATTGTAGTAGTAGACTATTTCCGCTTGATGGGTCCACCATCTCTTCCCAACCATCTGGCAAAACATCTTCCTGAGTACTTTCATCCGCATTTTCATCAGCTTCAAAAACTATTTCTTCTTCCTTCTCATCTGCAATAAAGTCCTCGTCGTCTCCCTTCTCATCTGTTACAACGTCCTCTTCCTGTTCCACGTCATCTGCAACCAATACTTCTGTTGGTCTATCCCAGCTAGTTTCGCCAGACTCTGCATTGTAGTAGTAGACTATTTCCGCTTGATGGGTCCACCATCTCTTCCCAACCATCTGGCAAAACATCTTCCTGAGTACTTTCATCCGCATTTTCATCAGCTTCAAAAACTATTTCTTCTTCCTTCTCGTCTGCAATAAAGTCCTCGTCGTCTCCCTTCTCATCTGTTACAACGTCCTCTTCCTGTTCCACGTCATCTGCAACCAATACTTCTGTTGGTCTATCCCAGCTAGTTTCGCCAGACTCTGCATTGTAGTAGTAGATATTTCTGCTTGATGGGTCCACCATCTCTTCCCAACCATCTGGCAAAGCATTTTCATCCGAATTTTCATCAGCTTCAAAAACTATTTCTTCTTCCTTCTCGTCTGCAATAAAGTCCTCGTCGTCTCCCTTCTCATCTGTGACAACGTCCTCTTCCTCATCCTCGTCATCTGCAACCAATACTTCGGTTGGTCTATCCCAGCTGGTTTTGCCAGACTCTGCATTGTAGTAGTAGACATTTCCGCTTGATGGGTCCACCATCTCTTCCCAACCCTCTGGCAAAGCATCTTCATCCGAATTTTCATCAGCTTCAAAAACTATTTCTTCTTCCTTCTCGTCTGCAATAAAGTCCTCATCGTCTCCCTTCTCATCTGTGACAACGTCCTCTTCCTCTTCCTCATCCTCGTCATCTGCAACCAATACTTCTGTTGGTCTATCCCAGCTAGTTACGCCAGACTCTGCATTGTAGTAGTAGACATTTCCGCTTGATGGGTCCACCATCTCTTCCCAACCATCTGGCAAAGCATCTTCATCTGCATTTTCATCAGCTTCAAAAACTATTTCTTCTTCCTTCTCATTTGTGGCAATGCCATCTTCTTGCTCTTTGTCATTTGTGGCAATGTCATCATCTTCTTCCATCTCATCTGTGACAATATCCTCTTCCTCCTCGAGTGCAACTGATACTTCTGTTGGTCTATCCCAGCTAGTTGCGTTAGAACCAGAATTGTAGTAGTAGACATTTCCGCTTGATGGGTCCACCATCTCTTCCCAACCATCTGGCAAAGCATCTTCCTGAGTACTTTCATCAGCTCCGAAAACAGTTTCTCCCTTCTCATCTGTGACAACGTCATCTTCCTCTTCCTCCTCATCTTCAACCAATACTTCAGTTGGTCTATCCCAGCTAGTTTTGCCAGACTTTGCATTGTAGTAGTAGATATTTCCACTTGATGGGTCCACCATCTCTTCCCAGCCATCTGGCAACTCGTCAGAATGCGTAACAATGTTTTCTTCCCCATCATTTAGGCTCACATCCCCTCCATCTTCTTCACTCTCAGACTGTTCTGGAAAAGGTTGTTCACCTCCGACGTGAGGCATTTCCGGTGATTCTGCCGTTGCTGATGGTCTCTCCCAACATACTGCACCAGATTCACCGTGGTAATAGTATACCTTACCTCTTGGATCCTCTGCTTCCACCCATCCATCTGGTAAGTCGTCAACCTCACTTTCGTTGTCCATATCATCTAGGTTCACGTGGACACTGTCTCCTTCACTCTCAGACTGTTCTGGAACAGGTTCTTCACCTCCGACGTGAGGCAGTTCCGCTGATTCTGCCTTCGCAGATGGCCTCTCCCAACTTACTACACCAGATTCACCGTGGTAGTAGTATACCTCACCTCTATTTGGATCCTCTGCTTCCACCCATCCATCCGGCAAGTCGTCAACCTCACTTTCGTTGCTTTTACTCGAAGTACTGATCGATTCTGTGCAGACATGTTCTGCTTCCTCGTTGGCTTTTTCCGGAGCATTTACTTCTGGCATTTCCCAACTCACTTCTTGTGTTTTGACATTGTAGAAATACTTATTTCCGCTCGTGGGGTCCGCCGTTTCTACCCAATCTTCGGGGAGTTCCGCCGTTTCTACCTCAGTGTCGTCTTGTCTGTCCTCGATCCTTTCTTTTGGCTCAAACGTGCCTTCCGCATCTGAATCCTCCATTTCGGGTGATGGCATCGCTTGCTCTTCTGAAATCTCGGATTCTTCGGATTCGGGTTGCACCTCGCTATCGCCAACTTCGTCACCGTCAGCAACAGCATGCGCCGATGATGGTTTCTCCCAGGATGACTCTCCACTCGAGGTGTTGTAGTAATACACATGACCACTAGATTCGTCTTCAATTTCTACCCAGCCATTGGGAAGATCGTCATCCATTCCTTCGTCATCGTCTGCGACTTCTTCCCGGGTTTCTCCTTGGGATAAATCCGAGAGAGCGCTTGCCGCGAATGCAGCAGGTGTGTCATCAGCCGTTTCGTCTGATGCATCGGTCGAACATACAGGTCTCGTAAAGGTAACGTCATTGGTCAATTTATTCTCGTAGTAGGCTACTTTTCCTGTCGTTGTATCCAAAACCGCAACCCAGCCTTCTGGAAGCGAAGACGGGGCTGCTTCATCTGGTTCATTTGCTTTCTCGATTTCAATCTGGGTAGGTTCAGCAGCAATCTCCTCCACTCCAGAAGCCTTTTCGTCTGGAATTTCATTCTCTTCAACGGGCACAGAATCAGGCCTTTCCCATGTTGTTGCGCCCGTCTTGGAATTATAAAAATAGGACTTTCCACTCGACGGATCAGTGGATTCAATCCAATCATCGCCGTTGTCCTCGCCATCCTCCACTGCTTCTTCACCCTCGTGTTCGGGGGTCGTAGTTTTCTGCGTAGCCGGATCGGTAATCTCTTCCCCTTCCGGAGACAATTCATCACTCGCGGCCTCTTCATTCGGAATATCTAGCTCGGTTTCATTGCCCTCGGCATCTGGAGCCGACTCGCTTACGTCCGCGACTCCTTCTTCGCTCTTCTCTTTGGATGCAACGCCCGGTCGTTCCCACGATACATCTCCGGTCAGACTATTGTAGTAGTAGACTTCCTCGGTCTGGGGATCGAAAGATTCGATCCAGCCATCGGGCAGTCGTTCTATGTCATCTGGTTCGTCGGATTCATCGGGCTCATCTTGGTTCGATGCTTCTGGGACTGCTGCCTGCTCCACCTCATCTGTATCGGTAACTTCGGCCACTTCTTCTTCTTCCGCCGATGGAGAGGAAGACGAGGGTCTATCCCAGGTCACATTACCAGTCCGACTATCGTAGTAGTAGAGCTGTTTAGTTTTCGGATCGATTGATTCGATCCATCCCTCGGGAAGGGGTTCCAGGTCGCTTTCGTTCGCAGAAACCTCCGGTTCGGGATCGTAATTGCTGATATCAAACGTTTCTTCTTCGGTAGGGGGGGTTGCTTCGACGGCTGCAGTCTCATCCTCGTGATCAAATTCCGCTCCGTCTTCGGCGGTCTCTTCGGTGGCAGAAGGCCGTTCCCAGCTGACAGTCCCAGATTCGCTGTGGTAGAAATAACTATTCCCGCTCGAGGGATCTGTGGCTTCGATCCATCCGTCGGGAAGAACTTCCGGAACAACCTGCTCTTCCGGGGGTTCGATTTGGGTCTCCGGCATGTCGCCCTCAAAGGTGCTACTGGACGGTTCGTTGTCAGCTTGGGCTGTGTGCTCGGGTTCTGCGGGCAAAGGATCTTCGTCCGCATTCGAATGTTCGGTATCTTCGGGAACCATAGAATTTGGTCGATCCCACGATGTTTCTCCTGTCAAAAAGTTGTAATAATACGTCCTCCCGCTGGTAGGATCTACCGATTCGGTCCAGTCTTCCGGTAAAGCATCGAGGTCATCGTGATCTTGCGCATCGAATGGCAATCCGGATTCGTTTTCTTCTTGCGTAGCATCTGCAGGCAACGAGTCGCCGTCGTCGTTTTCCGTGGCTACTTCCGGAGTGGAATCCTCCGCTGGAACGTCAGCGGTTTCCTCTGCGGATCCATCCGCCGCATCCGTTGGTCGATCCCAGCTGACTTCTCTCGTAACCGTATTGTAAAAGTAGGTGCTTCCGCTCGCGGGATCGTCGATCTCCTCCCAGTTTTCGGCAAGACCAGCAGAAGGTGCTGTCTCCGTCTCCACAACGGCTTCGGGCTCGGCGACCGCTTCCGTTGGAAGATCCAGCTCTTCCGTTGCCACGGCCGCTTCTTCTTCTTCTGCTACTACTACTTGCGGCTGCTCGACCTTGCTCCTCGTTTACGGCGGGGTGATTCATCTCGGGCGGCCGATCCCAGCTGCTTTCTCCCGTAGCCTCGTTGTAATAAAACGGCTGACCACTGGACGAATCGTGCATTTCGACCCATCCTCCCTCTGGGTTGGAAGTGGCACTGTCGTGCGATGGCGCTGCTTCGACGGCAGTGTCAGTGGCATCATTTGGTTCCGTTTCCGTTTCGGCCGCTGGCTCTTCCTCCTCCGTGGCATCAGCCGTATCAGTCACTTTCGGGTTCTGCTGCCTCGTTCGTCTCCGCTCTACTTCCGGCCCCGGGTGGGAATTGGGGGCGCGTCCAACTTACAACATTAGTGGCGGTGTTGTAATAGTACTCCCATCCGCTGTCCGGATCGGATTTGGTCACCCAGTGCTCGGGAAGAGCATCGGATGACTCATTCGATGGAGGTTCTTCGACGGCTGCTGCTGCGTCCAACGCTGGGGTGTCCTCTTCGGTTTCGGTGTCCGCGGCATCACCGCCTACGGCCTCGTCGTTTCCATCCGGTTGTGATTCGAATTCCGCATTCAGGGCATCCAGCGTTGCATCGATCGATGGCACTTCCGCTGCCGCGTCCACAGAATCTTCCTCGGCGGGCTGTTCCACGGTCTCCGGTTGGTCCAGAGTGCTATTGTCTGCCCCCGGACGTTCCCAAGCCGTTTCTCCCGTGACGGAATTGTAGTAATATATTTTCTGGCTGGATGGATCCGTGGCCTCCTCCCATCCATTTGGTAGATCTTCGCCATCCGTTGGTTTTTCTTGCGCTGCTGCTGCTGCTGTTGCGTCTTCCATCGGAATGTCGGTAGCATCCGATTCGGCAGGAGGCGCATCCAATGCAGTATCGTCCGCAGAGAGAACAGCATTTTCGTCGGCGAATTGTTCCTCGGTCTCCGGTTGGTCCGGAGCGCCATCGACGGTTGGGGTTGGAGCTGTTGGACGTTCCCAAGCGGTTTGTCCAGTGACGGAATTGTAGTAATACGTGTATTGGGTGCTTGGATTCGTAATCTCCTCCCATCCATCCGGCAGGTCATTGCTGCTACCGGTGGCTTCCGGTGGCTCCCCGGATGCTACTTCCGCTGGCTCGGCGGCAGGCGCATCCAACGCAGTATCGTCCGCAGCGGCAACTCGCGGAACGTCTTCTACCGAATCGGTCTTTGAGACGGCGGCTTCTGGTTCGTCGGGGGTGCCATCGATGGTTGGGGTTGGAGCCGTGGGACGTTCCCAAACGGTTTGTCCCGTGACGGAATTGTAGTAGTACGGCATTTGGGTGGTTGGATCCAGTGTCTCTTCCCATCCTTCCGGGAGATCCGTGCTGCTACCGGTCGCTTCCATCGGTGCGCTTGCGGCTTCTGCTTCGGCTCCTGCGGATGGTGCTTCATCCTCCACGAAACGATCCACCGCATCCGACTCGGCGGGGGCCGCATCGAGAGTAGCAGCGACAGCAGTGTCCGTCTCCAAGGGAGTTGTGGTAGCAGTAGCACTAGCAGCAGTAGCAGCCTCCATCTCGGGGGAGGCTTCGGGAGACTCCGTCCCGGTGCTGCTGTTTGCGGCCGAACTCGTTGTCGTTGTATTTGTCGTCGTCGCGATCGTTGCGGGTCGGTCCCAGGCAGTTTCTCCCGTAATGGAGTTGTAGAAATACACATTCCCGGTGGTTGGATCGGTGGCCTCGGCCCATCCCTCGGGCATGGCCGGTTCGTTCGGTGGCGGCTTCTCCTTGTCCTGCGGGGGAGCAGGCAACCCATGATCCATGGGCGGAGTGGCCAGGATGCTTTCCGGTTCGGATGCGGGTGCGGTTATGGTTTCGGGTTTGGTTTCGACCAAAGCGCTCGCGGCTGCTGGGGTTGCAACCTCCGGAGCCGAAGGAGTGGGCTCCGCGGCAACCGGCGGAACGGAGGGAGCCTCCTGGGTGGTGATTCCCGCCGGCGTGGCAGTCACTGCTGCGGTCGCTGTTGCAGCCGCTGGGCTTGTCCCCAACGATTCGGGTTTGGATCGGGATCTGGCACTCGCCCTCGCGCTCGATCTGGGCGTCGCAGTCGTCGTCGTCGTCGTCGTCGTCGTGGTCTTCGCCCTCGCTCTCGCGGGGGTCCGGGAGCGCGACTTGCGGGGTGTCGGCAGCTTGAAGCGGGATCGGGTCCGGCCCGGGGAGGCCGACGCTCGCAGCGGGGGAGGTGCCCGGAGCCGCCGCCGGCCCGGGGGCTGCTCCGCCGCTGCCGGTCCCGGGGCTGCCGCTGCCGCAGGGGACGGTGCCGATGCCGCTGCCGACGCTGGTGATGCCGCTGCCGACGCCGGTGGTTCGAAAGCAGACACCGCTCGGGGCTGGGTGCGGACGGGAGAGGCCGGCGGGGTGACGCGGCGCATCGGGGAGGACGCCGCCGCCGCCGGCAACCCGTTGGTTTTTTCGTCGCCTCCGCCATCGATTGTTTCCGGGGGCTTTGCGGTCGTTGCCGTTGCCATTACTCCTTCGGGCGTCGGAGGCGGCCGCGCAAACAGGGCGGCCGACGGAACGGGCGTCTGCGTCGGGGGAGCGAATCCAAACACGGTCTTGGGCGGAAGCGACGGGGTCCGGGCATCATCAGCAGCCGGCTGCGAAACCCCAAAAGGAGGATCCGAAGGGTTCGGCGTCGACGGAGGCGGTTGAACGGCCGGGGGAGGGAATTGCGGTTGTTGGTGGTGGTGATTCGTCGTGGGCGTCGGTGGCGCGTTCGCAAACACGTTGCCGTTGCTCGCGGTGGAAGGAGGCGGAAACCGGTTCGGCGTCGGAGGCGCGGAAGGTAGCTTGGGAGGTCCAACCGCCGCCCGCGTCGGTGTCGGGGGCGGCTGCGAAAAAACGTCCTTGCTGCTGCTGTTGTTGTTGTTGTTGTTGTTGTTGTTGCTGTTCACGCTGCCATTCATGCTGCCGTTGATTGGCTTGGCAATGGTGGGAGTCTGCGGAGCCGACGACGACGATGGGGGAAGGCCGTTGTGGTTTCGGCTGCTCGGACCGGGGGTCGGAGTCGGTGGTCTCGCAAACAGGTCCGCTGCCGCGGCCGCAAGTGTCGGGGGCGGCGTTGGTGCCCTCGCGGTGGCAGCCGTGTTGGCCCGCGGCATCGGTGGCCAAACTCCCCCCGGAGACGGCGGCGGCAGGAATCCCCCGCTTCCCGCGGCAACCGGTGCCCGAAGCGACGCGTTGCTCGCATTCGTGTTCTCCACGGGAGTCGGGGGCCGATCGAACAACGCAGCGGCTTCCGAGGGAGGCGGAGCGTTCACATCAACTTCCGTCAGGTCTCCGTCGTCGTCGTCGTCGTCGTCCAGCATGGAAGCGAATTGTTCGATCGGTGCGGGGGGTGGTGGAGGAGCGAATTGGGGTTTGGGTTTGGCTGCTGCTGGCAGATTCTGTTGCAGCTGTTGCTGTTGCTGCTGTGGTGGCGGAGGAGGCGCAAAGGCCGGACCGGATTGGGCCAGGGGTCTCGCCGCGCTAAAGAGCATCGAAGCCGCCGAGGTGACCATGTTGACGGTCATGCCCAATCCTCCTCCTTCATCGTCGTCGTCGCTGCTGTCGTGCTCGTGTTCCTGCTCGTGTCCGGGCATTGGCGGGGGAGGCGGGCGAAATCCCAAGCCTCCCGGTAGCGGTGGTGGTTGCGCCGGGTGGCTTCCATCCCCGGGCGGAGGCGGCGGAGGGGGTCCCCCACCAAATTGTGACCACATGACTTGGTTTGGATCGGTGGACTAGGCGTGGAGTGGAGCGGAGTGACGGCTGCTATCCTTGCTGCAACTGCTGCTGATGCGGTTGGATGTGATTGCCGATGCTAGTTTCTCGGAGTGGTTGGTCTAATAACAAGAACGATAGAGTAATCCTTACAAGCACAACAGAGTCTTTTTCCACAAGATGAGCACACAAAATCAATATGATACCGTACGGTCCTTGCGGACATGGGATGCAACGGTTCGAAAATGACAGGTGCGAGTTTTGGGTCTCCGAAGGAAAAAATAGATGATAAATACTTCGTACTCTACTCTAATACCGGTACTGGCACTTGTGGGAGTATGTACAGTACAAGTTACCGTAGGATTATTACCGTACAACGTACATACTACGCACTAGGGAAGTAAGATTGCATAAGATTACTGCTGTACCGTAATTGTGGTGATGACTCCACCTCCATGTTTTATGTTTTGTGATTACGGTACAACTTCAAACTAATACGGTACTATTGCTACGTAACTTACTGTAAACCTTACTCGTTGTCGCATGGTTATCGCCGAACTGGACCCCTTGTTGGTTTCTCTACGAGTTTTGTACGTACTCGAACGTACCACGCCCGTGCTCTCTTTTCCGACCCCTTTTGAGTCAGTCGAGTCGAGATGATTAGTGTAGTAATTAAAGGGTCAAAAGATTCTGACCATGCTTACGATTACGGTAACTGGTGCCTGGTAAACCTTACGAGGAGTATGTAGACGAGAGCGGACAACATCTACCGTAGGCACGTACGTACTTTTACAGACGACACGACCAACAAGAAAGGCAGGGGCAAGATGATTGCGAGCTCTCCAACTTCGGATTTCTAAGAACTTACGTTCGACGCGGACTCGAATACCGATGCGATACCTGTACCTGTACTGCAATTGTATCCAAACTACAAACTACAAACTACAAACGCTCGACGCTCGACAACACGAATTCGTCCCCATACAGTATTGGTCGACTTTCATTCTCTCCCCTTCCACCCAACCACCTCTGACGTCGGGATTCGAATTGATCGATCGATCCAATCCAATCCAATCCAATCCAATCCACTCCCCCCCTCGCAGCAGTTCTTTGGTCCTTGTCTTCGGTTCCGGTACATAATTCTTTCCCATGTTGCGTCGCTGTCGATCGGCATTCTCATTCGCATTCACCTTGGCATTCGCCTTGGCGTCAACGGCGACGGCCTTCCGGTGCTTCGGATCCCGCTTTGTTGAACGCACAAGATCTCTTGCACCACTGCGGGCAACCACCGGTGGACAAGAGCGCAACACCAACGTCTACAACAACAACAACAACAACAACAACAACAACAAAAATGGCGAGAGCTTTTTTTCCCCCGACCAGCTCGTGGCCATGGCCAGGGACTACGTGGAGAATCCCTCCCCGGATTGGTGGGACGACGAGGACTTTGTCTTTCGGGGCCCCGTCATCGGACCCCTGGTCAAGAAGGACCTGGTGTCCACGCTGGAGGCCAACACGGACCTCTCGAGGGCCTTCCCGGACCTCCAGGCCAACGCCTTTGGATTCACGGCCGACGATCCGATCGAGCCCAACCGGGTCTGGTACTTTGTGAGGCCCCGCGGGACCTTTGCGGGGCCCTTTCCCTTTCCGGGCAGCGGCGAGGTCATCGAACCCACCAACGCGCCCTACATCGGGGCTCCCGAGTGCCGGTCGGTCGTCTTCAACCAAAAGGGCAAGATCGTCTACCAGACGGTCGGGTACGTGGTGGATCGTTTCACGGGGGACACGACCGGGGGCCGGGGGGCCATCTTCGGTCAGTACGCCGTCATGGGGAAAGAGATCGATGCCCACCCGGGGGCCTGGTCGACCGTCTTCTTGCAAAAACTGAGCGAGTACCTGCCGGGATTCCCGAAATCGTACTCGAAACGGGAGGACCTGCCGGAATGGTGGAAGGACGAGCGGATGGGGGCCGAGCTGTGAGTGAGTGAGTGGGTTTGTGAGTGTGTGTGTGAGCGAGAGTGTGTGTGAGCGAGAGTAAGTACGAGAGAACGAGAACGAGGACACACGGTGCGCTGCCAGAATCAATCGGCGCCACGACGAGGAAGGGGAAACGCCAGGGAGTACGTTCTCATCGTACGTGTACGTGCTCCGGAAACGAACCAGAACCAAGAAGCAGCACTACAACACAACACACTACAATACAATACAATACTCTCATTGCGAAATAATAGTAACAACTGCACAATCCGTCACGAGAAGAACCCGAGGTGACAGCCGAATCAGACACACAGACACACGCATACACGCATACACGCACTATTTCACCCGAGGAACCGAGGAGCCAATACAACCACACCCACCAAAGAACCTTTCTTCCAACAACACATCGCCGAAAGGAAACGAAACGAAACGAAACGAAACGAAACGAAACGAAACAATCGCGCAATCAATCTGCCTGTTCGTGGATCCCATCCATCCGTTCCACGAACCGTAGGATGGAACAGCATCAATCATCAATCATTCGCGTTGCATCCACAATTGAAAAATAGACGTAATGTGTTTGCCTGGTATAATACATGCTTTCATTGCATAGCATTGCGGTCCGGTACAATATGCATTGTTTCAATGTTTGTCATGCGAAAAAAAAAGTTGCGTACTCTGCAGAACTATTCATCGTATTTGGCGAGTCGTGCGCGGCATCTCCTGCGTTGTATTGTGTTGTGTTTGTGCCGTATCTGTGGTGGCAAGAAACAGAGACGGATCCCTTTTCGAAATTCGATTGGGAGGGAGTATCCAATCGAAAAGAACCGCAAAAAACTCGACGATCGATTCGAATTGCTGTATTGTTTTCATGTGCCGTGCAATTCGGTCACGCTCCGTGTGTATGCGTTGCAATTCATTCGATCCGTCAAGGCTGCGTGAAATACTCAACTAAAGGCATCCACAGTGTCCGAAAAGCTCTAGGAGTTCGTGACCCTTCGGGACTCACTCTCCTACAATTTGAATTGTTTGTTTCGGTCTGGGTAACTGTTATGGATCTGTCATTCAGTACCGTATGATATTAACGGATGACGATTTATAGAATACTTCTCAATACTACACACTTGAATACGTAACAGCATAATGTTTCTTTCTTTGCCATGCTGTGCGGCTTTGCGGTCCGGAAAGTACAATTGGATGGATATCAAAAAACGCATCAGCTGGATTCCGCTGGAAGACTTTTCGAAATCATGACAGCGACATTTTTGTCACTGTCCAAGAAGCGAGGTGACGTTTCTAGCACTCGCACCTTCCCTGGCGGTGATTGACGTCGTTATTGTTATTACTATTTATTGTGTTGATGAACTACGTGCCAACGATACGTCCGAACTTCGGACGCGATCCATGATTGCAGTTGGAGAGCCGTTTTAAAGCGGGTTCCTTCGATGAGTGAGGAACCAATGTACTGTTGTGTAGAGTCATCAAGACGACACCCATCCAAGGCAGTGACTAATCAAGATGGCATCGGCATTGGCATTAGAAGACCAGTTGATAATTAAGTCGACAATTAAAAAATCATAAGGTACTAAAGCAGGTACAGAACAAGGCAGGATGGTATTTTCAAAAGTGGTCCTTTATAATTGTAATAGTTGCATAATTAGAGCGTGTGCAGGAGCGGTTGTAAGAGAGTCGGTCGACGGGCAGTACGAGTCAATTTGTGTGACTGCGCCGCACTCCATCTGTTCGTTCATATCATATTGGTGCTTTGCGAAGAACACAATGCCTGTCGCGAGTCAGTCATTATTATTTCTTCTTGGCTTCTTGTTCTCTTTCGGGCAAGTACATGCCACAAAGGAGGGTTTGTAGTACTGTACATCATCAACACAAAACAGCATCGAGTGATTTACGAAAGAAGAGAGTCGAGACTGTCGGAAACATCGGCGAGAGGGTCTGAAGACTCGGCCGGGGCATCTCCGTTGAGGTCATCCCCGAGACCCTCCAACGAATCACCGAGTCCGAGGACAATGTCTCGTGCGGCACTCTCTCGAATCTTGCGGTCTTGTTCCATCTTGGCGTGGTACTTCTCGGCGGATTCCTCGGCCATATCGAAGACCATAGCGGGGTCCTTGAGCATGTCACCGGGGTTGGGCTCGATGGTCTTGGTGGAAAGAGCGATGCGTCCGTTGACCTTGTCGTGGTCAATGATCATACACTTGACGGCCATGCCTGGTTGGAGAACCTGTTCCAAGTCCTCGATGCGGTCGTACGAAATTTGAGAAATGTGCAAGAGACCGGACATTCCACCGACCTCGATAAAGGCTCCGTAAGGCTTGAGGGCCTGGACAACACCGTCGACCAAATCTCCGCGGGAAAGGTCGGCCATTTGGGTTTCGACAACGGCCTTTCGGTTGGAGACGACCAATTTGTTGTTTTCTTGGTTGACCTCCAAGAATTTGAGTGGAAGAACCTGTCCGATCAAGTCGTCGGTGGCCATCTTTCCGGCCAAATGGGATCCGGGAAGGAAGGCACGGAGTCCCTCGACCAAGCAGATGGCTCCTCCACGGTTGACACTAACAACCTCGGCCTCGAGGATGGCATCTTCGGCTTGCATCTTCAGGACGGTTTCCCAGGCCGATCGGTATTGGATTCTTCGGATGGAAACCAAGAGTTGTCCGTTCTCGTCCTCGTCGGAGATGATCTGGAAGTCATAGTCTTCGTTGAGGTTGACCAAGTCGTCGACGGTGGATCCAATGGGTTGGATAAGGGCGGCTTCGGCTTCGGGCAAGAAGGCGGAGGCCTTGGCGCCAATGTCAACAATAACACCCTTGGCTCCGTATTCGATGCACTGTCCCTTGACGATGGAGTTTCGTTCGAAAGAATACGAAGTCTCAGGCGACGGCGGCGGCGAATTCATCGTAGTCGAAGGAGATCGCCTCAATGTCGTCATCTTGGACGGGCTTTTGGAATCCCTTGTAGTTCTTCTTCAAGCGATCGAATCGGGTGGGCTGAGCGACGGGAGCCTCGGTGGCTGGGGCATCCAACGTGGCCGTGTTCAAGGCCGTTCTGTTACGAAGCGTTGCAGTTGTGTCGCGTTTGTTCGTTATCGTGATTGTCGCGTGGTCGTGTTTCCGTCGGCGATGCGTTTCATTCCAACGAAAAAGCCAGCAGTATTTGCCACAACGTGGTCATCGTAACACAGGAAACGCCATGGTGAAACCAAAGCAAAGCAATCACAGGGTGATGGATGGAAGAAGGGAGGGTGAGTTTTCTAGAAAGGAATTTTTTCAGTATGTTTTCTACGAGAGACTGACGTATTTGAACGAATAACGGACAGACGTCCCGTGCAACTACGTAGTAAAATTCGTCGCTCATGCTGATGTGTGTCAATTCTTTCTCGCCATCGTACCTGGTGTTGGGTCCCGAAGCAGGCGAGAAAGCAGTGGCGCTCGCCGCGAATAATGTGAATGCTGCTGCCGAATATTTCATTGTTGTTGTGTATAGAATATATTGTCAACTATGTAAAGTGTTCGAATAGAATCAACAGCAATGAAGTTACGATTTCCTTGTTGGCAATACGAGGGTCGTTTGATGTGTGCTTGGTTTGGAAGTTCACAGTTGGCTCAGATGTGGAAAATCAGAACTGTAAATTGATTGATGAGAAGACGACCATCTGATGATGAGTCAACGTGTGCGTGATAAAGTAAGTTAGTAATGTGGACCAACTATTTTTTTTACTATTTTCGCGCGATTTCGCGCAGTACACTTACAACCGTAGAAAAAAAAAATTTCATCTTTTCCCGGTTGCGGCCAGACACTCACGTCACATGAATCAAATCGCTTCGAACAAGCCATCAACAAGATCATCGCTGAGACAGAGATCCGTCTCCACGTTGAAGGCAAGGAACGCTTTCATTCTCAACGGTGTCGTCTACAGTTTCCGAACTACTTAACGACTACAACATCAAACAAGAGAGCTTTGTCTTTGTCGTCACGGGAATCGCAGCAAGGAACTTCACGTTACGAGCCGATATCTCGCTGAGACTTTTTGAAGGAGTGTACGATAGGGTCGCCCTGTAATACAACACCAAGGGACTAACTTTCCGAAGCAGAGACAGCACCACAATCAGCACCTAGCGAAGGAAGCTCGGCTGGAAGCAGACAAAGAGGGAATATCCAATACAGACACAAGAGATCATGAAATTCCAAATAGTTGATATTGCACTGGTTCTGTCAATAACATGCCTTGCATCGGCGGACTGCCTTTGCTCCGCAATCGTTGGCATCCCGAAAATCGTCCGGAGCCTTTGTGCCAAAGCAAGCAATCCAGACAACAACTAGCAGCAGTAGCAGCAGCAAACTGTTTTCTCAAGTGGGATGAGGAAGAGGAAGAGACTTCCAACGTGAAGCGAGCCTCTTTCGAGGAGGCTGCCAAAGCCGCCACGGACGAAGATGCCGCGAAGGAACTCGAAGAAATGGGAGATTTTGACTGCCACTTCCACCGTGAGTAACCAGCTTTTCGAGATTCAGATTGGTGATTGGTGATTTTGAATCAAAACGAAACGAAACGAAACGAGATGCATTCTGCGAACACAGAGCGACCCGTTGTGTTCGAAGGATGCCATAGCGCAATATCTGTTGTTTCAGAAGTAACCATCTTTCCCCCGATCTGAAGATGCCTAACATAGTTTTGCAACCTTTTATTTTGTTCTCGTTGGCGTATGGACTTTTCCAATCTATCGTGCCCCGCAATCTTGCCTTCTTTTCTCTGTCGAAACCTGAATGGCTACACTCTTACTGCCCTGAACTAAACCCAACAATCACCTACCGGATCCAATAATGATGGATGAATTCTTGTGGTTTGGTGTCAATGTTTGGAAATTATTTCATTGCCAAACAGTACAACGTCGATGACGTAAGCCGATACCGAGACGCGATCAAGAAGCGAGCGGAATCCATTGGGTTGGAAAAGAGATCGGCGGAACAAATCGCTGCGGACCAAGCCGCGGCTCTGCAAAAAGCGGTCGAAAAGGGAGAGGGCCTGGTAGGTGCCGCTGCCCGATCCAGCCCGGATCAGCTCTCGAACATGCTGGACGAGTCGCAGGTCCAGAGACTGGACTTGTCGAAAATCTCGAGCGAGGCACCCCGGGGCCCGGACGAGGACCTCCCGGCCATGATGTACGATCCTACCGATGACATGACCCAGGAAGAGATGGAGGAAGGCCGATCCGATCGGATTCAAACCGTGGAACGAACAGATAGCGTGGGTCATTGAGAAGTCCGAATTCCCTTCGCCTCTTGCTGTGTTGGGTGAGACCATCGTCACTATCATTACCGTGGTTGTCACGGCGGTTATTTTCACGCAGTGGGACGAGCTCTGTCGGCAAGCCGCCTTCAACTTCGATTTTGTTCCCCGACCGGAAGAAGTGGCAAAATCTCTGGAGGGAATGCTGATGCCCGGAGATACCGTGCTGGGAATGGGAGCCCAATCCATGTCGGGACAAGAGATGCTGCAAATGCTGCAGGAGGGAACAAAGGAAACCATCAAGGCTGTCCAGGATGGAACAATCAAAGACATTTTGGCCGGTGATGTTCCAGCCGAACTGTAGGCACGGAGTACACGTACTAGCGGAAGAGAATCAAAGGGAATCAGAAACTGACTCAATGCTCCGCGATTCTTTTATGGGAACATCGTTATCCACTAGGCAGCGCAGAACTACCTGGGTTGTGCGACTGACGCAATAGTATGGCCCGCAGAGCAACAGATACTGACAACGACGATGGCAACTGCAAGGACGAAACGATCACAATTCCGCGCCAGGTTTGTCCGATTCCAAATGCTTGGGCAGAGTTGACTGCGAAGCGCATCAGCTCGATTTTTTAAAGTCTAGTGATATAATAGTAGTAATACTTTATTGCTTTTTGAAAATCTTCCTTCCATTGTCCTGCGCCTTGTACGAGTGAGAAGTGTAGGTCGCGTGCGGCTATTTGGCTACTTCGGATGTACAGAGAAACATTGGTGTATCTCTGGCGAGACAAGCCTTTGGGACACATACTAGTATGACACCGCGGATTATTTCGTTTCTTTCGATGTGCTTCGGCTTTGTGGATTACAGTATCATGCAAGTAGTTTGCTTGCATAAATGCACGATTAGCAAGAATCTAGGCGTGGCTTTGTGATACTGATCAAGCGATTCAATCAAAATGTACATTTGATGGAGTTTGACGACGCGGTAATGGAAGAGAATACGTTGTAGTTGTTGACATGGCAATCGGCGCAAAAAACAATCGTAGTCAGACGCCTTACCGTTGGGCCAAAGGGTCGTAATAAACCCTCCCGGGAATCGAACCCGGAATCTTCTGATATGCTACTTGTCTTCAATGTGAAAGAAAAAGGTTATAAACCATGGACTTTCATGCCAGATGCGGATTCTGAAATGCATGGGCTTATTTGGACACCATCTTATGGCAGATTGGAAACATTCTGTAGGTGTAACCTTACTTTTTGGAGCATAGAAAATAATCTTACTTCGAACGTGGAAAAGTAATGTCACAAAACATTCGATGGATCCGATCAGATCCAACCCAGGACCCAGAAGCAATACATAAACGCTCCCAAGCAACAAACAAACAAGCACGATCCCATGGAGCTGCCAATCGTCGTTTTACAACGGCTTGCCTCCGTTCCTACCTCTTGGCTTTTTTTGTCGCTGCTCGCTGTGCTCCCGACCAATCTGGTTCAATCCTCCGCCATCAGCCACTTCGCAACACCGGGGGGCGACTACGACAAGACGGCCTGCGTACCCGGAAGCCACGACGTCCCGAATCCCCATCCACAGGCCGACGCCAGAGCACCGGACCACTTTTACGTCGAGTTGCCAATGACGGTTGCTGCTGCTGCTGCTGCTGCTGCTGCTGTTTCTGCTTCCGGAACACCCACCACCACCACACAAACTACTATGGTGGTGTTGGAGGTGAACCGGACCTGGGCCCCGATCGGTGTCGATCGCTTCCATTCCCTGGTGAGAGACCACTACTACGATTGTGCGGGTCTGTTCCGGGTCGTCCCGGGTTTTGTAGTTCCAGTGGGGCATTCGCCTCGGATCCGATCCAGACCGCCAAGTGGAACACGGTCGTCCCGGACTGATCCGGTCGACCCGTCCGTAGTCTCCAACACGCTCGGGACCGTCTCCTTTGCCACGGCGGGACCGGGAACCCGGACCACCCAGGTCTTTATCAACCTCTCGGACAACTCGTTTCTGGACGCCATGGGCTTTGCTCCCTTTGCCAGGGTTGTGGGGGGGATGGAGCTCTTTTTGGCGGACAGCAACGACAGCGGAAATGACCATGGCCTGTACGTGGCGGATCCGGTCCCCGATCAGTGGACGTACGAGCAACAGGGGAATGCCTGGCTGCTGGAGGAACACCCGGAAATGGACATCATTCGGGGGTTGCCGCAGGATCCATCCGGGAACGGTCCCACCACCGGGATAGTCATGTCCTGGGCAGACAACGCAAACGCGGAAGAGGAGACCAGCGACGAAACGGTGACGGAGGAGACGAAAGAAGAAAAAGAGAACGACGAAGAACAGCCGCTGCCAGGAACGGCAACAAAAACAACAGTACCAATCGCGAGCGAAAGCAGCAGCGGATGCGCTGCTTTTGGGGCAGTGAACCCCTGGCGGCGAATCGCAATGGCAGCTTCGTGGCTCTTTGTGGTGCTGTACACGTAGGTCCGGGATGGCAACGACGCATTCAACATTTCGTGGCTTGCGCAAAAGTTGCGGATCGTAACAAAGCGCGCTAATAGCCAGCTCCGCATGGGAACCATCCGATGTGATGTTGTGTTGTGTTGTGTCGTGTCGTGTCATGTCTTATGTGCCGTGTCGCGGTGAAACCACGGGACCGAAGGATGGAAGGAAGAGAGGGAGATCACGCACTGGATTGACAATACACTGCGTTGATACCGGCGCGGGCTGTGCTGCAGAAAACGAAAGCCTGTTGCATTCTGCTGCGCTGCGGCACCTTCCTTCTCAAGTCATCTTTGGGCAAATGCGTCGAATCGCATCGCCCACCAAACGGTCCCGACGGCGCAACGGGAATCGGGCATGGGATTTCACGAATCGAACGTCCATCCGGTCGGCACACCTCGTGTCCGCTGCAATGTTCTCTCTCTCTATCTCTTCCGAATTATAGTCACCGTAATCTCACGACGAGCAAATGTGCGAGGAACTGCGCTGAGCTATGGTTTTTTGCTAGCGAGAATGAGAATACACTACACGTACAGTATGCATGCAATACATTATAGTTGTATGGACACGATGTACACGCAATAGTAAAATGAATACGCGCGGTTTCCTGCCAGAGAGAAATCCACTGCAATCCCGCCCGCTGGATTTTGTCGATCATTCGCAATCCGTTCGGATGGTCCGCGTCTTGTCTCGTGGTGCTAGGAACCAAAATTTTTGGGTGGCAGGAATGAACCAATCAATCCATTCTGGCGCCGTTGTCCCTCGGTTCACTTGAGTTTCATGGCGACCATGTTGCGATTGAGGAGGTCCAGAAATTCTCCCTGCAGGGGTTGTTCCTCCTCGAATGTCGTCCTCCATCGCCTTCCACGAATCGTAGAGTTCCGATTGGATCCGGGCCGTGATGGACCGCGGCACCTTTCGGCTGCCGTTCGTGGTTGGTTCTTGGCTCAGATGCCCGAGCAGGTGCCCAAAGAGGCCATCGTCATTTCCACTGCCACTGCCGTCGTCCCGCTTCCCGCGGCGGTACTCGCGCTGAAAGTCGTCCACGGCCCCGAACTTGCTCCGATTGATCTCGGGTGTGGTGAAATTGAGGTTGGACATCTCGTTCACGACCGAGTCCCGGAGCCGTTCCAGCAGCTAGGTTCTTGCGCGCCGCAAATCCCGTTCCGTGCCTCGGGATGGCATCGAAGCAATCCCGGACCACGTGGATCTCCAGGACGTGGTCCAGCTCGATTTTTTTGCGTTGGATGGGACCCGGGTCCGTGCCGCCGCGCACGAGTTTGGTTTGGGTGTAGGCGTCCGTGTTCTCTCGGTACTCCCGGACCAGGGCTCCCCTGTCGGTGCGGAGGTCGTCCATTCGAAAGACCCTCGGATCGGTGCCGAGGGGATCGTCGGTCCCCCTGCCGTTCTCCGCGGTGTGGTAGCGGCACTTGCCCAGCGGGATCTTGCAGAATCCACCGCTTCACGTCTTGGCGCCGCACCTCGGAGTGTCCGGTGGTGCCATTCGCAGAATTCGCTGGTACCGTCGATGATGGCATCCTTGAGGCATCGGGTTCCCCTCTGGGTGGTGGCGGCGCATCGAACCATGGTTGGGTGTTGGTTTCGGGATGGAATTTGTGCACGGATCTGGTTCTGGTTCTGATGAATGTTCGTCTCTTCCTTTCGGCATCCCACACGATGCGTGTGTCGCAGTGATACGTGCCGTGCCGTGCCGTCCCGGATGCACGTTCCCGTCAACAACGGATCCAATGTCCAAATCCTCTCGCTGCGGCATCGGACGTGCATACTCCGGGTTCACACCATAATAATGAAAGCGCGCCGGAAACTTCGGTTACCTCTAGCTTCATCGGATGGATTGATTCGATGGGTTACGTTGCATCACACGCAATCGCATATGGTGCGGGCATGCAACTATGCATCGCAGCACCAACGAAAGTGTTGCACTCTTGCCTTGTTCCGCGAAGATATGCATTTTGGATGGATGCCTAATTACCGTTACAGTACGGGTAAGTTACCGCATCACAAAAACACATTGCACATTACGTCAAAACTTCAAGAAACATCCCATCGAATCGGGCAGCAGTCACACACGGTTGAAGTCCCGGATTGTAGGATGACACGCTTCCCTTCGGCTCGCGTTCGGAGGATGCGCAAGAACCACATCGGATGCCCTATAGTCGTGCACGTGGCAAGTAGGAAGGTTTCCAGTTTCCACATACCCAGCTTGTGAACAGAATTCCACAGACATCTTTTTTCGTCGAACCACTTAGACGAAGTAGTCTTGAAATTTTTCTTGGGCTTATCACACCAAGTCACGGTTGGTTGTTTTTGCTGTTGAGAGACACGTCCATTATGTGTGGGTCACGCAACGGAATAGGGATGACGGAACGGTACCGGTATGGATCATTGACACATTCGAGGATCATAATTGGAAAGAACAAGAACTTTCCGGAATTCAATTTACAAACTTTTGAGTCGTTGTTTCGATCCATACTCGTACGTGTACTTTATTGTTCTGCAGTTTTAATGAGGGTTATTCTGTCCCGACGGCCCTCTAGTAGAACCGTCGAAGTTTTCGCTCTCCGATCTACGAGTACCGTATGGTGTTGTTGATTGTTGATTGTTGATTGATTCATTTTCAGAACCAACAAAATCGATAATAGTACTAGTACTCGAGCCGAATCGACTCGACTCGACGAATAAATCCTTCGGGAAGAAAGGAATTCCTTCTCTGTCACATCGACACAAGCGCATTATATCACATCACATCACATCACATCGCAACCGAGTACCTAGTCGGATCGAATCGTACGGTACCAGAACTCATTCCTCCGCACGAACAAAAGAACGATACATTCACCACCACTCGGGTGTTTTCCCTGCGACTTGTTGTTCTCACATTCCGAAAAAGAACGGGCAATCAACTCGAACCCAACTCGACCCAAACCAACTCTACTCCACTCCACTCCACTTCACTCCGGTTCACTCCGTTCTGTTCCACTTCGTTTCACCTCGTAAATTCACATCAAACTAACTACTAACCCACCATGTCGATCGGTTCTCGTTGGACCATCCTGTTCGTCGCGGTTTGGATCGCGATCGCCGGTTGTTCGGTGGCAGACGCGGCAACCCTTCGCCGTCGCGACCGAGAAAGCGAGAGCAACGAGCGAGAACTAGAACGAGAACAAGCGCAAGGCGCAACGCGACACCTCGCGAATGCTGAAGCATTCCAAGGCCGGGTCCGCGGGATCGCCGGCGACGACTCCGACGACGAGCGTCACCGTCACGGGCAACTCCGTCACCGTCACGGCGACGACCAACGCCGTCGACAGCGGCATCCAGAGCTTCGAGGCGGGGTGCCGGGGACAGACCCAGGGTGAGTCCTACTAACAACAACCGCCGCGTGCGCGTGATTCTTTCGCGGCACGCCGGGAGACGGAACGGAACGAACCGAACCGAACCGAACCAAAGGGGCAAGCAGCCCTTGCCGGTGTGGACAAAATATCCGGTGTGGTTCCACAACGCAACTCACGCAGGTCCTTTGGTTTCCCGTTTTGTCTCTTTCCCCGTCAATCCAATTCAATCGTTGCAAATCCCCTCGCGAATCCTCTGCCTCGTCTTTGCCTGTCTGCCTTGATGGAAAACAAACACAATACCACGCAACACAACACAATACCACGCAACACATTACATCACATCACATCACATTCACATCACGTCACCAGACCTCGAGAGATGCCTCATCACCGAGCGGGGCGACATTGCCACTCTGCAAGACTTGCCTCCTGGGAATCGCCACCCTCACCAATCCCGAACCTCTCCAACCTCAGGAGCTGCACCAACACCAAGATCAGCAACGGCATGTGCGACCCGGCCTGCGAGGCCCAGGTGACCGAATACTTCGACTGCGGCGCCGGCACCAGCTTCGGCACCGTCACCACCGTCACCGCGACGGCCACCTCCACCAGCGTGAGCCGGACCGGCTTTGCCCCGAGCGAAACCTGCAACGCCTACAATTTTGTGGTGAAGGGACCGCCCGCGTCGGGCGACGAGTGCTTCGTCCCGGGAAGCTACCAGTACCAGATGTGCTTCTTCAAGGGAGTCAAGTGCACGTGCCGGTTCGACGAGTCGCTCTGGATGTGCCTGGACTATCCGTAGGAGTAGTAGTTGGCGGCGTTTCGGCGGGGACGCAGTTGGGCAGCGAGGCGTGCTAACCAAACGCGTCGCACACTAGTAGTGCCCATCCCATCCCATGCCACGGAAGGAACTGAATGGAATGGAACGGAATGGAATGGAACGGAACGGAATGCTGGGGAAGCAAACCAGCGGGAAGAGGATCGAACCGGAATCGGACTATCCGCTGCGTCCCATCCGAATGCATCGATCGGATCTCGGACCGGACCGGACCGGACCGGACCGGACTGGACTAGTACAATAATGAACAGGAGAGGACAGGACGGGACGGGACGGGACAAGGCTGGATTGGAATTGATTGGAATGGGTTGCAACGATCGAGTTTTTGTTTGATGTGGATTGCGTTTTGTTAGTTTTGGATCTTACTACTATAATACATGTACCCACCGTCGTTGTTGGCAACGTTTATCGTCATGATAACGAGAACAATAATGCCGTACATACTACTACCTTGAATGGGGTCGGATCCCAGCAGTGAAGTTGGGTAAGGCACTAATACTAATACTACTACCACCGACCAAATAAAAAATTAGAATTGCCTTCTTCTCGGAGGACAATTCATGCATCATGCACGCACCAACGGAACTCGAACAACAACAAGAAGTTCGGTTCTGGAGTTACTGAAAATAAGACGATAACCTAGTGCTGTACTTCATACTACTTGTAAATCACAACTGTACTACTCCACATCTCCTCTCCGCCACCACATCCCAACCATTTCTTATGATCTTGTCGCACGCCAAGGCTGGCCACCACCAGCCAGCAGAACATTCCCTAGTACTACTAGTACTAGTAGTATCACCAGCACCACCAAAAACAAAAACAAAAACAAAAACAAAAACAAAAACAACAACAATGGGCTGTTTGAAGAATGGACTCTCAAAAATTATACTACCACCCCGGTTTCTTGTCACAAAACGTACTACAGTACTTTGCACTACTAGTAGTACTAGCAGCTAGCCACATTCCAATTTACAATTTACCATCAATCTCAAAACATGATGTTGCTTTGGGAAATGGACTTTCTTCCACCTCGACTGCTCGTCGGACCCAAAAACGGGAAAGGTTCCATTATACGTAACTTACCGTAATATTATTCTCATTCTAAAATCTGCGTTGTCGCACGCGCAGCGTCATACGGACGCCTGACGGACGACGGATTCCCCTCGGCTCCGAGCGACAACAACGATCCCCGGAGCGGCCCGCAAGCCGAGAACGACAACGAGACCGACACCGACGCGAAACGCGCATCAACAACCTCACTAATTAACTTACTCCAACCGGAATTGCCGCGCCGCCATTGCGTTTCTCAACAAACACCAACAAGCATGGCATCCCATTCGCTGCGGAGACTCGCGGGAAGCGCTGCCGCGGCGGCATCCGGCCCGCGGACGCCGCACGGTAGCGATCGCCGCCGCGTCTCGCGGCCTCGAATCCTCGTTGTCGTTGTCGTCCTCCCCGTCCGTGTCCGCTTCGTCGTTCGCATCTTCCGACGACTCCCGGCGCCGCTCCTTTTGGATGGACGTGGTTCGCATCAAGTCCCAGAAGCAGCGCAGGAGCAAGCGAGACGGCAACAGCAACTGACAGCAACGGCAAATTCAAAATGGTCCACGAGGATCCCGAGCAGGTGGTCCGGCGCCACACGGACGAGGTCCGGGCCGACGGAGAAAACCTGCTGGACCTGATGTTCTACAACGATCGGCACGAAAAGGCCTGGATGAAGCGCAAGCGGTTGCAAAACCTCAGGAGGTACGAGTTCGACAAGAAGCACGTCAACGATCTGGCCAAGTACATTGCCTTTGTGCAGGATTAAGGCGAGAACGGAAACGAGGACGGAGGAACCACCGGCGGGAGCGGCAGCGAGCAGCAGCAAGACCGACAAGGTTCCGCCCAAGAAAAAGTGAAGAAAACGAATGAATCGACAGCGAGAACAAGAACAAGAACAACAACAACAACAAATTATTATTATGGCACCAACAACCAATTCACGAAACAAGTGCATTGAACGAATCATTGGATGATAGAACTGGATGGAAGTTTTGGATGGAACTGGATCGGAGTTTTGGAGGAACGGAGGGACGGGCCGGGCCGGGCCGGGCCGGGCCTGCAATATACATGATACGAAAATCGACAGAATAATTGAATAAAAGGTTGTTTGACTTTCGGAACCACAATACTAACATTCCTAGAAAATCACGGAGTACCAACCGGTCGTTTGGGAGAGTCCGATGATCGAATGACGCAACGTCCCGCGGCGTGCCTGTTGTGACAAAGATCCATTGCCGGAACGAATCCATCAAGGGACGTTTCGTCCCGGCCGAAGGAATCGCTCCGGGCGCGGGATAAATTTCGCGCTCTTTGTACGCAATCCGTTCCCGCACTGTTTGTTGCGTGTTGTTGCGTCTCGCCGACTGGCGGACTGGTTGTGTCGTTTGATTGACGACCGGATTGTTGCGAGGATCCGCATCCGCATCCGCATCCGCATCCGCATCCATGCGATCGTTCGGTCGTTCGTTCGTTCGTTCGGTCTCGTGTGCGCGTCATCCGTTCGTTGAGCAACCGGTCGTTTACAATTGACACTGTGGCCGAGTGGTTAAGGCGACAGATTCGAAATCTGTTGGAGTTCCTCCGCGCAGGTTCGAGTCCTGTCAGTGTCGCACGCTTAAAAAGTCCACTTGGTCTAGGGGCATGATTCTTCCTTAGGGTGGAAGAGGTCCCGGGTTCGATTCCCGGAGTGGACCCTTTTGATTCGTTCTCTGAGCAACGGCGTGCACCACAATGGGGAACACGTGGACTGAGGGCGAGATGAAGATGATGAAACTATTCGTGAAGAGTTCGAGGCTAAAGCGTTACTACGCCGAGGTTGGCGTCCCGCATGTCATGAAAGTCGATTCTCCTTCGGTTCAACAGGAAGGGATATGGTGGGTGGAGCCGCTACCGTGGAAGAGGGAGGAAAATCGAAGGAGAAAACTGCATCTTTCTATCTATTCGATCGATCTGCCGTACATCCGGGTGCTTTTTTCACTTTAAAATAGTACATCCGGGTGTTTTTTCAATTTAAAATCGTACATCCGGTTTTTTTTTCAATTTAAAATCGTTCGATCGATCTGCCGTACATCCGGGTGCTTTCTCACTTTAAAATCGTACATCCGGGTGTTTGTTCAATTTAAAATCGTTCGATCGATCTGCCGTACATCCGGGTGCTTTTTCACTTTAAAATCGTACATCCGGGTGTTTTTTCAATTTAAAATCGTACATCCGGGTTTTTTTTTCAATTTAAAATCGTTCGATCGATCTGCCGTACATCCGGGTGCTTTTCTCAATTTAAAATCGTACATCCGGGTGTTTTTTCAATTTAAAATCGTACATCCGAGTGCTTTGCCAATTTAAAATCGTTCGATCTATTGCACTGCGAGCTTTGTGTGCATTGTGCTGTTACAATCTATGTTATAGTTTGTCGGATGGTGATGAACTTGACAGATCCACGTGGTCGGGATTGCATCGTCCTCCGCACGAAGGGACAGTGCAACTCCCCTGCGCGAATCCGTCATTGGCATGTGGTCGCTGCTCTCCTGCGAACTACAAGTGTGAAAGTAGTGGGTTTGATGCCACCTTGCTTGGAGTGCCATTGGAACGGACGGAGCGAGACATTCCTTGTCGATTCGCTGCTGCGTACAGTAGCTAGTTTGGGGGATGATGACGAAAACCGAGAACCAACCCACGCCACGGACATCGTCTTCGTGAACCACCAAGCACTCGAGAGACCTAACGCAGTCGCCATTGCGAATGAGAACAAAACAAAAAAAATGTCAGCGAGAACGACGGCTCATCGGATCGTGGGAGACAATCGCAACGAGTGCTTTTTGTCTGCTAATAGTCATTGGTCTTCGCAAACTAGATTGGAGGAAAAACAGTCGTTGGAAAATCAAAACGTGTCCTCATAGTACGTGAATGCGGCGGCAACTATTTCCGTTGGTTCGTGTCGACCCGTGTGTGTGTGTGTGTGTGTGTGTGTGGGATGAACAAACGAATGAATGAATCGATCCGTCCGGTCGGCCCGGTGGGTTCGGTGCTCACGCCGCGCCACGTTACGTACCTGTCGGTGCCTGCGCCGGACGAAAGCTTCCGCTCTCGCCCGGGCGATTCTCCGTCGATGGATGGATGCGAACGACGCTCGCTCCCCGACGCACCATCCGCGCGTTTTGCGATTCATTCCGAGCCCTCGAGAGGCGTGCGATACCTGCGGTACCGAAACAAAATCCAACCGAAGAGGATGTGAGGGATCGGCAGCGGCGGCAAACGAAACGGCCACGGCAATGCCGTCACTCCCGCGAGAAACCCAAAAACAAAACAAAACAAAACAAAAAAACTGTCGGGACCGACCAAGCGAAATCGGCGACGAACCAGCGGCGCGCGGGACCGTCGCGATCGGCGCCGTCCCCCCCGGACACCACCCTTTTGGCGGCGCCGCGGACTCCGGGCCAACCGCAACGCCCCGACGCCCACGACCGTTCCGTAGGATTATAAATGGTCCCGAGCGAAGCAAAGCTCCGCTTTCTCTGGCGCTGCTTTTCTGCCAAACCATCAGTGTCGCAGCAAAGGACTCTGATCCAGCCTATCATGAGCGCGTGCATTGTTATTATTTGTGCGTGTTGCGTCGCGTCGCGATGGATTCGTTTCTTGCGACTTACCGTTTGGAGAGCGCGAGGGAGTGAATCGTTCCGGGTCGGCATCCTTTCGGTTTGGAAGAGGTGAATGAATGAATGAGTGATCAATCAATCGATCAATCGACCCTATTTTTCGGAGAATCGTTTGCTCGCTCTCGTTTCGATTGTCGGAGGGTAACTCCGAATCCGGACCTGAGAAAAATGAAACAGGAACCAGAACCAGAACCAGAACCAGAAACAGAACGGAGTGAGTTTCGCGGAAGCTGTTTGCCAAATCGCGGCAGTACCACACCAACGGGGTTTCGTCGCATCGCATGGCATCGCATCTCGCGGCAGCATCGCATCCTCCGAGGTCGGTTGATAAAAACTCTCAACAATCCCTGCGTCGTTGCGCAGAGTCTGTCCTATCGATCCTTTGGTTTTTTTTGTATCGTCATTCTCGGGGTGCGGACACGTGTCATGCCATGTCATGCCATGCAACAAATATAGGAAGCACCACGATTTGTTCGGTTCTCGCTTCCTGCCGCACTGCACCACACTCACCATGGCTCCGCAACAAAAACCGCTCGCTTTTTTTTTTTTTTTGTCGTTGCGCAAATCGTCACCAAAAACGAGGTCATCGCGTTCGAGGGTCCGCGCTCGGGTCGTTTCCGCGAGCGGCACCGCTCGTTGGTTGCGGAGAGGAGGAGGACGCCGTTTCCGTTTTCGTTTTCGTTTCGTTCGGGCCGGACGACGAATCGATCCCGTAGAGCGTCCGATCCCATACCACCCGGGCCTCCCTCTGGAGGTGGGAAAAGACGTGGTCCTTCCCCTCCATACCCGGCACGTGGTCGTAGTCGGAAAAGAAGGTGGACTGGATCCCGACCCCCGTGCAGGCCACGGCCGTCAGCAACTTTCTGCGGGCGCGAAAGAACAGCAACAACAATAGCAACAATAATAATAATAATCAAGACAGAGCAATGCAAACAATGCGGTGCGTGTCGCAATCCATGGCGCGAGAAACAACAACAACAAAAAAACTACCGTGTGAGAGACTTAATGCGGAACGATTGGTTGGCACGCTTGCTTGCTGGAAAGCTTGCTTGGACCTCGGTGTGTGTGTGCGCGTGCGCATCATCGGTAATTAGTCTCGACCGTTGTCGATCGGGCGTCGCATCCCAAAGCATAACATAGCATAGCATCCCAAAGCATTCCATCCCATCGCGTGTCTTGCGTTTCGCTTCGCTTCGCTTCGTTTCGTCTGCGGAGAGCATCGGTTCGGCCTCGTTTTGGATAAAGGTTTTCCTGCATTGCATCGCGGAGTAATTCTAGAGCAAATTTGATCGTCACTGGCCAGAGTCGAGGTACGTAGTTACGTAGTTGCAGTCGTAGTTGTAGTTGTAGTCGTCAATTGTGAAGTATCAATTGTCAATTGTCAACACATCACAACACAACACATCACAACAAGAAACGATGCTACGCGACGCGACGCGACGCGACGCCATGCCATGCCATTCCACGCGATGGGATGTGATACGAGTGCCATTCGAGTCCTTTCAACATTCATCAACACATAGCAGACTTACATCGTTCGCTGGGCCTGGGGATTGCTCAGGTGTGACATCGGAAAAGAATGGAGGGATGAGGTTAGAAGTAAGTTAATTAACCTTACTTTGTAAAAGATTTTCGTCACGAGATGGAAGAGACGGGAGCAGGGACGATTGGCAAGGCGGCAATCCTTGCAGATTGGTAAGGTTTACCGTACAATATTTATGGTTGATTTTAATTGATTGATGATTGGCACCCTGCGCACCACTCGTTGTGGGTTGCGGGTTCGGGATTTTTGTTTTGGACGATTTTGATTGCTTGATTGTGGATTTGAGATTGTGGATCGAATGATTCCAAGGGATTTTTTGACTGTCTGTGTCTTCTCTTTTATGTTAAACCTTATCTACCAGTCATTGCTTGGATGAACGACAACCGCACACTGAGGTTTACTACCGTACGGTAACCTTACCGGTAGGAAGAAAAAGGGAGTGAGAGGGAATGAATTCTACGAAGTAACCTTACTACCGTACGGTACGTACATCCTTTTTGTTCCAATTCGTACAACGAACGGACCGCTGTTTCGAGCCACGAATGAAGAAACCACACCCGATTGATTTTTTGATTGAGAGAGTCAGTCGTTCTTTCCTTCCTTCCTTCCTTCCTTGTTCCTTCCTTTCCTGTGAGCGAGTGACTGAGCGACCGAGTGACGAGGGCAAAGTTCGGTCCAAACCTGACCAACGAAACGGAACTTCGACGAAGGAAGAAAAAAATGAATTTTGGGGCAGCTAGCTTCTCGCTTCCGTACCGAGTAAACCTTAACCTTACTCAGTACAAGTAACTTACGGTGCCGAGTTCAGGGTCAATCGACAAGCGACGACAGACACAACACTAAGGAATACGATATGTCCACAACAGTTGATTGTTGACAAGAGTGATTGGAAGTTACCGTAGTCGTCGAACCGAAAGACTTTCGAAGCAAAATCAAAGCAAAGAAACGAACAACAACCAACACAACCACAACCCAACCACAACACAACCACCACCATGAGCCTCCGCCCCGGTCCCTTCTCGCGGACCCTCCCTTCCAAGCTGGCCGCCGGCCCCTTTGTCCGCCTCCTGGCCCAGATCGCCGTCCCGGTGATCGCCGTGCTGGCCCGGGCGATCCCCGCCGCCTACGGGCAGGCGCTCAACAACGCCCGCAAGGCCGGGGTCGACGCCAACGAGGCGGCGGCGCCCGTCTTTGGAAAGACCATCTCCCGGAGCGAGGCGCTGATGGTCCTCAACCTCACGGAGGAGGAGGTGGAGGCCGATCCGGAGGTCGTGCGAAAAGTGAGTGCGGAAGAGAGAGAGAGACAACAAGAGAGAGAGACAATGAGAACAGAGCAAAATAGATCGGAACGGTCGGGCGGTCGGTCGGTCCGAGCCGAGAAAAGCAAAGGATTCGATTGCCTTCCGCTCCGTTCCATTTCCGTGCTTTGGATTGGCGTCATTGATGTTATTGCAGTTCGACTGTTTCCTCACTCTCGCATTTTTGTGCGTTCGTTTCGTGTCTCTTGAACAAATCCAATCCAAAATCCAAACAAAACAGCAATTCGAAAAATACTTCGAGGCCAACGACGTCAGCAACGGGGGAAGCTTTTACCTGCAGTCCAAGATCTACCGGGCACACGAATTGCTCGTGGATTTCCAAAAGGACAAGCAAAAGGAGGAGGAAGAGCAGCAGCAGGCGTCGAAGAAACAATAATAACAACAATGAATAACAACAAGGAATGATGCCACTCGTCATGGTTTGGGGTCGATCCGGGGAGGACCCAAACGGAAGCAGCAAAGGGGGGCTTTGCGGAGACCGGGAAAAACGAAAAGGAAACGAAAACGAAACGAGCGGTGCAGTGCAGTACAGTCCAGTGCAGTGTCATTGCGAAACACCGGTGACAAAACACGCAACAACCACCAACGCACGGTACGAATCTGTGGAGACGTCCAACAGTCCCGGGTGGTTTGCTTGTTCACCACCGCAGGAATGATCAACGCCGCGCGCCCATGGATCCAAAGAGTACGGTACAGAGACGGAGGGGAACTGAACGAAACGAATGGATTGCATCGATTCGGAGATGGTGACGGGCAAGGCAGGCCTCGCGCAGTGTCGTTTTGCATTGGTTTTGCTATGCGGTGCGTTGCGTTGCGTTGCTTCCTCGGGTCGCGCACCGATGAGAATGCTCGCATCGACACGGAAACGAAACAAGGAGGAGAGGGGAGGTCGTAACGTTTGTTGCGAGGGAGATTTTCGAAACAAATACAAATGCAATGGATACAGACGAGAGAGAAGACTACGACGTACTACCGGTACAACGGATGGCTGTTGCTTTCGCAATGTAACCTAATTCATTCATTACATGATTTTTCATTGTTTTGTTTTTTTCATTTGGTCGAGGTAATCTTTGACCACAGCATCCGGAACGACCTCGCCCATGCATACTCGCACCGTGCCGGCAAAAGTTTTTTGATTGACTACGGAATTGAAATTATTGTTATGTATACTAGTATGATGATAATATCTTCATTCTATTTGCTTGTTTGTGGCGGAATGTGAGGATCGCGTAGAAGCTATTCATGAAAAACTGGGTTTCTCCTTGGTTTCGGAACAGTTTGTGCCGATGGGACTAACTACGAGTAGTAGTAGTAGTAGTAGTAGTAGATGAATGGATGAAGCATTCGAAAAGTTGTCTCGGAGGCGCACCAGTGACGAGGTATTCCTTCGAAACTCACTGTAGATCAGACAGCGACTGCAAAAGCCACTGGTAAAGACGAGACAAATTCGACCCAAAGATGGTGCTGGGAGCACTCAACAAAAAAGAAGTTCTGGGACACGAGGAAGCAGCGGTGGATGGGCGATGCCGGTACGGTACTCGTACACAAATTACCATTGTCGAGAGAGAAAGCATTCTTGAAACACGGGATGCTTTCATTTGCAAATGAGCGAGCTGCCTCGCACTGCTCTTCGGCATCAGAGTCCGCATCCGCACTGCAATGACGGTGCCATCGTAGTAGTATGTAGTACCAACAGGTAAGATTACCATGTGCTGATCGATGAACCATTAAAAAATATTACTACAGTAGTAAGGTTATTGTATCATTCTTGATCTATTGAAGTGATATAGTATGATTGAAGAAGGAAACTAGTAGTAGTAATAGTAGTATTGAAAGCCCAACTACTAGTAGTAGTACTACTACTAGTCGTACTACTAGCTAGTAGTATTCGCGGAACCAAACAATTTACAAATGCAACAAGAAGTCTTGCTCCATTCAAGAAGTAAATTAATAGTGAGAGCCAAACTCCCTACCCTTCCATTCGCTTCCCGTGTCCAAACCTTCGGCTTCGGTTTTTCAGTAATCTTTCAATGATATATACACATCGTTTTTGACTCGTCAGCTTGATGTCTAGTAATGCTTCGTCAGGAGTCAACAGGAGGGAAACTACTACTAGTACCAATTGCACAACATAGTCAGTTGTTAGCATGATTCGTTGCATACTTTGATGTCGTAGCATAGAGCATCCTTAACCCTGTAGCATACTAGCATAATAGTATCTATCGATTCAGTGCTGGATGCTGTTGGGTGTGGTGTCCTTTGGACTGCAGCGAAGATGAACAGCTACTACAAGTAGTACTACTACAACTAAGGTATGTAGCTCCAGTACACATTCATAAAGTGGGACCCAGCACCCTCTCCAGCATCCTTCATAGCACAATAGCTCCCATGAATATATCATAAGGACCTGAACAAGAACTTTCGCAATGGTGAAAGGAGACAATTATTATTTTTTCATCCAGACATTAATTTGCAATTTCCAGACATTGCCAGAGTGAACTTCCGTGCAAGTCACAGCAACAAAATCAGCTTTCGTAGCTCAGCTGGTTAGAGCGTGGGTCTAATAAACCCAAGGTCGTGGGTTCGATCCCCACCGAGAGTATATTTTTCGCGTCCGCCTCCCCGAAGTTTTAATTTTTGCCTGTTTCATACCGCTCTGTACTCTTCATCTGTGCGTGATGTCATAGCTTTTGCCATCGACACGAGCTCTCGTTCATAAGTGTCAGGCCAAACAATCAACACTTCACTTCGAGCGATTGTGAGCTTTCATCGTGGTGAATCTCGGCCTAGGTGAACAGAATTCAAGCTACAGTATTTGGTGTCACCCGTCGGCGGGGTCCGCGTATTGGATATAGTATTATGGAGGAGGATCTCCCAAAGTGGACATCACCAATACCAATCATCACGTGAAGTATGACAACATACCGGTACGTGTAGTCGTTCGTTAGTATTATAAATTAATCACGATGCAGCAATGCACTTGCATTATACCCTCCCATCGATCGACTCTTTCTTTCTTTTCCCCTTTCTCGTTGTCGTTGTTCGTATCGTTTCTGATTCTGTCTCTGTTTTTCTTTCTGTTTCTGTTTCGGTTGCCCCCGGTTCCGCCCTGCTCTCCGTGCGCACGGAACGCTGCGTGCCGGTGGTGTTTGTGCTGGTGGTCGGAGTAGGGGCAGGGGAAGGCCCACTCATGGAGACGTGAACCCCCCCGACGGTCCGCGCGTAGCTGGGGAGGCGCCCGTGCGTGCGCTGGTAGCAGACGCAGTGGACCTTGGGCAGGATCAGAAAGCCCATGCTCGACACCGCCAGCAGAAACATGTAGCAGAGCTGATAGACGTACGTCGAGTAGCCGTGGAGCCCGATCCCATTGACCTGCAGGACGGACGGGACGGAGATGATCATGTGCAGGACCGTGGTCTGAAAGATCCTCCGGGAATCGGAAATGTCCTCCCGTATGTTCCGGGTCCGGTAGGACATCCACATGGTGATGGCCTGGCACAGGATGATGAGGATCACGCTGGACGCGTTGAACGCCATGTTGGTGGGGTCGCCGATCTGGAACATGTAGCACTTTTCCATGACGTCCGTCCGACCGGGATCCCGGGGATACGCCGGGATCTCGGACGACCAAAAGGGCGGGGACACGATCGTCTGCCCAATCAGGATCCCGATCTCGACCAGGAGAATGAAACAGAAAGGACCGATCACGTGGTGGACGTGGACGATACGGTTTTTCCGAAACTGGCAGACCCTTTCGGCCCGCCAGAGCTTGCACACAAAGGACATGTACACCACAACGAGACCGACGCTGAAGCACCACATCCGGACGATGCACAGTCCATCGAGGGACACCTGGGTCACGTCCTCCATCAGGTGCACCAACCTCGGGGCTCTCGAAGAGATTGACCGAGGCCACCAGGAGGGACCCGGCGCAGATCAATCCGAGAAAGGGGGGCTGCCCGAGGGCCACGATCGGCCGTTTTCGATAGCACCCGACAAAGATGCACGAGGCAAGGCACAGCGCAACTCCGAACCAGCCCATGACGACGTTCGCAATGGCGAGCTGCTGCGACTTGGAAATGTGGTTGTGCTCGTGGTTGTTCTCCGATTCGTCTCCCTCGAGAAGTCTCCATGCTTCATTCTCGTGCTTGTTCGGGTGGTCGTGGGCAATTGCCGCCGCCAAGGGTGCTGTTGCTGTTGCTGCAAGACAAAGGCAGCAACAGACTGCAAGGGACGTCGGCCACCGAGTGTGATTCGAAACGGACCGAACTGAGGTCCTCATTCTCCTCCGTTTCCTCTGTATTGTCAACTCTGAACTATTGCGCACAACTGCTGAATATAGTGATTTATAGTGATTCTTGTCACCCGCTCACTCCCTCAATCAAATCTATCGGAAAATTTGTTCTTGATACCGAATAAATACGGTAAGTTACTCGCGATCGGGGTCGATGGATAGGTATGTTAGGGTATGGTATGGTAGGGTATCTTTGTTCGTTCGAAGCAGAACGGGGAGCTGAAAGCATTGAGGAACGACGCACCTCTTCCTTCGAACCCATGGGGTAATCTTACTTGTATCACGTGTGCTGTTTCGAAGTACCGGTAAGACTACCGCATTGTTGCTGTCTTGTTTTATTGCTTGGGCAGATTCTCACACTCCTTCGCGTATGTCGGTGTGATCATGGTGAACCAGTGAGAGAAATGGGAGAATCACGAATCGAATCAAAATCAAAATCAGTTCGAAGATGAGAACATTCGAAGCAAATTTTTGTTTCTTGAACCTCTAAAAACAACTCAACCAAAAATCCTCATGGATCGGTGTTTTTAATGGCGCTTTGTGAGGGCATACCGGTATGAATGTGGAAACTTCGTCGACTCTTTGGACTAAAACAAAGGTATCCCAAGGTCCTCGCTCTTTGTTTTGCATTCGCATGCATGCGCGAAAATTCAACACGCAGAATCCGCCTGAAGTGCACGCGCATGGGGAACAAACGCAACGGTAACATCAACGTGCCTGGAGTGCTAAGGATCTACGCCAGTACTCGTACTAGTATCGGTTGCTATGCGCCGCAGTGTACGAACAAGCGAAGCATTCGACCCGACAAGGATCCGTGAAAAAAAAATTGTCGTACGGTGATTACGACTACTACACTCGCTGCAACACAAACGACGTCCATCGGCACCCGTTTCATTTCTATCTTCTTGTGAGTGAGCACCGATTGTACCTCGATTGCCGCCCCGACTCCGTTGTTGTCGTCGTCTTTGTTTGGGTTGGGATGATCCTGTACAAACCTTCGAGGCCGATCGATCGGTTTCGATGCCGCAGCAGAGACACACTAATCGCCAACCCACAACCACAAAGACGAGGCCAAAGACCATGGTCGAAAGCACGGTTCAACGTGTTTTTTGCGTGCATTTTCAATTCGTGACTGATATTTTTTGTCCGTGACTCTCTCTCGTCGGCGTTTCTCCCTTCTCATCATGTTTTCCAACGTAACCTTACCGGTCACCGTATTGCTGGGTTCTTGTGCTGCTGTTCTCATCCGTCCCTTTCCTCTCGTTCCAAACCCAGAATAGAGTACCACACGATGTTCTCGGCCCTGGCACGCAAATCCACTTCCAAATCGGCTGCCGCTCTCACCAGCACGGTCCGCCGAACGGTCGGCGTCCGAGCCTTTGCCACGGACGATGCCCACCAACCCCCGATCTCGGTGTACGGAACGGCGGCTCGTTACGCCAACGCCACCTACATCGCCGCCTCCAAGGCCGGATCCCTTCCCCAGGTCGAGTCCGAGCTCAACGGACTCGCCCAGGCCGCCTCGGAGAGCCCCGCCTTTGCCGGATTCCTCGACAACCCCCTCATCTCCCGAGAGGATAAGTCGGCCCAGATCGAGGCCCTCCTCAAGGAGAAGAACGTCTCGGACATCACCACCAACCTCTGCACGACCATGGCCGGAAACGCCCGCCTCAACGAGCTCCCCAAGGTTGCCGACACCTTTTCCACGCTCATGAAGGCCAAGCGGGGCGAGGTCGAGGCCACCATTATCAGTGCCGATCCCCTCACCAAGAAGGAAACCGCCGACGTTGCCGCCGCCATCAAGGCCACCTCCCAGGGAGCCTCGGAGGTCGTCATCAGCTCCAAGGTCGATCCCTCCATCATTGGGGGAATCCAGGTCCAGATTGGCGATCAATTCTTGGATTTGTCGATCAAGTCCCGCATCGAAGAGATCTCTCGAACCCCCATCTAACTAACAAATAGTATGTTACAGTATATTAGTATATTACTCGGTGTGGTGTGACTGACTCAACGAACGAACGAGCAAACGTACGATCGAATCAATCAATGAAATATCGGGTACTAGAATAGAATGGAACGGAACGGAGCGGAACGGAGACATATGGAGTAAGAACTGACGACAGAGGTGATTCAGAAAAACAAAAACAATCAACGAAGGTGAAAGGAAATTCGATGGAAGGGCGAGTGGCACGAGCTGAAACGGTATGCGGATGCATTGTGAACTCGAATCGATCGAAGTTCGAACTGAATCCTCGGTACTGCAATACAAATAATAGTAGTAACTAAATAATATGTATTACTAGCACCAGTACAAGTACTTCTAGTAGTAGTGTGCAATTGTCTTCTTCCATCCGGACGATCGTAGAGACCGGCACAGAGTTGGGTCGGTTCAAGCCCAGTAGTACTAGAATCCAGCCGATCCACGAGTCTCAGCTCATGTTCGTGTGCTCCGAGCGAACGGGAGTTGACATAGACCCTTGAACGATTCACGTAACAACAACATTCCGATGAGAGCGTAGTAGATGTCACAGAAGATTCATTCTGAAGGAAAGCCAAGAACGTTTCACCAGGTATTACTACTATGCTCTCAAGCAGAAGGAACAAGTGGTGAATACAGAAGGCAGTTCCAACCACTACTACTACTACTACTACAAGTCCTACCTCCTCTTTGATTGACGAAATACAAATTCACTAGTACTAGTAGTTTTTTTTTTCCTAGGAAGCTTGAGGGACTTTGTCTTCAACCTGTAAACAAATGTTCAGTGGACGCCACGATTGAGGAGGGAAAATTGCAGGAGAGCAATCCATACCGTAGGAACTTGAGCATGGCATGCCAAATCGTATCAATGGCGATGGGGGGTTGTTATGGATGGTTTGTTTGAGTTAGGGGGGGGGGGCGGAAACTTGCGACATGCGCAGAATTTCCTAATAAAAAATTATAGAGAAACTTGAGCCTAATGGCCCAAGTAGTACGGTATCACGTACAGCCTGGCAGAACACCACAAGGATGCCTGCGCGTGTATTGACCAGCTCCACCGCAAGCCCACGGACCTGCTTGATCGTCCGCAAAGCTCTCTAAGGTAAGTATGGGAATGGGAGATGCGCGAGAACTGTTCGCCGAACACCGTTGAGTCGCCAAAAGTTTTTCAAGCAGTCCTTAAAAACACAGAAAGTTGTTACGAAAAAGTTCTTCATTTTGAAGTGAACGCAAGAGAATTTTTGGAACAGTGTTGCATGCTAACTAAGAAACATACGTACCATGCGTACCAGCGACTAGCGACAAATTAGAAGTGTGTGGCAACTACAAGAACCTCTATTAGTGAGAGCAACTACTAGTAGAGTATCAACAAGCACTACTACTACTAGTAGCAACTCAACAACAACAACTATCCTGCGACTTCCACACAAGCGTGTCCTTATTCTAACTTCTTTAAACTACAATACATCTACTAACATGCTGAGTTTCAACATAGTACTAGTAGTAGTACTACTACTACTAGTACTGGTGGTGTACTACCGCAAGATATTCTGATTCTTGATGCTGGTGGTGGTAAAGAATACTAATTTTGTTGGAACAAGATTCTTGTTCTTGCTGTTGCCTTCTGGTGGTCTTCAGTTGCTCTTATTTATTTCTAATATTATAGCATTTCATTGAGGAGAATTTTAATATGTGGTACTACTATGAATATATACATATATATGTGTATGAGTAGTATAATCTAAGATATATCCCTGGTGGCAACTCAGCATAATGATTGTACATGCCGAGAGGAATGTGTCACATGTTATCACGTAATCAGCAAGAAACGATTCGGCTTCTTTCTTGTTTTCGTTGCGGTCCTTTTGTTTTTCTAAGCTCCAGAATAGACGTACAAAGTAAATCCCGCAATCGCGGCGACTGCAATTACCACAAGGACAGTCATAGTGATGAGAGCCAAAGACTGAATTTGGTCGCAAAAGTCGGATCCGATGGTCGTGTTGGTGCTCACCTTGTCTTTCTGTCGAGCAGGTGGCATCTCCAAGTCGCTCACATCTCCTGTTGTGTCGCTATAGTAGTCTCCTGATGTGTCGCTGTAGTAGGAGTCGCAGCTTTCTACGAAGACCGTAGAAAATGTTGGATTGATTTCCAGGTGGCAATTCTTTTGGACAGATTTCACCTTGGGTATCTTGGTCTTGGAGGCACCGGTTTCTTCTGCCCACAGCGTGGAAAATGTTGGCGTCCCCTGAGAGTCTTCTTCGTCGCCGTCACTATCTGCGAGGTTTACTCGCTTTCGAAAGATATCACTGATGTTCTGGTTCTTCCCCACCTCGACCAAGCTACTCTCATCGTCAGAATCTTCTTCTAGTCGAGGTTGAATGGCGAAAGGAATCGCGGCAAGTTGGTCGTGACAAGAAGACTTTGATAATTGTTTCTTGAATTTCGTGTTAATGGTTTCCACTCCCACGAGACCAATCGAACTCACGTCATCCCATTTGGATTCAGCGGAATATTTATGTTGGTATTCACCGCTTTCGTTATGCTGTCTCGCTTTCTCACCTTGTTGCTCGAGTTGTGCCTTAATGTTCGGATTCATGTAACAGATCGGTTGAGTTTCAATGGAGCTGTCGAAATACAGCGGGGGAACTTCTATATCATTTCCATGCCGCTCATCTCGATCGATTCTTCCTTGGCCATCGTTTTCGCCTTTGCCATTTGTGGTTGTTTCTTGTTCTACCATACTACAACCAATGGAACTGATGTCGTCCCATTTACCTTCAGATTTGGGACCGATTTTCAGGAATAGTTTTTCGGACAGATTTGTAATATCGGAAACGACCGATTGGGAGGAGCTAGTGTTCACTCGAATGACATTTAGCATTCCACAATGCCCTGATTCCTTTTCTTCCTCTGCTGTTATAGGTCTGATTCGATTGGAATTCTTCGCCAACTCGTTCTTATCTTTAATGGCTGCACGCAGACGCAAAGCTCGCAGCTGCCGGGCCTTGCACGCCGCCGAAATCGCATCGCGACTATTGTTAATAGTGCTTATTTCACTGTCATGATTGGAATGTGCTGGGTTTTTCCCCAGCTGCTCCTGTTCTTGCTGTCGTTTGCTATTTCTTGCCAAAAACTCTGCGTCGTTGTGACTTGGGCATTGATTGATTTCATTCAACAGCGCAGCCGCTGCCTTGTTGACGGGAGTTCCAAGTTCCAACGACAAGTCGTCGTCAGCGACAAGGGCTGCTCCTGCTGTGGCCTTCCTCTGTCTTAGGAATTCGAATGTATCGCTGCTGCAAGTCACAATGGTTACGAAATCTTTGTGTCTCTCGGAATGATCAACAGGAAGGCTTGAATTGGCACGGCGACTGTTACACCCTGCGGCGTTCTTGTCCATCACGAAGCCATATGTATCGCAACTATTCAGAGACGCAACTGTCGCGAAATCTTCGGTAGCCTTCGAATCGATGGGACCGTTTGTATCACGATGGTCTCGACTTACAAGGGTCACGGAATCGCAGCGACTCTTGGAATCAGCAGCCGAAATCCTCGAATTGATAGAGGGACTTTTGTGTTCTGCGGTTTGCTGCTCTCTCACGAAACCAAAGGTTTCGACGCTACTGCATTCTTTATGAGTCTTGGAATCGCGGCGAGTCTCGGAATCAGCAGAAATCTTTGACTGAATAGAATGACAACTGTTTTCCTCCCTAGGGGCGCTGTCTGCACCATGACTGCTCCGACTTGATTGCGTCACGGAATCGCCGCGACTGTTGGAATCAGCAGCGGAAATCCTCGAGTGGACAGAAGGACTCATGTATTCTGCGAGTTTCTTCTCTCTGACGAAACCAAAGGTATCGAAGCTACTGCATGTTGCATGAGTCACGGAATCGTCGGGATTCTCGGATTCCTCGGGACTCCCGGCATGGATAGGAAGGCCCCTGTACAATTTGTTTTCAACACATTCGTATCTAACGTTTTTCTTCATATCTCTGGCCGACATCTCGGCGTGTTTGGCACCATTCTGCCAAACCAAGAATTCGTCTTCGTGTGTTTTCCAGATGACATCGAATTGTTCATCTGTCTCTTGGATTCTATCCACGTCGATTGGGCCACCAGCGGAAGAAACAGTAAATGCTGTGGACGCAGTCGTGGTATCGTCCCTGTCGAAGCTATCTCCAAGATCAACACGATCACCACTCCGATTCTCTCTTGACGAGACCGGACTCGAGGGAATTTTAGTGACGCTGACTTCCTGGTATTGACCTGCCTCGGTGGACTCTGCAGTGGACTCTGCGGTGGACTCTGCGGTTCTCAATGTGTGTGATGATTCACGCGAATGCGAGGAATCGCTGTCTTCATAGATTACGTTCATATTGGATACAATGTCATCACCATCTTCATCATCAAAAACATCGGCAGCGTTGATGTTATTGGTCGTACGGTATTGCTGCTGTTGCTCGATGTCGTTGTATATGTGTGAAACGGACAAGTCATCAACTACATGATCCAGTGGAGGATCATTGAAGAACGCTTCGCCATCTTCGGGGATTTGTAGGAGAGTGTCACCGTTGATCAAAACTCGTTGTGAGAACGACAGCGCTGCCAGTCGTTTCTGTCTGAGCCGTTTCACTTGACGAGCAGTCAGACGTTGTTGCGGACGACTGCCACCGCCACGAAGAAATTGCTTTCTGCTGTCTGGCCCCAAGTTTGTCGTTCCCTGATGGTAATGGTGATGGTTAGCCTTGGGTCGGTTCTCCAAACGAATCATGACTGCAGTGTATAAAGGTATATGTATGTCAATTCGGTGACTTTTTATGATAAATCGTATCACACAGCCAAATACCTCATGAATTTGTTTTCCCGGAATCAGTAGGATTTTATGACGTTTGCCTACCGGCAAATCGTTAGGGTGCTATGGAAGTGGAGAACCCGTAATCCCGGGGCGATACCGGTACCGATCTAGTCGCGGCGAAACCAATACCGGTAGGGTCTTGCTTCTGTGTATCGTATGACCTGAGATGATGGGCAAAGAACTTCGCGGGAGCGATGTGCGAAAACGAGGAACCCGTTAAAAAAAAATCATTCGTTCGTGCGTTTGTATGTTCGATGATACGGTTAAAAAATATCGTTCAAGATGGAACAGAATGGATGTCAACACGGCGGTGTTCCAACAAGCAACCGGGATATGTCGATCGCGAAGCTCTTTCGTCCGATTGCTTTCCTATTTTTATAATCCCCCAAGATTGGCACGCGTATGCGACCACAGAGAGGCATAGCTTTTCTAATCGGGTTTCCAATTTCACAATGACCTTTTCTACCAACTATCGGCAGGGAAGATCGAAACCGTGATTAAATAGCAACCAGTCATATTGTATCACAGTCGTGAAAGATGTTGGCGCGCCGATAGTGGGATCGAGTTACAGATTTCATGAGCCAAGGGAACAAGACCCATCCAGTAACGAATTAGGGGCATTTTTTATCTTATTTTAGTCCCAGTTGGAATCACTATGTGCTAGCTAAAAACAAGAATAATAGATACAGTATTTATTTGGTATGTGCTTTTGATCGATCGAGAAAGATCGGAGGAGGGATACGAGTACCAGGCAACCGCAGTTCGCAATTGTATTGAAAATTTCATGACCGAAGCGTTCCAGCAAGGGATTTTCCAGGAGGTTTCGTGTCTGGTCTCTCAACAACAAAAAAAATCAAGGAATTTTACCTAGGCTTCTTCAACAGTGATCCGATTAGCCTATGGTTGCGCCACGGAACACGAACAATGATATTACTCACGGCCATGCAGCTCCTAGTTTTGTTGACGATTCGTAATTTGTTTTTGCTGGGTACTATCCTGTCTAGCACTGAGTTGTCGATCGGAGGAAAAGGCGCTGCTGCGTCTGTCCCGGTGCGACGAAGGAGAAAAATTGCACTCGAAAGGATTCGTGTCCACACGGATGACAAACGAAGGCGGACGACGCAAGTTTACGAAACGAACTCGGATATATCGATTGCTCTTGACACCGGTGCGCAACTGGCAAAGGGCGGACGACGGCCAATCGACTATAGTGTCCACAGGGTCCAGGATAAAGGAACATCTGAGACTTCTATCCATAGCGAAAATCGTAAAATCATCGGCCCGGATGTTCATGATGAAGAAAGCAATCATGGCAAGAACCAGTATCCAGTGGTGGAGAAACTGAATGAGAAGATTCGTGCAAACCAATTTGCTACCATGACTGAGGACGGATGCCATAATGAAAATGCTTCGCGTAGGGGAAATTAGTATGGACATGGAAATGCATACGGACGGGAATCGAAGGCAGACGACGCAAGTTTATGAAACAAACGCCGACACATTGATTGCCCTTGATACTGGCACACGGCTGGCAAAGGGCGGGCGACGACCAAAAGAAGCATCTGCCGTTACGGAGGAGGAGGATGGAATGAAAATGCTTCGCGCAGCGGAAACAAGTATGGACATGGAAATGCATATGGACGGGAATCGAAGGCAGACGACGCAAGTTTACGAAACGAACTTGGACACATTGATTGCCCTTGATACTGGCACACGGCTGGCAAAGGGCGGACGACGACCAAAAGAAGCATCTGCCATTGCTGACGAGGAGGATGACGTAATGAAAATGCTTCGCGCAGGGGAAAGTAGTATGGACATGGGAATCCATACGGATGGAAATCGAAGGCAGATGACGCAAGTTTACGAAACGAACTTGGACACATTGATTGCCCTTGATACTGGCACACGGCTGGCAAAGGGGGGACGACGGCCAAAAGAAGCATCTGCCATTGCTGACGAGGAGGATGACATAATGAAAATGCTTCGCGCAGGGGAAAGTAGTATGGACATGGGAATCCATACGGATGGAAATCGAAGGCAAATGACACAAGTTTACAGGAAGGACTCGGACACATCAATTGCCCTTGACATTGGTGCGCGGCTGGCAAGAGGGGGACGACGGCCAAAAGAAGCATCTGCCGTTACTGAGGAGGAGGACGTATTGGCAGCCGAAAAAGAATATTCCGTGGTTGAGAAACTCAATGAGATGACTCGTGCAAACCAACTTGCTGCCATGACTGAGGCGGAAGACATAATGAAAATGGTTCGCGAAACGGGAAGTGATATGGACATGACCATGAAAATGAGTACGGAATACGAGGATGATTCCGAGGTGCTCATGAGTGAGGCAATGATTTACAATAGTTTCAGCATGGGCAGCGAAGAGATATCTCAGACGCGAGAGTTCAAGGATCAAGACGAAAAGGGAGCCCAGACGGGAGGTTTCAACTTTCCAGACATGGAAGATTTGTTGAACGCCTACTCGAATATCTTGTTACCTGGTCAGAGCTTGGACGAAGCAAAAAATCAGGAGATTCAAGGCGTACTTGAGAGTTTTGAAGACCTTTTCCAGGAACAGGACCCGCAGCTCAGGATGATGAGCATGGCTCAAGCTGTAAGTTTGTGCACTGGAACTTATGGATTTCACTAACGAGATGAAAAATGAAACCATCTCCCAACACTGAATGCGTTCACCCCACACTCACCTGACACTTCTTTTGATGTTTTTCTATACCGCAATATTTCCTTCCACCTCTACACCTTCCGAATTGCTGCAGACCGACAGCTATGTCCCTGTTACGACCCCAACAGAGAATGAAGGTCCACCGAAATGGCCTTTAATCACAAACCCGCGTGATCCTGATTCCCTGAACAATTCGATGCCTACAAACGGAGGTTTTACCAGTGAACCAAGTAGTGCAAGCGTGGAAAAAACTTCGCCCCCCTCATCCTTCACGATTGCCGCCGTAGAAGCCAGTATAATAGACGTCAGCTCGTCATCGAGAATAATGAACCCTGCTCGTCTTCTTGCAACTGTCGTGGCATTAAGGTTGACCCTTTCTTTCACCTAAATTCCACACTTCATCCGAAGAATCGATTTCTCAACTCTCTCTTACGCCATGTCCTAGTACGTCTTTGCATGGGCTGTTGTCAAATCTTTGCGATCAATACAGTACATATTATCAAAATTATGAAAAAAATAGTTCTCAACTACGAATGCTTTTCGTAGAAAAAGAGTGAGATTCTATGATTCGTTGGAATTTAAGTTTCTCAAAACTGTGTTGCTTATTCATTGGTTAGTTTACATATTGTCATCATGCTACGGCGGGAACTGCAGTTGCTCCACCATTATTGATTTCACTCCCTTCATCGCCCCCGCCACCTTTCCTTCTGGATAGGAACAGGAAAATATTTTTCAATTTATTCCACCTCTTGTTGATCGACGAAAGAAATTTTTGATAAAACCGTTGATAGGGATCCAACGTACTGAGTCGAATCAGCTCGCCAACGCCCCGAAACGGTCGCAAAATTGGATCTTCGTCTTCCATCGAGCTATACTCAAGAGCCAACGTCGACGCCGCTTGCACAGCAGCCTCGGCATCGACCTCACATCTTGCCTTCGACACGGATGCTGCCGCTGCAAAGAGCGTTGAGAAGAGGGGGAGCACTCCGACAATTGCCATTTCCCCTGTTAGTGACAAAAATGTTCCACGGGCACTCAGTGTCTCCAAAAAGGGCAATTCTACGATGGCAGCTGTCGCTGCGGCACACAAACCACTCAGTGCTGAGGTGAATGGCAAAATTGCAGCCGATCGAGCTCCCTGGTTGGCATATGTATCACAGACAGCTGCACTTCTGGCCTTGATTGCGACAGCGTCTGTCGCCCGTGCCAAACAATATTCAGCTTCAGCCAGAGTGTAGGCCACCTGGGCAGCGGCAAGTGCTGTAACTATCACAGACTTTGTCGCTAGTGCCGCCCCCGGAACAAGTGCACCAACGATCGGTGCTGGGAGTACACTAAAAATGAAAGATCTCCATTTGATGCGGTAGCTGTCCGTCTTGCCTGTGATCTGTTCGGAAGTTGATTTCCATGTTCTACCAACTAAACCGCTCTTGGCAAAACGCCGATTTCCTACGGAAGTCGCTTGGTTGCAGAAAACTTTGGTGTCCTGGAGCGCAAGTGCTGCAACAGCTGCACTCAGCACACTCACAAGTGGACATGCAAGGTAAAATTCGTTCATTATAGATGACGCGGGAGTACTCGTCAACAGCACCGGTACCAGAAGACTCAGAGTAGTCGCAGTTGCACTTACACCAACGCAGAGAGGTGTGATAGCTTTTGCCCGTTCTGCGTTTGCCAAAAATCCTTCCGCCTCACTTGCACAGCACATGGTGGCTGCAGCAACCTCTTTTCCATCGGCTACCGCTACTCGACCAACATATTCCGCACCAATTCCAATCGCAGCAGAAACTGAGGCAATCCAATCAAATAACGATGCCACACATTATAAGAAATTCAGAACACGTTTTCGAACGCAGAGAAAATACGCAACGAAAAGAATCAGATCAAAAGAATCAAATGCGACTTCATTGAGTACAGACCCTAATTGACCTTGCCGCAGTTCACCACCGATTTTTCGAATTTCACTACCTCACTTCTGGACTCCAATACTCCAATGGAATACTTACATGCTGCAGCTGTCGGAGGTAGAACCTCGGTCAATTGCCCACTCATAATCCATGGACTCGACGAGGCTGCCGTGACGGAAGCGGACAACATAATCAGTTCGAGGGCCGTCAGCTGTGGTCGTTGACCCGCTAGGTTGTCCAGCAGCTGCATGTCCTTTTCCAGGTTTGATAGAGCCGCCCAAACTTGTTCGTTTCGTTTTGAACTGGAACTGACCTTGGAACGTTTGTTGTTCCGCCGTCGATTACTCTCGCCTCTTTCGTATTGGTTGTACCCAGCATTGTCAAAAACACCCTTGTTCGATCGCCTCTTTTGAACACTACTACCTGGAATCAATTCTAGTGCCCGCTCTTTCAGTGCTCCCATCATCGAGTCGCCATCGTTGTTTTCGACCGAGGTTTCGGTTGATTCCGATACCCTAGCAGCTAGGAACTGTACTTGTCGGAGGGCCGTATCACCAGCTGTCCCTGACCAGGAGGGTAATTCTTCGTTCTTGTCATCGTCTAAACTGGATTCAGCGTTTATAACCACTTCAGATGAAGATTCCCCGTTGATAGCCACTGGAGACGAAGATTCACCATTGATTGCTTTCGATGACAAGACGGGTGCGACACTGAACGACAAGGCCATCGCACTCATAGGCTCAGAACCCATCGCAGAAAAAACCACCGCCACCAGAACCAACTGAAGCCAACACATCTTCATCGACCTCTGTATTGATGACGACAGCATTCTGTTCGCTCTGACTAATGAAAAACTCCGCTGGAGGGAATACCTTACAGACATGATAAGACGTAATCATGAATGTATGTCGCGCAATGGTTTTCAGGGATTTCAATAATATGTATCCGATCAAAAAATTCCAGTGCCGATATCTTTCCTTTTAGTGGAAGGAATACGGTATGACCGAGAAGGGTTGGATGGGTCTAGCAATTTTATTCGACTATGTGATGTCCGTGTTGTATCCTTTGCTTCCTACCACCACTAACTTTACTTAGTTGTTTCGGAAGATGTTGTGTCGACCGTTACAAAGATGATGTGCGAAATATAATTGTAAAACCTCGAATTCAACTACCGTACACGTAAGATAACAGCCAATCATGGTGGGTCCCTTTTTGACGTGTTATCGCTGCCTGGCCTTCTGTAAAGAACCCAAATGCAAAGAAGTTGTGCGTAATGCACGGGATCGGCATCTGGACTTTTTTGCTTCACTTTGGAACGCTGTGATTTCAACTTTCTATTGGCGGAGGCATCTACTTGTGAGTCTTGTGACGTCATTAGCGAATACCCCACTTGATTCCTATCACGGAAACAATTACGTCACGAAAAAAAATCCAAGATACTTCGTAGATACGAGTACGAGCGAGCAAACTATTCATACTACACGTACGTATGTGGAATATCCACAATAAGCATGAATGATGATTATTACTTCTTCTTGTTACAGTAGTATTTTAATTGAATGAAAGAGATTCTTACCTTGAGTGAGTCAAGTTGGAAAAGAATGCCGAACACACCAAGTAATAATGTATGATCAATTGGAATGGTGCTCCAGGCTGCCCCTGGCTCCAGGATGATCATGTCATTGAAATTTCAGTCACCACTGCTGCTATTGCGGGATAGCCGACGAGGAGGATGATGTACTACTATTGTTACTAGTATTGGTGTGTGCCAAAATCAAACAACAGGTCTGCTACTTCCGTCATTCGCTACTGCAAGTACACATTTGTAGTTTCTGGTGAAAACAGATTTCTAGTTTAAAAAGTCTTGCTTGCCAACCTAGGTGATGAACACTGAAATAGAAGAACCACTGTACGCATTGGCAAAAGGCAGGTACTAGTAGTAGAGTAAACAGGAATCACTCTGGTTTTAGTTTTTGAAGAAACTTTACTACAAGTAGTGATCTCTTCCACAGTCTCAACACCACTGGCAAAGAAAAGTAAAAACCGTCTCCCTTTTCGCCATCGACGTAGTCATTTACTGGTGCTAGTAGTCGTTCGAACGACAAAATCGCATCTCCTCCATAATGATTGAAGTAGGATTTGATGCTGATTACCCACCAGGGCTGCCAAGCAGCGCAAAGCGATGGCAGCTGCGACGGTAACACCGACTCACCGCGTCGTAACTTATTGTAATGAACAATGAATGAATGAATCGTCGTGCGTCCGACGAAACGAAGAACCACGAGCAGATCGGCTTGTTCCTAATCCAGGACATGCCGTCAGAAGCACACCCATCATACTAGCTTCTCCGACTAATGCTCGTCATTTTGAACAGTCAACGAGTCTCGTGCTTCCGATAATATTGCGTTCCGCGAGAGTCGCCAGTGCCGCGCGAGTAGTACGCCAGATTGTTCAATCCATTCGATTCGCTTCCTCCAACTATACCGTGGCCTGCATGCCACTGCCACTGCCACTGCCGCCACCGCCGCCCGTCGGAATCGGGTTCGACGGCTGCCCCGTGCTGCGGCGGCGAGTCGCCGTGCTTGCCGCAGCCATTTGATCGAGGACCCGGACATCCAGGACCACCGGGAGGTCCTCCTCGTTCGCACCCTCCGGGATTTTTTGGCTCGCCGCCAGTTCGACCGCCGTGTTGAACCCCTCGGAGTTTTCGAGCATGAGCAGGTGCCCCGCGTTCTTGACCTGGTAGACGCCGACCCGGGGTGTCGCTTTTTTGTCCTTCGATGCGAGGCACGCCCGCTGGGTGTCCAGTCCCCCCCGGACGTCCATCCAGTCGTGCGTTCCGTAAAACATCGACACCCGCTCGACGTCCAGCTCGGGGATGCGGTGGACCAGCGGCTTTTTGGCGTTCACCCCCGGATTCAGGATGCGGCTCAGGCAGTACTCCCCGCTGGCCGGGAGAATGTTTCCGGTGTACATGTATTCGGAGAGCACCGCCTGCTCGTGGGGATCGGTAATGGCCGGCAGCCGGCCCTTGACGTACCGCTCCACCAACTCGCGGCCCCTGGATTCCGGCAGCGCCCGCAGGAGCGATCCGGGGGTGTACCCCATCTCCCACAGCGACGAAAAGAGGCCAAAAATCAGCCGCTTGGGGACCGTGTCAAAGAATCGGGCCCGCCGCTCGGCTTCTTTTTCCGCCGTGTGCTCCGGAACCCCGGCGGGGCTGAGCAGCAGGAGGCTGTCCACCCGCTCGGGGTATTTCTCGCAGTAGGCAACGCTGAGGTAGCCGCCCATGGAATGCCCGGCAAGCGTCATCTTTTCGATCTTGTTGGCGGACCGCCAGGCCTCGAGGCTCTCCACGAAAAAGGCCTCGGCGGTCTCGACCGAGTCGTCCCTCAGCAAACCAAAGGAGGGGCGGCTGGAGAGGCCCCAGCCCAGGAGGTCGACCGAAACGACCGTGTTGAAATAGTTCGCGAGGCCGGTCAGGTTGCGGTAAAAATAGAGGGCTCCGTTCATGTAGCCGTGGACAATGACGAGGGGGTATTGGTGTTCTTGTCCTTGATCTTGGTCTTGCTGTTGGTTCCGCCACCCGAAGCGGTTCGACGACTGCTCCTGTGATTTGTCCTTGGTGACGCGAATGGCGTGCATCGTCAGTGGCTCGTCGTTGTTGCTGGCGTCGTTGCTGCAGATGCCCTGGTCCTTTCGAAATGGCAGGATCGAGGAAGAAATGACCGTGTCAAAGAGTTCCATTGTGTAGGATGACGACGACGACGACGACGACGCGCTGCTGGTCTCTCCCTCTCCAAACCGACGCGCCAACGCCACAAGTCCGGCCTCGGCCTTTCTCATGGTTTCCATTCTCAGAGCGACCTGTGCCGCCGCGGAAGTCCAAAAGAACATGATGATGTGTATGTATTTGTATGCGTATGTGTGATTCGTTTTGTTTCGATTTGTTTTGTTTTCTTTATTGAGTTTTTGTTGTGGATGCCGATGATCGTGGGAATCTGATGGACGGATCCAGAGTGTTTCTGTGCTGATCTTGAGATACAACGAGTAAGATTACTTGTACGATGTTTGTGTTGGTTGGAGTCAACAAAAATTATGAATTGTTGTGACGGAACGAAACAGAACATGCCAACACATCAATTTTTTCTTCTTGTTCTCGCACTCAGGGGATGGAACAGTCAACCTGCGTACAATGTTGTACGATGACTGCGTAAAAGTTCTCCTTGCCTACCGAAAGTTCATGAGCTCGGCGTCGGCGAGATAAACAAAAAGAGCCACGAATGAACACAGAAATTCCACCCCGTGACCTGTTTACGATTACAATGAATAATAGCCCAATACCGTTCAAGTCCATTTATAACCTAAAAATAAAGCTTCCAAACAATCAGAACTGGGTGGCGAACCAAAATGCTCGCAAACCGAAGGAGTATGGTATGATGTCATCATGATCGTTGTCAAGGGATGCATTCGCTGATTCATGATTTTTTAGATTCATTCATCCATTGATTGAGATTCATTACGAAGTATTTATTTTGATTGATTCTGCCCAAGCCCTATCCCCCCATTCTTTCCATGCACATCGAGAGTGAGTCCATCGGGTGCATGCTTGCGGCAAAGCGCCCATCGTGTTGTCGTTGAAAAAGCCGATGCAGTGCCGCATCGGTTGCCAATCGATTGGTCGAGCCGGGCACAACTTAAGCAGCTCCGTTCTGTTCCGTTCCGTTCCGTTCCGTTCCGATTGAATTGGGTTGGATTGGAATGGAAGCGGTTTGGTGGAGTGAGGTGGGAGGTGATGCAATAAGATAACGCCAGGGACGGTTGGTCGAATCTTATGCAAGCATCGCGAAAGGGTTCCGATCGATCTCACCCCCTCCTTTTTTAGTGGAACAGCAACCAAGCAATGACTACGTACGTACGTAAGGACGTTGTAGTGCACTATTATAACTTTCGATGGATTGATTCCATCAGGACGAACCTTCTTGTTTGCTCCCATCCCATTAGTAGTCGCCCGCTCGCTGCGTACGAGCACCCCCTCTTGCGAACGATAGCCTGCTTCCAAGTTCGTTGGAGTAAGCTTACTCTGAACATGACAAGGATGTTACGAGTCAATATGTGCAACAACGCAGTAATTGTTTGGTATTCTGAGTAAGCGTTACTTGTGGTATTAACTAAGGTTACTTCACTACAGTAACCTTACTTCGCATCACTTTTTACTTCTTCCTGTATTTCACCACCGTTACTTGCACGAGTAGCGGTAGGACCTAGTACAAGTAAGGTTACATACCGTAACTTACCGCGTAGTTTGAGATTTTCGTGAGAACATTAGAACATACCGTACCTTTTCGCATGAATCGGCCGAATCGTGATTGAAAGAACATTCCAAACGGGAATAAAACAGTTGAAGTGAAATTAGCATATCTTAGTGTACATGTGAAAGAAGAAGAAGATTTTAGTAAAAGAGAGAACCCCAGATGGATCGACTCTAAGTCATAATTTAAGAAAACTCTTTATTATCGACCTAATTCCCTCACATAGTAGTTGAATCTACTGAAATTCACCGCTGGTTATGAGCCCAAGCTAACTCCTTACATTACCTCCTAAAGCGTTAACAACAAAGCGAATGGATATCGAAGCGGAACTACAACCCAATCCATCGTCGCAACACCGAACACAAACAGAACTGAACCCATTTACCTTCCATTACGAAGAGGAAGTAATTTTCGAACAAAACCGAGGATCCGTCCCTGAAAGAATGACAACCGATACTACCACTGAGAACTCCGAAACTGGCCCCGAAGGTCCGAAGTATGTTCTCAACGGCATTGAGATCAAGATAGCCCCAAAGGCGACGAAGAAAGTAACGAACTCTGCCTTCTACACCAAAGCCTATCGACAAGGGCTTAACGAAAGTGATAAGATGGACTTGCTCAAACGCATAGAATCGAAACAACAACAGCCTTTCCACTCGATCACCATCTCAAAGAATGACCCTGAGAAACTGACTAACACCCACTCCATCAGCAAACTACTTGACGAGAACCGACGAAACCTCGCTAAGTACGACTTACTCGATGTCTTCACAATTATCATCCCTGAAGACAGAGCCTTCGACGAGTTTGAAGACAATCCTCACTATGGGAGACTAAAAACTGATTCCGATGGTAACCCACTTAAATATGACCTCTTCCAAAGCTACCTCCAAGTAACTCCTGAACAAGTAGCCCGATCCTCGCAATACTACTCCGAATTCATTCCAAGTGAACACCTAATGCAGGAAAACTTGACTTGGTCCTTCGCCTACTACGAAAAGAACGTGGACAAAGAACTCTACAGCGCCATACACTCAAAATGGATGGAGTTTAGCCCAGCCGAACAAGGAGGTCCCTTGTTCCTCAAGCTCCTCCTAGATGAAGTGAGCACCACAGGAGAGGCCAGCCTCAAGGCACTAATCCACATTCTTGAAACCTACAAGATCAAAACCGACTGTCGCGGAGAGGACATCACCAAAGTGGTAGACATCTTTAAAGCCATCTTCAACAGTATCAAGGAGCTAAAACGCGGAAGCGATCTCCCAGAAGACTCAGTAAGCAACCTCCTCCGGGTGTTCGGCACCACTAGTGTGGACGCCTTCAACAGGCAGTTTGAAGCCATGGAGGATCAACGGAAAGCCGCTGCAATACACACGCGCCTAAACCCGAACTACCCCCAAGCCATGCGCAACACTGGGGCACAAGTCTTGGTAAATGACATGGAGTCCGCCAAATATATATTGGAGTATGCCAATGCTGCCTACAAGGATCTAACCAAAGACGGAAAGTGGGACGAGGTACTACAGAAAGCTCCAAGCAAATCCACTTTTGTGGCGAGCAGTACTCAATCCATAGTACCAAACGCTCAGCCAACAGAATTCTGCCAACCGGTGGGAGGCAGACCTCCAGCCACAACTCGAATGGCGTGGCCTAGTGGAGTTTGCTTCAACTGTGGAAAGGAAGATCACCTTGTCAAGGACTGCCCAGAGCCGAAGGATCCGGAAAGGATCAATCGGAACAGGGCCAAACACCCAAACGGCAGCAAAGGAAGGCGAATCCCCTACAAGTGGAGACCCCCAGAGCCGGGAGAGAATGGGAAAAGGATAGTGAATGGCAGACCGTACACCTATGATCCGGACGCTGGACTCAACGGTAGATGGATCCCCGACCAAACCCCAGAAAGCGGAATCGCAAACAGTGGAAACACTATTAACGTGCCCAACTCCACTGTCAACATGGCGCAATTGGGGATACCAGCTCAAATCGCCAGCTCCGGCTCGATCGCCAGTACGGCAATGACAGGACCCACTGCCATGTACTATGATGACAAGGCTGACCCAGCAGTGCAACGGCTACAACTAATGGCAATCCTCCAGCACTGCAATGAAAAGATGGAAAGTTTGTGACTGGCATGGTGTGGTATCTGTTGGGAACAGTGGATCAAAGTGTGGTTCTGTCTCAGCGTCTTCGACGCAACAGTACTAATCCCTACGGTGCAACTTGTCATTCGCGCAATCACCAACCTTACCTTCGACTACTTGATAAACCCAATTCAACAGAACATCTCTGCAGACTGTCTCTATCCAATTGTGGCAGTATCAAGCCTTCCCTCACTACTGATCCATACCGGATGCCACACCCTGTATCACCAACTTAAACGACTCCGAGGAACATCAATAGTTCCGAACCACCGAAAATGCCGCAACCATCGAATTCGCAGCCTATATGCGTACAGGCAAGCAAACGAAGGGATAATCCACTATCAAAAACGAGGCCTTGAGTATCTGCTCTCGCCAACAAGCAGCCCAGCGCCTGGACCTCGTCGAAATCGACGCTACTATGATCTGCACAATCTAAATGAACCAACTTCAAACCAATTCGAGCGCGAGGTGACTGAGCCTACCTTCATTGACTCATGGACAAAAACGGAAGCCGACCCAAGGGTGGCGACATTGTTCACCAAGGAAGAACTACAGTCCTACATGAGCACAATAGATCCCCTTCAACACTATCGGCGGATCAAGGATGCAGTCACCTTTGTCATGCCTCAACGCTTCATCCGCTTGGCTGCTGACAGTCCACAATATCAAGCCATACTGCTCCAGGCCCGGTCTCTCCGTGAGACCATATGTGCTTATAACCCTAATCTTCAGTTGCCATTACAACATCCAGTTATTTACACCTCCACTCGCCAGAATGAGCCACCAATCATCATTGACACAGGAGCATCAAGCTCCATCACTCCACTGGAACAGGACTTTCTCCAAAAGCCCATCAGTCCCGATGCCCCAAGCGTCAAAGGACTCACTGGAGATGTGGCTAGTGTCAGTGGAGAGGGACTAGTTCAATGGGATATCGAAGACATGAATGGAGTGCGAGCCACTATCGAGACTGAGGCCTACTACATACCGGAAGCAACTGTTAGGTTATTCTCCCCCCAAGGATACATCGAATATCAGCAGGCAGTGGCAGGTGCCACCTGTTCCCTCACTCTTGACCCAGGGGGTGCAGCGCTACAATTGCGCAATGGAACGATTCTTCGATTTCCAATGGAGCGAGGCAGTAATCTCCCTGTCATGCTAACACATCGCGCACTGCACCCTCGCGATCATAAGCGAGCCAGGCAGAGGCAGAAGCAACAACGACACTCGCCAGTTAGCGATCGGTTTGTCAATTACGCTCGGTACCTCTGCTCAGCAGCGGCAATTGCGATTGATCGCGCAACCACATTCAGTTACTTAGGAGTATCAGCGATGCCTACCGAAGTTAATCAGGTGAACCCTATCCTACAGAACAACAACTGGAATCTAACGGTTGAGCAGCGAGAGCTCCTCCTTTGGCATCATCGACTCGGACATATTAACTTTGGACATGTCCAAGCGCTCCTCGCCAAATCCCAAGTAAACAAGACCCGTCTTATCCAACCTTCTAACAACAAGAGCTCTCACTGTCCAACTCCTCTTTGTGAAGCCTGTCAGTATGCTAAACAAAAGCGCGTTACTCCGCCCTCTCAACGCTCCCACTCCATCGTTGAAAACGAGGGCAAGTCATCAGTGAATGTAGTACAACCAGGGCAACGCGTGTCAGTTGATCTTTACCAGAGCTCTATCAAAGGGAGACTCCCAGATACTTACGGGAAAGAAAAGCCGGATCAACAGTACACGTGTGGTGCGCTCTTTGTGGATCATGCCACTCGCCTGGTTCACCACACTCATCAGTGCACCACCACAGCTGCCGAAACAGTGAAATCTAAACACAACTTCGAACGCTTTTGTATTGCCCACGGGGTAACCATCGCTGAGTATGCCGCTGATAATCATCCCTTTCAGTCTGCTGATTGGGTCGATGACTGTACCATTAAGGGACAAAGGCGCTTTCTTTCCGGCGTAGGCGCTCACCATCAAAATCGTGCCGAGCGCAGCATACAAACTATTTTCTTCATGGCTCGTGCCTTATTGCTCCATTTTGCCATCCACTGGCCGCAACAAGCTGAAGCTAATCTCTGGCCCTTTGCTGTTGATCATGCAATCTACTTATGGAATAATACCCCTCGACCGGACCTGCGCCTCTCGCCTCTTGAACTCTTCACTGGTACCGCCTATCGTAACCATGCTCACCTGCAACGCCTCCACGTCTTCGGTTGTCCCGTCTACGTCCTTGACCCTCGACTACAAGATGGTAAGAAGATTCCAAAGTGGGAACGCCGCAGTCGCCAGGGTATTTACCTTGGAGTCAGCCCTCATCACTCCACGACCGTGCACCTCATCCTCAATCCTGCGACCGGCAAGATTACTCCCCAATACCACGTGGTCTTCGATGATACCTTCTCAACTGTCTACTCCAACGGCACCTTCTCGGATGATGTTTGGCATTCCCTTGTACTTTCAAACTCGGAACGCCACCCTGACAGTGCGACAGCGCCTGATATCGTTCCGTTTGCGCCAGCTTCCACTTCGGCCTCTCCCGATGCTTCGGCCGTGTCCGCTGCCGCGAGGGAGATTACCACCTCATCAGGCCCTCCTACCTCTCTCTCCTCTCCTGAGGGAGCCCCCTTGTCCTCGGAGGGAGTCTCCCCGCCTTCTGTGAGCACCTCTTCGCCTCCAGAGGAAGCCTCCCTGTCTTCCGAGGGAGTCCCCTCGTCTTCAGAGGGAGCCTCCTTGCGTTCAGAGGGAGCTCCACTTACCACATCTTCCTCGGACCTCCAAGCTACTAGTCATGCCCATGAGCAACCAAGTCCCCTTGATAGTGAGCCCTCTTCCCCAGGTTCCCCTGCAGATCCTGTCAGCAACTCCTCACCAATGCCGCTTCGACGCTCCACGCGATCACGCCGACCTGTCCAACGGCTCAACCTCTTCACACCGCGCGACCATCAGCGTGACCTTATTGGCCTTATGTTGGACCAGCGACCAAACCCATCCGGCTCTAGGCAAATCAACTTTCGTGGGACTGACCGGCCTCCTCGCATTCCTTACTCCAAACTAAACCAACAGTATCTAGCAACCATTCAATGGAACTCACTACAGAAACTCTGCGGATCCAGTTTAACCACCATCAACAGCTTCATTGCAGAACACCAACTCAACAGCAACAATGGTCTTCTGAACTATCTAAACCCTGCCGCGTTCGCAACAATGGCTAACAAGGAAGACAACCCAACCCTTCCAGAAGCGATGGCCAGTCCGGAGGCAGCTGGATTCGTAAAAGCAATGGAAATAGAGATTCAAACCCTGATCGACCTAAATGTCTTTGACATAGTGGAGCGCCCCACTAACCAAAAGGTGATCTCAGGTGTATGGGCGCTACGTCGCAAACGATATCCAGATGGGTCAGTGAAGAAACTCAAGGCACGGTACTGCGCAAGAGGCTTCGAGCAAGAAAAGGGAGTCGATTATTTTGAAACGTTCGCACCAGTCGTAATGTGGATCACCGTACGGCTGCTGCTGATCATGAGCATTATCATGGATTTGGAGACCAAACAGATTGACTACACAGCTGCATTTGTCCACGCAAAGATCGATTGTTTAGTCTACGTCGAGATGCCAGCAGGCTTTGCAATTCCAGGAATGGTCTGGCGGTTGAACAAGAGTCTGTATGGGTTAGCTCAAAGTCCAAGGAATTTCTTCCTACACACACGAGACCAACTCGTAGAGAAATTTGGTTTCAAGCAGTCAGATGCAGACCCATGCCTCTTCGTCTCGGACGATGTCATTTGCCTTATTTATGTAGACGACGCCTTATTATTCTACAAAGACGTTGAGGCGATGGACAAGCTGACACAGAAAATTAAGGACGCAAAGGTCCCCTTTCGTGAGGAGGAGGATGTTGCTGGATTCCTAGGTGTACTTATCGATCGACGAGAGGACGGAACCATTCACCTTACCCAAAAAGGACTGGCTGAAACCATCGTGGACAGTCTACACTTAAACGACAAGTCGATCACACCATTGGGAACGCCGTGCACAAGCTACCTGCCGATAGATGCGAATGGCGAAGCTGCGCACAGAGAGTTTAACTATGCCTCCATAGTTGGACAGTTGAATTACTTAGCAGGACACTCCCGATGCGACATAGCTATGGCCACGTCACAGGTTGCGCGCTATGTTCACTCTCCAAAGCGATCCCATGAACTGGCGCTCATACAGATTGGACGGTATCTGAAGGGAACACTAGACAAAGGATTGATCCTCAAGCCAAGCGTTACTGGGTCACTTGATCTGGATATCTATGTAGACGCCGCATTTGCTTGTGGCTGGGGAACCGAAGACTGTACCAACCCTGAGTCAGTAAAGTCACGAACAGGATACATCATAGAGATTGCTGGATGTCCAGTCTTGTGGATATCAAAGCTACAGTCGACCATAGCAACCAGCACAATGGAGTCAGAGTACACAGCACTCTCGATGGCTCTACGAGCAGCGATACCAATGCTCGACGTATTTAAATCAGTCCTCCAAGGGCTCCAATACAGTAACACACAAAGAATCACCTTTAAAGCAACGGTCCACGAGGACAACCAAGGTGCCCTCATCCTGGCAAAGCTAGAACCAGGCAGACACACAGTAAGATCGAAGTTCTATGCTCTCCGACTACACTGGTTTCGATCCTGGATTAAAGCCAGACAAATCCAATTGGAGTTTGTCGATACAGCAAAGCAGAAGGCAGATTTCCTAACAAAACCCTTATCGCCGAAACAACTAGAGAGCAATCGCAAGCTTTCAATGGGATGGTAGCAATGCCTAAGGAAGCAGCGATTGCGAGGGAGAATCGGCCGAATCGTGATTGAAAGAACATTCCAAACGGGAATAAAACAGTTGAAGTGAAATTAGCATATCTTAGTGTACATGTGAAAGAAGAAGAAGATTTTAGTAAAAGAGAGAACCCCAGATGGATCGACTCTAAGTCATAATTTAAGAAAACTCTTTATTATCGACCTAATTCCCTCACATAGTAGTTGAATCTACTGAAATTCACCGCTGCATGCAGTAATTAGTGACTAAGGTTTACTTACAAGTACCTACAAGTAGCAGGAACGTACGGTATTCTACCGTACTGCACTAGTATTGGTTCCTGGTGCGGTGGAGCCGACTTGCACGATTGACTAAAGTTCCAAACGCTTGCTTTTCTGCTCCCGCTCCATATCGCACGCCCGGCCAGACAGGTATTTGCCGTGTTCCACCTAGCAATTTTACCGTATTACCGTACGGTGTTGAGTAATTACAGTCTCATATTACGAAGTATTTTTTAAGAGTGCCGTAATTTACCTATTTTACCTATTACGTTGGTGCAGAAAATGCAGGGTTGGTATTCTTCTTGATTTTGATTGAGGCTTTTGTGCCCCTGTTAAAGGAAGGGAACCAAAAATCCAAGATCTCGGAGGCCAGTACCGGTAAGGTTTCACATCATTCGGTAACCTTACATCATGTCAATGATGTTGTGCATGAAACATACCTCGTCATACGCACCCTTGCCAGAGTAGATCACCCAAACCAACTCGGGCTTGCAATCCCACCGTAGCAGCGATCAAACAAACCCAGTCAAAACAAAGGCTACAATCGGATCCCCCGCACTCGAACACACATGACTTGCGGTTCCGTTGCCCGTTTCGTCGTCCTCTCCAGCTGGCAACGTTGTCGAAAGGACGGGTCGGAAGCAAGAGGAACCAATAGCAACTATGATGGTCGCTGAATTCGACAAGGAATGCTCAGGGTTGAGAAGGTCTCGAAGGGCTAGCAGCGTTCGTTTGTTGAGACCACGCCGTCGAACCATATCGGCTTCCTGCTTTTTGTTGGCATTGTTCGCATTCGCGGCACACGTACCTTGGATGCCGACGACGGACGACGAGAAACGAATTCTGTTCCCCTCCGTGTTCGGTTTCGGGATACGTGCTCCCAACCTCCATCGCTCGGGGACAACCTTCCGCAACCAAACCGTGGCTGCCGAACAGATCCGCATGGTCGAAGTCCACGTCCACGTCCTCGTCTACATCGACGTCCACGTCGAATCGAAACACAAATGCCAACGCTTTCGCAACGACGAGGACGATACTCGGGGAACGAGGAGGAGGACGACGACCATGCACACCGGATCACACCCTGCGGCCGGGGGAGTGGGGGACGGCCCTGCACCTCGGCCCACGAGCCGCGGCCTCACCTGGATAGCAGCACCAGCAGCAGTCGCGGCACCGGTGCCCTGGAAAAACTCCGAACGGGGTGGTTCCGACTGGTGACCGGCGGGGATCCCAACCAGCTGGACGACAAGCCCCCGTGGCTCGACCCTTCGACGTCGAATCGGATTCCGGCGTGGATCTTTCACCTCAGGCCGTCGGTGCAGCTGGTGGCGACCCTGGTGCTGTATCTCTTCCACACGGTCGTGCTCACGCAGCACGCCCTGCCGTTCCCGGTGCAACTGATTCCCAACGATCGGGGGAATTTCCAATCCATCGGTCTGGACTCGTGAGTAGCTTCCATTCGATTCCATTCGATTCGATTCGATTCAATTTCGATTCAATTTCGATTCAATTTCGATTCAATTTCGATTCGATTTCGATTCAATTTCGATTCGATTTCGATTCGATTCGATTCGATTCGATTCGATTCGATTCGATTCAATTCAATTCGATTCAATTCAATTCGATTCGATTCAATTCAATTCCATTCGTTGGGACGGGTTGTGATGTTGGCGGTTGTGACCCATGATGATGATTTGCGTCGCACCGCACCGTGACTTTTTTTTCTCTCGTCGTTTGCGATTCGTTTTGCTCACCGACTTGTTTTCGATTCGCCCTTCACTTCGGCTGAAATATCGTTTTTCTACGCTGTTCTTTGGTGTCTGCACTCAATAATCTGCTCGATCCACATCGGTTCAATTTGCAGGCTGGCTGGAATGGGAACGCTGGCCGTTTATCAATACTTGAGGCGGAAACCCTCCAACTTCTTCGACCTGGAAGTCACAAAATCCTCGGAAGAGACGACCACCGAAACGGAAGTCGCGACACCCGAGGACAGCAACGACAGCAACTCGACGGGGACGGAGATGGTCGACAGTGAAGTGGATCCCACCGGAGACACAGACTTCAACTATACCAATAGTGCGGCCGATGATGCGAAAGGAGCAGAAAGAACAACAACGACGACGACGACAACCATCACCAAGACCACCAAAACAAAAACCACCCGGACCACCGCCATCAAGGCGAGTTACCTGCCGGATTTGTGGTCGGCACCCCACCCCCGAAACATGCCATGGAAGTACCGTCTGGAACTCCCGATATTCCAAGATTTCGTCCCTGCTGGCGCTGGGGGTCCTTGTCCCGGGCCTACTTTTTCACCGGCCAGGTCTCGCTGTTCTGGGAGGACGTTCTGTACGGGATGGCCCGGCACTGCGAGTGGATGACCATCGGGATGCACCGGTCCCTCTCCGTCCTGTTGGGTCACCTGTCGTGGGTGGCCATGGGGGCGGTGATCCTGCGGACGATCCCCCGTCCGCAGCCCTATTTCCAGGAACCGGTCTCGCAGTGGTTCACGAGTTTTTACAAACAGCCTTCGTCGGTATTGTCCTCCTCCCTGCTTTCTTCGACGACCAAAGAGACCCTGGGCAACACGACGACCACGACCACCACTACCACCAGCAAGACGCTCACCCCGGACCAGCTCATTGCCGAGGAAACCGCTCCCCAGTCCCACCCGCAGTGGATCTGGTGGGCCGTTGGCGGATACTTTGTCAGCTCGTGGCTCTTCAACTGTCGTCGACCTGGTCAATTCGTACGTCTTTCCCCTTTCGGTTCTGGAACAGGCCGAGGAATCCTCCGTGGTGGCCAAGCTGGTCAATCCGGAAGGCCAGGACCTCGTGGCCTCGATGGTCGGATTCATCGCCCCGTGCCTGACGGCACCGTGGTGGGAGGAGATTTTGTACCGGGGATTCCTCCTGCCCGACGCTGGTCCTGTCGGTACCCAAGAACAACTACTGGTGGGCGACCTTTCCTGAGCGGGATTCTCTTTTCGGTCCATCACCAGAGCGAGCTGGCCTTCTTGCCGCTGTGCGTACTGGGATGGGTCTGGGCGATTGTGTACACCAAGTCCAAGAATCTCTGGACGACCATACTGATCCATTCCATGTGGAACTCGCGGATCTTTCTGGGGAGCTGGTTCGGGCCTGTAGTGCCGTGGAGTCCAACTCACTGTAGCGGCTCCTGTTTGGGATGTCGCGCGAAACCATTCTACAAACGTGCTGGACAGTCCTTCGAACGGTGCAGAACGAGAGGTAATGTCCTTCGCGATGAGGAAGAGAAGGCTCCCGGCTGCGGATTCCACCTGTGATCCGACAATCTAAGTTCTGCGAGTACCACCTGCAGTGGAGATTCATGTTGTGTTTGAAATAATAAAAATAATAATTATAATCAGTAGCATAATCTAGTCGAGCATTCCTGTTTCTTTCTGTAGGCGTTCGGCATCCCGTATCGCACATTAACGACGCCTCACAGCGGCAGGACCTTTTTGAGAAATTCCGGCCGGAAAGTGGACGAAGAACCCGCCTCGGTTGCCCCGGGTCACCCGAATGTCCTCGTCCAGGTATACGACCTCCAAGAATCCGGGTTGCTTCGGGCAGGGGGAAGGGAATTCCAGGGAGCTTCCACCACTTGAAAAAGGCATTGACGATCTGGCATACGATCCGTCCGCACCACGATCTTGCCGGTCGTCGAGACCGAAAAGGCCTCGGACGTCGGAGCGTATTTCACGGTGGTGGCGACCCTTTCCCCATCTCCAAAAGCGCACGTCGCCCGAAAAGAGCATGCTGGCAACGTCAAAGACGTTCTTGGACCGTCCCGCCGTTTCCCGCTTGCCGACCAGTTTCTGAAAGGACGGGCTCTTGGTGCCCTGCTTGGAAAAGACCAAGTCCCACTCCCCGTCGATGGCGTCGGCGGTGAATCCCTTTCCCATTGCGTACAGCAACAAAGAGAGGGCCTCGAGCTTTTCTCCCTCGCGGGTGGCGACCTCCGGCTGAACGGCGGCCGAGGTTCCCTTGAGGCCGCTCACAATGTAGTCCACGAGGGCTGCCTTGGGATCCGTCTTGGACAGTTTCTCCAGGTTGTACCAGCCACCGGCTTTGACAACGCTTGCATCCTTGGGAAAGGCCTTGCAGATATCCTCGAACGAGGCCGACGACGACAAGCGAGTTGTGACTGCTGTTCGTCGGTATTGTTGTTGCAGGATCCGTTCGGTTTGGAAGGATTCCACCGAGGAGGCCAGCAACTGCAAAAGGACAACAATCGCCAGAAGGGGCGAAACGAATCGATGCATGTGCTTCGAAGGAACCATGATCGTTGTGCAAGATCTTTCGGTCGTTTTGGGGATGCTTGCGTTTCTGCTTTTCTTCGCTAACCGATTATGAGGTATTGTCGAACACAGATGTTAGATTGTAATGCTAAGGAACAAGCATATCTTGTGTCGTTCTCGTGTCCTTCACGAATTTTTGAACATGTGTCCCACCGTCTCACGAGAACGTACCAGTAAGGTTTACGTTTCACTCTCTTCGAACAAATAGAATGCATTCCTTGTATTCATCCAAAGAAAGAGATGCACGCTATCATAGAAAGATCGATACTTCGCATTATTAAGGGGTGGAGAGAGGATCGGTGATACAGTGTTCTCGCTTGGTTCTTGCGGGGTGACGGCGCTACTCCGAACAAAAAAGACATGTGTTTTTGTGTGAATCATCTCCGTCATACCTGCGCTGGCAAGAAGTGGCGAATTCACTTTAGGGGGCGTAAAAAGGGGAAATCCAATCAAATCCAATCCAATCCAATCCAATGCGATCCGCTTCATTTTAAGGTTGTTTGTTAGTGGCGATTCATCCGTCTTGTTTGTAGGGATTCGCTTCATGGATGTCTGTTGATGTTCTTGGGTTCTGGAAACATGGTAATGTGATGCCGTACGAGTACGTAAGGCTTACTAGTATTACCAAGAATCCCTCTCAGACGAACAACTCCTAGCAAAGGAGCATCCATTGGTCGTACGGTAGTATAAATTGAGATACTAGTAATGGCACCACTACCGGTAAGTTACTACTACTACTAGTACTACAGTAGTTCTTTTGGGTACTCTAGTGGTAGTAGTACTACTAGTATTCATACTCAAATGCCAAGAGGACGAGTGCTGCATGCCACCAGCATTTCTTGTTTCATCAAGAAGCAGAGCCAGGTCAAAAACCATCATTGTTGCGTTTATTGGAGGAAGTCATTCAATCAAAAACAACACAGCTGCTTCCCAGCACCCACACATACGTAGTACTAGAATTTATGGGGGTAATCCTCATAATTATTACAAGAAAGTACTTCGTACGTAGTAGTAGAATTTGTGGTTGAATGATTGTAACTTACTTCTTGTACTAAAAATAACAAGAACCAAATAAAGAACAATGGAAGGAATAAGTCTTACTAGTAGTAGTAGTACTAGTAGTACTAATGCATTTCTGTAACTCAATGATGGGCATTCCACCACGGTGCCTACCGGTAGTAGCACTAATACCTGTTGTTCTTTTGTGTGAAGGGCGGATGTGCCTGCCACCAGCATTTTCTTTTGTTGTTACTGATACTAATTTCGTAGTAACCTTACTGCTAGTACTAGTACTAAAAGTATTATTCCCATTATTTACTAGCTGTCCACGAATTTCTGTCACGCAAACACAGTAAGCTTACTTTTAGTTTGACTTCTGAAGTTACGAGATACCGGTACGTCTATGGGTTCACTCCGACTTCGATTGTCCTACAAGTACATGCGTTCAAAGCGCCCGTTACTGTACGGTATGTATGGGCACCGTTGAGCACAGAAGTGATCGGATACAAGCACGTACGGTACGTTAAGTAATTAAGATTTTATCGTATTCGTAGTCCTTTAATTAAAAAAAGACTGCTGTCTCATTTTTAATCAGATTCATACTCGTATTCACAATTAGGAACATCTTGAGTTTTTTCTTCGCAGCGTAGTATCATCATTAGAACCTTGTCTGATGTGGGCCCCTCCGAGGCGCATGCTTGCACCTTGTAGGCGCGAACCGCAAGTTGTTCGAAGCAACAACCCAGAGACGAGAGACGATCCGCATTTGTCACGGATAAAGTTCACCAGTCTCGTCCGAGAGCCGCATCTAGTGGTCAGGGCAAAGCATGATCATCATCTACAGTCGAAACGCACTTACACAAGGCGATCATTTTTTTCATTCCTTTACGTTGAACTCTTTCTTTCTCAAAAACATGAAACTGCACTGTCCTGAATCGAACGAGCCACCAAAGTGGGCGATCCATTGGTGCAGCTTGTGCACTGGGTTCTGAGCCGACAACACCAAACGAGTGAAAAGTTCATCTCTCGCTGACGAGAGGACCATGAGATTGCGCAGTATTTCTGGAACCCGAGTTCACACTCAGACCCACAATTCCATACAGAGCACATCCTCGGAAACTTTTACCGAGAAGATGCATCCACCCCTGTCATCATCCCAGATCCCAGATCATCGACTCTTTGTTTCCACACACTTATGAAAGACCGTGATTATGATGTATTTGATTCTCTGCGCTCACGAAAGAGCGGGATTGTGAGGTATTTTTTGATTCCCTGCACGCACGAAAAGGCGGGATCTTCATTTTGTATTCCCCGCACTCACGGTGGAGATCCTCATGTATTATTATTATTTGATTATTGTAGTATGTACGTCGGTAGGTATCGCACCTGAACTGTACTGTAGTTGCAAGCCCAAGCTAGGCCTGAGATGATCTCGAACCGAGCCCAGTGCGAGCCAGCCCAAGCTGGGCCTGGACTGAGCTCGGTAGGAGCTCAATGTGGGCCTGAGCTAAACCCAAGCCGAGCTTATTTAGTCAAGTAAGTCAGAAATAATACAGCTCAACATAAAAATCGAACCAAATAAAATTCCCGTGCATGATTCAACACTAGTTTCGATAGTATCGGTCGTGCTTGTAGCTACCTAGTACCTACCCACCCACTAGATAGCAAGCTAACGACGAAGAAAGAGACAAACCAACCGGTCCTCCCACCTGGCTCTCACAATTCTGATAAGCACAAGCTACCAAAGCAGCTAAGAAACTAATCTAAATCCAAATCCAACCAACCAACCATGTGTGTCATAACCGAAAGCAATCGCCGAAACCTTCCCACCAGCAATGCATGCACCACGCACCACCAGGTCCTCCACACCCTTCATGACACCACCATTACCACCAACAAGTTCACCGAGGAGATGGCAACTAGAATTTCACTCGTCGGCAGCCCTACCAAAAACGAAACCGCCGCCACCACCACCACCCTATTTGTGGAAGCCACCTGCCGGTACCTGAGCGACCACTACCGATTCCGCATGACCCTACAAAAACTCGAGTTTTCCATTTCTTGGTTCCTGGTGGCAGCCATTGCCGTTTCGAATCTCGAGCAAACCTCCAGCCCTTGGTGGTGCTCAATGGCCGAGACCTACTGCAAGGGCTCGGTCGCGAGCCGCTTAGTCGCCTACGTCTTCGACTTTGCCAACGCCCGCGTCAAGCTCGGCGGCACGAAGAAGGACAAGGGCAACCACCATAGGACAAAGAATATCAGCGGCGGCAACGGCAGCGTTGGGGGACTCCCGTACTGGTTGATTCTCCACCATTCTGGGGTTCTGGTGGTACACTGGACCACGTGCTGTTTTCTCATGGAAAACTCCTTCGTAGCGGCGACCACATCCACGGTGATTGCCGAGCATGCCAACGCATACACCCACCAAGATCCATCCTTAGTCATGCTGCAGCTGCACAAGCTGCGAATCGTGGCGTGTCTGTTAGCCTCCCAGGCCTCACACAACACCTGGACCAAGCCCTACTCGATGGCGCTGTACTGGGCGAATTCATTTGGAGTCGGACTCTCGGCCTGCGCTGTTGGCTTCGTCCTGGGCTTGTTGCTGCCCGTTCAGGGTCTTTTGGAAGACGACCGGGGCATCCTCTCCGTCGTTGAATCAATTGCCGCAAGCATTGACGCGACCGGTACGGCCCCGTGGATCGGGGTCCAGCTCTTTGGGATCTCACTTACCATGTCGGGGATGCTCAAACTGGTGGATGCGAGCCACCAAAAGTCCAAAGAACGCAAGATGAGCAGGACGAGCAACAAATCTCTGAGTTCGAAATGAAATAACATTGATTAGATACGTAGTTGAGGCGAGTTTGACACAAAAAGAAAGATTTGAATTGCTGAGAAACTGATCCAACGCCAACCATATTCCGGTACGGTACTCGTATGCCAAGCGTTCACTTGTTTCCGAAGGGAGAAACTACAAATCCTAAAAAAATACGAAGTAACAAAATGACGTGCCTATCGAAAATATTCAAAAGTACTTTATCTTTATGTACTCTTTATTATGCCCTTATTCGCCAGTAATCTGACCGGCAGATGTCAAAGTGAACCAAAATCATTTTTCCTTTTGTTGATGAGGGATGAACATCTTCTCAATCTTTTACACGTAGCTTTTCTTGCAAGCGTATCTTTCCAATCGTGTCACAATCTAGGCCCCTCTGAAACGCATAGTTGTGGGAAATACTTAGGCACTATGCGCCCACCGCCAGTTGTTCGTCATTGCAGGCGACACACCCCGAAACGAGAAACGATCAGCATCGACTCATGACTTGACACGGCAAAGAATACTATCATCAGCCTCGTTCGAAAGCCGCCTCTACGTAAGATCTTACGATGTGATCATCATCTAATGATATTGTTCCGTGCTTGCTGAAGGTGATCATCATAATTTTTTATCTTGCGGCACGTGTAGTGAAAGCACACACATTCAAACACCGGCTTTGTCTGGAGTCAATAGTAGAACGAGCCGCCAAACAGGACGATCCAGTGGTGCAGCTCGCGCTCTGGGTTCCTAGCCGAGAACACCGAACCGGACACTTCTACCGATAAGGTGTATCAATATCAAAATCCATCCATGCCATCGTCCCGGACCCTATCGGCTCGTGGCATGGCATCCCCCGACGAGGAATGCGGCACGAAACCCCCCACCGCATCGGGCGTTCCGTGTCCGCGTCCGCGCTGCAGCTCGTTCCAGAAGAAGACAACCGCGAAAATCCGCCGATCCAAGAGATCCCTGGTGTCCCTCCCCCGCATGGTGGATCGAAATCTGCCCTTTCACCAGAGTCGGAACGGCATGCGGATCCAGAACACCGACCGGCGGCTCCTCCTTCCGCTGGTCATGCAGGATTGGTTCCACACCCTCCTGCGGCTGCACGCCTGTGTTTCGGTGACGTTTCTGCTCTCGCTGTGGGTGTGCATGGTGGGAGTTTTTGCCGGGGCCTACTGGTATCTGGACGGGAAACTCTACAACGTTGTCGACTGCGGAATGGGTCCGACGGACGGGGAATCCATCTCGTTCAGTGGCGCCTTTGCGTTTTCGCTGGAAACCTGCACCACGGTTGGTTGTACGTGCGTGTACACGTATCGGTATGATACTAATACTGTTTTTGTGATGCCCTCGAACCTTTTGATCGAAACAATAGTGTCTCTACTGATCGCACAAACTCGAAAGTTCGTTCGTTCCATTGCATCGCAGTTCTGACTCACTTTTTTCTCTGTCTCTCTCTCTCTCTCTCACACACACACACAAATACATATACATATACAACCCCCAATTTTCGTTCCACAGACGGCCTGCCCGGAACATCGACGTCGTTCTTCCAAAAGGGCTGCACCGCCATCCAGGGAACGATATTCCTGCAGATGCTCTGGAGCATGATGTTCAACGCCTTTCTCTTTGCCTTTTTTTACTCCCTCCTCTCCAAGAGCGAGTTTCGCTCGTCCCAGATCATCTTCACCGACAAGCTGCTCGTCAACGTCGTCGGCAGCAGCTCCAGCATCGAGGGCAACCGGGCCTACGTCAGGCTCCAGTGCTACGACATCGACAGCGCCCACCCGCTGGTGGAGGCCCACGCTCGGATGTACGTCCTGGACCACAAGCTCAAGATGCACCCCCTCCGGTTGATCGATCCCAACGACGACCTGGGCGGGGTCCTGTATCCGAGCGTCCCCGCCGACATTGTCCACCACATCGACTGCCACAGCCCGCTGTTTCCGCGGCGCTTGCCGCTGGTGGAGAAGAGCCACGGGCTGGTCCTCCGGAGCATCGATTCGTACACCGGGAACCGCGACGAGATTGCCTGTCCCGTGTGCGGGGAGACCTATGGAACCTACGAGCGACTGAAGCTGCACGTCGAATACAACGCCATGATGGAGGCCGAGGCCGTGGATGCGGAAAGCAAATATCCCCCCGGCAAGTCCCACATCGGATTCCAGCTCCCGGCCATCGAGCCGCTGACGCTCGACGACGTTCGGGGGCACATCGAAACGACACTGAGCGAGATCATTGTGGTGGTGGAAGCCATCGATCCGCAGCTGTCCGGGACCTTCCAGTCGCTCCAGAGCTACAAGTACGAAGACATCGAGTTTGGCGCCGAGTTTGCCGAGTGCATGTACACCAACAGCGAGGGAACCGAATTTCTGGTCGACATGAAGCAATTCCACAAAACCCACAAGCAGAGCGACGGTGGCGAGCATGAGCATTCCGGGGACGCCACGAACGGCAATGCCGTGATTGCAATGCAACTTTCCCATATTTCGGAGGGTTCCACGGAGAACGAGGGCAAGGAGGGCAAGGGGGAGAACGGGAACGACGACGACGACGACAACGACAACAACAATGACGACGACGACGACGACGACAGCTTGCTGGAAAGCGAAAGCTCGTACTTTCGCAGGGACTACGACACCTTTTCGAGCTTCCGGGGCACTGGGAGTATGGTGGTCGATTTTTTCTCCGGGCGCGAACGCTCGAACCGGCCGGAAGACTCTTCGAACTCTTACCCCGCTGGGCACCGTCGTTCTCTGCATCGTGCGACCATGGGTGCCAACGAACGAACGCCCATACACGACCGACAGGCGTCCTATTCGGCGTACTTGTAACGATCATTTTTTAAACTGTAAATACAAAAGAAAATAGTTCTCGAATCCGCTAATCTGTTGTTACCATTATCTGCACATACTACCCGTTGTTGATCATTCAGTACTTCCTCGTTGAATGAGGCCGAGCATAGGCAAAAACGCAGGATACGCACTTTGGAAACAGTTGGCGATGCCAAAAAATGTACCGTAGTGGATACCGAGCAGATGCTCGCTGTACACACACGATGTGTGGGTGAATCCTGTCGTGGATACATTCACTGGTGAGGCAAAAATCAATACAAAAATTGCAAATGTTCCGAATACAATCACGCGATGGAAACATGCAATATTATACCAGTGCCATGGATGCTCCCGGAATCAGAAACCGTACTCCAAGAACACAATCGAACTGATTGATAGCAACGTTCCATGACCGGTCACCTTTTACCTGCCTGTCTTTGGCTCGCCTTCATTTTGACAATAAGTAGTCATTTTATCAGTTTGTCGGATAAAATACGAAGAGCGCCGATCTTCAGTAGATTCCTGACATCCGGCGCTTGGCCGATGACGCAACGATATACCAAAATTTAGACCGGAAGATCTCTAATTGCACAATCCAAACCATAGCAGCATGACTCGATTCTTTTATTCGATTAACTACGTGCTCAAATACGTCTGAATTTTTCGCTTGAATTTCGAATCGATTGTGGTCCCCTTTTTCTGTCCTCTCGCCCATTTCCGAACGAGTCCACACAGCTTATCCATGTCGGCTTCGTGTTCGCCGCCCTTTGAGGCATGAGCCAGAAGCTGATCCAGTGCCAACAAAACATTGAAGTCGCAGATTTCTTTCAAAAAGTCGTTGGCATCGGACGATTCGAGGGCCTTGAGGAGGATCTTTTTGGTTTTGTTGGTCAGCGAGCCGTTGATCTTTTTCACGGCTATGGAGCTGCTGGTAGCGTCGCCACTGTAGCTGCCCACGTGACTCAAGACGGCGGTGTTGACCAGGCACAGGACGGAATCGAGGAGCTTGGTTTCACGGCCATCGACCAAGACCTCGTGCCGCGTTGGGACCATGGGTGGATTTGCTTTCGCCGATGATGCATCGCCGGATGTGACCTTTTGGAACAAGTCCTCGTGGACCATTTGGACACAGACGTCGCTCAATTGAAAGGCTTCCGTGGCACCCGTCGTTGCGTCCATTGCCAGGGTAACAAATCGATCTCCCCGAAGGTCGACGTCGTCTTCGTTGCCGGCACGACGGTCTTTCATGTTCTGAATCTTTAGCTTTGAACCAAGGGCCACGTCCAACCCGAACAAAGCCTGGGGTCCTTCGGTCGAAAAGGAATTGTTTTCTTCCAATCGGTCGTCTCGATACGAAAAGATCCATCCCACCGGCACCAAACCCAACCGGTCGGCAATTGTCTTCATGCGCTTTTTGTCCTCCGCCAGCATGGAGGCAGCTAGTTTGGCGTCGTACAGTTTGTCCGACGAGGGGTGCTGACCGGGTGGCTCCCAAATTGCCTGGACCTTTGCAACCGTGCAGTATTCCGAATCGGCCGTTTGACTCGAGAGGGATGTTCGTGCCTTTTTCGGGCGTTGATCGACGCGTTCTCTCTGAACAGTCCCCAGCAACAGTCCGACCCTGCAGTTGTATTGTGGTTGTTTCTTTTTCGACTTTTTGGACGCAGCAACAACGCCGTTGGAATAGAATCGTTCGGCCGAAACACGGCACATGTAGACCCGCAGCAGGGGGCCTTCTTTTTGTGGTTCGACAACGTGCAGGGACGATTGCAGCTTGGAAATATCGTTGTAGGACATTGCCTGCCGCGAGGAACGTCTCTTTGCGGTTTCGACCACCAGAGAGTCGTAGTCCTTGGCTAGATCCGGATAGGGATTCCATCCTCCCCGTTTCGACGCCTCCGCCTTGCGTTTCGCAAACCGGCTGATTGGTTTGTCATCGCCACCGCCACCGCTAGACGTTTTGACGTTTGGAGCCAGGACCGTGATCATGCTGCCGTGTCGGATTCCCAGCTTGGCCAGGATCTCTCCCTTTTCTGCATTCTTTGTGCCACCAATGGTAACGGAAGCGCCATCGGGAACGCCAAAGGGTTTGAGCACATCTTCCAGTGTCAGCGTGTCCTCCTTTCCTTCGTCGACCTGGACTCGTTCCATCGACCCGTCGGCCAATCGCACCCGCAGCACCATGGAACTAGGATTTGTGCTTGCGTGGGAAGGGAGACTGCACGAAAGCAACACTAGCAGCAGTAGCTGCAGAGCAAGGATTGTCATCTTGGAACTCCGTCCCTGCATTTTTGCGATGTACCCTTCTGCCGCAATCGCTTTTTGTATTGTTCAAGTCGTTAGCTACTTTGCCGGCAGCCAATAGAAAGAGCAAGAAATTGAATCTACGGCACGTCGTAAAACTCATTCAATCAACCGACCGATGATTTCGTGTTGATCTACCAGAGGCAACCGCTACGGGTACAGGTACTTACTGCTACCATACTCGTAACCTTACTGGAAGTATTCTCGACATCAACATCTCCATGATTCTCTACAAAAAGGCAAGATGCCATGATTTGTGATAGGAAACAACGAAGCCTTACATGCCTAGCGGTATGTGTGTACGATACACGTGGAATCAATCTAAAATCCAAATCCATCTTGGTTCGAGACTGTTGGGGTGATTGCTGATCGATTGACAACCTCGTTCTACACGTAACTTAACGTCTTGGCGCAAAGGATTGCGCACTCCCACGTACGTACGTACGTACTGTTACATGCTGGACCTACTATGTACGTACCATTCGTCCGATGGCATTCCGAAAAATACTTCAATCAAGTAAGATTAAGGTTTATTACCGTACCGGTAGGCAACGCAATGTTCGGTCCCTATTGGGACCCAGCAGCACCTTCCCCAGCATCCTTCTTCATAGTAGCACCATAGCACCATTGCACCATAGCTTTGGTACTACTACTACTACTAGTGGTGGTAGCTGGTTCAGTCTGGGGAACTGAATACTAGCACAATATTACTACTAGTACTAGTACCGTGCTAAATAAAAAAAAATCAATCAACCCGAACAGTAGGCAATTTTGGTTGCAGCAGGGTTGAGGGTGCTGTTGGAACTTGGCATCTCCACAAATTGCTTCTTAGATTTTTGTTGGTTCCCATCTTCCTTCGAACCATGGAAAGGAAGGTGTCGGTACGGTAACCTTACTACTACTACTTTTACTTCTTGTACGAACCGTATGCATGCAATCACAAGGAACAACACACCGTATTACGAAGTACTACTAACTTACTACGAGCACCTCGTTCACATACACTGTAATCTTACTTTTGACTTCGTCTCGTGGCTGCAGTGTCGAGCTCTGCTTTCCGTTGCGACTGCGGAACAGTCCAAAGTTCCAAGCAATGATTTTTTTAGTCATGCGAGTCGTCACCAACATTCGCGGTTCGTGCCTGTATCTTCCGTTGTGGAGCCATCCGTCTTTGTAGTAAGTTACCGTAAGGGCAACGGAGACTTCGATCCTTACCACACGACTCGCTCACCCTGGATCGCTTCTTGCCACGTTTGGATACGGGCAGGCATCGGTGGAAGCGAAAAGTTTGGCATGTCACAACCGACTCGCACCCCCTAGTTTTTGGAAGGAACGTTCATTTATGACCGTTGATTGGGGGTTTTCGTCCACCCTCCCGACCTGTGTCCAAAAAGATGACATGCCCGTCAGGCACATAACCTTCTCCGCGGTGAACCGCATCACGTTTTCGCTTCGACTGCTGTGCTTGCGCATTTCATAACTGTACCCGTGTCGGATTGAATTTTATGTTCGATCAGTAGAAGTAATAGAAGTAATTTAAATTAAGGTACCGGGTAAAGTTCCGTGTTGTCCTCTTCGAGTAATTGCCATCGATAGATATAATTTTGCAACTCACCTTCCACTCCAAACAGTGCCCCGGCAACAACGAGTACAGCAATCGCAACCGCAATCGCAACAGCCGCAATAGCTGCAGGAGTCAAGCAGCGAAAAAGAGACAGACAGAGCTAGGTACCGTTCCAGACTCGACGACCAATAGATCACAATAGCGGGCCAAACAGAGTGACGCAAGGATTTTTCCGTTCGATTCATTTCGATTCGATTCGATTCGATTCGATTCGATCTCGCAAGACAAGACCCCGATCAATTCACTACATTGAAGAATACGAATAAATGCAGGAAAATCCCGTGCGGTAGAGGAAGAAGGGAACGAATGCGTGCAAAGCTGCAGACCGAACGAGATTGATTTTTTATTTGATTTCATTTGAGTCGAATCGAGTCGAGTCGAGTCGAGTTGAGTTGAGTTGAGTTGAGTTGAGTTGAGTTGAGTTGAGTTGAGTTGAGTGAAGCCACCAGCCAATCGGGATTGAATGAATGATTGATTGATTGATTGATTGATTGATTCGGATTCTTGTCCGTGCGCAACCAAACGAAACAATGGATCACCAGCATGATTTGAACGGAGAAGCCGCAAGCTCGTACACGCCGTCGAACGATTCGTCGTCGTCGCTGCGGCAACGCTCGGGCCTCCAGCAATCGCAATCGCATCCACATCCGCATCCACATCCACCGCAACACTCTTCCTTCCACGACGAGCCCGGCCATCGCCAAAGCATCCGCATCAGCTACAGCAGCGGGAGTGGAAAGACGCGAAAACCCGGACACCGCCGCACCAAGAGCTGGAACCAGCGAATGCGCTGGAGAAAGGAGCAGCGATCCTCGGACCACCAAAACAACAACGTGACGCAGAGCGGGACCCAGGTCTTTTTGCCCCGGATGATCCTTCGGAACAAGCCCTACTGCCAATCCAACAACCAGTGCCAGGTCATCAACGACTACCACCATTCGTCGGTCTCGTCGTCGGCCTCCGTGTCGTCCAATTCGAACCCCAATTCCAACTCTCCCTCGACGGGCCTCTACCGGTTGCTGCTCAGCGATTGGTTCCACGTGCTGCTGCGGATTCCGATGCACTATTCGATTCTCATGCTGCTGACGGCATGGCTCGGAATGATCGTGGTATTTGCCCTGGTGTACGTCGAAATCGACAGCGTTTACGAAAACGCCAACTGTGGCCTGGGAAAGCCCCCCGAGGGGATTCCCTTTGGATCGGCATTTGCCTTTTCGCTCGAGACCTGCACCACCGTGGGATGTAAGTAACGTACCGAATTGCATCGCATCGTAGCGTAGCGTAGCGTAGCGTAGCGTACAATTAGATGCGACACAATACAATACAAGAAGATGCTGTTGCTGTTCCGTATGCACCAACGAACTCGCAACAAAACGCAACGCAACGCAATGGACGAAACACGCGCAGAGGGGAGAACCGAAACATCTGCCATTGCCGGGTTCATTTCGAAATGGCGACAGGTTGTGATTCGCTGCGCTTTTACCTTGCTCGACTAGACTCACTCTGCAATTTCGTTTCGTTCTGTTTCGAATCGTGATATTGCTCACCGTGTCTTTTTCCGGATCGCCATCCAATCCAACGCAACGCAACATAGACGGATTGCCGGGAGATTCCAATGCCTTTTTCGAATCCGGCTGCCGGGGGGTCAGGTGGCCATATTTTTTCAGATGACCTGGAGCATGCTCTTCAACGCGTTCTTGTTTGCATTTTTCTATTCGCAACTCTCCAAGAGCGAGTCCCGGTCCATCCAGCTGGTCTTTTCGGACAAACTGTGCATCAACGTTTCCAATCAACGGGTCTTTGCGACGGTCCGCTGCTACGACATCGACTCGGCCTTTCCGGTGGTGGAGGCACACGCCCGCATGTACCTCCTGGACCACAAGCTGCAGATGAATCCGCTGCGGCTGACCAATCCCAACGACCACCTGGGAGGGATGCTCTATCCCTCCCTGCCGCAAAAAATTACCCACCACATCGACCACCACAGCGCGCTGGCACCGTCCCGGGCCGACTGGATGCCGCTCCTGGCCTGCTCGAAATCCCGCAGCCTGGTGCCGTTGCGGAGCTGCGACTCGATCGTCGGAGACCGCCAGGAGGTGATCTGCCCCGTGTGTGGGGAAGCCTTCGGGAGCTACGACCTTCTGGCGGCACACGTGCGGTACTACAAAATGGTCGAGAAGCGGGAAAACTACCCCGTCAAGGACTCGCACCTCGGATTCGAAATGCCGGACACCCGTCCCCTCACCCTGCAGGAGGTCACGGACCACATCGAAAAGACCATGAGCGAGATCGTGGTGGTGGTGGAGGGAATCGATCCGCAGCTGTCCGGAACCTTCCAGGCCATTCAGTCCTACAAGTACGAGGACCTGGTCTTTGGGGCCGACCACGAGCGGTGCACGTCGGTCACCCCCGACAACAAGATCGCGGTCGACATGAACAAGTACCACCAGGTTCGGTACAGCAGCAGCAGCAGCAGCAGCAGCAACAACAACAAGAGCAACAGCCACGGTGGCAGTGGCAGCATGACCAAAGGCAAGGGCAACAACGGCAACAAGACCCATCATCATCATCATCATCATCAATCGCGCAGCAAACACAACCACGTCATTCAATTCGAAGACACGTGCCAGACCGAGGGGTGCAATGATGCCGACGACGACGAAACCCCCAAACAAAAGGACAACATGTCGCTCAGCCCCTTTTCGTCCGAGACGGACAGCCACGAGCAGGATCCCCTAGCCATTCCCTACAACCTCAGCAGTCCGTTTAGCAGCGGCGACGAAGAACAACTGGTCGGAGAGCGAATGGTGACGGTCACCACGAGTGCGCATGCGAGTGCTCCGCGATCGCACGGTTTCGGGTTTGGTGGGATCCCCAAGATGCCGGAGCAGCCTGTCGCCACTCGAGATGCCTGCGACGGTCACATACCGGCCCGGCTCGAGACGGACGCCACCCATCGAGAGCGAGGTACCGTTGAGGAGATCGACCTGTGATGCCATTTTTGGAATGCGGTGCAATGCGATGCAATGCAAAGCGATGCGATGCGGTTGGCTACCAAAGTCCGACTTACGGAACCCACAATTTTGAATCCAAGGGGTCTTCTCTGCTTGGAATAGGGCCGTGTTTGTGATTGCATTGCGCTTTTTGCAATCTTCGGTCCGGATGTAACGTTTATGTCCGCATAGGTTCTGCTTCGGAAGAAGCAGAACGAACGGCGTTTCCAACCACAACGGTTCAAGTAGTGTGACATTGCACCCACGTTGCGTTGCGCACCCTGGATTGGTTGGTGCAATTGCAACTGCAATAGCAACCGCGACTGCAGCTACAACTACAACTGCGTGCACGCATTCTATGACTCTTTGCACTTCGATTCTGGCACGGCCAACAACGACCACGAAATGCCAAGAGCTCTTGTATAACCAAACGTACAAAACACACTCGGCAGTAAGCGACAGGCCCGATCCCGAGGTAGTACTTCCACTGGTAGTGAACACTAGAAAATCAATTTTGAATACATGCCAACAAAAATACAGCAATTCCCTTCCCTAGACTTGCTCGTCGATCCTCTTCAGCGCTAGTTCGAAACAGAGGCGTCGAATGCACTTGTAACTCGTTGTTCGCGTGAGACAAGGTGACAACATTCCAAGAATCATTTATTCATTCTCCTGACTCCTCTCTCCCTCTCTTGTTGTTGTTGCTGTTGGGTTCCAGCAGGTGCAACTCAATTGTTTGGTATGAATTCAGTCAAACATAGTAGCAGTACTAACTGCTGCTGTAGCTACAACATTGTATCTAGTACTACTACTACCTGTTGAACGCAGTCAATTAGCATTTAGGATCCTATGCCGGGGATGCATTATTACTGTCTTGTTAATGCTAAAGAGCATTTTGCTGTTGATTTTGTAATCTGAGATTGAATCAACAGAATGATTTTATTTCATGCCAAGAAGTACTCGTACGTGTAACTTTTCTCTGAAAAAGTAAAAAAAAGTATTGATCTTTTTTTAATCCAATAAGTTCAGATAAATCTGGGACATGGTCAGAAACAACGGAAGTTTTTGAAAACTGGGAGTTTGATTTGAAAATACATCTGCTAAAAACCAGCGTGCTGGGGTAGCCAGCGTGTGGGCGTGGGTGGTGTTGGTATTGGTGTGTATTGTGTGGAGGTGTATGGCTGGGGAGAAAGAATAGGTTTGTTGATCCGCTCCCACAGGGAAACAGCACTCCTCATTGTCGTCGGCTTGGTGTTGGCCAAGGGACAATGAGGTGAGCAGATGGGGAAGGCATCGTCCCGCACCTCCGTGCCCGATAGCGGCTGCGTACCTTGTGCGGGCACCGCGTTGTGCCCGTCTACGGTACGCGCGCTGTCGGCCCTCTCGTGACACTTACCTACCTACCATTGGGACCTTCCTCACATACGTCGTAGTGCTCGTCACGGCGCGCGCGGCAAGTTCACAGGTGGTGCGCGTGGTGGTGCGGGCGTGTCCCCACCCGCATCCTGCAGTTGCGGTGACCTGTGTCTTGCCCAACAGGATTCATTCTTTGCTACTGGCTGGTACCCTGTACCAGGTACCGTACCGATGATGATGTCTCTCTCAACAAACGAAAATTCACGGACGAATGAATGAATCGTGTTTGCAAATGCGAAATCCCGTTCTTTTTCACCACAAAATAATTTTTCAGTACAACGCATCATCTCGGACTTCCGTGAATTAGAAATAGACACGTCGCGTTCAATGGCGACGGCAAAAGTTCAGTGCGTACTGGAATAAAGAATCAGAAGACCCCTTCAATAACCTCCTTCTTGGAGTTAGAAGTATTTGTTTCGAATTTTGAATTCTTCTTCCGGCAAGTTATCTAGTAAACGTAATTGTTGTTTGCAGTACGAGTACTGTCGAGCTTATAATTATTTTTGTAGGACGCCTGTCTTGTATCAAATTTTACAACTCATCCAAATCTGTCGAGCAACCTTCCTCGTTCTTTTTCCTTTTAAGCCGAGAACCGGAAAAATGTTCATGTGTGCAAGAATTTCTCGGTATATATTTTGCTAATTTTTTATTCAAGCCAAGTCCGTTCTCACTCTTCCATTTTTCTTGTATGAAGTAACCGTCGAGTAGCACCTTTTTCCCTTGCAATCATGCACGCCAGATTTCAAGTGGTTCCCGCAAAATTTGAGCAGCTCGACACTAAGAAACACTAGTTAAATTTTTAGGTTACAAATCGCACCTCCCCTGATTTCAAATCGACCCAGCTAAAAAAATAATCTGATTAAGCTCTCTATAAGGATGTCCACTTTCAGATTACAGCTCAACCGAAGCACCTCTGTAGACACAGTACTAGAAGAATGTTTTTTGTTTTCATGAAATCAGCCATGATTGCAAGGGAAAACGGTGCACTCACAGGAACTAGCGCCCAGGTTACAGGAGATTTCACACCCCGCGCCAGCAACTCGACAGTTATTTAACATTTTAATAGGTTAGTTGACAAACATTCCCTTGGCGCTGCTAGATTGATCTATCTACAACAGTGGTGGCATAATAGTTTAGGATATTCAGATTTATTTTTGATTTGATTGCTACAGTAGTAGTTAAAGTATCTAATGCTATCGCCTATGCCGCAAGTGGTATTAAAGCGGCGGCACCTGGCGATGTGTCAGGAGAGCACATTTTCCTAGATTTTTGGAAGATGTTTTTGATTGTGCTCTTCTTCTTTGGGTCGCACGACTCGACCTTGGATACGCTAGCGGAATTGTCATAGGAGGCGGCTTGTGCGTCAAGTCGTCCCGCACAACGGGCCACATCGACGGATGGGCGGTTGTGCTTCCTGTAGACCTCACGAATGGCCTTGTCATCGTATACAAGATAGGTCAATCGTTGCTGTTCAGCAAGATCGACCTGCAAATCTTGTTCGTCTAGCACGGACCAGAGGGCTTCTTGGCGGCGGCGGCGGATCGATTCTTTGATGCCTCCCGTCGGAGTGTATTTTTCGAGTCCCCTGGCACTCGCGAGATCCCCTTCTTGGAAGAGACCCAGCTTGATGAGGTTGAGGGTCCTCAGGACACCTCTTCTGATTTCGGAATATTCGCTGGATTGATACCATGTTTCGGATGTCTCCTCTTCAGTGAAGTCGTTATTGTGGAGAGTGTCCCGAACAGTAACCTCAGCTTGGAACCTGACGCCCTTTCGTTGTTTGGAATTGCAGCTTCTGTTGCTTCTCATGCTGCTGCTGCTGGGCTTCTTTGTTTTATGCAGGGGTTCATTGAAATCCTCACTAATGGAATCCATTTCCAACTCGAGATCAGCGATGTTGATGTTGTCGATCACTTCCATGGTGGACGAGGGCGATGACGGAGACCATGACGAGCTTTTGGTTTGGTCCAGTGGTCGGCGACGACCAGCCTTTCCTGTCTTCTCTTGGTTGATACACATATTTTTCATTGATTGTACCTTAGCGATAAGTGTTAGCTTATGCTTGTGTTTTTCTCCTTGTATTTTCTTTTGTGAGAAGATAGGATTCGAAATTATGTGCTTTCTGAGTTTCGAAAAAATAAAGTGCTTAGATTTTTTTTTTGAGCTAAACGGGTATGCAATCTTCGTCGATGGTGGGATCGCTCTGATCGTACGTCAAACCCAGTAAGTCTTAGCATCGCCGAAGGTACGGTACGGTACTCGTACTTCTTCTTGGACGGTGGTCCAAAAACCGAACCATATTTCAAAACGACATGCAGACAGAGCAATGATTTGATTCGGGAGACTCTAGAGTGCTAGAAGAACTATGTTCGCTTTTTTTTTGAAAAAAGACTTTAAGTCTATCTTGATAGATCCTTATTTATGGTACTCTACGGGAAGGCTTATGGTGACTTATCACATAAATATCAGCGGACCTACTATTCCAATGTAATGATTAATAAAATGAGATGATGATAGCAATTCTTTTCATTCTTTTTTCTTTCATCTCCAACACGATCCGAATCATACCATTCAAAATGCGAACAAACGAACCTATACCATTGAAATTATGTCTCTTGTACACCCTACTTTTGACTTACCGAAGCGAACCCGCACTAATTGTTACACACTTCAACTGAAGAATGACTATGTCTCATTCCAATCGAATACGAACCTTTATAAAATAAATATCGTGATACTTTTATTATGCTGTGAAGACCACCCACTGATACTAATACCGTTGAAATTGAGCAAGTTACTACTATGCGTTTGTCGAACTTTCCTAATAATCGGTCTCTGATACCATCGAATGCATTCCAAAAAAACGAAAATTCATTCGCTTTCCTGAGTCGGCTATTGTGGAGAGGCCATCCGACGAAAATAAAAAATATCGAACGCTTTCTATCAGGAACCTTTCTAATAGTACCGGTATGAGGCGCTTTACTATCGTTTGATAGAAGAATGTCGCAATCAACAGGGCATGTGAAAAAAAAGATAGACGATCACAAGGGCTACATCTGAAATCCGACGAAATGGGTGAGATACCCGGTACTCGTACAGTAGACGATCATCTAAACGGTGACATCTGCGGCTTTTTTAAAAAAGTTATCAAAAACTTCTTTGGTCTCCCTTGCACGTGGTTGTACTAAAGATACATTGACTATATTGCATACAGCCATTTGAATTGACCTTACTACAGTACCGGTGGATATTATTTTCCATAGTAGCGCGTAAAAACACAAAACCTTTATAATTGAGGATGTACGGTAGGGGAATAATCCCTGTTCTTCTCATGATTCTTTTTCCTATCCAAAACTAGTCGAGAATAAGAATATTGATGGAGGGCAATAAGGAACGAGACTGGTGTGTCAGGCTCTCCACATCATTCATTACATCGTACGACTTATGGGATCACGAAGTGAGACAAGAAGTGGGAAAGTTATTATCATAGTAGCGTACAAACCGACGGGACCAGAAGTGTGATACTAATGATTCCAAAGAGACTAATCGATGAAGACTTCTGTAATTCTGAAGCGAAGAGTTACATACCGGTACCGTAACTCACGGTACGAGTACGGTGACGTAGATTTGAATTGTCCGATCAAATTCAATAAATCAAAATGGTGGCTGGTGACGCTAATGGAATAGTTCAGATAGCTGATCAATGTTTCTTTTGAAGATGATAGTCGAGATATGAAGTATGACGTTACGATGATCACTTGTCTCACTCATCTTCGTCATCTTGTTTGAATGTTGTAATGCTTAGAATTGTTCGAACCATCGTACGGTACGAGTAACTTAGTTCCTGGTACTTGTGGTTGTTATTTTCTACGTACTATCTACTGCTTGTACAAGAACGTTAGTAATATCTACCGGTATGGTAGGTAGGTACGTTGAAGAACACGCTACTGACATACAGTAGATTCCATCGTACCATCGGTCCGAAGACCAACAATCTATTATTTGCCTAAAGTTTTGTCTAGCTTAACAAATGTTACGCCTAAAATAGGTTAGGGATATTCATATTTTCAATTCAATTCTTTGGATTGGATTGGATTCCCCCTTTGCCTACCGTAGACGAATTGTGCTCCAAGAGGGTTCTACCGTAACGGTTCGCGAGGGATATGTTCTTGTCTGCTACGTGACGGTTCCATTCGGGCCCGGTGATTATGCTTTTTCCGGCCATCGCGAATTGTGACCGGGGAAGGCTGCGAATCATCGAGCTCGCCGTTGATCCAAGACTGGACACCCGCGGATCGTGTCTTATTGTTGCGGACTTGGTCGTTCGTGTCGGCACCGACGAGCAACTTACGTACCATAGAAATACGTAACGTCGTAGCAGATCCATTCCTACGTACGGTAGCATGAGAGACGACGTTTGCGAACCGCCGTAGAGCATGATTGTATGGGGAACCAGACCCGTCGATTCTATTTCATTGCTTTAGATAAAAAAAAAAAGTAATTGCGAATTGTACGGTTTGAAGGACATGATTGCCCAAGACCCGCTTTTGTTTCATTTTGATTCGTGAAACAGTCTAATTCAAGATGACACGCATGAGACACGAAAATTGCGAATCGCCGTAGAGCATGATTGGATGGGAACCAGACCTTTTGATTCTGTTTCATTGATATAGATAAAAAATAATTCCGAATTTTATGGAGTACATGATTGCCCAAGACCCGCTTCTATTTCATTTTGATTCGTGAGGCAGTGTAGTTCAAGATGACACCTCAGAGACGGTCTTCTTATTGAACGCTCATTCTTGTCCGAAACATTCTGTGCTCCCCAGAAGGGGAGTGGCTTTAAACAAAAATTTAATGTTCAACCTTTTGCTGCCCGAGACGGTTCTAATTTACCGGACAGGAGTATGTGTCCCAGAACCGGACCACGTGTGTTTCAAAATGATATGCAATGCGGTAAACCTTATGCATCAAACACGAATCAAAGAGTTGCCTAATGAAATTACTAAAAAATGCGCAAGAAGAAGAACCACGCATCATTCGCCCGCCCACTGTCAATTCGTTTTCACTTCCATTCCGCTCGCCCTTGTTGTTTACAAAAAAGCAATACATACCGGTACGGTACGTCACCAAAGAAGCTACGTAGGGTGGGGCCCAAAACCGAACGAACACCCAGGCTCCGCGTCCCGGTATTGCATAAGTGCTGAAAGAAACAAATTTTGAAGTTGCTGTAGTAGTACTAGTACTACTACAATGCTTGGAGAAGAACACCACCACACTCCTCTTCTTTTCTTGTTCTTCAGAATGAAAACTTATCTCGACCATCATGATTCTTCTTCTTGTCATTTACAAAAGCAAAAATGCATTCAGAAAGACACAGTACTAGTATGAGTAGTAGGACGAGAAGGAAATACAACTGAACTGTCATCCTACTAGTATCCAAGCTGCTACTAGCAGTAGTGTGAATAGCAAACCACATGACATTGTACTTGTTTTGTTGTTGTTGTTGTTGTTGTCCTAAAAAATACTGTGATGTAGTTGCTGCCTCTTTTAATCAGCAAGGAAGTCATGATCATAGTCTGGTGTACATTTCTACTAGTGCTTCATCATTGTTTTGTTGGTTTACCCTTGTACTACTAGTAGTAGGAGTGGCAGGTCAAGTTACATACTGGTGGTGCAATAAACAGTGAGGAGCATGGAGACCACTATCAGCTGGTGCAACAATGGGCAAGAAAATGTGTCTGTATTGCCACTCTATTCATGTTTTTACCTCCTAGTAGTAGTAGTACGGTATCATGGAGGACTGGTGCGGAATGGAACTGCATGACACACACGCAACGGTCTTCATTCGACAACGGGATTCAAAAAAAAATAACAAAATCAATAAAAATACTTCTTGTAAGTGTATTGCCGCAATGAATACGTTCTTGTTTTACTAGTACTAATGTCGCATGCCCGTATTGTCCGGCAGACACCATATCTTACTGCATCTTCGTGTTGTTTTGTTTCTTGGAGTGCTCGAGATGCTGTTACCGACGAATGAAAACAGTCGATTCGGACAGCTGCGTGTGCTTGTCACGGTTTGATGGATTGTTGATTGAGATTTTGATTGTTGATTGATTCTCCTGATTGTTTTTTGAGATGATGATGATTCCTTCCTTCCTTCCTTCCTTATGGGAGCCAAGAGGGGCTATTCATGGCAACGGTTTTCGCATGCGACCAAACGTCGTCCTCGAGTTTCACGAGAAATTCGGTATGCATGTCTGGAATGCGCTCGGTAGTAGTGAATGCTTTTTCGTTGGAGTCGGGACGGATGGAACTCTGTGACATTGGATTCACTCCAGCGTAACCTTACTACCGGTCGAATTACAGACTCCTTTAGGAGTTCGTTGTCCCGAACCAACACCCGTGACTTGAACGATTTCCTCAAACTTCGACTTTTTTCCGCGAAGTATTGGAACCCGGGGCATGTTCGTTCGATGGAATCGACTTCGATCGAGGCAAGGCACAAGACTCACACAATACTCTTCTTACTTGAGCCTTCCGGAACGAACTTTTTGACTATGGAACGATACTTGATTTTGATACTCCTTCCGCTGGGACTCCCGCTTCCCGACCACTACCACCACAGGTAGCAGTCTAGAAGACCCGCGGTAGAATTACTCGTATTACCCTCTTGAAGACAGGAAGCACCACCCTTCCTCCTCGTCTCATCGTTTTGCCGGCTCTCCCAAAAGAGCTGTTAGTGACACGCAGCAACCATTACATACATACATACATACATACAACACTGGCTATTCTGTATTGGCTGGTTCCCTCTCTTTTTCTGACACCGTGTCGATCGATCGAATCGATCGATTGGTCGTTCCCCACTCCACTCCACTCCACTCCACTCCACTTTGGCGTTTGCTGTCTCTGCCGAGCATCTCAAAAAATCAAACCCAAGACCGCCGCTGCGTGCTGCTCTGTTCCGCGGTTGTATAGAGTAATTACCGGAGAAAGGAACCAACTCCATTCTCCATCCAAAGACCGACCGACCGACCGACCGACTCGTCTCTTGCGTGTCGTCTCGCGGTCGAACCGAGTCAATCCGTCCATTTCGTTGCTGATTTAGATTTTTTGATTAATCGATTCCTTGCGCGAACCGAACAAAGAAGCAAGCAAGACAGAAGGCAGCCAGCAAGACATCCAGCAAGACATCCAGCAAGGCAGTCAGGCAGCCAGGTATCCACCCATCCAATCAACGAACGAACGAACTAAATACTACGTACAGTACAGTACAGTACACATTATACACTGCGAAGCAACACCACCACGTTGGATCGGGCGCGAAGTGCACTCGTGGATGCAATCTTGCTCGTGGATGGATGGCAGGGCTGTGGTCAGCTAAGCTACGGAACTCGACAATCACTCACTCAGTCACTCACTCTATCATCCATCGGATCTATCTCGAATCTCAAAATCAATAGAACAACCAGTCCTCCGACAAAGCGAAGAATTCCTTCCGCGAAAGAACTCATCCATGCGATACTAGATTCCTAATCCATATTACAGTCGATATAAAAAAGCGAAGCAAAGACCATTGGAGCAAGGAATTCCATTCGATTCGATTCCATTCCATTCCATTCGATTCCATTCCTTTCGTTTCAGAGGGAAGTGTGGATTCCTTCATTACAGCAACAGCAACAGCAACAGCAACAGCAACAGCAGCAGAACAGTGTTTACAGAGCACCGGAAGAACAATTTGATTCCGTTCCAAATTCGATTTTCGATTCGCTCGGCAGTCCGGAATTCACTCCGTTTCGTTCGGAATCCAACGACGCTTCCGCAAAGCAAAAGCCAGGAAATCCAACCAAACCAAATCAAATCAAATCAAACCAAACCAAACCAAACCAAACCAAACCAAACAATGGGTCAGAGATGCAGCACGGACGTTGGCTGCCTGGCTGTCGGCAGCAGCATCCGATCCAAGAGCGGTGAAATCCACGATCCGTTCATGCACGAGATCATGCAGGAATCCGTGGCCACGATTGCTCGCCTGCGGGATCTGGCACGGGAGGAGCACGCGAAGCAGCACCAGCACCAGCACCAGCACCAGCACCAGCACCAGCAAAAACAGAAGCACCAGCAAACGCACCGGCACGAGACGAAGCAATGGAAAAAACACAAACCACCGCAACCGGTGCCGGAAGGTCCTCCTCCTCCTCCTCTTCCACGAAAGTCTTGCTCTCCGCGGTTCAAGAGCAAGGCAACAAAGACGAGCAACGGTCAGACCCACTTGCTCTTCAAGAACCTGAGCAACAGCCAGTTCCACGGCCACGGCCACAATCTGCAACAAAAACGTTTGTCGAGGTTGATTTTTCGAAAGAAATCGAACCGTATTGCCGAGAGTTACGAGTTGGAACAAAACAACACCAACAACAACACCACCACCACCAACAACAATGACGAAGAAGAACGCAACGAACAAGAACAAATCCTACTGCACCCGGAGGATTCGAGGCGTGCTCGATCTTCTTCTTCTGCCGCAAAGAAGGGATCCACCGGCGCGAATAAGCAGGACCTTGGGCTATCGTCTGAAACACAAACCGACTACATCAGCAGCAACAGCGACATCAACAACGACAGCAACGACATCAACAACGACAGCAACGACATCAACAGCAACACCACCACCAGCAGCCACCGACGAGGCCGCCCTCGAAAGGGCCGTTTCTCGGATCCTCCTGTCTCGCTGTCCGACCAAGCTCGTGCTTCGCAAGCGAATCGGGGAGGGCCCACAGTCTCCGAGCCGGGAACTGGTGGTCCTAAGGGACAGCTTTGTTCCCGGCCTGGACTATTTCGAGGGAGACCCCGATGACAGCTCCCATAACCAGAGCCAGAGCCTTCGGGGAAGCGGCAGCACGGTCGCGAAGAAACCCAGCTCGATCCACATTTACGCCGTGCGGTATCCCGCGGGGAAGGAGGAGGAGGAGGAGGAGCACGGTGGCGAGAGCAAGAGTGACAGCGACAACGAAAAGACGAAGGAGGATGACGATGATGACGAACAATCCTCGTCTTGTACCGCACTTGACCAACAGCACGATCCCACCACCCAACCACAAACGCGGAGGGAGCCAGAGCCATCCGATTCGGCGGCATTGCCTTGTTCTCCTCCTCCTTCTTTAATGCCCTCGTCATCGCAACCGCAAACCAGCCAAAAGGATACCACGAGTCCCGTTGCGACGAAGGCGAAACCCTCAGCACAGCAGAAGACCACCACCGACACCTCCAACGGCAGCAATACCAGCAGCAATTCCGTGGGACACATTTTTGGATCCTCTCAGATGACCGAACCACCAAAGCGGAAGGGTAAGTTTGGTTCATCACGCACTCGGATGGTCTCTTTCGAAATACATATATTATATATTATATATATATATATTATATATATATTATAAATTTGCTGCTACAGATTTTTCTAACCGCGCTTGCTTTTTGGTCTCGCTTCCAAATACAAAATACTGCTACCACTACTACTACTACTAATAATAATAATATAACAACGATGACAACACCACCGCAGTCCTCGAGTGGGTCACCGTGTCGGAAGAGCACGACATTTACGTGGTGGATCTCGGCATGGATCCCTCCCAGTGCGATTCGCTGGTGACGGTCACGGAGCAGGCCTGCAAGGGACACTACGCGGCCTACACGTACGCCAAGCAGACGCTGGGATGCCGGGAGTATCCCACCCTGGCCCGGGCCGCCCTGGGACCCGTCCATTCCGTCGTCTACGCGATCATCGACCGGTTTCGGCCCGGCGAACTGCGGGGCGACGCCGAGGCGGGGGACGATGCTGCCGGCTGCGATGGCGGCGGGGAGAAAAAGAAGGAGGAGAAAAAGAAGAAGAAGACGGAGGAGGAAGTTGGGGAACGTGCTTTCGCAAAGCATCCTCCACCGCCCACCGCCCCTGCCGCAACCAACGAGGATACGAGTCCAATGACAAAACCAGACGCCAACCCGAGTGCCGGCAACGAGGATGGGAAATCCGATAGTGTGACCACCACCACAACCACCACCAATAGCGAAAGCGACTCGATCCGGGATTCCGTCCGGAATCCCGATTGTACAGCTGCCACCGAAAAGCCCCATAACAACGACAGTGTCAGCAGCAACAAGAACGACGACAACGACAACGACAACAAACCGGAAGAACCCACCCGGCTGCAGCTCGACGAGCGCGAGCCCCACATTGTCAAGTACGACGTGACCCGGAAGGAGCGCCAGAAACTCGACATGCACACGGACAAGTCGGAGTGGACCTTTCTCATTGCCCTCTCGAATGGCTGCGGGCTGGACTACGAGGGCGGTGGCACCTTTTTCGAGTGCCTCTCGGCCACCGTCCACATCCAGCGGGGACACGCCCTGGTCTTTCCCGGAAAACTCCGGCACTGCGGCACGAAAATCACGAGCGGACTCCGGTTCTTGCTGGTGGGATTCTTGGTCGACAAGCCGTGTTTGTCGTCGTTGTCCTCGTCGTCCTCGTCCTCGTCCAATCGTGGTGGGACTGGCGATGACACCGATGCCAGTGGTTCGGACTCTGGCAATGCAAACAGCGAGGACGTTCTGGATGCCACGGAACCGAATCCATCCACGGATGGTGGGATCGATTGCCCGCGGGACGGTGCCCCGGCGGAAACCGTTGCAGCAACGACCAGCACGAGCACCAGTATCACAACAACGGCAACGGCAACGACAGCGGCAAGCACTTCTTTCCCCACCGTGGATTGGTGCTAACTCCGTTCCATTCCTTTCCATTCCATTGCATTCCATTTCATTGCATTGCATGCCATTTTTCATTCCATTTCGATGCGAACGAACCTCCCCGGCCGTGTGGGAATTGGCGACACTTCTTGCGGCGAGCAATCTGGTCGCTCGATCGACCGACTCGAACGAAGCGGAATTCCTTTTTGTCTCTTTTTTTTTTTTTGGGAGGGTGTTTGGCGGAATCAATCCTTCGACATGCATTTTCAGTTCATTTCATTATTTCATGTCATGCCATGACATGCCATGACATTTCCGTCCCGCTCCCATGCCTTTGCTCCCGCGGGTCGTGCGACCCGATTCGTTTGGTTTCGGTGATTGCCGCGGACTCGATGTTACACGATACGATACGATACGATACGATATAATGACGATATTATTATGATACATAGTATTTTCCAAGGATCCGTACTGTAGCAGTATATCATGCTTGTTTAGAACAGTACGGTGATCAGTGGATCGGAATAGCACCGATAACAACAATACAAAATAATAATGATACAACAAATTGGTGTCCACGCCATTTCACTTGCCATGGAACAAAATAGTGACGATTCCCCGGACTACCCATCCCAACTTCTGGAGCGAGGCTGATCTGAAAACCATCATTCGCATTCTCTTCTTTGTCATACTATGGATGCAATACAATTGCAAGTCATTATAAAGATTTGTGTGGTTACGGCACTGTACGTTCGCGTCGAAACACTATGCAATATCATCACTAGCATGCGAATGCCGCTAACGCTTGGGCTGTATAAACACAATACACAATGCATGTTTGCAACGGATTGCCTACCGAACAAGCGCTCCTCTGATGCCTGTTACGTTTTCAATTCATCCATCCATTCATCCATCCATCCATTGTGACGCTCGTGTCCCTTTGGTAGGCGACATCGAGCCATGTTTTCCCTTTCTCTCTTTTTGTGTTGCTATTCTTATTCCCGTTGGTTCTTTTTCTAGTTTGCGCCCGATCGTTCTCGGTGTACTTTGCGTCCCGCTCGACACTGATCCAGAAAAGGCAGTCTTCCCCATGGATCTCGTTTCGTTTCGTTTCGTTTCGTTTCGTTTCGTTTCGTTTCGTTTGGTTTCGTTTGGTTTCGTTTGGTTTGGTTTCGTTTCGTTTCGACCCCGCTTCCGAGTCGTCCGCGCTTCGCGGTTCGTTCGTTCGTTCTTATTCCGCCTTGGTCGCCCGGTACATCAAGACCCTGGATCGGTTGCAGTAGATGTCAAAGTCCCGCGTCCGGTGGGCCGGAGCCGCCAGCGGGGTCCGCTCGGAACCGGAGAGCTCGACCGATTGCAGGGGTCCCATCCCGATGAGTTCCGCCACCAGCAGAAGGCCAAAGGCCAGCGCGAGCTCCACGTACACGTCGATGGGAGGAATCATCATGGCGACGGATGCCTCGGTGGCCGTCGCGGATTCCGCGGAGGACGACAACGATTCGGCAGCGGCGGCACCGGAAGAGGAGGCCGCCGCCGCCGTCGTCTCGGACAAGAGGTCCATGTCCTGCAGGAGTGACCGGTAGTGCATGCAGCTGTAGGCGGCGTGCACGATCATCAGGGCACCGGCAGCCTTGAGAAAAACGGCGATGGAAGGCATTGTTGTTGGATTGATTGATTGATTGGTTTTGGTTGGTTGATTGAATCGGTTTCGATCAAATAATTATGATAATAATGTACGATACAAAAAAAAGTCCAGTGGTAGGATCTGTGATAGACTTGCAATATTATTTCCGCAGAAGGCGACAACAAAACCAGCAACAACTTGTGGTGCTTCGTACGGTATTGGTCTTGGTCTCTTCGTCCTTCGTCCTTCGTTTGCGGTTTGCTTTTTGTGCTTTTTAAAAAGGTTTGGAATGCCTCTCATTTACCGTAATCTCACGCTATCAACAAAACAGGGATGACAAAAGTGGTCGAAGGGGGTTGGAATGATGTTCGTATTATTTGGGGGCAAGGGAGAGAGCCTGTAGAAGCCTCCTCTGATAACTATAACTGGTATCATAATACGTACCTATCTTACCTATCGGTACGGACAAGCATCACGAGTGGGTTCGTGTGCCGAGAAGAGCTGCATCGTTAAGGTTTACTAGTACAAGTAAGCCTTACTTCTGTTACGAACCCGTACTTGATTCCGATCGATCAACCCGTCGGTTACAACCAGCAATGATGATGACAGGGGGCATCACCAGGAGGAATCACACAACAGCAGGGGTCATGCTGTTGTGTGATTCCTCCTGGTGATGCCCCCTGTCATCATCATTTCTATTATCACCCCTGACAACAGGATGTCAAGAGACAGAAGATCAAACTCCAGAAGTAAGGTTAACCTTACTTGTATGAAAAATAAAGTAATAATAATACGGCACCTGCCACGCACACCCAACTGAGTAGTAGCAATCGCGTATTCAACAGCGGAGAATTTGGAAGAGGGTTAAACAAAAATATGGGAAGAAAATACTTTTATCGTCTCATCTAAAACTCAACAACAATATCATGACTATCATAATTACTACGTAACCTTAATACACTTTCAATACTACTCTTGTTGAAAAACTATCATTATAATTAAGATCTTACTACTAGTACGGTCTGACTTATTGCTGATTACGAGTAATTACCTTAGCCTTAAGATTACTGCTTAATGAAATGATTTCGCAATTGAGAACAAGAAGTTGCCCCTCATCACATTGCTGACAGCTTTTCGCATGTTAAATACTATCAGTACGAAGTACGAAATCATTACTGGTATTAATTATTTAATATTACTTGTTGGGGTTGGGTACTCGTAGTAGTAGTAGTAGTGATAGTGAAAAAGCAAGCAATTACTACTAGTTCTAGTACTAGTAGCAGAAAGGTGCACGTATGTATGAAGCCTGAGACACGAAGAACGAACAACATTTGCATCGTGGTACTTATAATGCAACACAACAACATATGATGATTCCAAGAATCAGCTAGATCCTAGTAGTAGTAGTATAGCATCTAGTTCACAAACTTCATAGAGCCCCTACCCCTCGGAATAAATGCTAACATCGGAGAAAGCGATCATTACTATTACTTCTATTTATTTAGAATTCACACCTTGTCCTAGTATCTCGGCCAAGAGGCGATCCGCCCTCGGGCCGCTCACTCGTTCGTGGGCTTCGCTGATCTTCTCGAACGGGATCCTCGCCTCGCCGTGGGGTTTTTTCAATGCCGCAAAGAGTTCTTTGAGTGCGTTGTTGAACGTCTTGGAGGCCGAGTTGTTGCCCGGTTTGCGCTTGACGAGTCCCCTGCGCCTCGCTACCACCAGCGACATGCAGTCCTTGTCGGGAAGAAGCGAGAATCCATTGCTCGGATCGCTCCCGAGCCAGTAGACAATCTGTGGGACGCTCTGGCCACCGCTTCTTTGGAACTCGCTCAGCCATTGATCGCGAACCGATCCGGGTGAAATGTCGTACGGTCCCAGAAACAATACAGGCAGGTAGCGCTTGTCCCACCGAGCAAATCCCAGCTTGAGGAAGCGTTTCTTGACGTCGTCCGGGAGTCTGCTTTCCACCTCTTCTTTCTGCTTCAAAAAGGCGGATTTTAGTTTCTTTAGTTTCTCGTCTCGTTTGGGATCGTTCTGTTCCCTAGCCCGAATTGTTTCGTACAAGGCAAGACCTTTTTTCATTTGATTCGAGTCGAAAGTTTGGATACCACGCTCGTCAAACGAAATGGTCCAGCTCGATGCATTGCTGGGTCGCAACTTCATTCCGAGGACGTTGCAGTCTTTGACGGTTCCAAAGTGCACGTTGTCCTCCCTGAAGCGGTAGGCAATTCGATCCCCAGTAGTCACGCTAGAAAGAGGTGGGACGGAATGGGGTGATTCATCATCTCCGTCGGTGACTTTTTCCTTCCTTTCGTCGATACTAGGAGGCGAATGTTTCTTTTCCCAAGCCCGAATTGCTTCGGACAAGGCTATGCTCTTTTTCATTTCTTCGGCATCGAAGTTGTACACCTCGCCATCATCAAATCCAATTTCCCAGGTCCATTTCGACTCAAACTTGTGCTCGGTCCTGCACTTTAGGATGCTTCCCAAATACACGCCGTTTCCAAAGGCAAAAACGATTCGATCGCCCACTGCTAGGCTGCGGAGTTTTGCACCAGCAGGTTTCCAGCAGCGAGCTTCCTTATTCATGATCCTATCGTACCAGGCGAGGGCCTTTCTCATGTCGTCACAGTCGAATTCATACAAATCGCCGTCGTCAAAGAGAACTTCCCAGCTCCACTTCGACTCGCTCGAGTGATCCGTATTGCGCGTCTCGATGGTTCCAAAGTATACTCCGTTTCCAAACTCGAACGCGACTCGTTGTCGGACCATTACACCAGAGAGAGAAGTTTCACCAACCTTGGAAATCGAAGGAGTGCTTTGGTTCTTGGAACTGCTGGCAGCTGCCGACTGTGACTTCTTGTTTTGCTTTGCTTCAATCGTTTCTCTTTTATTAGCTCCAGTTTTTGGCCCCAATATGCTACTCTGTTCAGCTCTGGTGCCGCGACTCGAATTACTGTGAATTTCCGACCTCTTTCTTTCGCCTGTGTTGGCTTTGCTGACAGTTCCTCGCCCGCTTGTCTTGCTTTGGTTGAATTGCCTAGAAATCTCAGACATGGTCTTTTGGTTTTCTTTGTTTTTTCTGATGTTTCGTTTGGCTTCTTCGTTGGCAGTGTTCGATAGTAGGTTTTCGTCTTGGTTGGTTTCTCTGGAAATTTTAGAGCGCTTTTTGTTTGGTTCGCTTGGTTGGAGCAACACCGTGTTGTTGCACCAGCTTTGCAATGGCTTGGCTGTGTCGACAACCATGTTGGACTCCGTCTCAGGGATCTTTGTGGTTTGTTCGGCTACGGGAGTGGTGTCTTTCTTTCTCGTGGAACGCGGATGGCCTCTCGGAGACAACATCACATCGCTAAGCTTGATCTTTTGCGGAAGTCCCCAAACCCCGTTCCCAACACGCACGTTAAGCCTCATGGTTCGCGCCCCCTTTCGGCCTCTAACGGACACGGAAGAATCGGCGGCAGCGCTCGTCTTCGTCTTCGCATCCACATCAGCAGTGGCACTTGCGTTCTTCGATCGATGAAAGCGGCGTTTCCGAGCCGCCAACAAGTCGCTGCGTTCGAGTTGCTGTGGAAGTGTCCACGCCTTGTTTCCTATGCGCACCTTCACAGCCATAGTGGTTCGTTCCGTTCGGTCTGGACCGGATCCCGCAACATCGGTCGTTCTGGCGTGCTCGGTGTCCACTCTTATTGCTGCGTTGGCACAATCGTTGTGACTTGCATCCTGCAAAGTGAACTGACTGGCTTCTCGTGACACAACCAAATCGTTCTCCACCAGTTCGGGTTGTTTTGGTAGACCTGCGGGTGTTGATTCCGGGAGATCTCCGATGAAATAGCTCGTTCTCGACCGTTTCCGCGGCAGCAGGGGATCACGGATTTTCGTGGAGTCGTCTTCCTTGTCGTCGTTGTCCTCGGGTTCCGAAACATGCCGCGCAATCTCCAAGAGCGGGCTCTCCGCGGTAGCGAGGGCATTCATGGCATGCCTTCTCTTCCGGCGGGACAGCTCGATCGATTTCTGCGATTGTTCTTGTTCTTCTTGTTCGTCAAGCCAGCGAATTTTGGGCATCATGGCTTCCAGAAAGACTTCCTTGGGTTTGTGGGAATGCCTTCGGGAAAGGTAATGCGAGTTCTCGCTGTTGTGGTGATGGTTGTTGCGTATCGTGATGCGCTGGACGCTGTGCAGTCCACTCACCGGATTGTAGGACCGGATCACGTAGTTCTTTCGTTCTCCGGTGCTCGTGACGTACTGAAACGACCTTCCGATCTCCGGAACCCATAGATTCCTTTCGGGTGCGGGCGTGATCTGCCGGTAGTTGTTGCCGCTTCCGTAGCGCTGCTGCGAGTTCTCGTTCTGCCCGAACGGAACGGAGGTGTCCCAGCCCTCTGCGTATTGTTTCGGTCGGGACGACAGGGAGGATTGTTTCGTTCTCGCCATGGTTCAAAATGAATTCCACAGATATTGTCTTTGGTAATGTGAGATAGAAGGTAATTCATTCAGATCCCAACATTCCAACGGAAGTACTTGCACACTTTTTTCAAAAACAAAAATGATGACCACCCGCATAATTGATACTTCGATTTTACGCAGAATTTTAGAATTGCTCAAATAGCAGATTTTCTCAATCAAGAACAACTTCCCTATGATGAACGTAATTAATCTTACCGTAAGTTACCATATGAATCATGTCAAGCGTTGAGCGCACCGGTGCAAGAAAAATATTGACACGTATCGGTTTTCTTGGATCGGTCTTCTTGGTCCTGTCTTCCTGTTGGCTAGATAACATAATCACAAATTAGAACCCTTGAACGATAAACGACCAAATTGTACTTTTGATGTAATCAAAAAAGTCTTGCTTATAAATGTTTTTATTGTTCCGGCGAGCCTTATGTGAGTAAAAAGAGAAGAAAATGTCATCCACCAGTGTTCAATATTATAGATCCATGACTTACTTCCTGAAATATATATATATATTCTGACTACAATATCGAGACAAGACAATGTTCTTCTTGCTAAGAATTGGTTACTACATGCTTCTTGAATGACGCTTAAATACTTCGTAATCAATAAGGCCTACTTCGTGTTAAGAAGTCTCGATCTAGAAGTAAGAATACTGGTAAGGTTTAAAACTACCGCAGCATAATACCGATTCTGTTTGCATGTTGTAGGAAGTTCAAGAAAGATTGCTCGTGTCCTCACTTATGAGACTTCAATGTGATTTTATCTTGATGGCGTGATCCCACATCATCGATGAATTGTAAAACTTGTGTAATCCATGTCACTTATTGTACACGTCGTTAGTCCAACGTTCGCTAAAGTTCCTTCTCTTTTATCAATGGAACAGAACAGTGAATGTGACTTTCTTTCCGAACCACAGTGGCAGATATGTTTGTTCAGGAGACATGTGAAGGAGGCATAAGATTCACGAGAGGAACGTCCGCACACCGTAAGGTTATGGTAAGCTTACCTACTACAAAGTTCCTATCAGCTGTCCCCGGTTCTACATCCTCAACTACGGTACTAATTCCTACGGAAACCGGGGGACAGCTGATAGGAATTCCGTAGTACCGTACTCTGTGCAACTGAACTTCAGTGTCAACTTCGTTCGGGATAAAAAATAGCCCCTTCCGAAACAAACTGCAATGATTTGTTTGCGGAGACCAACACTGGAAAATCTGCACGAAGGAATGGAACAACCGGGTTCCACTTCCAGCGTTTGTTATTTATCGTGTGTCTGCGAAAACAAAATCCAAGCAGATGCAGTTGAGATTTTGGTTTACCTTCTTTTCTATTATTGACTCGTTCGACTAGAAAACTGGTCTCTAAATCTCTACATTACCGTACTGATCCCGTTGAAGGCGTCACTCGTGTTGGGATCAGTGGAGAGTACGAATTCAGTGTTGATTTTGATGAGTGTTGACTTTGAGTGTTGATTTCGAGTGTTGAGTGCTGATTGTGGTACGTACTACAAAGTTCTTATCAGCTGTCCCCGGGTTCTGCGTCCCCGACTACTAATTTCTACTGAAACCCGGGGACAGCTGATAGGAATTCTGTAGTAAAAACCTTATTCTGAATACCGAAGTACCGTACTTCATAACGATAATACTCAATAAGTAGGTAAAGTATTTACGGTATCTATTCGTCCCACGACAGGATCGTGCATGTTCTACAATTACTCGTACGTACATAAGGTTTACCTACTTACGGTCCGAGTATGTTTTTCTTGGAGACGGATGGGGACGGATGGATGGATGGATCGACGGATCGACTGATGGACGGATGGACTGACGGATGGACTGACTGATGGATGGACGGATGGACTGACGGATGCACTGACGGATGGATGGACGGACGGACGGACGGACGGATGGATGGATGGATTTGACGATCGGACAGTTGGACGGAAGACTCACTCACTTTCACACCCCAGAGCGAAAAGAAAATAGTTTTCGCAAGCTTTCTGGCGTCACCTACCGTAACCTTACTCCTACCGTACTCCTACTACAATACAGCTCTCGGCAAGGCATCGTAATTATCCCACAGTACGAGAACCTTACTTCCCCTAACCTACCGTAACTTACCTAGTAAATTACTACACCGGTAGGGGATGGGATTTTAAATTTTTAGCCGGTTTTGTTTCTCGTTTCTCGGTTTCTCACGAATCATCCAGACGACACACGACAGATGCTTCAACTTCACATTTCCCGACACCGATCTCCATGCGATCTCGGTACGACACGACACGACACGACACGACACGACACGACACAACACGACAAGGGAAGGATACGGTAACTAGTAACTACGAGTTCGACGAAACGACGAAAGTCATTCCCAGATCAACGTCCGAAGAACGAAACGATCATTTTTGCAACCCGAGATTAGTTGCTGACCCGAGCAATTCATTCAGAAGTGCATTTCTCCATAGCCTCCCTCCTGCTCTTCTTTGACCCTGACCCCGATCCCAATTCGGGCTTTTTCGGAATCCGAGTCGAAATCTTCGCTCTTCGACGGAAAACCATGTTGCCACACTCTGTTCCTGCCCGTGACGGGTGCTTCCAGGAATGTCCCTGCCTGCGAGAAAGGCGTATTGGTGGCAACGACAGCAGCAGCAGCAGCAGCACAAAACCATTCACGAGGAGACGGAGACGGAGATCCGCCGCGTCGTCGGCGAATGTTTTCGCGATTTTCTTGCTACTGGCGCTGGCTTGCGTTGGGTTCGGTGCCGCCTCAAGTTTGGGAAGCATTCCCACCGCTGTCCACCACCGAACGAGATGGCTGGGCGTTGCATTCTCATCGATGTCCTCTCTTTCCTCCCCCTCCTCCTCAACGACTTCTGCGTCAGCTTCTGCGTCTGCTGCTGCTGCTGCTTCTATGTCTGTGGAAGCCCGCAATCGCTCCCTCTGGCGGACCCGCGCCGGAGCCGCAACCGCCACCGCCGGATTCGTTGCCCCCACCCTGGAGCCCCTCTCCTACTACCTGCGGATCGCCCTCGCGGGGGGACTGGCCGGAGCCACCGGAAGCGCCGTCCTCTATCCCATCGACTCGGCCAAGACGCTCCGCCAGTCCAATCCCAAGGCCTACCGGTCCGTGAGGGACGCCCTCTGGACGATGCTCCGCTCCAAGCACGCCCTCCAGCGGGTCTACCGGGGCATTGGTCCGGCGGCACTAGGAGCGATCCCGTCGTCGGCTCTGTACTTTGGTGCCTACGAGTCCTCCAAGGTGGCGCTCAAGCGGTGGGTCTCGAGACACCCGGCAGGGAGCGAAACCGGCGAGCACGGCTACCGCACGCGTCTCGTGGTCCACGGCCTGGCGGCCGCCAGCGGCAACGTCCTGTCCTCCTTTGTGTTTGTTCCCAAGGAGGTCATCAAGCAACAGCTCCAGATCCGCGCGGCCGACGGAGTCGGCGGCTTTCGCGCGATCGGCAGCATCGTCCGCGAGAAGGGACTCTCCGGGCTGTACGCCGGGTACGGAGCGACCCTGTTGCGGAACATTCCGTCGGCGACGATTCGCTTCGTGCTGTACGAGGAACTCAAGCGCAAGTGGGCGTCCTCCGGCGAGAAAGGCGACGCCGGGAGCGACCGCCTCCGGTCCGCCGGGACCTTTCTGGCGGGGGCCGTCGCCGGATCGACATCCAGTTTCGTCATGACCCCCATCGACGTCGTCAAGACGCGCATGGCGACCGGGAGCTGTCCCCTCGGTGTCCGATCGTGCATGCTGCACGTCGTCCAGGACGTGGGATGGAAGGGGCTCTACGCGGGGGCCGGATCGCGGGTCCTCTGGAGCGGGGCCTTTTCGGCGATTGGCTTTGGAACCTTTGAGCTGGTCAAGGGCTGTCTGGGGGTGTCGGCATCTTCGGCATCGAAGACGAGCGAGGCTACGCCGACGGCAGCAAGGGCGTCGACGACAACCACGAATAAATCCGTGACCGATCGGTAACGCGAGTGGATTTCCGCGTGCACGAGACGCAACGCAAGACAAGACAAGACAACACAAGACAATGCAATGTTTGAAATAATAATGACAAAACGACGGCGGGTCGAAGCATTGTTTCCAACACCTTCGAGACTCCGTCTCCCGCGATGCGGAAATCTTGTTTCCCTTGCGTTTTGCTGTTTCCGACCGGAACTGCTTTGCTATCTTCTGTTCAGCACTCGACGGTTTGCTATCTTCTGTTCAGCACTCGACGGTTCGGAGCGTCGCATAACACCGAACCCTTCCTTTTTTCCGGCGGAATGATTCATTCGCGCGCGGCAGACACCGAGCTGACCCGTACCATTTCGGCCCACAAACCTACAAATACTGCGGTTTCCGATGTGCCGACGCTGCACCGACTCTGACACCATTATTACGTTGCGATCGAACCAACCGCAGTAGAGAGCTCATCTATCATCAGCTATCCATCTCAATTCTATTCTAAAAAAATAATGAACTATCAATTTTGGCACACGCATAGGCGGTTCGGAATCAGCGCAAAACGCAGCATTGTTGTGATTGTGATCCGTTTGCGACTATACCACAATACCTTAAACTTGTTGTGCTGATTGCCCACCGCAAGGGCCTGTCTCGTTCCGGGTTGCGCGTCAGTCGAAAGAAGTCACTGCCAAAACCCAAGATTGTATGCCGGGGGACGCAGAGGAACTGATTTTGGAGCATGCATCGTTCTTGGATGTACGCGGATGTACGGCATGTCGAACGACTGTTCCCCGACCAACAACGAAATGTCGGGGAACCAAGATATTCTATTATTCTTGCTCGGTGTGTACCATTTTTTGATGCGTGACAGTGCTCGGGCAGTCTCGGTATTTGTCACGTGCAAGCCTGCCCCGTTGAAGGGGATGCCATCCTCCTTCTCGACGGAAGAGGATACAGAAATTATTTTTGAAGCGTCACGCGGTATCCAAAACAGATTTCGTGAGAAACCGGTAGGAAGGAAGTTATTTTTAGTTCATCGGTACGGTAGGTTGGGATACGGTATGAACATGCAGCTTCGGCCCATTTTTTTCATGTGATTTCCGAGCAAGTCACTTCATACGACTAAACTCAATATGGCTAAAAATAAATCAATCAGAACGAATCACCGTTTCATAGAAACACACATGATACAAATTATGACAAACGAATGAGCCTTTCGATCACAATTCACATTCGAATCATCCAATGCAAAAGAATCATGATGCGATCGACGAAACGGAAGCCCATCGCCCATTCAAGACTCGGCAGAGCATCACAAAACTCGAACATCAAATCCGTTGTGATTTAGTTACAAAATAATCTGACCCACATACTTTCTCTCTCGGGCGTGCACGCACAACAAACGACACTTTTTTCACAAAGATAACATGCCCGGATTTTCTTCCAGCAAGTGGGAGAATTCTGGTGCTTTTCCAAGTCGTGACAAGGGTCGACCCATCCTACCCAAAAAGTCTAACATAGAACCCGCCCCCAGCCACAGCAGCAACAGCAGCGAGGGGGACAAGATATTTGAGGACGGATTCGAGAGCACCTTCGATACAGACAAGAAAAAGCTCTTCGACGCCCTGGCCACCGTCAAGGAGGGGTCCCGAGAAAAGTCCATCTTGTCGAGCACCTACGAGGGGCTCATGACCGTGTCCCATTCCAGTACGGAGACACCTGCTATCAGCAACACCACCACATCGGTAGTTCGAAACGCCGTAAAGAAGAGCAAGGAAACGCAAAAGTCGGGATCTACCGAGAGCAGCCGGGTCCAAAAAATCTATCCCTACAACGTCAACGTCTTTCGATCCATGGCCAGCAAGAACAATGGATCAACCATTGTCTCAGCAAGAAGGCGGAAGGACTGTCTCAACAAATCAAAAAGACCAAGGATTTGCAACTGCAACTTCAACCACAATCGCAACCCCATCCGGCACTTCCCAGCCCTCCAAGACAGAACCGAAACGGGGCACGGATCGTCCGTCCCCAAGGCGATCGCCCCCCATTCCGTCCCCGCTCCTCTCCGCCGTCGAGGACGAGCTCTCCTCCATCAGTCACGGAGGATCACCACCAGCAGGAACCCACTCAGTACGTCTACGACTACATGGCCGACAACCAGCATCCCCCCATGAGTATCGCCTCGGCCCGGTCTCGCCGGGGCGGGAGCAAGCACCACATGGTCCGGCACACGCTCGCCACCACCCAAAAAATTTCCGCTAATCCCTCCAACATGCTGAGAAACCTCTTCATCAGCATCGAGGAAGAACGCCACCTGCACCGGCTGACGGCTCAGCACCTCCGGGCCCTCCACAACTGGTTTCTCTTTCTGCCGTCGATCCTCCTGGCCCTCGTGGCGGGACTGGTGGTCCTGATCTTCGAGGCCGACATCAACTCCAGCGAAGAGGTCCGTGTTTTTTCCTCCATTGGGGTCGGCGTCCTATGCATGGTCTCCGTCGTCTGGCAGGCCCTCGGCAAGCAACTGGACCTGGGTGTCAAGAGCTCGCTCCACGATTCGTGCTCGGTGGCCCTCAAGCGCCTCTCGGAGGACATATTGCTTACCATGTCGTCCGCCCCGGCCGACAGCATTCCGGCCGAGTACGTAGCACTCATCGGAGAAAAGTACGGCCAGGCCGCCGACGCCTGTCCCTTTCCGATTCCCCTACAAGCTGGAGGCCGCGGCCGCCCACCTCTCGGATCGCATGATCCTCATGCTCCGACCCCCGCTGCCGGAGCAGCCATTGCCGGCATCGCTCGCGCAGAAACACAAGAACTTTGACCTGCTGCGGCTCTACGCTACCGCCTACGACGAACTGACGGCGGAGGTCATCCACTTTGTCGGTTTTCCTTTTGCCATTCCGGATCCGCGAGCCACCAGCGAGGCCGCCCTCCGGAGTTTCAAGTCCATTGTCACCGAGGGAAAGGAGGTCGACCGGTGCCGGTGTTGTCGCCACTGGAGGTCGATCTTCCCGTGCCTAGAAGGATCCCGAACAAGAACCTGGGTTGTTCGATGTCTTGCAGGGTGTGGAGGGAGACTCTATATATCGGTCGCAGCGGAGTTTCTGAGGTTTCACATTAGGAATATCTGGTCTTGCAATAATCAATGTTTTCCGAAACAAGCTGCTACCGAGTGTGACTACAACAAGACTTGCAGAGAGGTTCAACACAGAGAACTAGCTCGCAGATCATCGACCGTGTTTCGGATACTAGTGAAGGTCTAAACGACTAAGTGTTATTGGTTTTGGTTTCTTGCTCGTCCCTACTAGTAACGAATACTAATGTTCTGCTGCAGTTTGACGAAATCTTGGAAATGTAAGACGAGAACTCACATTTCGTATACTAGTAGTAAACCTTACTAGGTACCCGGGTACTCCTACTATGTTTGAGGATGCAAAAAGTCAACTCATAGTAATAGTAATTGCATTGCATGATTCTGTACGAACCAATCTCAAAAGAAGCAAACTAGTAGTAGTAGTGGTATCAGGACGGTGAGTAAGAAACAAAGGTTCAAAGGGTTTTAGTGAAGGAAGAACTACTATTACTGCTACTAGTACCGAACAACCACCAACTTCTACCTGCCTTGATTTACGAAATCTCTTGGTGGACGAGTGAGAAACACTACTAATCAGAAGACAAAAACTCTGGACCACGAGAGGCATAAGGTGCTGATAATAGTAGTAGGAGTGAAACAGTGGTAGTACAAATGAACTTCTAAATCTTTTCTATGACAAGATAGGAGTGAACATAGTCCATACCGTGTGTCTCCGGCGATTCGGCCACCAAATCTTCATAGTTCGACCAAAACTGTTCGAGGATCCTTTCTTTTTCTTCTTCGGATCTGTTGTCATTGAGCGCAGCCTTGAAAGTCGAATGGGACCATGTTCGGGTGGTCTGTGGGATCGCAAGAAGCAAAACGAAAAAATTGAGAGAAACGATATATGAATATGTGTAAAGCGATAGTGGTGACTTGTTGGAGGGACATACCGGCACAAATGTTTTGGCGTATTCGGCAGGGGACACCTTGCTCTCGCTCTTGATGTATTGCTCACGATACGGGCATCGGACGACCTTTTCTTCAGCCGAAACCAGTTTGAGGTCTGGACAGCGCTCGATTCCCGCGAGAAACTCTTCGGTGGTCCGATAATAGTTCGGAAAGGATACACCGGATTGCTCATCGGCGTTGATGATACCGTCCTCCGCAAGCTTGTTCCAGGCGTGGTCGAAGGAATCCCACATGCTGGAACCGACGTCGGTTTGACCCAAGAAGTATCCCTCTTTCGAGACGCAGAAATTGGCGCACACAAAACGTCCACCGGGGGAGAGTTCCCGTGATCGTGCCTGCAGAATCTTGAGCCAATCGGCTTCGGCCTGCAATCGCTCTGCTTCTGGCGGTCCGTCGAGGCACCGCGCAGCATGCATGTACTCGGTGCCCTTGAGCGACGAGGGGGAAGAGCTCAGCCAGTGCATGGCTGTGAAACTCACACCCAAGTCGATAGAGCCGGAGGCATAGCATTGTTGGTGGAAACCTATCCCGTTGGCCTCTACAAAGACTCCCCCGAGGCTGTAGGGAGTGTCGATTTCCTGGTTGTAAGCGTCTGAAACCTTGATGTTCCCCAGGGCGTGATTGAAGACGCTCTTCCACTCGTTGTTGAGTTGATCTTCGTAATGGATGACGACTTCTTTTTCGTCGTCGGTATCTGTGGTTTGTTCTCTAACGGCACGCACGACCTTGGAAAGCAATCCCAGGCTTGTGCCTGCATCTGCCGTCCCGTAATCCGCGACGTGAAATGCCCTGCTTTCGTGGATTGGCTGCTTTGAGACTTCCTGCAAGACAAGGGGTGTTGCTGCATCAATAACGTCAAAACATCCCTTCGTTGCTGCGGTGTACGCCCCTTCACCATCTTTTCCGACTGGAGTGTGGACGTTCTCGATCGGAATAACAGCGGGCTTGGCTTTTCCTTTCAAAGCGAATGCCGTTGCTCCGTGAAAGGATGCGCCGCAGATAGAGGCAAACGAGACGCCTATCATTCGTTTCATCATTCTTGGCTTCACCTGGATCATTTCGTGCAAGTTATATGTTTCGAATGAATATTGTTCTAGTTTCGAATGATGAATTTTTCCAACAGATCGATTCCCCCCTTATCGGATTCCCGGAACGAACGGCTAGAGAGAAGTGAGAAAGGAAAAATCCAAAATCTTTCTTGTGTCAGAATTTAAGACTGTCCACATTGAAATCCACGTTTTTTGAAACTCGAAGTCGTAAGCGTTTTCTCAAAATAGCCCGCTAATTTGAATCAGATATAATATGCGCTTATTGGAATGACAATTAGATTACTGTACTAAAAGAATGCAAATGACACATGTTTCGTACCTGGTAACTTACGCACTATACCTCTACATTCTTCTTTTTCTTGAGTCACAATCCTGAGTAATTTTTTCAAAAAATGCGAAAACCAAATTTTATCATCGATCAAGACATCCCGCTACGTTTAGCGACCTCTAATTCTATTAGGTTATCCGCTAGCATATCGCGCTTGGGGCATGGTACAATCACGTGCCGAAAAACAAAAGACTGGATATTCTACGACCTTCTGAGTGAGCTCCTATTGCCTTGCAGCCTGAATGGCTCTCACGGAACTTCTAAAGTGACGACGGAACTTCTAAAGTCAGCAAACGATAGTCCTTTGCGAAGCCTACTGCGAGAATCTTAGTCAGCAAATTCGCTCATGCTCCTCAGTATCACCATCATTCGAAAGTGCAGTCATCATCGAATGATGTTCTGACCTGGGGTGAAGGTACAAAGTCGCCTGGCTCTCGAAACATCGACGGAAGAAGAATCTGTTCCACCACAATTTTGAAATCTGGGAAAGCACAACAACAATTTTAAACAGATACAATACCGGACCTTCAATCCATCCGCCACCATGGTATCCTTTCGTTCTGCTATTCGATCGGCGATATTTTCCGGAGTGCTTCTCTCCTGTGAAGTGTACGGACTGTCGTCGATCACATCCAAACCACCCACCAATTCGTTTCCGGACATCAGCAATGCCGTCCAAGAATTCTTCAAAGTGGTCGGGTCTACCAGAGATGCAAAGGTTTTCGAAGCCCCCGTGAGACAGGACGGAATCAAATTATACATTGCCACAGACGGAGACTTTGACCACGAGCGACCTGGAAATGGAGGGATTCGGCTGTTGGATTATCAATCCGATCGACACGCCATCGACGACGCGGTAAGTGGTTAGGGCAAATGGGTGACTGGAATGGAGTATACGAGTCATTATTTTCCATTGGGAGAAATCAGAAGGAAACTAACTTACTCTATTTGTGTCTGGTCTGTTTCACAATCGCTAGATTCGGCTCGCAGAAGGCATGACCCGAAAGCACGACATGTTCCGAACGGGGTTCTCGGGAGCAAAATTGGTAGCAAATACCGACATCCCTCTAGGCAAAGTCAAACGAAAGCAATTGATGGAAGATATTGCGAACGCTTTGGAAGGTACGAATTCTCTTTTTTTGGTGCACAAGATTTTTGCGTTTGGTTTTGCTCGCCCATTATACTTGAAAAGCGTCCATCTGACCTGTTGTTGATCCATGCCTTGCATTTCTACAGTCCTCGCGGGATCCGTTTACACCGGATGCGATTTGAACACGTGCGACATCGATATGGACTACCTCACCCAAGCTACGAACGAACAATACGTGTTGGCCGGTCGCGATTCGGCGGTCGACACGAACGTTGCCACGGCAGCCAGTGTCATTGGCAGTATCCTCGGATTGATCGAATCCCACAAGAACGATGGCGTCAAGATTTCCGATCTGACCTTTACGGTCCAGGGATGTGGAAAGGTCGGATCCACCGTGGCGAAAGAACTGGTGCGCCTGGGGGCCAAGAAGGTTCAAACCTGCGACATTCGGGAGTCGGCCGCGGACATTGAGGGCTGCACCCCCATTGCGGATTGGTCGAAGACACCGACCGATTTCTTGGTCCCGTGCGCCAATTCCCTTGCAATCACCGAAGACATTGCGACCAACTTTCCGGAGGGGATCCGATTTTGCACCGGTGCCACGAACAGTCCCTTTGCCGACAACGCCAAGGCCATATTCGCCAAGCGCGGTGTGTTCCACGTGCCGGAAAGCATCAGCAGTGCCGGAGCCATCCTGGCGGATTCCGTGGAGTGGTACGATCTCGATCTATATCAAAAGGTGGAACCGATGCTCATGTACGGATGGATTCGTGGATTGAGCCAGAAGAAAGCAAAGACCATGGTCGATCTCGCCGATAAATCCTCGGTTCGAATGATCGACGTGGTCCCGGATGTGGTTCCATCGCGATCCGGAGATCCCATCGGGAAGTCGTTTCCCGAATGGATCCGAGACAACACCCAGAAAACCGAAACATTGATCGTTGGTGGGGGCATGGCCGGCTGTAGCACGGCCTTCGCGCTCGGTGAAAAGAAGGTCAAGTCGATTCTGGTCGAACGAGGATCCTCTCTGGCTCCACCCACCGCCAGCAGCAACGGGGATTCACGAATGTACCGCAAAATGTATTCGGACGAATTCTTCAGCAAGATGCAAGCCACCGCACTGGAACGATGGAAGGTGGTCGAAGAGAAAAGTGGCGAGACGCTACTGCAGAAAAACGGATTGCTTTTTTACGGGGAAGACACCGGCGAAACCGTCGAGGGATCGGTCCTTGGTGCCAAGAAAACCATGGAAAACCTCGACCTCGAGCACACATTTTTCGAAACCGGCGACGCGATCACCGAGGAATACCCCGCCCTGAAGGGATGCGAGGGCATGCCCTACAGCGGTGTGTACGAGGCGGACGCGGGGCACATCAAGGCATCCAAGGCATGCCAAGCCATGGCAAGCATTGCTCAAGACGTGTGCGACGTCCATCTGGACACCCAGATCGTGTCATTGAACGTCGGGGAAGAGAAAGTCACCGCCACTACCCGGGACGGATTGACCATCGAGGCCGACAACGTGGTGATTGCGGCAGGTCCGTGGACCAACAGCGTCCTGGAATCGGCCGGATTGCCGAAACTCAACGTCAAGGTCTGGGAAATCCAGTGGGCCCACTATCGAGTCAAAAAATCGGTGGCGTCGTCCATTCCCCAGGCCTTTTACTTTCGCAAGGGACGGTGCAAGGAAGATGGTGGACTGTATTACGTGTTTCCAGCGAGTGCCACCGAATCTGTCAAGAGTGAAAACGCGAATTCGAACAACAACGACGACGACTACACCTACGTCAAGGTTGGCGTCGACTTTCCATCGGGAGGAGACATGGAGGGCATGGATGCCTTCGACTACGGTGGATCCGACAAAATCCTGGAACTCATGGACGGCTGGGTTGCCGAGCATCTCCCGGACGTGGAAGAGAGGGTCGAATCCTTCACATCGCCCTACACCATGACAGAGGACTCGTACTTTGTCATGGACACCGTGGCCGACAGGGTGGCCGTCTTTTCGGGTGGAAGCGGCCGGGCCTTCAAGTTTGGGCCGCTGATCGGGGACTGCATGGCAGCGTTGGTGACGGGCGAAAAACCACCGGTGGCTCTGGAGCGTTTCTCGGCCTCCCGGGAGGCAATTGTTGCCGCCACCGCCAACGTCCGAGTTGCCGGCAGCAGCGAGGAGGTTTCGTCGTCGACAGCTACAACGACAACGACAGCACAAACGGAACCCGAGGCTGCCCTCGCGTAATCGCACCTCACGCGACTAAGGATCCAATCGCGCAGGTTCGAGTTGAACAGCGTTCGACCTGCTCGTTAGAAGGCGTACAACAAGGGGACAATATCGTTCCTCATCGTTAGAAGGACTCACGAAGCACAGAAATTGTTACACATGAAGTACGTTATTGCATGTGGATTATTTTAGGTCAAAAAGAAACGAAAGAAAATCAAAAGCACGAAGATTATTTGAACTTGTTTGGGTTCCGACCATTCTGTGCTACTTACGTACGTAAACCTTACTCGTACAAGGACATACCAGTCGACTAGTCAGCATGCATTTTTACCTTGAAAGCCATGGCATGCGCTCCGAGCATTTCTTTTGAAAATATTTTTTTTTACTTTCATTACTTTCCATGAGCAACTAAGAAGCAGCAAGAAGTTGTCATCACAACAAAACCTATCAGTAATTAGTAGTACTGCCTTCTTTTTGACAGCTACCGTACTACTACTATTAGTACTGGCGCGTATGCTTTCATTACAGGTCCTCGTTACTCATGATGCGCTGTTGCTTGCAGAACAGCACCAGGACTACTACTAGTAGTAGTAGTACTAGTACTACTAATACGCCGCACAAAAACCTCTCGCCGGGCAGCCAACTACTACTGGGGAGGAAAGGGAGGAAAAGAGAAGCAACCGAGAAGAGGAGGGCTCTCTTTGGAGAAGCGATGTGTGCATGAAGAAGAAGAAGTACTACCTTCACCGCACCATGCACCACAGAATCCTCCTCTGCCACCAACTGACTTTGGGTCTTCTTTCCTCTGTTCTGCTGCAGGTTTCAAACACCATTTCTTGCAAAGGGCACAAAAGCTGCAAAGCAGAACTCCAGCAACCAAAGAATGAGTCAAGAAGAAATATGAGGTACCAGTAAGGTTACTAGCAGTGAGTAGTAATAGAAGTAGCTACTACGGTACTACTACTACTAGTAGATTACTCTAGTGTCGATCTTTATTTCTTTCTTTGGACTACTGCTACAAGTAGTAGTAGTAGTCGTTGCACTTATCGGGTTTGAAACTACTAGTAGTAGTAGTAATCTTACTGTGGTTGTATGGAGAGCTAGTTACGAATAGATTTAAGAAAAAATGATATGGAGTACGACTAAGGTTTACCTAACGGGTACCTAACTACATGAAGTGCGGTAATCTGTAATCTATTCATCCAGTAATAATAATAATAATAATATACTTATTTAAGTAGGAAAATCCACCGAAGGTGGTTAAAAGCTACTCAGTCTGTAACCAGACTTTATCGTCGCCTCAATCGAAGAGAGGTTAGGCCCCAAGTTGTAGAACGACGCGCCGCCTCAACCATGGGGAATAGGCCCCAGGTTGTAAGGACGGCTATTTTGCAAACGAACCTTGGTAAGAAACAGGAAAAAAAACGAACCAGTCCAGAGCACAACAGACACTGCTGTTGCAAAGCGTACAGGAAACGGGGTAACAAGAACGTGAAAGGGAAAGACACAAGCAAAACTGTCCCTCCAATGCTGGTGTGCAGCATCCGTAATGCTAGTGGTCAGCTGACACAAGCAAAACCCTGACTAGATACATGGTATCTGTAATGCTAGTGGTCAGCGTACAAAAGCAAAACTCCTCTCTGAATGCTGGATTGCAGCATCACCAGTAATGCGAGTAGTCATCCCCAAACACATCCCGAACCACATTCCTTACCACTGTATGGTACATAAAGTACAGTGCCTACTACCAAATTCAGAACAGCTGTCCTCCTGTTCGAACTTAGTAGTAGCCGGAAACACGTAGAGGCGGTGGAGCCTACTACCAAATTCAAATTCGTAACAGCTGGCCTTCTGTTCGAACTTGAACTTGCTCTCCTGTAGTAGCTTGGAAACAGGGCCTTTAAGTGAAAACACTTATGGACCATCAGGACTGTAGGCTTGAAAACAGGTCTCTGCTGTATTGTGAACTGGAGGGGTATATGTAGGTGGTGGTGCGTTAAGTAACATGTACTTAGCAGCTTTGGGGCTTGGGTCATAAAAACAGTAGGTCCATAATCAAAAACAATTATGGACTATCAGGGCAGTAGACTTGAAAACAGATGACAGTTGAAGTGTGCATCTGAGAGGGTTATGTAGGTAGGAGAGCCTTAAGCAAGCTGTACTTAGCGGCTTTGGGGCTTGGGTCAGGAAATAGTAGGACCTTAAGTGAGAACACTTATGGTCCAGCAGGGCAGTAGACTTGAAAACAGATGACAGTTGAAGTGTGCATCTGAGAGGTATATGTAGGTAGGAGAGCCTTAAGCAAGCTGTACTTAGCGGCTTTGGGGCTTGGGTAAGGAAACAGTAGGACCATAAGCGAAAACACTTATGGTCAATCAGGGCAGTAGACTTGAAAACAGATGACAGTTGAAGAATGCATCTGAGAGGTATATGTAGGTAGGGGAGCCTTAAGCAAACTGTACTTAGTGGCTTTAGGGCTTGGGTCAGGAAACAGTAGGACCATAAGCGAAAACACTTAGGGTCCATCAGGGCAGTAGACTTGAAAACAGATGACAGTTGAAGAATGCATCTGAGAGGTATATGTAGGTAGGGGAGCCTTAAGCAAACTGTACTTAGTGGCTTTAGGGCTTGGGTCAGGAAACAGTAGGACCATAAGCGAAAACACTTAGGGTCCATCAGGGCAGTAGACTTGGAAACAGATGACATTTATACAGTACACCTGAGAGGGTTATGTAGGTGGTGGAGCCTTAAGCAAACTGTACTTAGCGGCTTTGGGGCTTGGGTCAAGAAACAGTAGGACCATAAGTGAAAACACTTAGGGTCCAGCAGGGCAATGGACTTGAAAACAGATGACAGAATTTCTTTTTTTAAAAAAAAAGATTCCTACAGTGGAAGGGGCTGTTCGTGAACTTCGACTTGAAAAGACTTAAGAGGACTCAGCAAGGAACTTCGAAGAATGTAGAACATTAAGTGAGAATCACTTAAGGAGCTTGGAAACAGTGTAGAACATTAAGTATAAGATATACTTAAGGGCCTTGGAATGGAGCTGGGAAACAGATCGAAGCAGAAATACAACGTTGTTGTCGGTTTTGCTGTACGGTAGAATCTGTACTGGAAGTGCTGTAGAAAATTATGTGTCGGTTTGCTGCTGCTGCTGCTGCTCGATCGGCCGAGTGGTGAATTGGCAACCAAAGCAACCAAACGAAGCATCCAGCAACTGAACCGATAGCAGAAACGAAGAGCGCAGGTCTTGGTTAATACATGTAGGTCCTGGGGTTGTGATTGGGGGTGTATAAGGGAGCGAGATATCGCATGGTAAAGTTGTGTAGAAATCTACGTATTTTTAGTACTGGAACATCGGAACGTCGGACAAAATGCGCTTCGCGCAAATTGTGTAATCTATTCATCCAGTCAAATGTGGTGTAGACGACGAAACTGAGAAGGTAATGAGACGGTGAGACGGTTCGCGGAGTAAGGTTACTATCGTAATCCGAAGTTTTCTCGGATGAGCACGTGCACTCGCACCTAAATAATAATTTGAAAAAGCGCGCACAACGGAAAAAATGAGAGTCATTTCTTTAGTAATGGAGTTATTTCTTTGGTAATGAAATTGCATTTCTTTGGCAATGAATTGCATTACTTCGGAATTGCTTCACATTGATCCTCCCAGAACGCACAAAGGCACTCACCAGGAAGGGACAAAGCATATGCCAAAATAACGCTGAGAATGGTCAAATAGACCAATCTCTTGCCAGAGAGCACATCATGGTGAATATTGAGGCTGTAGATGCCAAAAAGGACAGGATCTTCTTGCAATTTGGTGCAGCGCTCGAAATGCTCTTAGTTCGGACGGAGGCTTCGTTGCAGCGCTCGAAATGCTTTTAGTTCGGACGGAGGCTTCGTTGCAGCGCTCGAAACGCTCGTAGTTCGGACAACAACAGACGCGAAGCAACGGCAACACGTCAAACAGCAGCGCTGCAGGATCGAATGGGAACTTGGGGTATCAATGTTGAACAGAACAGCAACAGAGCGCACAGCTTCTAGATACTCCGCAGCAAGAAGAACAGCAATGCAATCGCAACACGTTAGAAACGGCGGTTACAATAGGAAGAAACAGACGCGAAGCAACAGCAACACATCAAACAGCAGACGTGGCAGCCGCAGCAGCAGACACAGCAGGAGAAGCAGTCGCAGACGCAGCCGCCGCCGCAGCAGCAGCAGCAGCAACGACACCTTACAGGACTTACACTAGCAGAGTAGCAGCAGAAGTCTTCCCCACCATGGTCAAAACAAAAAAAGTAGCAGCGTGTGAGAAAATAGGAAGCAGCATTTGCAGACACAGACGCAGCAGCCACCACAGCGGCACAACAGCAGCCGCAACCGCAGCAACAGAACCCGCAGCCGCAACAGCAGCGGCAACAGCGACAACATAGGCAACAGCGCAGCAGCAACAGTCGCAACAGTCGCAACAGTGGCAACAGTGGCAACAGCGGCAACAGCGGCAACAGCGGCAACAGTCGCAACAGTCGCAAGAACAGTTTCAACAGCAGCAGCAGATGCAGCAGCGGCAACAACAACAGCAACGCGTTGAGCAACAGACGCGACAGCAGCAACGACAGCAACGACAGCAACAACAGCAACAACAGCAACAACAGCAACAGCGTCGCGTTAGAGGACTTACAGGCACAGGGGAACTGGGCTTTAACCATGGTCGGCAGCAAATTTGCTTTTGAAACTGATCAGTTTCGAAATTATGAGCGATCGGTGGTGGGATCCAAAAAAAACAAGCTCACACTATAACACCGTGTAAAGATGTAGGCCTCAGTACTAATTCTACTGAGATCTTCAGTCCCACCTACAAAATGCGCAAGTCTGTTGGATCTCTGTTAATGCGTGCATGCGCACGACTCGTTTGCTCAAAGCACGGAGTTGTGTATGAAAATCGTCCCCTCATTTCTCTCCTACACAACACTGTGTACTGCTCATCTACAGAGTCCCACAACAAAAAACAAACTTATTACTTCAGTAACATTCTCCAGTTTTCGTGTACGAATACCTAAAAGTGCAGTACAAGTTTTTGCGTACCGGGATCGAAGTTTTCGTGTACCGGTATCGAAAACACCCTGCAGCAGCAACAAGCAGCAAGCAACGCTCGCTGGCAACAGTCCCCTCCATTGTGCTGCTCACCTCGAAACTTCGGATTACGCAACTAATATACCTAGCCTCCTTAACCTCCTCCTTGTGGTCACCAGAAGAAACAGCAGCAGCAGCAACATCCCCGGCTCTTTTCCCTCGGCGGCGCCTCGGAAAAAGAGCAGGGGATGTTGCCGCTGCTGCTGTTTCTTTTGGTGACCACTCGGAGTCGGATTGGTTGACACGTGTCCACCGTAAGTATTGAAATATTCCTCGGCGCGCGCGCCTCGGAATATTCAACACTTACGGTGGACACGTGTCAACCAAAACAGGAGGTCGGTATATTACTTACAGTATTGAGTATGGAAGAAAACAGTATGTCAATACTGTTTTCATGCTTGCAACAAGAAATTTCAGATTGCGATACTTATCTATTCCGTGGCGCCAATCAATCTTCGCAATGAAGTATGCTAAAGCAAAATTTTATTGATTATGAGTAAGGGTCAGAACATTAATTGCTTCGTATTTCTTGTTGATATTCATTGATATATTGCAAAATTTCATTGTTTTTCCTTACTGTTACAGAAGTCGATACGAAAACAATAGAACTTACAGGGCCCTCCGGAACTGAAAAAAAATCGCGCGTACCGCACTTTGTGTCGAGTCCCGTTAAAAAAAATCAATTTTTACAACAGTGCGGTTCCCTAGGGGGAAAATATTTTTTTAAGGGGTAAAAAACGTGGGTTTTTTTTCACCATCAATAACCCACGAGTTGCAACGTGGGTTTTTTTTCACCGTGAAAAACCCACTTGAACCCACGTGACTCCACGAACCCACGAATGGAATAATTGTGGGTTCATATGAACCCACGTTAACCCACGTTAACCCACAAAAATAACCCATGAAAACCCACAAAAACCCACAAAAACCCACGAAAACCCACAAAAACCCACGAAATAACCCATGATAACCCACGACTTTTTTCCGTGAACCCACGAACCACGAGCGAGCGAGTTAGCGAGCGCGCGCATCGATTCAAATACAGGTGTCAGTAAAAGGTATGGTCAGTACGTAGAATTAAGTACTGGACCTACACACCCTGACCCTTTACCGACATACGAATCAGCGATATGGAACAATTATTTCGGCATTCTACAAGGAGCTATGTACGATGTTGAGTACTGGCATGAATCACGGGGACTATGAAGATATTTCACCTCGATACTATTATGCTACTTACCGTCGGGGTATTTTGTGTACAATACGTACTATAACCAGATACCCAGCCCCTGCAGTAATCCAAGATACCAAGTTTCACCGAAAGTTGACCCACAATCGGTTCGTGGGTTCACGAAAAAAGTCGTGGGTTATCGTGGGTTATTTCGTGGGTTTTTGTGGGTTTTCGTGGGTTTTAGTGGGTTTTCATGGGTTATTTTTGTGGGTTCACGTGGGTTAACATGGGTTAACGTGGTTTCATTCGTGGGTTCTTTTTCACCGTGAATAACCCACGAATGCAACGTGGGTTTTTTTTCACCGTGAAAAACCCACGTATTTTAGGGGGAGGAAAAAATAAAGGGGAGAATGAATGTAAGTTCACGCAAAACAAATCAGTCCCGAGTTGACACAAAATTGCATGCGCGCGCAAATTATTTAGTTCCGGAGGGCCCAGGTAAAAGAATGTTTTGGCGAAGAACGAATGGACTGTAATTTACTTTTAGCAACACTTCGGTTGTCCCAAACTTCCTCCTCCACAAAATCCGGAAAAAGAATTTCATGCTTCGTATTATCAATTACGAAGTATTTTTGAAAACGACTAACTAAGCCTTACGGTATGATAGTTTGTTGTGCATTTGTACGTACGTACATGGTCAAACCCTGAAATAATGGTACCGTTCATGCTTCAAACCGGCGAAGGGAACAGTAAGTTACGGTAATCTTACCAGAAGTGGTTTCGGGAAGCAAAGGCTGTGGTACATGTCACGATGCATTTTGGATAAGGATACCTCCTGCACTTTTGCGGAGATTCTTCGTTAAAATGGATTTCTTATTATTCGTTAACGAGATTCAATCCACGAGAGGAATTAATGTTCTATTGTTTTATGAATTCCACCGATACCGCTTGGTTTTGCTTGTGAATCTGACCAAAAAGAAAATGGATGCAAATAGGCGGGAATGCATGGCCACGGCTTTTGGCTTGCATGAGGAGAATTCTTAGCTTGCACGTGTCTTCTTTCCAGTGACATAGTCATCGTAACCCAGGCCAATGGCCAATCCCTTCACTCGTTTCTAACAGGGGTAGTCGCGGGTGAATGCTCTTGTATGGGGTTACCGTTCTCTTTCAGGTCCTTCGAATCATTCTTGATTTCGATGTTTCGCCAGTAGTCTGCCGCCATCTCCCAAAGGAGCTCCTGCTCCCGTTCCTTCGAGACTCCCTTGCGCAACCTGCGGATGCGCCGGGTGCAGAATTCCAGAACAGCTTGAATGTCGTGGACGGCCGTATCCGCCAAGGCAGTGCTGCTTTGACGCTGCTGGCGGAGTTTTGCCAGCTGGCGGTTGGCTGCCGCAATCTCGTTCTTGGAACAATTGGTGTGCTCCAGCAAAATCTTTTCTCTGACGTTTCCGGGAACGGGTTGGATCTTGAGCCAGCTTGCGCTTAGCTGGTTGATTTGCTCCTCTGTTAGCATATCTCTCTTGGCCGGATCGAGCTTGGTACCGTCTCGGAAAAAGAAGTGTCCGGTGCTTGCCTGCCGCTGGTGCTTTCGACTGCTGTTGGCCCTGATCTGCTTCTCTGCCTTCTCCCTGAGTTTCATTATATTTAGCAATCGTTTGCGGCGCTTTTCGATCGCCATGTGTTCGAATTCGTCCAAAGGAATCACGGTAGAGTCCTCCGAGTCCCCTTCTTGGGTATCGTTGTCGCTGCTCTGGGTGGTGGCATTGTCGCTGCTTCGGGTCCCGGGGAAGCTGCTTCGCTTGACAATATAGTAGTCCCAGTCTAACCCTAGTGGACATCCTCCCCTCGCTGAAGGGTTGTCCCCCAACGATCGAGCATACTCCCGTATTTCAACGCCACGAAACTGTACCTTGCTCTTGCGCTCAGAGCTTTCGTCGACGATTAGCCCACTGGTATCTTCGATAGGCTGGGTCTCTTCGCTCTCGAAGTGCTCTTCCCCCTTTTCTGCCAGTTCTATTATTTTTTGAATTTGTGGGGTCATTCTGTTGGTTGCTTCCATCAATCTCAAAGAGTGGAACAGGTTGCGTTGTCGGCTGCAAACCACCTACCACCTCCTGTATTTCGCAAAACTCTATGGTATGCAACACCAATACCGTAATGACAAAATGTATTGGGTGCTAATCACACCAACAAAAGAACATGGGCGCAGGTTTGTGAGAGATGAGAGAACATGAATTTTCGTTCCAATTTACAATTGGCACTATGGTTTGGAGTTCTGTCGCTTTTGAAGAATTTTTGTTCCATACCATGGAGAGCGTTCAGAGCAATAATTGTGTTTCCAATAAGTGTTAAAAAGGGAATGGTGTCAGAAACACTCGCAGTGCATAAGTTCACTGATGGAATGATCGTAAACAGGTTCTCGTCTCCCCACTTTGTGAGCAGAGAACATGTACGTAACAATGTAACATATAAAATACATCTAACGTGTCCTTCCGGAAGAATCGTTGACACGTTGTACGGCAGCGATATTGCTCGACATTTTGGAAAATGTCAATACCAATGGGGACTTTGAGGAAATGAGTATTCTGCAGTCACTCCAATTCTCTCGGAGAAAGCACATAAAAGAAGGTAGAGAGATCAATATTAGTGCTGCAAACTACTTGTTTACTATATTCCTGGAAACCCCAACCACGGAATAAGAATGCTTCGAATTTTTTTCTCGGCGATTCATTCCACCTCGATGTCACACGTAGTTCGTCAAGTTGGGTCATGCAAATTTATTTGTATTCGTTCTTATTGATTTTTCTATGCCACAGTTTCTGCAAGTTCCGCGACGGGTATGAAAAATGGGACCCCTAAATACCAATTTAAAATTACGAACTTACGTTCTCGAGAGGAACGTACAAACTCTTAAATCGGATGCTTATACATTTCAAGTACTGTTAAGTATTGTATTTAACATTCATATAGTGTTCCCATGTTGTAGGGTAAGGAAGAACAGATCCATCCATTGTTTTATCAAACATGTTCGTTCTCCAATCGCTACTACATTACGGGTAAGGACAGTGCCGTAAAGTACAGAGCGCTTGTTCAAACCAAAGAATTCATGATCGCGCATGCCTACAATCCTCCCTCTCTTCGTCTCAACCGGTACGTACGATGAGGACAAAAGTTATGTTGCTGATGTTTGACGCACACAAGAAACAAACGCGAAGAACTGTTATTGATACGCTACGAATGCGGTTGTGAGAAATAATAATAGAATAGTACAAGTATTGTTGTGCTTGTTATCCGAGTATTGTACTTGTGCAGTAAGGTTTACTAGTAACAATTAGCATCATTGTGCTGGCTGCTGTAAGAATCCATGACACCATGTGCGAGGAGGAGGAGTCAGAGGAGCTCCTGCTACCATTTGCACTCACGACGGTGACTTGAAGAACACGGACATTCGTCTTGCACAACGCATCCTAATGATTGTTACGGTACTAGTAACCTTACGGAACGCTTCGCTTGCTTCGGGTGCGGTGTTGACATACTAAGGTCTTATGATGAATATTGCTGTGCCGTAGTATACTGCTGGTAAGTTACCGATCGATTGGTCGAGGGAACGCAGTGGAAGACGTACATGTTGACTTTCTACGTTACGAGTAACTTTACGAGTAACCTTACTACTTGTGCTTCTTGGTAGTAAGGTAACTACGGGTAACCTTACTTCTTGTGGTACGGGTAATCCAATCAATCAAAATGGAGAACATGACATCACCATCACGACACGAACGACACGTCGCCATAAGATCTTACGTACAAAACCGGTACAGTAAGTAACCTTAACTTAACCTTACTTAGTAAACCTTAGTTGTGATTGTGATTGATTCCCAGATCTTCGGTTCCAGGCAGTCTTGTTGAGAATGAACGAACGAATGAATCATTATCCGTACCGTACGGTAAGTCAACTGTTCCTCTTCCAAATTTAGAAAAAAAATACGAATGATACGAAATTGATACTTCGTATTCTTCCTCGTACGAGTAAGTTACGAGTAAGATTAACCTTACTGTAATTAGTAACTTACTTGTGATCCTAAGTTACTCGTGCTCGTAGTCGTCTTCTCCCAAATGCGAAACCAAAAGGAATAGAGGCATCATCATCTCATCAATCATCCACTCTCCAGCAACTGTTCTGCTTCTGTCAATCAATCAATCCATCCATCCATCCATCAACGATTGATTGATTGATTCATTCATTCATTCAATCGTACGATACATTTTTTTGTATTTTGTTTGTAGATTGGAACAAAAACGACCCAAAAGAACACTACGGTAACCTTACGGTACGCTTCCCGAGACGAGACAAGGAATCCAACGGAACGGAACGGAACGAACGAAACGGAACAATAGCAAAGACTTTGTGCGACCATACGGCACGCAACAGGTAATATCCCACAAAAGACTTCGTTTCGAACGACAAAGCGACATTTGCGGAGACAATCAATACGAAGCATCACAGTAAAATTAGCGCGTACCCCAAAGAGCATCCGTGGCCAACCGAGCAAATACGATACTTGGATCCAACACATCCAATCCAAACCAAACCAAACCAAACCAATCCAATCCAAACAAACGTAATCAAAAACGTCACCATCATGCAGCGGCTCTCGAGAACAGCCTCCCGAGCGGTTGCGCAACGCAACCGGGTTTTGGTTTCTCCCCTGTCCACTCTCCAAGAATCGCTCCGAATCGCTTCGCGTGAGACGTTGTCATCACCATTGTCATTGCCATTTCCATTTCCATTTTCATTGTCATTGTCATTGTCATCATCTTCTTCGCCGAACGCCCCGAGACTGTATTCCACCACGGCAATCACACGCACCATTGCTAGCGCTGCTGCTGCCGCTGCCGCTGGTTCGAGTGACAACGATGACGATGATAACAATGACGGAGACGACGCTCCCCTGTTTCGCAAGGTCCTGATCGCCAACCGCGGCGAGATTGCCATTCGCGTCGCCCGGACCTGCCGCCGCCTGGGCATTTCCACCGTCGCCGTCTACGCCACCAACGACGCCCACTCCCCCCACGTTTCCGAGTGCGACGAGGCCTTCTGCCTGGGTCCGTCCTACCTCGATCCCCCTTCCATTCTCCGGGCCCTCGAGGCCACCCGGGCGGACGCCCTCCACCCCGGCTACGGCTTTCTGAGCGAGAACGCGGGCTTTGCGAGGGCCGTGGTGGAGGAAGCGGGGGTGGCCTGGCTGGGACCGCCGCCGAAGGCGATCGTCGACATGGGCTGCAAGCTCCGCAGCAAGGAGATTGCGAGGGATGCGGGCGTGGCGATCATTCCCGGTGGGGACGACGATCTGGACTCGCTCGAAGACGCCCTGGAATTGCTCAACAAGAAGGAGGAGGAGGAGGAAGACGACAACGGCAACGGCAACGGCAACGGAACCCAAAACCAAAACAAGCTGAGGTATCCGGTCTTGCTCAAGGCGGCCGCGGGGGGTGGCGGCAAGGGCATGCGCATCTGCTACAACGATCGAGAACTGGCAGAGGGATACCCGCTCGCCAAGAGCGAGGGCCTCAAGTTTTTTGCCGACGACCGGTTGCTCCTGGAACAATATCTGGAGGATCCCCACCACATCGAGTTTCAGGTCGTCTGCAGCAAGCGGCGCGATGGCAACGACGGTGGCAACGAAAACGAGTTGGTCGACGTGGCGATTTTTGTCGAGCGCGAGTGCTCGGTACAGCGCCGGAACCAAAAGGTGGTGGAGGAATCTCCGTCGTGCCTCCTGACCGAGGACACGCGCCGCCGCATGATGGAGCAGACGGCGTTGCTCTGCCAGAGCGTGGGCTACGAGGGGGCCGGGACCGTCGAGTGGCTCGTCACGAGCAGCGGCAAGGGTGAGGAAAATGGCGAGGACGAGGATTCCGAACAACGGCAATCCTTTTACTTTTTGGAAATGAACACCCGATTGCAGGTCGAGCACCCCATCACCGAGGCGGTGGCCAACAACACCGATCTGGTCGCCGCCATGCTACGGGTGGGAGCCGGCAAGGGGCTCCCTCCGGACTGGTACGAGAAAGCCGAGGTGGTGCCCATGCCCACCGCACGCAACACAAACGACAGCAACAACAACAATACTAGTGGTGGTGGTGGTAGTAGTGGCGGGCAACATGCTCGTCATGCCGTGGAACGGACACGCCATCGAGGGACGCATCTACGCCGAGGATCCGTTGCGGGGATACCTGCCGTCGACGGGACCGCTGGTGCCCTACAAGGAACCCTCGCACGCCGTTGCGGTCAGCGACGGGAGCGGTCCGGAATCATCATCGACATCGACATCGTCAATATCAATGTCGTCATCCTCGTCGTACCTGAGACTGGATTCGGGAGTGGCGGAGGGACACGTTGGTGCGTTTTTGGTTCGTTGGGTTGCGTTGGGTTGGGTTGGGTTGCGGTTTTGGTTCGTTGCGCAAAGCGAGCTCTGCTTGTTTCGTTTTCGTTTCGTTTGTGCATTCTGCGTGGACCTCATCGCGATGCCTTGCTTCCTTCTTTTTCTTTCTTCCTTTCTTTTCGGTGTGCTCTGTGGCCGGCTGATGGGCTGGATATTTCTTCCGCCCGGAAATCCGATGATTCCTGGTTGGATTTTGGTGGATGATCCATTTCGTTGCGTCTCGAATTTCACCACGGATGGATGGATTCATTCATCCATTCATTGATTGATGGATGGATTCACTCGTTCATTCCTTGGCAGTCACCCCCTTTTACGATCCGATGCTCTCCAAGATCATTTCGTACGCTCCCACCCGCGAGGAGGCCATCGATGTCCTCTGCGAGGGACTGGATTCCTACGTCATTGAGGGAGTCAACCACAACGCCAGGCTGGTGCAGGCCGTTCTGAGGAATCCGGCGTTTCGGTCCGGAGACACGCCGACGTCCTTTCTCGACGTTCACATTCCCGACTTTGCAACCTACTCGGTGCGGGATGGCGATGGCAATGGCGATGGCAACGACGACGACGCACAACCCTCGCTGCTGACCGCGAAAGAGGAAGAAGAACTGGCCGTGGCGGTGGCGCTCATCTGGAAGGAACGGGAGAAACGCCTGGGACGGCCTCCCACGGGGGGCGGCGGAACATCGGTGGTGGTCCGGCCGGACGGAATGTTCGGAACCGGCGATGCGATTTCCGTCGAACTGGACGGGGCCAACCGCGAAGCGACCGTCGCGAGGCTGGCGGCCGATGGCAGCGGCAATCGCCGCGGAACGAAACGGCTCGTGGCGCTGGGATCCGGCGGCGGTGGCGGAGAGTCCGCCGTCTCGCTCGATTTCGCCAACCATCTGGCCAGCGTCACGCTCGACGGCACCACGCGGACCCTCCAGGTCCTCGGCGAGACGGTTTCCGGGAGCCTCTCGGTCCAGATGTGCGGCGCTCTGTACGAAGGGTGCCTCGTCCAGAGCCCGCGCGAACACGAGCTGGCGGGGCACATGCTCCCGCCCGTTCCGGAGGACACGAGCGACAGGGTCCTCTCCCCGATGCCGGGAACCCTCATCGGATTTTCCGAAAAGGTCTTCGAGGGGGCGATCGTCGAGGAGGGGCAGGAACTCTGCGTCGTGGAGGCCATGAAGATGCAGAACGTTTTGCGGGCACCGCGGGGGGGCACCATTGCGAGCCTGAGAGTAGAAAAGGGTGCGGCACTGGTGACGGACCAGGTCATTCTGGAATACGAGACGGAGGGTGGTGACGACGACAGCGTCGCGGCGTAGCCGACCGGGACAGAACGAATACCGCGCACGGTGTTATGAGACGAGTGTGGCAGGGACGGATTGGGATACGATAGAATGAAACCAAAGGGAAGCTCGAAACGAGCCTTGCAAAGTGTTTTTCTTTTCCGTGTAAACCGATTTTTAACAACGAAAAAGCCCGGAACATCCCAGTGGATTAGCCCCAGCGCCGTAAGCAGTTTTTTTTTCCCTCTCTCTCTTCAATCATCGTTGATCGTTGCTGTTGTCATTGCCACCGACGATCAACTAAACGTCTGGGTTTTTATTTTTTTCGTGGATCATTTGCGATCCATTTTTCGACGCGCTTCGAGCTACGCATTCTGCGATGAGACGATTGATTCGTGGTGAAGGGGGAGCGGGATCCGTTCCTTGGAGAGTGATATCCTTCCCGGACAATCCGAGCCGATTTTCGAAAGAAAAGCAGGGAACCAAAGCCGTGGAAGACTCAGAATGCCGGAATCCCTTCTCCACTCGCCGTCCGGCATCCGCAAACGATTCCAATTCCCGTTCCGGAATTTTCGAAAAGAGTGACTTCGATCCGTGGGAGTGGAACACGCATTGTGAAACACTATCGACTGCTACGAATTCATCGCATACATTTCACCACGATCCGATCCTAAACTGCACACTCATTTCCAGTCAATTCCATATGATGCTGGTATTGTATTCATTTCTTTGGGTCTTCGAGCCCAGACTCCGCCTATCTCGCTAGTAATTTTGCGCTGGCGGTAAAAAAGAGTTTGCTACGTGCAATTTATTAGTACGCTATCATGTTGTCGTCGTCGAACAGGTGATCCATTCCAGCAAAGCCCCAATCGTCGTCGTCGTCCCCTCCCTCCGAGGGAGCGTATATGTTCCACTCCACCCCAATCTTATCCAGCCGCTTCTGCAGGGTGGCGTCCAGCTTGTCCTTTTTTTTCTTTTGGCGCTGGCTGTCCAGCCAGCTCCCGAGCTTTTTCGAGTCCTCGGTGTGGTCCTGGGGGACCCGGCAGTGCCCCTCCCGATCCCGGAACGCCATCAGCAGTGCAAACATGGTCTCCCACTTTTGCCCGTTCCGGTTCAGGACGACGCCGACGTCCTCGAGGCGTTTCAGGCGGGTGGGATCCAGGCTGCCGTCCTTGTAGAGCTTGCGCTGCCGGTTCAGCCACACGCCGAGTCCCTTGCCGCCTTCCCTGTGGAGCCTGGGAACTCTGCTGTCGCCCTCTCGTTCCCGGTACGCCAGAAGCAACGAGAACATTTCCTCCCACTTGTGGGCGAGCTTGTCCCAGACCACGCCAATCTCGTCGAGCTGGTCTCGCTTGACCGGATCCAGTGTGTTCCTCTTATAGAGTTTTCGCTGCAGATCCAGCCAAGTTCCGAGGGCCTTTCCTCCTTCTCGGTGGGCCTGCGGAACCATGCAATCGCCCTCTCGTTCCTTGTACTGCAGGAGCAAGGAGGCCATGTCGTCCCACTGGTCCGTCGAGACGCTCCAGATCATGCCCAACTCCTCCAGCTGCTTCTCCTTGACCGGATCGAGGGTGCCGTTCCGCCTGGCCTGGCGCTGCGAGTTGAGCCACGTCCCGAGGTTCTTGCCGTCTTCCGTGTGGCTCTGCCGGACGCAGCAGTGGCCGGTGCGCTCCTTGTATTGTTCCAGCAGCGCAACCATCGAGTCCCACTGGGCCGCCGCCACGTCCCACACGACGCCAATGGCCTCCAGGTCCTCGCACTGCTGGTCGGTGAGACTCCCGGTCTTTTTTCGGGCCCGCTGATTGTTCATCCAGATGCCGAGGTTCTTGCCGTCCTCCTTGTGGTTCTGGGGGACCAGGCAGTCGCCCTCCCGCTCTTGGTAGCGGATGAGGAGCTCGTACATTTCGTCCCACTTGGCATACACCTCCCACTCCACTCCGAGCTTGGCGAGTCGCTTTTCGCGGCGCTTGTCAAGGGTTCCCTCGCGCTTGCAGCGGCGCTGCGTCTGCAGCCAAATGCCCAGGTTGATCGTGACAACATCGTCGTCGCTTTCGTCGTCCTCTACCAGCCTGACCTTGTAGCGGTTCGGCACGTCGCAGTGGCCCTCCCGCTTCGCAAAGTCGCACAGGTGGGAAAACATTTCGTCCCACTGGTGGGCATTGACGTCCCAGACCACGCCGAGGTCTTCCAATCGCTGCTTTCGATCGGCATGGAGCTCCCCGTTCTTTTTCAAGCGGCGCTGCCGGAGCAGCCAGCGGCCGAGCTGTCGGGATTGTGATTTTTGGTCGTCCACGATGTGGTCCCGCGGCACGTTGCAGTCTCCTCGTTGGTCGCGATAGTCCTTGAGGAGGGAATACATGGCATCCCATTGATGCGCGCCGGGAGGAACCCTCCAGGTGAAGCCCTCGATGGCCTCGAGCTTTTTCGCCAGCGACGGTTCGAGGGTACCGTGCTTGTACGACTGCCGCTGGGTGTTGAGCCACGTCCCGAGGTTCTTCTTGCGTTTGTTGTCCCCATCCTTGTAACTCTGGGGGACGGAGCAGTGGCCCTCTCTTTCTTGGTACTGTTGCAAACGCCGATACATGTCCTCCCACCGCTTGGAGTGAACGCAGCCCTCGCCTGGTCCCACCACCACACCGGCGGCTTCCAGCGTGCGCTGGTGGTCGGGATGGAGGCTTCCCCGAGCTCCGGCCCGGCGCTGCCGGTCTAGCCAGTTCCCGAGCCGCAGCACGGTTCCGGTCTCCGCGTCGGTCTCCGTGTACGTTGGTGGAACCCAACAGTGTCCTTCCCGGTCCCGGTAGGCGCAGAGCAACGCCAGCATGATTTCCCACTGCTTCTGCTGCGCCGCATTGGGGTCGTGCTTTTCCCAGGCCAAGCCGTCGAGGTTTTGCAGTTTGTGAAGCTTGTCGGACGAAAGCTTTCCTTCTCTCTTGAGCTTGCGCTGGTACGAAAGCCACGTTCCGAGGTTCTCGCCGTCTTCGCTGTGGGAGTGGGGAACGTTGGGGTTGCCCTCCCGATCGTTGTATTGCTCGAGCAACCGGAACATTTTGTCCCACTTGGTCCGGGCTTTCGTGGAGGACACGCCCAGTTTTTGGAGCAGCTCGAGACGGTCCGGGGGTAGGCTCCCGTTGCGGATGCGCGTCCGCTGGTAATGCAGCCACGTTCCTAATTTTTCTCCCCCTTCGGCGTGCAAATACGGGACCCTGGTGTGGCCCTCCCGGTCATGGTACTCGACCAGCAATCCAAATAGCTTTTCCCAGCGCTCGACCGATTTCGATCTCGGTGTCGATCTAGATCTCGACTCGGACGACAGAGCGGAAGCTATCGTGGCGTTGGTTGGAGACAGTTTCGAGGAGGTCATGCTAACAATGGTGAGCGGCCGGTCCGTCATGGCGGTTCGTTGTCTCGGGCAAACATGGGTGTTTCGTTGGCGGAGTCGCTGAGTGGTGGTGGGTCTCGTTTGGAACGAATAAACCAAAGCGTTCCGGGTTTGGTGATGGTGGACCGTCAGTAGCAATAAACCGGCAAGCAACCGCGGTAACAATTTTCTAGCATGCCCCTCGCCCCGCGCCGCGGCATGCGGTCGATGACATTTGTTCAGTTGTTCCATGATGGTCAATGTCGCAATTCTGTGAAAAAAGTTTGCGTTGTTTTCTTTGTCGCCGTCGGCGGTTTTGTTGCCTCGGAAATTTGTCCAAGATCTATCCGTTGGATGTTGCTTTTTGTGGCATTACTGGGGTGAGGTTTTGTGACCGCGGATCGATTAGTTCTGGAGACTATCTTACTTGCACCTTCCCGGAGTTGTCGTTGCGTCACCCTCTTAGGATCACGACGGCAAATGCCATGATCGGGTGCTAGTCAATCCTATTGCTCCGACCCTGAGGCAGGAGGCACGCAGGGTATGAATGACGTTTCTGGCTTACATCATGTATCATTATTTCGGATCGATCCAGGATTGATCCAAACCGAAATCGCAACCTACGTCTTACCTACTCCTCGTCAAAAATGTAGAGAAATATTGGCTAAAAATAGTAAAATGTTGGAACAAGATAGAAAAATAAATACAACGTGTACTTCGTTCATACTCGTACGTATGACGTACGTACGAGTAATATTTTTTGTTCTTCTTATGTTGCGTATTCATCCTTATTAAGGGGAGGGTTATAGAAGGATTCGTCACAACGGCTTTTTTTCTTTGTGAGACAAGGACCAATTGGAATTGAATTGTATCTTGAAATTCCTTACGACTTTCGATCGAACGAATTTTTCGGAGAATACTTGCATCATTCGGCATCATTTCACAATCCAATAACCGATAATATCAGTATTTGGATATGTAACGTACGCAACGCAACACAAACAGTGATTCCGATCCAATACCATCCCAACCCGACAATGAAGACGATGGCCTGCTACCGCAGAGCATTCCTCTCGGCGATCCTGTGCCTCCTGGCAGTTGCCAGAACTGTTCGTTCACTCCGGCCCAATTCACCTACCGGCAGCACCTCCCGCAGGGCATGGCTGGCCAAAACGACGACGACGGCTTCCGCAACCATCGTCGCGGGTCCGAAAATTTCCAACGCCGCCCCGTCCCAATTCTCGGAACTCCAGGGGTCGATCCAAGACACAATTGCCCCCGGCCACTGGATCGGTCAGTTCCTCGGCCTCAATTCGAAAACCGAGACGTGGGAATTTCCCAACGACCCTCCCGAACTAGTCTCCAAGGCACTCGTCGACGTCCTCAACTCGCTGACGGAAGACCGCAAGGCCAAGCTGTACATGCCCGAGTTTGAGATACAGACCGCCGACGCCTCCAAGGTTCATGTCCTCACCTGGACCAGGCTCGAGTGGCTCGACACGCTCGACGTTGCCTTGGCTAGCAGCACCAAGAACACTAACGGGTGCACCGCCAAGGCCAGTTTCTACGCGACGGGATTTTTGCCGACCAACATTCCCGGCGCTCCGCTCTTGAACACGGCCCTGTTTTTCTTTCCCTTTGCGTCGCCGGGACCCCGGGGGGAGATGCTGCAGCAATTCCGATTGCGGGCACTCAAGGGACTCGTGACCAAAAAACTGGAGGAAAACAAGGTCACGCCCGATTTGTACTTTCCGTGAACAAACACCAACGCATACACAACACAGCAACCATAACAACCAAACAACCACAACATCAACAGCAACCAATGGAACGCTTACGAACCGCACTGGACACAAAAACACACTGCTAACAATATGAAATAAAAGATAGAATTGAACACAATGGTACAATGAATCAAGTACCATTTGTGGACATTCCATTCCAAACTAGTAACTCGTTCACTGGATAATGACCGTAATGACGACTTATTGGCATCCAACCATCATTCGACATAGGTTTGGAATCCCTTCTCCGACGATCGGCCCCAGCCTCTCAATCATTGCTACGAGACGAACGAAATAATACCAACTAAACCATAAAGTACCACGCTTAATGCTGTATGAACAAATCATTGCAAACTAGGAACTCATTCACTAGAAATTATTGATGATCTCTGCCTCTATTTCTCAGAGAATCGACCCCGGCCACGCGATCATGGCCACCAGACCAAACAGGGGTTCTGTCGGGGGATCCTCTTGGATGGCAATGCTTTCGGATTCGTCGGCGTCGTGTTGTCGTCGTCGTCCCAAATTTCCATTCCAAACAACTCACTAAGTTGCTAGATGACGAAGACGACGGCGATGATGATGATGATGATAACGACGACTGCCATGGCGACAGCTCTTTCCGCAACCTTGTTTTCGAATTCGTAATTAGACGATCGACCCCAGTCCCGCAATCATGGCGACGAGACCAAACAGGACGTAAAACATGGCAACCGCAAAATCCACCAGTCCGGGGGGTTCTCCCTGGGGATCCTCCTCGATTGCAATGTCCTCGAATTCGTCGGTGTCATCCCCGCCGTTCTGTTGTTGGGCGGCCCGTGCCATGGCCATGGCCCCGATTTTCTGGTTGATGGACTGGTAGTCGGCGGTCTTGCCATTGCCACTGCCACTGCCCATTGCGCGGGGCGGCATCAAGGCCGGGAGCGCGACAATGGTCCCGTCGCTCGTGGTCTGCATCTTGTACCGATCGCTCGATACCTTGGGGCACGAGTCGGCCCTCAGGAGTTTCGTTCGGACTCCAAAGCGCTGGAGGGCAATCGCATCGGCCTCCGCTTCGGTTTCTCTCGTTTCGGAAGGAGCTGTACCGGCCATGGTCTGGCGGCTGCCCGGGCTCTGGAGCATCACCACTCGCGTGTAGTTGCTGCCTCCCGACACCTTGGCCCGGGCAAATCGCACGTTGCCGATCCGTATCGGGTGGGGAGATTTCAGTGCCATTTCTGTCACGTGGGTCGTCAGGCATCCCTTTCCGATCGATGCCAGGGCCGTCCACACGGGCATGCCCGTAAGATACCACAGGATCGTTTTGAGGAGCCACTTCACCAAAGACTCCCCGTCATTGTCGGTTTGTGGCTTGACGATGCCCGTTGCTGCTGTCGGTTCGCTTCCGGGAAACAGTGGGGTCGACTCCTCGTCTGTCTCGCTGCAGCTTTCGTCGTGGTCGCCGTCTCCCCAGGTGTTGGGCAAAAACTCGCGACCAAAATACCGTTCCGTCAGCTCCAGGAATCGACCGCCGTGGATTCCAATGTAGACGATCCCCGGTCCGACGTAGCTCAGCGTGCTCCCTCCGATGCTCCCGGACACGGCCAGAACGCCCCCCAGGTCCTGGAATACCGCCGCCGGGATAACGGCGCTCAGGTACAGGACCACCGTCAGCGTGATCCTCCGGTCCCTCCGATTCAGGACGCTCGTGTCGTCTCCCTCGTGGGCCTTTCGTCCCTCGAACAACAACACGACGCAGGCGTGCCGCGCCACAAAGGACTCCATGGGATACACAAAGACCATGGTCGTTCCCAGAAGACCCTTGGCAACCTGGGCCAGCTTGGACCGCTGGGGCAGGCTGTTCAGAATGTTGCCGGTGACGCGGCCTCCGACGCGCTCGCCGAATCCCAAACATCCCGAGATGCCCATGAGCAGGGCCAGGCACGCCGCAAAGCCCAGGGCGTTTCGGGTGACCCGCGACCAGCGCCGCTTGGTGGGATTCTCCAACGAGCCGGCAATGATAAAGGCCGAGTGCTGGCAGACAAAGGCAAAGCTGAGGACTCCCAGCCCGACAAATATGGTGTCCCACCGAATCCTCCATATCGAGTCGTTGTCGATTGGTTCGTCGTCGAATTCGAACGTGTCCACGTCGCCGAGAACGCTCTCGTAGTGTCTTCCAGCGGCGGCGGTGTTGTGAAAGGCCAGATACACCACGATCAAGACCATGATCAGGTCGAAGCAGACGTTCATTTTGGACGTCTTGGCCAGATCGGCCATGTCTCGCTGGCAGCTCAGGGGCAAAATGACCAGGGAGGAAACGGTGATCAGCACGCCGGCGCGCGTCGAGACGTCGTCTTTTGCAACGCCCAGCAGCGACGAGAAACTGTCCTTGACGATCATCAGGTACGTCAGCATGGCCCCGTACGCCATGACAAACATGCTGACGGTGACAAACAAAAAGCCAAACTTTCCGTAGGCGGCCTCTGCCAGCGTTTCGTAGGACGGAACATCGGAATGCTTGGCGGTTTCGATCAGGAGGCGGAGGGACTTTTCGGTGAGCAGGGCGCACAGGATGGTCAGGACGATTCCCGGCACCAGACCCGATTCCTGGATCGCAAAGGGCAGGCCGACAATCCCGGCTCCCACAATGGCATTGATCAGGTTCGAGCTGCAACCCAGGATCGTCGATTTGTGTTCTTTCTTGTCGTCCGAATCGGGGTGTCTGCTGTTTTTCTTCTTGGACCGCGAGACCTTTCGCACGGTGGTTCCTCGGGGTGTCCGCGCAAAACTTCTCCCCGCGCTGCCGATGTCGCCGTCGTCTCTCGGTCGGAAAAAGGGTGAGTTTGGCGGTGCGGCGGAGGACGGCATCTTTTGCGACAACGGGTAAATTGTATGCCACGACCGGGGCAATGAGAAAATGCAGCGATTTCTGTGAATATGGATACTCGGTGTTCGCCCTTGCCACTTTGCTTGTTTTCGAAGACGTGTGAGAGTATTCTTTGCGTAGTTGTTTGTTCTCGAGACGATTGTTATTTAGTTGATCAACAAAAATCCATTTGAATTCGAAGGGGGCATCTATTCGTCCGCTGGTAGTCGAGAGCTCGGTGCAGTGCCAACACGAAATGCGAGTTTCAGACGCGCTTGTACGTATGTGTTGTGTTTGTTGTAGGGGAGAGCGAAAGGGAATGAATGAATCTCACTCGCACCCACCAAAAACCAATGTAAATGTTGTTACCGGTATCCGGCGCGGTATGTTGTAACCTTACCGGTATGTTATTGTTTCGTTGCGAGAAACGAAGGAAAAGAATGATGATGGATTGAACGAGGTGTCAAAATAGAATTATGGACGTGTGCGCAAGTGCACAAAATCCAATCGATGGGAGGGAGACTGCAAGAAAGCACCTTAATTGTTTTGATCGCGAAATTGCAAAAGCATTCCAATCGGATACTAGTAAATAATTGTTGTTGTTCTGTATCAACGTGTCCGTTTACAGTTGCGTGAAGTAACCTTAGGCACAAGTAAGGTTACGGTATGTATGTACTCGGAACGTACGTACGTACTTGTCAAACTTGTACTGTACTTGCACGGACATGCCAAACGGATCGAAAAATCGAAAATAAATAAATGGCGTGAACCGAACCGAACCAAACTGCTGGCATTTCTTTGGTAGAACAATGATGATGCGTGTTTTTTTGACATCGTATTATCAGTTGTCCCAGCACGAGAGAGAGAGAGAGAGTGAGGGAGGGAGGGAGTGAGGTACGAAGATCTTACCGTACTTCCACCAATGCTATTGTTTTCTTGCTGTTCCCCTGATCCCCGTTCCCGTACGCTGTTTTGGTTCTACCGGTATGTACTGCGGCAAAACGCCAACCTGTTTGCTGCCGCTGCGTATTTGGATTTGTTCAAATTGTTCCTTTACTAATTTCTCTATTACAAAACAACTATTTGCCATTGTTACTGATTGATTCGGCAGTTAGCATGCTCCTGGATTTTTAGAACCGTTGATATTGTATTGTAGCACTGTATGATTTTGTATGTTTGGTATGGTCTGATTGAACTAGTACCGGTAGTAGTTAGCTGGGGCACGCTAGTATTCGTTAGAGTTCGATCCTTTGCTAGTTTCTAAATGATGGGTTCATTGCATTGCATTGCATTGATCTGAATTGAATTGCGTCCATTCGATTCGCTTCGATTCGCTTTCGCTTCCCTTTTATTCGTCGCAGAACTGTTCCTGCAGATACCGCTTGAAGGTTTCGTAGGTCGTCCAGGAAATGGCCACCGCCGGCGTGTGGCTCAATATTCGCGGCGTGACCCCCCGGAAAAAGCCGGCGTACCCCTCCTGCTGATAGATCCGCAGGGCGGCCTGCCTCCAGTCGGCCACCACGGGCTTGTACGGTTTTGCCGTCGTCGTCGTCGTTGCCGTCGTCGTCGTCGCTCCGCCGCTCGCTCCGGCGGCTCCCGCCGGATTGCTTCCGCCGCTGCCGCTGCCGCTGCCCTTGAGCGGGCAATTCTCGGGGGAAACGGACGCCGGATGGTTCTGCAGCAGGCAGCTCGGTGCCAGCTGCTGGGTCTGCAGGTACGTCTTGATGCGATCCAGGGGTGTCGTCGTGGCGGCGGCCACCAGTCCCGCCAGAGAGGACGCCCCGAGCGTCACGCCGAGGGTCAGCTCGCTGTGGTCGATGTGGTGATTGTTGCTATTATTGTTGCTATTGTTGTCGTTGTCGTTGCCGTCGTCGTCATCCGCGTTGCGGACGACGATGCGCGTCCACTGGTCCTTGAGAAATTCGTTGGTCCCGACCATGATCATCCCGTACGGAATGTTGGTCGCCAGCGTGATCGGAAAGCTCCGCAAGAGCGACACGGCTCCCTCGTTGCGGATCATCTGCCCCAGGGCGTCCGTCAGTCCCCGGTAGTGCCCCAGCTGCAGCCGCTGCTTGACCGTGTCGAGGGGACCCAGCACCAGGTCGTGGCCAAAGACGGCGGCGCCCCCCGCCAGGGCGCTCCCCCAGGCCGTCACGTTGCCGTCGGGGTCGCGGGTCTGGGCCTTGACGATCTCGTACGTGCTGAAGTAGAGGGCGTGGGCGGGGATGCAACCGACCAGAATGGTCTGGACGCCCCGCCACAGCCGGGTCATGTCGGCGGCTCGCGGTGGGGGCAGTTCGGGGGCCACGGCCGTCCAGGTCGCGGTGGCAGTGGCGGTCGCGGAGGACGCGGTGGCGGAGGACGCCACGGACCGCTGGGAGACGAGCTGGCGGACGGCCTGGAGCATGGAGAGATTGTTGGTCTGGGTCGACAGTTGCGTTGTCGCCGCCGTCGCCGCCACCGCCCTCGACGCAACATTGGTCTTGCAGACCAGTTTGGCACCCGCCGCAGTATTCGACGACGCCCCCGCGGCCGCGGCAGCCGCCTGCTGGAGTATCGCTCCGGGGGGAAGAGCGGGCTTGGGATTGAGCTTGCTCGCCGCCATGGATGCCGCCTGGGTCGAGGCGTTGTGGGTGGCCGGATTGAAATTGCAGGCGGCGCAGACCTGTATGTGGGTTCGGACCGTGTCCAGCGGATAGACCAGTACGTGCTCGGCGACCCCCGCCATCGATCCGGCGACGCAGTGGACCCAAAAGGGGGACTTTCCGTCCCATTCTTCCCAGTCGTCGTCAAAGTCTGCGGCGGTTGTCGTCGTCGTCGTCGTTGTCGTCGTTGTTGTTGTTTGATCCATTGTGCAGTATTGTATTCTGACCCGATGTGATGTGATGTGATGTGATGTTTGGGTTGTTTCGAGTTGGAATGAGTGGTCGGTGGTCGGTTTCAATCCCGTTTTGGCTCGTCAAAAGTTGGGGATCAAAAGACGAGAGGGTGGATTCCAACAAGAGTTGAGTTGATGCGTCGGACTGGTTGTCGTATACGATTGCAATCAGATCGTTTCTTTCCCTCTATCGGATCGGAGTTGGAATAATGATAAGTAATGGCTCGGACTCGGTGATTTCCCGCTGAAATTTGATTGCGGACAACAAACGATCGTTTTCTTTGGTGATGAGAGCGATCCGCACGGATGATCCAAGACCCAATCGTTTCTGTTGGGTTGTTAAAAGTGGAACGAGATACGATGCTCGGCGGCGAAGCTTCCAGCAGGTGGCAGGCTGGAACGGAAACAAGGTTGATGACTTTCGTTTCCCTCGGTTCACAGTTGCTTGTGGCTACGGTGAACAATGATGTGGTGCTGGAACGGTAGGGTACCGGTGCCGTAGGGTAATGAAGGAATGATAAAATGATGATGGAATGAAGGAATCATCAATCGTTTTGTGTTTCGACAAGGATCCGGATGCACCAAAAAATCAATTGGTGTGGGGAACACAAAATTCTTTCCTCTTTTTGTGTAGTGGTTTGCCGTGCGGTAACTTAAGGTACGCACGCTACGGTTCAAATCTACCTGCCGTTGTTCCGCGAGGCGCACTCTCCGTCTCTCTCTATTGCACAAACTTCGAAGCAGCGTGCATTTGTGACCAACTCGTTAGGGTTTCTGGAGGTTTCTCCTCGTCGCAAGCTTGCCTAAACTTTACCTACCGGTTCCAAAAAATAATCGTGAGTGGTTGTCGGGTGTGCGGCTTCGCCTCCGATAATGCGCGGCTTTGCGCGCCACAACTCTACCAATGAGTCCGTCCCTCGTCCGTATTTGTGCATACCTCTCGACTCACGGTTGATGGCCAGACACGACACCCACGGATCGCGATTCCAAACCGTTCTTCTTCTTGGAGCGTCCCCGCAGTGGATTGATTCGATTGATTGATTGATTTTGATTCATTCATTCATTCTTCTTCGTTCTGCCGGTGCGTACCGGTAACCTTACGAGCACAAGTACGATGGATTCTACGTATTTGCACCGTTGATATTATGTACCGTACATCATTTTAACATTCCATGACAACGACATCTGTCGGCCTGACAACTCCTTGCAGTTGCCAATGGAAAATGGAATTTGTGAAACAAAAAACCGGAAGATGATCAATCCATGATCCAATCTTCAACCAAAACATACCGTGCGGTACGGTACTACCAATTACTCCTCGAACCAAACCTCCCCAAACAGAGGCCATCAAAGGAACAACACAAACCCATCACTACCGTACGGCATAGCAAGCAACTACTGTACGGCATAGCAAGCAACTGCCGTCACTGCATAAGATTACTGCATACCACAACCACAACAGCACTACTATCGTGTAGTGTACGGGCAATCGAAAGAAATAATAGCACACGCAGCACGACACGAATGATTACGATGGAGCCGGACCTCGGCAGCGGCAACCGGCTCCAACAATCGGCGACGAGGATGCGAAAGCAGCGCCGCATGAGACCGAGGATCGCGAGTTCAACGGGAACAGCGACAGCGACAGCGACAACGACAACGACACCGGGAAGGTTCGCCCTTGCCTTCTTTACGGCAACCACGACGGCACTCTTTCTCATCGCCGGCTGCCTCGAAACCGCGACCGCCTTTGTGGTGGTCTCTCCGTCCACCTCCGAAGCATCGTCGCGAATTCGAATTCGGATCGATGGGAGGAACGGAATCATTCGCGACGATCGCTGCCGAACCGCAACGTCTCGTCCCGCTCCCGGATTCCCGCGGGACCAATGCCGGAAATGGGATCGCTTTGCACTGGCGGCCGGTGCCAATGGCAATAGCAACAACAACAACAACAAAGACAACAGTGGGAACAAAGACAACAGTGGGAACAACAACAACAAACAAAAATCGAAAAAGGCCAACAACAATCACAACAGCAGCAATAACAATAACAACAAACATCCTGCGAAAAAGAACAATCATTCCAAATACAAAACGAGGAAATCCTCCAACAATCCCAACAAAAAGAACAAAAAGTCCCCGGTGGTAGATCCTTCCAAACAAAAGAAACGAGAGCTCATGGACCAAATCAAGGCAAAGATAAAGGAAGAGGGGGAAGAAAAAAAGAAGAAACAACAACAACAGCAACAAAAGTCACAGCAAAAACAAAAGCAAAAGCAGAAACCACAGCAGCGAAGCCAACAACGGTCGAACACCAACACCAACAACACTCGCAAAAAGGGAGGTCAAACAGCAGCAGATCCTTCCACCAAACCGCAGATTGCCACGGCGCAGACGCGGGACAGCCCCGAGGCTACCACCACCACCACCAATAATCGGCAGCAAACGCTCGAGGACGACGATTTCGATCCGGAAGCACCCGACGACGAAAACGAAGGGTCCGGTGGTTCTTCCGCAAAGCGCAAGCGCCTCTTCATGAACCCCTTCGAGGCCGGAAAATCCCTGCGGGAAACCCTCAACAGCCTCTCGACGCTCGGCCGGGGCCTTCCCAAGGAAACCAAGCAAAAGTACTTTCTGGACGATCGATTGCTGGACGGGGACGACGAAATGCTCCCGCTGGGATCGTCGTCGTCGTCGTCCTCGTCTTCCTCCCCGCTGTTTGCCAACCGCCTCCTCCGCGAGTTTGCCTCGTCGGGGGAGCTCGAGCCGTACGTCCCGGAGGTCCTGGTGGTCGGCGCGACGGGAGAAATCGGACGCCTGGTGGTCCGGCGCCTGCTGCTGGAGGGCCGGGGACGGTTCCGGGTCCGGGTGCTGGTCCGGGATCTGTACTCCCAGACGCTCAACCTGCTCGGGACGGGCGTTTCGTACTGCCAGGGCGATCTGTCCAACGTCGAATCCCTCGAGTACGCGCTGACGGACGTGGACAAGATCGTCTGCGTGGCGGGAGCCCCCAAGCCGGACGAGTCGGACTTTCAGCGCAAGTTCCGGTGGTACCTGCGGGAACAGGGGATCGATTACGAGGACGACGGCAACGAAAACGATGACAACGACAATAATGACAATGACAGTGAAAACAACCACGGCGTCGGGGATGGTCGTGGCAAACCGGCAAAGATCAACGACCGGGAGTGGGAACAGCTGGCGAGCGTCCTGGAGGTCCGGTCCGAGCTGGCGGAACAGGTGGACTTTGTCGGGATGAAGAACCTGGTCTCGGCCTACCAAAACGTCCGCCACACGGACTACGGGACCTCGCAGGCCGCCAAGCGGAGCCTCTTCAAATTCTCGGAAAAGTCGGGCGACTTTGATCTCTTTGCCCTGGACGAGGACGACGGCGGCGGCGGCGAAAACACGGGCAGCCCGGTGTACGGTGACAATGACGATAGTGTCGGTGACGATGATGACGACGATGGGTCGGGCAAGTATCGCAACGACTACGATCCGGACCAGGCCTACAGCAACTACGACGAAACCGACGACGAGGACCTCTACGCCGACTATTACGATGATTATGATGACGACGACGACGACGACGAGGAGTACGGGGTGGAACTCGAGTCCCGCAACGCCAGGGACAAGAACCTGGCCAAGATCCAGGTCCGCTGGCTCCGCAACAAGTTCCACAACGGCGTCTTTGTGGGGAGGGTTCCCCGGGCCGTTCCCCCCCACGCCGTGGGAGGGGAGGCCGCCGTCATCAGCAGCCGGCTCCGGGCCCGGGAGGACCCCGAAGCGGGCATCGACATGAGCAACTTTGCCGGCCTCATCCTGCGGCTCGTCTCGGACGGGAACACCTACGAGGCCTTTGTCCGGACCGGTTTGTACGAGAGCGAGGGCATCGAGTACGTGTACCAATTCGGGACCGACAGCAAGGCACCGACCGCCGACAACAAATCCAAGAGCCGCTTCAAAACGATCCGGCTGGCCTTTGAAAACTTCAAGCCGGTGCAGCAAAGGCAGCAGCAGCAGCAACGGCAAACGGCGACCGAGGATGGCGAAGAAGAAGAAGAAGAAGAGGGTGACGACCAGTGGACGGTTCCCCCCTTTGTCGGCAGCGACGTCCGATACATAGGATTTCGCTTTCGGTCCTCCAGCAACCCGGAAAAACATTGGCGATACAGCCCCGGCCGAGAATACCAACGATTCTACATGGCGCTCTCGTACATCAAGGTGTACCGAGCGCAGCCCGAACCAGAGTTTGTGTATCTGAGCGATGCCCGGATCCCTCCCGTCATTACCGACGGCATGGTGCACCACGACCGCAAGCTCCTCCTGACCCACGATGCTTCCGACCCGGACACCCGAGAGGAATCGTCGTCCGCGACCCTCTTTGACGAGAAGGACCTGCGGCGAAAATCCGAGCAGGAGCGATCGCCGGAGGAAACCTACTTCAAGTACCGGGGAGAGGAGATCTTGGTCAAGTCCGGCCTCTCCTACACCATCGTGCGGGTGGCGGGCTTCAACGAGCTGTCCACCTCCGAGGCCAGCACGATCGATCTGGTGGGGACCAACACGGAGGCGGAGATCGTCCCGGTCTCCCGTTCCGAGGTGGCGCAGGTCTGCGTCAGCGCGCTGCTGGATCCCTCCGCCCTCAACAAGATCGTGTACATGACCAAGAAAAAGGTGGTCGGGAAGAACGTTCTGGACGAGGAAGACATATCGGCCAAGTTCGAGGGCATCCCCAGCGATGTCGCGCCGTGAGGGCTATTTCGCGAACCGTGGTCGGGCGCGGCCGCAAGCGAGAATTGCGATTGCACGCACCAACAAAAAAAATAGAAGCAACCGCGTTCCGAAACCGGGATTCGGATTACGGGAAGAGTTCATCGGACATTTTTTTTTTAGATTTTGATTGCTTCGGCATACAACATGGTCAGATCGAGCCAGGAATCGAGTCCGGTCGATACAAACCAAATCCCCATATCTTATAGTTGTCTTTACCGCATTCTGCAATTGGTGGATGAGATAGGTTCTGGTCACGAATGAACGGATCAATGCGACTCAACCTCTCACAAGACGATTTATTCCCAATTCCTCCGATGCTGAAGCCAGTACTGTACCATCACCAAACATGTGAATGCATTGCGAATAATCAATCTCAGTACTAAAGTTTCAAAAACTTCCAAGCAGTGATAATTCAGATTCTATTTTCATATTGAGTAGCAGTACCTTGTAGAAACAACAAATGAATATTGCATCATAATTTCTTAAGACAGGGGAAACGGAAGGAGTCATCACTTATTCAAACGTTCACACTTGTTGCTGTCTACCGGGAAAACCGATTCGCCAAAAGTTCCATGATGGGAGACGCTCCAACCCGATTTGTCCTTGCCGGTTGATTGTAGCGGAGTAAAAAATTGATGCTTTTTCATACCTCTTTGATTCTGTGCTACTGCAGGGCAGTGTGCCGGGCACCTCGCGTTTTTCGCGGACACAGGGGAACCAAAGACGCCGCGTTGGTTCGCCGAGAAGGAGTGAACCAAATAATGTTTCCATCCGGGATTGAGTGCTCGTACTTCGCTGATGATATCAATAGGCCGACAGGAATTGGAGTGAATACTGCAATGCTAATTCTTGCTTTCAGAGAGCTTGTCGGAGAAGCAGACCCAAACACTCCTAGGAATAGCTATTGAATTGCTTCATGAGTTTATTTATTTCCTTGCGAGAGGACGCCGCGAGCAGAAACCATAGCTTCGTTAGGATTGATTCATTCATTCCGTAACAACCTCACAATTGTGCGTTCGGAGCAACCATGCCTATTCTACGTACGTTACTGGCCATAGCAGCAGCGGTTGCTTCCCCTGCATCCGCATACCTCGTGCGCATTGTCGGTGATCTCGAACCGGACCCCGATCGAGTCCCCTACTTGGCACATTATGGGAGGTGTGGTGGCATACTCATTGCTCCCGGCCGTGTCCTTACCGCGGTGCAGTGCATCGATGCTATGAACAGCGCGGATTCCTTTTGCGATGCCGACGACTCGTCGAACAACCCGACAGAAATTCATTACGGTGGATGCGGTGGCGCGCTCGTCGATCCCGACATGGTTCTGACCGCGGCGCAGTGCATTCGGACCCTCAACACGGTTGCCTCGTTCTGCAATCCCGAAAGCAATCCCCCGCAGACGATCGAGGCCCACCGCGGCAGGTGCGGGGGCGCCGAACTCATCGCCCCCGACACGGTCCTGACCGGAGCGCGGTGCGTTCGGACCCTCGACACGATCGATTCCTTGTGTGATGCGGATGGTCGAAAGCGCGCCGAAGCACCGATGCGGATTGCCCCCGACGCGGTTCCTGACCGCGGCGCAATGCCTGCGGATTCGGAACGGGGCGGTTTCCCCGGACGATGCGAATCGTCCTCGCGCACCAGCAACCGCGGCGAGGATGCCAACTCCCGCAAGAGCAACCCGTGGTTTCGCATCGGCCAAAATCCCACCCGTGCCCACTCCACGGTAACTTACCCGACCGAGCCCGAAAGCCAAAGCCGTTTCGTTTCCAACGCAGGAAACCGAGGGTGACGCACTGCTTGCCAAGAAATCAATTTCCGTCGCTCAATCGATTGTCAGATGCTCGATGCTTCACGGATGGTCGAAAACGAAATGCAGAGTCGACTGCCATTCCAGCAGAATGAATTCAGATTGAGCCGAATGGGATTGTAATTTTAGGTAGGAAATGAATGTTGTAATACCAATTGTTCTGAGCATGGCACTGCAAGTATCGTTCCAAATCCTTGGTGTGATTGCTTTATTATCAATCAAACAGTACTGTTGTTGGTTCAACCGACGAAACGGAGCACAAGACACCTCTGGAACCGAAAGGTATCTTTGGAATCAATCAATCAATCCATAAAATCCGTCCTATGTCCAACCGATCATCAGACGCAAGTTCAATAGACCAGACACCAGCCTACCGTAAAACCTTGCTTACCGTGCAGTAACCGAGGATGAGTACGAGTATGCACGTTAGGGAAGTCTTTGATAGTCTTTGATGATTGATTCGTAACTGAATAACGTTCCAACTTACTTTCTCATAAAGAGAACACACTCCTTTACGATTGGGCAATAGTAGCAAAATCGCCGATTGCGCGCCTCACCGATTCAATCCTACAGAATTTATGTGAGAGTAACCTTACGGTAAGGAAAACGAATCAATCATACGGCATAACTGTCCATCAAGTTCGAGGGGTAAGGTTTACGAGTATGAAAATTGTGGAGAACTTTCGAATCCAAGAAAAACAGTAGATTAATGCTGTTCCGTTTTCTGTTCGGTGCCGGATTTCTCTTGGTCGGTTAGTGACATCTATCTTGTTCCACGAACCGTCGCTCGATCTCATACTCCAACCCACCAAAGGTTTCAAACACCAATATCGTCCCCAGGCCCAGCGTCCGACGTTTCTCTACCACCCCCAGCACCAATCTCAATCAAAAACAGACAAACAAACAACCATGGCTGCCATTCTCTGTGAAAGCATCGGCAAACTCATCTCGAACTTCTGCCACGTCCTGACGATCCCCTGCGAAGCCTGCGGCAAGGGTTGCGGCCAGTGCGGCAAGCTCTTTGGCAGGGGCTGCGACGAGCTCGGCAAGCTCTTTTGCACGCCGTTCTTTCCCTACCTGGCGGCGACCTTTGCCCTCAACACCCCCGCGCTGGTCTGGGCCATCCAGGGCGCCTTTGGCTATGGCAACGGCTGCTCGCTGGGGCTGCTGCGCTGGCTCGTGATCAACGGCGCCTTTGCGGTCTCCCACATGATCGCGGCGATGTACATCGTCACCATCATCCGGGCGCCGGCGTCGAATCCGGCCGCCGGGACCATCTCGGCCACGACGGGCCTGCGGGAGGCCGAGGAGGGAGAGGTCCCCGTGGCCTACGCCACCGGCGGCAACTTCCAGTCCCTCGGCGGCGAGCAGAACGTCCCCGGGGGCGCCAATTCCTTCAAGCGCATCAAGCACGTTTTGTGCTACGACAAGGGCATGGCGATCTACATCGTGGTCTTTTTGTCGTGGGTGGTCTGGATGGCCATGGGCGTGAGCCGGAGGTTGTTCGACGCGGACGACTGCGACGAGCTCCTGGGATACGTGTCGATCTCCCTCGTGGTGGGATACATCTGGATGGGACTGGTCAGTCTGGCGTTCTGCTGCTCGCTCTTGTGCCTGCGATGAGAAACAAAAAACCGAGATGATGATGCCGCGATCCAAAACACGGGCAGGATTGGTGGAGCCGTTGCGCCCGCGCATGCGAATGCGAATGCGAATGCGAACAATGCGGAGAGTTCTGTCGCGGCTGCGGCGCTGCTCCGCGGTAGGTGTCCGTTTCGTTTGAGATTCCATCCGTTGTATTCTATAAAATATATAAAGAATGTTCGTTAATTGTTTTAGCTTTCGAATTCGCATTGCAAACCATCGTGACCAGACATTGCGTTGACTTGGAGAGAGAGACCTGGAGTATCGGAAGTAGCTTCGTCTTTCATTGGTACGGGTCTCTGCATCCACTGGATAGTGGTACCTGTACAGTTAGAGGTGATTTGATACTGCTGACATTGTGAAGGACATCGATCCCAAGGATGATATCATTGACAAAATCCTCGTCTGTATCTTGATGATGTTCTTGGCAATGATACATGTATTTGGTGGTGTGGAAGGATTGGTTTGCTGTTGTGGCCATTAGTATCTGCTGCTAAGATCGATCCAATCGGTGTCGTTTCAATTGATATGGCGCTCCTGTTGATAAGAATTACTATAGCTCGGTCATCGATGAGGGCTGCCAACAACTTTGATTTCGAGATTTGTTTTGTACGTAACGAATGATACTGAGCAAGATGGCAGCCACCGTGCTCCTTGCATAGGTTGTACTAGAAATGAGTCTTGATAAACTTTGCTCCAACACACCTATGTGGGAGCTATTTATGGTTGTTGTGGAAAAGATCTCGAGTATTTTCAAAATTCCTGCGGGCCGATGTATTGTGAAAGACCAAACCATTGTAGTACTTTTCATGGCGCTGGGCCCTTATCGATATCGCGTATCGATTTGTTTCCGTCAGTCGCCTTTGTCGCTTTTTCGATTGCTCGTGCCAATCGAACCTGTTTTTGCTTGGTCAGAAACAGCAGATATTTTCTGATTACCGTAAGTTCCTTCCACAATCTTTCCGGGAGGTGCTCCGGATGGGTCCGGTTGGCATGTCTTTTCGCTCCTCCCGTTTTTTCCTGCGGCGGGTAGAAGAGGTCTCGAGAGAGCATTAGCTTGTTGCAACAACGCGGTGATGCGAACATAGTAGGTCTCTTTAGTTTCGAAAATCGAATCAACAAATCAAATCTTTTGTACAGTGTTATTGAATAAACCAGTTACAGTGCACTTTTGTGCAGTTTTCTATTGCATTTTAATTTTATCAGACTCTCGTCTGCACACACCGTCAAACTCGACAACCGGGACCACTTTTGAAGAAACGATTCCGATCTATTTCAATCAATCCAATCTAATCCAATCCAATCTAATCCAATCCAATCAATTCCAATCAATACCAACCCGAAATGATCAACGTTACTGGTTTTCACTGATGGCGCTGATGGTGCTTGGCCGGACCTGGAGGGGCTGTTGAGTGACCATCATGGAGGCCCGTGCCTCCTTCTTTTGGGAATCGACCACCGCCTTTTGCTGGGCCTTGTAGGCCTCCACGGTGGGCGACTGCAGGGAAAAGAAAAAGGAAGGGATCAGTTCCGCTCGTCCGTTCTGGAGGGCGGTCCGCAGGCACTCCACCATCATGAGCGCCGACGTGGGGGTCTCGGCTATCATGGTGTTGTGGACCAGAGCCTGTCGCACGAGGCAGTCAATGTCGGCCCGGTGGGGGTGGGCGTTCATCGGATCCTGGAAGAAGAAAATGCCGCCGATCTTTCCCGTCACCATGTGGGCCACCAGCTCGGCGTCTCCCCCGAGGGGGCCCGAGGCGCAGGCGGGTCCGAAGGCGACCGTGCCGGGAGGCTCGTCCTTGAAGACCTCCTTGAGCATGGTCATGGTGCTGTTGGTTCCCGTCAGGCGGAATTTCTTCAGGAGGTTCCTGTTGGCCAAGACAAACTGCCGCATGGTCTTTTTCATCTCGTTGTGGGAGACCAGGGCCAGGCACCGCATCGCCGAGGGAGCGAATTTTGCCTCAAAGTCCGGATCGTGGGTCTCGCTTACCGAGAGCTCTTCCTCGTCGAATATGCTTTCGAAATCGATCTGTAAGCTCTTGTTGTTCCCGATGGAGGCGTTGAGGTTGCCTTCCTGGATGCAGAGAATGTCCTTGAACGGGTAAAGCCTGTTGGCGCACCCGCTGAGGATGTGGTAGGTGTCCCGCTGGGACTTCCCTACCACCTTGTTGACGAGCGCGGTCAGACTGTGCATGGTTTCCGTGCTGCCCCGCCGGGAAAAGAGGGTGTCCGCGCTGTTCCGCCGGGTATAGTGGGTGCTCGCGCTGTCCCGTCGGGTCAGGCCGGATGTGTCGCTGCCGCGTCGTGCAAAGACCTGCTCGTGTTCGTCCAAGGTCGAGTCGTCGAAGTCCTCGTCGCCCTCCTCCATGAGCATGGCGAGTTCGTGCAGACACATCTGAAGAACAACGCGTCGACAAAAAATTTGGCAATAAAATATAATAAAATAAAATGTTTGGTAAGCTCTGCCGTTCTTTTCGCTGAATTTCGTGTGACTCGACAACGCATCAATTCATGCATCCATTCAACCATTCATTCATTCGTAAGATTCATTCATGCAATCATCCCAATCATTCTCCCGTTCTTACCGAGATCGCAGACGACCTGCGTTTGCTGGATTTGGAATTTCGTTTCACGTATTTCTCGAGCATACGGTACTCGCAGAAATCAAGCATACCGTTTTTGTCCCTGTCGAATTCATCGAGCAACGTCTCGACGTGCGACATCGTAATGTCATCCTTTCCGGTGATTTCGGCAATCGCGTTGCTGAGTTCGGTGCGATTGAGGTGACCTGGAGACAAAAGACACGAAATGCGATGAAAATCACAAAACATGCCGCGCAGAGTGTTCGTTAGTTTTTGCTTGTGGAAACTGCACACTTCTGGCACGACAGGGCACCACAATGAAAATGAAACGACGTTGCAGACAGAACCGCGGTGGATAGTTCCGAATCGATAAGAGTCACTCACCATCGTTGTCTGCGTCGAATCTTTCAAAAATCTGGTGGGACTTTTCTTGTTGAATCAGCGAGACTCTGCGCTGATGCGCCATGGGGGTTTCGCTCACGACGATCTTGCCTTCTGGATTTGCTTGCGGCTCCGCCATTGTTGATGAGTTGAGATGAGTTGAGATGAGATGAGATGAGATGAGATCAGTTGAGATGAGATCAGATCAGATCAGTTGAGATGAGATTAGATCAGATAAAGTAGAATAAGATCAGATTGGATAAGATCAGATTGGATAAGATCAGATAGGATAAGTTTGCACGCTTGCTCATTTGTCGAGAAAGATTGTAAGTTCGTCACGGAACTCTGTCGTTGGTGTCGTCTGCACGGTAAGGTAAATATACTACTACGTCAAACCTTACTTCAGAATTCTTTTTCCCGGAGGGATTTCACAGTGGGATCCTATTGCCTCCATAACCTTACCGTAGAGAAGAATTGATATTGTGATTTCTGATGAGAACAGTCAATCAGCTTAAATAGGAGCACGTGACCGACATGTAGCTGTCCCCCAGTTTCTGTTGAGTAGAAATTAGTAGTCGGGGACGTAGAACCGGGGGACAGCTGATAGGAATTTTGTGGTAGAAGTAGAAAGTGTGTGGAATTGAAATGTCAAAGTTCGGAAAAAATATGGACGAAAAAAAATCATTAATGACAAGAACTGCACAAAAAGAAAGATAATGATATACATTATGGTAAAGGTAAGATATCTATTGTTTCGATTCCGCTGCCTAAGCCCTGGATCCCTTATGAAAAGAGAAAGGAACAGTTTGGAATTATTCGTTTTCATCTCAACTGAATAAGCAATCAAGCAATACAATATGCCTACGGTACTCGTACAAGTATTTCAAAAGAATAGGATGACTTTCTTCTACTACTTCCCGGTATCTGTGTCATATCTCGCAAACTTCCTCTGTGATATAATTGACCGGTACAATCTTCGTTGTAAAAAAATATCAACCATTCGGCCGACACACACTGCTGGGAAAAATAAATATTGAAAAAATGGAAGCACAAAACTTCTACTTCGTACTACGTAAGGTTGCCGGTAAGGTCTTACTTCGTACTTCGTATTTTGAACAATAAATAGAAATTAGAAAGTATGGTACAATAGTACGTGTAAGGTTTAAAAGTAGAAAGTGTGTGGAATTGAAATGTCAAAGTTCGGAAAAAATATGGACGAAAAAAAATCATTAATGACAAGAACTGCACAAAAAGAAAGATAATGATATACATTATGGTAAAGGTAAGATATCTATTGTTTCGATTCCGCTGCCTAAGCCCTGGATCCCTTATGAAAAGAGAAAGGAACAGTTTGGAATTATTCGTTTTCATCTCAACTGAATAAGCAATCAAGCAATACAATATGCCTACGGTACTCGTACAAGTATTTTCAAAAGAATAGGATGACTTTCTTCTACTACTTCCCGGTATCTGTGTCATATCTCGCAAACTTCCTCTGTGATATAATTGACCGGTACAATCTTCGTTGTAAAAAATATCAACCATTCGGCCGACACACACTGCTGGGAAAAATAAATATTGAAAAATGGAAGCACAAAACTTCTACTTCGTACTACGTAAGGTTGCCGGTAAGGTCTAATAGTACTTCGTACTACGTGATTCAAGATGATAATATACTACCTTCGTAATCATGATCACGTCGGACATGGAATAAATACGGTATTATGATAAGTGCTACTACGTACATCGTAGAGTAAGGCTAACGTATCACCACATACAAGTTTCAACGCTGATATTAGGGCTTTTTTAAAAGTTGAAAACTCTTCCATTTTTTTCTACATGACACCCTAGATTACTCCCAATGCTAACCATAAGTAACACTGTATTCCCGAACCTGTGTGACCATCTAAATTTGACAAACTCGACTCAATTTTTTTCCATTGCTCGTCGTCCATCTCTTTCTCTTTGACTGAAATAGCCAGGAACCCCCATTGGACAGCAATCGATTCACAAGATGGAAACTTTTACTTTTACGAGTACAAGCACCGGCGGCACAAGTAACCTTAATTTTAAGTTACTTTGTACTTCATACGGTAGATCTTATGATGAGGATGGTGACTGTTATATCATGTTGCAATTTTGTGTGACAAGTTTTTTTCGAGTCAATAGCTACTAAGAAGTGACAAGAGCATCTGCTTTTTGTGGTTTGCTCAGTGAACCCACCAACAAGTAGTAGAGTAACACCTGGAATCCCTTCCATGAATTGAGGAGCTCATTTAGAGGAGTACTGGCACCACCAGCAGAATCAGGTAGTAGTACTAAAGACGAGGACCACTAGCTGGTGGGGATGAGCAAGCCCTCCAGAACACGGGAACATCCTCATTCATTCGTGCACTTTATGGTTCAAGAAGGGACTGATTTGAATTCTTGGAAGTACTAAGGTACTACTAAGTCTTACTCGTAGTACGAAGTACAGGAATTATTTTCTAGTATCGTACATCACTTGCTCCTGCACAGATCTTCTACCGATAGTCCTGTCATGGTGCCAACCAGAACGAATAGTCTCCTACGACGTAAGTTACGCCGTTATGCAATCTCATCTTCTGGCGTGAATCCCCGGTAGGAATGTGCTAAGTAAGGTTACAAAGCACGAAGTTCGAAGTAGTAGTAGTTTTTTTGCATCGGTGTGAACGATGAATTTCGACGAATCTTTTGAAATCTTCTGGAAGAATCCTTTTGGGGTGAGATGGTCAGTGTCAACTAGCGATTGGTTGGTTGGTTTCGTTCCAATCGGCACGCGATTGTTTCGGGAGCGCTCGGAGTTTCGAATCAATCGCCCGTCGACAATTTTAATGATTAGGTCCGTACAAGTACTATGTAATTGCATGTAGCTACACACCTGTTTTAAAGCAAGCACTCAAAATGTCAGTGTCACTCCGATGAAACACAAGAATGAGGTAGTAGGAGCGGTAGGATGAATGAAATCGGGAAGAAAACATGCAACCTTACCGTAACTTACGGTAGTATTGAAAGTTCAGGTGAGGTACCGGTATTCAAGCATTTACGAAGTAAGGTAAGGTTAACCTTACCCGATACCAGCAAAAAATAAAGAAAATAATGATGATGATACATTGATTAGAATACGAGTAACGAATTTGGTCAACTTCAAACTAAGACTTACCGTGCTACCGTACGTACCCCTATCTACGAAGTTTTCTCGTCACCCCAACAACGGACGACAACGCCGGACACTCTCTCTCTCTGCACCTACAGGCCAGTGCGCGATACAAGCAGTGCAGTGAGCAGCAGGACTCACAACAGAAGAGGACGACACGACAAGACAGGACACGACACTAGAAAAGGAGGCGGAACCAACTTCGTTGTGCCGATTGATTGTTCTTTCGATAGGATTGCATAGGATTGCATAGGAACAGACAGTAGCAGCCACCATGGTCGGTTTTGGAGAGCATCTGAAGGCTAATATTGCGCCCGAGTACGGAGCAGAGGCTTACGTAAACTACAAGGAGCTGGATGAGCTGATCCAGCAGCTCTCGGCTACGGCCCCTAGTGGGTAAGTCGCTGTCATCTGCCATCGGTATTGGATGTGCGTGTTTTGTTTTGGGTTTGTCGTTTGTCGTTTGTCGTTTGCTGTCGATCCAAGCAGTGAGGAACAAGAAAAGGAGCAAACAGGAGCATCCAATTTTGATTCAGGGACAACCGTCTTGGGAGTTCCACCATTCTATCTCGCCAACGCTAACAGTGTTTTCCAACGCGATCCCACGAAAACGGCCGTCGACAACATCCGGTTTATTCTTTTCCTGCCATGTTCCCTGTTTTCGGAACGAACGCTTCACGCTTCCAAACACCCTACAACAAACAACAAACAACAATCTACATTCCATTGCATCGAATCGCATTGCATCGAATCGCATCGAACCGTGTTGAATCCCAACCCGCAGACCCGATTTGCAAAACCGCCAGGTGTCGATGACGGTCCCCCCGCAGACCGACGCCCGCGGGTTGGCGGTGACCAACAACGTCGTGACGGAGGAACAATTCTTGCGCAAGATGGACTTTGAACTGGCCAAGGTCGAAAGATTCACCCTCTTGCAGGTGGACGCACTCCGCACAAAGATCGATGCCGTCGAGAACAAACCCCAGCCGGACATGGACGCGGCCGACGAGATCGCCAACGACTTCTTGCAGCTCGAAAAATACGTCAACATCAATTTCATGGGATTTCACAAGATTCTCAAAAAACACGACAAGAATCTTCCCAACGTGCCCTGCAAGGCCTTTTACGTCTCGCGGATGCACGCGCAGGCCTGGGTCCGGGGGGACTACTCGGACCTGGTGGTCCGGCTCTCCCACATCTATTCGAGCCTTCGGGACGACCGCGTGGCCGACGAGCGCAACGACCAGCAGTCCTTTTTGCGGCAGACCACCAAGTATTGGGTCAAGACCGAGGACGTCTCACGCGTCAAGTACTACATCCTGAGGCACCTGCCCGTCTTTTTGCAAAAGACCTCCACCGGTGAGTCCGACTCGCAGTTCACCAACTCGGTCTACATGGACAACGATCAGCTCGAGCTGTACCACGGCCGGCTCGAAAAATCCCCGGGAGCGATCGCCCTGCGACTGCGGTGGTACGGAAATGGGAACCCCAAGCTGGTCTTTGTGGAGCGCAAGACCCACAACGACAAGTGGACCGGGGAGGTTTCCGTCAAGGAGCGGTTCACGGTCGACGAATCGGAGGTCCACCAGGTCATGACCAACACGTACCCGATCGAGGAAAAGAAAAAAGCGATGCTCGCCAAGGGCAAATCCCAGACCGAGTGCGACGAGTGGGAAACGCTGGTGAGAGAAATCACCCAGGTCTTTGTCAGCAAGCAGCTGGTCCCGACCTGCCGGACCCAGTGCATGCGGACCGCCTTCCAGATCCCCTTTGACGCCACGGTCCGCATCTCCCTCGACACGAACCTGTGCATGATCTCCGAGCGGGGATACGAGCTCAACGGGATGAAGACCTGGTTCCGGAACCCGGACTGGATCCTCCAGCCGAACGAGATCACGCGGTTCCCCCACGCCGTCCTGGAGATCAAGCTGGAGCTCAAAGGGGGGAACCTGACGCCGCCCAAGTGGGTCCGGGATTTGCAAAACTCGGGACTTATCTACGAGTGCCACAAGTACTCTAAATACTGCCACGGAACGGCGGTCCTGCTGCCGGAGGACGTTCGGGCCGTCCCGTACTGGGTCGACGACGTGACGCTTCGGGAGTCCATCCTGGCCAGCGGCGGGGGCCGAATCCTTATGGAGCCGGGAGAACCCCCGGCTCCCGGCGCTAATGCCGTCTACGACCACCTGCTCCCATTCGGGGACCACTCGAACGACCGGAGCCAGAGCGCCGTCGGCCGGACCCACGCCAGCGTGGCTGCCTCCAAGGGCGTCACGGGGAAGGACTACACCAAGACCAACGTGCAGACGGGCTTTGGCATCGACAGCGGGGAGCCCGAGACCGCAAACGTCTACGACGAGTACGCCTCGGACGACGAGGACGCCATCTGCGGCTGGGTCTTTCCGTTTTGCAGCCGGTACAACGATTATGCGGCACAGGTGGTCGCACCGACGTCCATCCAAAAGATCGAGCCCAAGCTCTTTTTTGCCAACGAGAGGACCTACCTGCACTGGCTGCACTACGCGGTCGTGCTGAGCAGCATCGGCTCGGCCGTCCTGAGTCTGTCGCAGGACGACCCCAGCCAGGGATGGCGGCAGTGGTACGCCATGGCGCTGCTGCCCATCTCGCTGGCCTTTTGCATCTACGCTCTGCACGTGTTTTTGTGGCGGCTGGACCAGATCAAGCGGCGGATCCCGGCCCGCTGGGACGATCCGATGGGCCCCATCCTGCTGGGATCGGCCGTGGTGGTGATCCTGATTGTCCAGTTTTTCAGCCACCTGTACGAAATTGCCAGGGCCGACATCGAGGAGGGGGAGATTTAGAAAAAGACCAAGACGAAGAAACGAAAACTGCGGTCGGGAGAAGAGCGAGTCATACAACTAGCGCATTCCGAGCGAAACAAATGCGAGGCCATCGAGCAACGCCACTGCCGAACAGATGTGCCGTACAGGTTGTCTGTTGGCTATCGGTAAGCTTGGAAGGAACGTGGATGGTGATTCGCACACGTGTACAAAGCATCGTAACATGACCTTAGAAACTGTCGGAGGCATCTGGGAGGAATTCGTGCAAGTCGTTGCTGTTGCGTCCATCAGCATGGCGTTCCAAAAGCTATTATTCATTACTCTAGAAAATTCCGTTCAAACTTCGAGAAGCAAGTGACGAACCACAAATAATTCTTTTTTCTGCTATTCCTGAGAATTATGCACGGTAGATAGTCAACCATCTGGGATCGTTTTCGTGATTGGGGTGGGGGAGGGGTGAAATGTCCTTCGTCACCGCTCATCTTCGGATCTACTTCGCGATCACTATTTCCTCGTCTGTCAAGGTGTCACTTGTCGAATTCTATCTAGAAGTGAATCAGTGAATCGAATTCAGCAGCCAAGAGAGAATTTGGGGAGGACTTGCGTCTAGATGAAGTATTCGCAATGCTCTAGTATTTCCCATTATTTTGTGGAAGTAGTTTCCTAGTCATTGTGAGGAGTGATCGTGTCAAATCACGGTTTGAGACCACCAGCAAAAGAACGTTACACTTTTCTTGAACGATAGGATGTGGTTACTGGTTACACCACGAGCGTCGCCATTCGACTTTTTTCTATCTTCTGAGCTTCTTTCGGAAAGAGAAAGGATCATATTGCTCTCAAACAACCAGCAGCATACTACTACTAGAACTACTACTAGTAGTAGTACTACAACAAGTACTATCACCAACTGAAATTCCTGTAAATCATCAAAAAGTCCAACTCACTACTACTTCTTAGAACAATAATAGTACTAGTAATCCTATTGAGAGAGGAAACAAGTAAGTACGAAGAGCTTTCTAACAAGCTTTTACATGCTATTGGATGCATACTTTAGAAGTTAGGATTGCTCAAAAATGAACAAGCGCATATGCCGATTTTAGACATAGTAGCCATCACTACTACTAGACGATATTTCAATAACAATTGTAGAAACAATTGAGGCTAACCTTACTTCTAACAATCTTAACTTTTACAGTGCAAGTAAAAATGAAAGTCGCGTGTGAGTCGATGAGTCACTCTTCACTTGGGATTGATTGGGATTTCCCTTTGTCGTACGTACGTGTATACGAATAGTAGACGTATGTGAGACAAACCGTATCTCACTCAGAAAGGATCCTGTCAACAACAAAAAACAAGGCTCTTGTTGTAACAACATCTGTTCCATGTTCCGTGGTTCGAGCACTTTTTCGTTTGTTTCTTATGTTTCCATTGTTTCCGTCATTGCGCTGGCACTGCATTTTCCAGTTGCTGTGTCACCGAAGCATCGGAAGCATATCACAGATGCACCATGAACTCGATTTCGGCTCCCAATGCTGCGCGCCTCGTTTTTGTGGCCTGGACGACAATTGCATCGTTACAATTGCATGACGGCTTGGTATCTTTTGCTAGAGCACCGATCGCTGTCGTGGATGCCTTTTCTTCACCATCCACGACGCGAATGAGTAGTGGTAGCAGTAGCAGCACTAGCAACAGCATTATTCTCACGCATTCATTAACTCGGCGCGATCAACGACAACGATGCGCAGCATTGTTCGGCTCCAAAGAGTACTACAATCCCATAGAAGAAGAAAGTCCCGAGGAACGCGCGGCTCGAATGGAACTGGTCCGCAAGCTCCAGCAGTCCTTCTACAAGGGCGATGATGCGGAGTCCAATCAGCTAGAACACGAGTCTTCGGAGATATCAAACTCTGACGTGGGAACTACAAATTCTTCGTCCTCAACCAGAATCATTAGGGATTTGCCTTTGTGGAGGGTCCAGTGGACGGAACTTCCCGGCTCGCAAAACGTTCTCAACGTTCACGTTCCGCATTACACAAACATGTTTCAAAAGATACTCAAGGGGCGGACCAAGCGGTGGGGAGAGTTCGATAGGAACGGGGCTGGGGATACTGCGAATGACAACGAAAGTGACGACGACGATGATGATGACGACGACGAAAGCGACGGGCCCTTTTACTTTGGCCACATCTTTTTGAAAGACGGGAGCGAAAACCTCGACAATCCTGACTACGCTCTGCAAAAAGGAGACGTGGGGGTCCTCATGCGCATCTCAGATTCACGGCAGCTCATGCAGGACGGTCGGCTGACACTGGTGGTCCAGGCCCTCGAGCGCTTTCGGATCCACAGGGTGGTCCGACCGCACTCCCCCTACGCTATTGCGGACGTCGAAGTGGTGGTCGACTCGGAACAAGTGGCGGGTGCCGCGGCGCAAGCCGTGACCGCGAGCGTGAGTGTGAGTGTGAGTGACACCACAGACCAACCGGTATCTGCCGAAACCGCCGAGGATTCCGCGGTGAACCGTGCCCTGGCATGGCATTCCTTCGAGTACCGCAGGGTGCTGATGGACGAGTGCGAGCTCGCCAGGGACGCCACGGGAAGGGTGGCGGGGGTGGCTATTTCGCCCCTGTCCAACTACGATGCCGCTGCCACGGAAAATTCTCCAAAGGCAGGGTCCCCCGCTGCGGAACGAACAAGGGAAGAAAACCTCGTGGCCATTGCCGAGCGCAACACGTGGCTCAAGCTGGACCAATTGCTCAACCTCCTGAGCGTCGCCAGCCAGGGGGAAGTCGGGGTTCCGGTTCCGACCCAGATCCTGGGGCTGCTCCCCCGCACCGGATGTGCCCTGGGGTCCGAGGAAAGGCGAGCCGTCCTTGATAACAGGAGCCGTGGCCGGAGGACTTTTTCCTGGAACGGGCCGTTGCCAAAATGGAGGCCGCAATGACCAAGGGCACCGGTGGGTCGGTGGTGGGGACCCACTCCAAGAGCCCGTTCGTTCGCGTCGATGCCGGCGACTCCGACGGCGATTCGGGTTTGGCGCGGTATTCCCCACTCCGGCGGGCCCAGCGGTTGAGCTACGTCATCTGGACCCTCACCGAATCCATCGACCTGGACCGCAGCGGGAATCAGCAGCGACCATAGCCGCTACGATCGGGAGAACCTGCTCCGCATCGACAGCACCAGGCAGAGATTGACCCTCGCCATCGAGAAGATGGATCGGATCTGCGCACTCCTGCGACAAATAATACGAATGCAGGGGCCTCGATAGGTGGTCCGAGGCTCGGAGTGAGCGACGCGGCGAGACGAATCCATCCATACATTCCGACTCGAACGAATAACCTTAACTCGCTAGAAGGTATTCAAATCTGCATTTTATCTTTTACTAATGCTCTGAAGTACGTGTACGTGTCATGCATTTTGCGTTCAAATATTAAGGTTTGGGCTGCCCTTGTACGGCTCACTCGGTGTTTGAACCAAGTTTAAAGGCGGTAGCTCGATTCGATTGATCAGATAATTCCGAGATGGAATGCTGGACTCTCCTCGTTGCTCTTCTAGAACAATCCAAACAATTTTTTCTTCTCTTCCTTCGGCGGTTCCTCCTCCTCGGCTCCGGGGTACTTGAGCTTGACAAAGGACTTTTTCTTGACGTCCTTGAGTTCGGTGAACCCCCTCTTCTTTCGGGCCTCGGAGCGCTTTTTGGCCTCTAGCTCCTTCAATCGATCCTGTTCCTTGATCTTGGCGTAGGGAGAATTCTCGCCTCCAGCGTATCCGGATTCCATGCTCTTGACCATCTTGTCAAAGATTCCGTGCCTGGCGGTGGTGCTCTTTCCGACCGATGCCGGCAGGTGCTGCGGTCCGAATCCCGAGACCACCGCTGCGAGTGCCACCACCAGGGACAGCACGAAATAACTCTTCATCATTGCCATGGTTGTAGTTGTCGTTTCCGTCGTCTTCGTGTGATAACTGTGCTTTGTAGAGTGTCGAAGGTGATACAAGAACGATAGTTAGGGCTGAGTCCTTGTTCCGGAGCAGGGATTCTTTCACTTTCCTATGCCGAATCAGTTCTGACAGCTGGTAAGTTGCGGTAAGGTTACCAGGTAAGCCTTATGGTGAAAGAGCAACACTATTCGTCCGATCCGTGTGAGTGTGTCGTGATTTTGAAAGATGGGTTGATCTTCTTGACACCAGGTGTTCGACTGACGCATTACATACCGGTACAGTAAATCTTACGGTACGGTATGTTTCGAGACGTGCGCGAGAGATCCAGATCCAATTTTGTTATTATACGTATACTACATACTACAGGTAATTATGGGTACCCTGTACCCCTAACCTTTTACGAAATATTAAAATACGAAGTAATAGAAGGAAGCATGGAACATGGAACACTTCACCGGTCAACTTCCCTGCGAGCCTCGTCTCCCCCTCATCCCTCATGCCTCCCATAACTTGGTCCACTTCTTCTTGCCCTCTTGCCCTTGTTATCATCATTTCCTTTCGTGTTCTGTAACGTTCAGTTCTTGGCGGTTGTTGGATCGGGACGACAATACTAAGAGGACGAGGAGTGACGTCTCAACAACACCAAACCAGCACCAGGAGACCCGCAATAGTACATCACATTCTTGGTGGCGTTACTAGTAGCAAGAAACTAACATTATTCAACCAAAGTCATTATCACGACAATAATCCAGCGCAACACCGTTAGTCAAATGAACGAAGAAGAACGGACAGACGGAGAAAATGAGTAAGTCCCAGTTCGGGAGAAGATATGCTGACAAGCATATGGTAAGTTTAAGGTAGTATTGGCTAGAAAATTATCGAGACTAGGTGCACTCAACATTTATGGAATCAACAACTCACATAGTAACCTTACTTCTCTTCTTTTTGGCGAACACGTCACTCTTTTGTTTCCTATCTTTGTTCCTACCGTGGTGCGGGCGGGACATCGTCAATCGAGGGAAATCGTGCGGACGAGGTTGCAGCACAAGTTGAACCGGTACTAGTGAGTTGGATCAAAACCATGTAGCCAGTTACGAAGTACCTGGCAACTGCAGTAAGGTTTACAGTGCCGCGAGGGTCGGTTCGGGTCGCACCAAAGCACCGCACCGCACCGGACTGCGTTTCGCAACTACGAGTATGCTCTGCACAGTTTCCGCGAGAATTGATTCATTCGTTCCTTGGTTTTTTTTTTTCATGAAGAGGGTTACGCTGTTGTGTTGCGAATGACATTTTTTGCAACTGCAGTATCGTCTGTCATATTATTATAAAAGTAAAAAGACAAAAGAAAACAAGGTAAATAGAAATGAAAATTCGTCAAACGAACCACGGTGATAGATATGAAAATTCGCCAAACTGATTTCTTTGCTCTCCTCACAACATGGATACAGTCTTTCGCCACTTTCGGCCACTTGTGTCTATAGCAGCATTCTCCCACACCGAAATAAATAGTGTACCAAGAAACAAGGAAACGAGATCATGGTGCTGGGTGACGGAAGCACTACAAGTACTGAAAAACCAAAGGGGAAGAAAAGACTGAGCGAATTGAAGGCCGAGCTCGGACTCGACGACGATGCCCTGATGACCAACTTGGAAGTTCCAGAAAAGTTGACAGCGAAGGACGCATATGCCCTGCTCGCGTTCCTCGTCATATCCCCCATAACCTTGGTCTCGTATCTGGCAATTGCCATTTACCTGCTCCCACTGCGATTGCCTTCCATACTCTACGTACGCTACTTGCGTAGTATCGGCGTCAGAGAATACATACCAACGACGACAGGATTCTATGTTTTCGCTACCATTGAATCGGTGCTCGTGTCTCCGGTTATTGCGGTTGCGGCCGTCTACTTTGTTCTGGTGCAAGCATACGCATTTGTGGTCTTTGCCCCGGTTGGATTTCTCACCGGTGTCGATTTCAAAAAGAATGTGGCGGTGATAAAGGGCGTTGGGGAAGGTCGTGGTTCCGACGTTCGCTGGATCTTGTGTTTCGATCGGATCTATGAACTCTGGAGGTGCTTGTTGGGCATGCACTACCGAATTTCGTTCTGGGAATGGGCCCTGGCAATCTCGTGGATGACGATGATCAATCCCGTGCTCAAGTACTTTTTCACGACCAATATTTGGTTGTGGACGCTCGAAGAAAAGTGGTGCAATCAATGGACGGAGGGATACGGGTCGATCTCTCGCAAGGATGTCAAGAAAACCTTTGTCAAGTACGTCTCTCACTCGTTTTTCGAGGATTCCATGACACGAGACGAGATCGACAGCGCCTCGTTCTGCGCCCATTACGCCATGCCACCCCCGGGTTGCAACACCAACTGCCTCGGAATGCAGTACGCCCCGAAAAAGCTGTCCACAAATGTCGTTCTGGCGAGGCACTGGCACATGATGGACAGCGAAGAGCACGATCCTCTCGGCGAAACGGGCAACGAAGCCTGCCACGAGTTTAAGCTCCACTACTTTAACGGCTGGCACTTTCTGACGGGATACGTCGAGGTGAACCTCCAATCCGAGGAGGATGGAAATGCCGTCGAGCACCCCATGTGGATCGTGAGCCCCACCACGGGATATCTGGGGGGCGCTCTGTACGGAGCGGCGAACAAGCTATTCGCGGAATTTGCTCCGGAGTTGCGCAGCACGATCCTCCGAAAGAACGGTATGGCAGACGATACGATAAGTGTTTGACCACCAACAGTAGGGTTACGCGTCGATCAAACTTGATTCATGGTTGGTTTTGCAGTATTTAGATTCATTCACATGTGACCAATTCCATAGCGTATATACCGAGCAAAGTCGGTAGACACTCCTCTCAATCTACCGAAACTAGTGTAGCTAGCATTTTTGTCCGACTAATTATCACATGTGACACTTCGTGCGCCGATGAGGCTTAATTTGAAAAGCATCGATTCCGTACGGCATCAAGCCTTCGTTCGGAATGATGCCCGCGCATATCTTCTTTTCCGCCGTCTGGGTCCATGGAACACTGCTGCAAGACTGAAGTACACGTTACGTAACGCAACGTTGTGCGAAAGAACGACCGAACGAACGAATCGAATCGAATCGAATGGGCTGCACCGCACCGCACCGAACTGCGTTGCGCAACTACGAGTATGCTCTGCACCGCGCTGCGCTACACGAGGTCCTCGTACAGAACCTTCCAGAGGTCCCTCACGCACTGCGGGGCGGAATCAAAGGCATTGGAGTTGTGGTAGCACGAGTCGTTGTTGCCGGTCGTTCGTTGGGCGTCACCGTTGCTCCCCCCGTCGCAATCCTTCGCCGGAACGCAGTCCTGGACCACGACAAAGGACCCGGGATGGTGCGGTTCGCTCCCGGTCGCCGGTGCCGACGACAATGTCAATGCCGATGCGGGAGTCATTCCCATCCAGCGGGAATTCCGGGCTAGAATCCCGCCGGGCGGTTCCCCCCCGGCCCGGTAGCGGGCCGAGCAGTAATTGTCCTCGTACGGATCCGGTCCGCACCGCTCGTGTTTCGAGTACAGGGACCGCCGCGTAGTGGCAGCGGCAGTCGACGTCGACGCCGCCATCGACGTCGACGCCGCCAATGCCGTTTTGATCCACGAGGCGCCGACGATTTCCTGCGGACCGGACAGCAGCACGGCGGCCGCCAGGGGCACCCTGGTCGACAGGTACGCGGCGTGCGACGCACCCTGCGAGTGGCCCGTGGCAACGATCCTGGACCAGTCTAGGTCCGTTTCCGCGTCGACTCGAGTGTTATGGCCATTGCTGTCGTTATGGTTGTGGTGATTGCTGCCGTTATAGTTGTCGTTGTCGCTATTGTCGTTGTTGTTGTTGCCGTCGTGCGCTTCGTTTCGCAAGAACCGGTCCCAGCCCAGCTCCCGGAGCGCCCGGATCGCGAGCGCCCGGATCGATTCGTCGGGCGGAACCGGCCACAAGCACGAAAATTCTCCGTCCCTCTCCGGTGGCGAATCCGAATCATCGGGCGTTCCGAAAACGACGCTCTCGTGCAGCCTCGTGTTGCAGTCGGAGGCCTTCGCGGTGGCAATAGTCTCAATAGTCGCAGTAGTCATCGCGGTAGCGCCATCGGAACGAGACGCGAGGGCCAAACAAAAGGCATCGGAGTTGGCCACCGCAAACGGCCACGAGGCATGGGACAGCGAGAGCACGTAGTATCCGGCGCTCGCGATCGTTTCCGCGTAGTCGGTCTGATCCAATGGTTTCGATCCCGTTCCGGGGAGGTGAAGGACCAGGTAGTTTGCGTTGTTGTCGTTGTCGTTGTTGTTCGAGTCGGCGTCGGGAATCGTAGTGTCTGCGTTTGCGCTTGCGCTTGCGTCTGCGTCGTGCGGCTGGTAGGCAAAGGACGACGTGTTCCAGGCCGAAGATTGTCTCGAGGCGCACGAAAAGCGAGTCTCGCAGGCGCTGCTGGGAAAATACTCGGGCTCGAGATCGAAACGCCCGACTCCGTCCTTTTTCTTTGCCTTTTCCTTTGCGGCGGAAGCGACGGTTTCGGAGGCATACCGGCACCTCCGCTTCCAGTTTTGGCACGCGCTCGGTTCCTCGTGAAAAAAGGCCGACGGGAGTTCGATCTTGGTGAAGCGAGAAGAAGAACGAGAATGATCACCGTCACCAGTCAACCGTCACGGGGCCGAGACAGTCCCGATTCGAGTTCCTTGTGACCGCAGTCGCCGCAGGTCCTCATTCGTGTTGTCTCTCGTGACAACGATGGACCAGAGGTAGGCGTAGAGCCCGAAAAACATGGCCAGCAGCAGAGTACCCTTCCTTTGCAGCGGCGGGCGACGTCCACTCATGGTTCCTGCTGCGTATTCCTGTTCCTGTTCCCGTTCCTGTTCCTGTTCTTGTTTGCCGAATGAGTGGTGGGTTGGGCGAGGAATTGTTGTCTGTGTGCAAGGTCGTCCTCGTCGTAGAGAACATTTTGAACAATTATAGTGTTGGGAGGATTGGATTGTTCTTGTTCGTACGGTACCAGTAATCTTACACGGAATTGCAGATTTTCATCAATCTCAAAATTAATTTCTCAATCAATCAATAAAAATTTGCTCATGGATTTCTGATTTCCTTCGAAAACGAGAAAGAAAAAATTGCGACGAATGTCACGGTTTCCCGCCCATTCGATCCATAGTGACTACCTTCGTAATTCATACAGTAAAATCTTAATTACTCGTACCTTAATTGAGAGTGATTCATTTCCGAAATAGAAGTTACATATCATATATACTACGTATATCGTTTGTGGCCCTTTACAGTATCAGACTTTGGAATCCCGTTGAATAAAAACAAAAACTGTCAGTATAGTCATTTCTCGGAACCTCCAAAGTCCTCATTGGAGGGGATAGACTGGCGGGCAAAGACCGGCGGGCGTTCTGGGATTCATTTTCAGTTAGTCAAGCATTCCTTACTTTTAAATTCAAAGTAGCTCCTCCGAGGCCAGTAAGTGGTTAACCTTAGTCAGATTAAGCCTTACCGTTTTATATGTGTTCCGAAAATGCAAAGTTTCATGTGTTTACCTACATAAAAAAATAAGGCCAAAAATAAGTAAGGTTAATCCTATTTCGGGAATGACTCATTCCCGTACGGTACGGTTTACGAGGAAGTTTACTCGTAAACCTTACTCCGGAAACCAATCACCCGTAAGGTTTACCGTAGAGTTACCTTACCACATGGTGAATAGGCGATTTCGTTCCCACAACCTACCGATACACATGATTTCAACGGCTGCCGGCTCGATGCGAATGGTTCGAAAATACGGCCACGCTCCGTTCCCGGCAATTTTGTGTGACATTATTTCGTGGACTATCGAAAAATATGCACTGGCCCACCAATACCGCGCCCGGACATGGACAAGCTCCGTGACCAACTCCCACATAATGTAATTCCCCATACGTTACGTTCCGTTATCCGAACGAACGAATACCGTATAAATGAATCATCTCACGGTACAATATAACTCACTCGTTACATGTCCGTTTACATGCACGTGTAGCATGTATTTTGTGCACGCCATCCTTGCACCATCACCCGGATTGCGTCTCCGCATTTTTTCGTTCCTTCTCACAATATATAAGGTTTAAACCTTACCGTACGTTGTCGACACTGTTGGTCCCGTGTTCTTGCGGAAACAGTTTTCGTTGACCATTGCAACCAGGACATCCAAGAACTGCGTCCAAGAACCGTTGGCAAACAGATAAGCATACTGCAAGCAAAAGCAAAAGCAAAAGTACTACTTCTACTACTTGTACCGGCACTATCTTCTTCGATTTACTGCTCCAGCAACACTCGAAACCTTCCGGTCGCCAATCATCCCAATCGCAATCGCAACCCCAATCGCAATCCCAATCGCAATGATTCCCCAACGGCGGACGCCCACCAAGACCGACACTAGCAATAGCAAAAGCGCCGGCATCGCGGGTGCGAGTCCCACCAATTCGAATTCCAATGGCACCGAAACGCTAGCGTCGAAAGCGTCCCCGGCGTTTGCCCTTCGCAAAAACCGCCGCCTGGTGTGGATGCTGCTGGTTTTCGCGCTGGCCGCCTACTGGCTGAGCAAGAAGGAGGAGCAGTTCCTCGACGAGGAACACTACGAGGACGCCCGCAAGGAATTCCACAAGAAGAATTCCCACCACGAATCGCTACTCGACCGTCGAGAACTACCACCGCAACCCCGATTCCGCCTCGGGCAAGTTCGTCCTGGAACCCAAGAACGAATTCATCCCCGCCATTGCCTGGCTCATGTCCTTTCCCAACTCGGGAACCTCCTTCACCATGACTCTGGTGGCCCGGTCCTCCAACAGGGCCTTTGCGACCAACTACGGCGACGAGGTCATCGCGCCCGACGAACCCAACTCGCTATCGATCTATCCACGCCGGCCGGAGGGACCCTTCTGGCCCGGCAAGTCGGGAAAGATCCACACGCCCCGGGAACTCCCCGACAAGTACGTCATCACCAAGACGCACTGCGGGAGCCGCTGCAGCGACTGCGGGCCCGACGAGTACGTCGAGACGCCGGAGGAATTCCTGAGGCGGTGCACGGTGGGACACGCCCGTCTGACGCCCGCCAAGGTCCGCCGCAAGTACGACGTGGAGTATCCGTCGGAGCGGGTCCACAGGGCGATCCACCTGATCCGCAACCCGATGCACAACCTGATCGCCCGCTACCACCTGGAGCACCGGCACAAGGGATACAAGAACGACACGGACTGGCAGGATTCCCACTCGAACGATTCGGAGGGACTCCACAAGTGGTGCGAGCAGATGGCGGAAAAGTACCGGGAACAGGACGAGGAGTTTTTTGGGTCGGCCGAAAGGATCCCGAAGGCCCCCTGCCACGGAGAGTTTTACAAGTGGACCCAGTGGCACAATCTGGCGCACGAGGCGATCGCCATGATGCGGGGGGAGGACCCGAGCTTTCCGGAGTTTCCGGTCCGGGACGTGCCCGTCCTGAAGGTCTACTACGAGGACTACGGCACGGCCTTTACACAAACGGCGGAGGGGATTTTGGAATTCTTGGAACTGGAGCAGGTGGCGCCCTTTCAAGAATTTGTTCCCCGAAAGGACTACGGGGAGTACTTTTCGAGAGACGAGCTCGTGGACATTCGGGACCTGGTGCAATCGGTGGCGACGGAACAAACCTGGTCGGACGTGAAGCACTACTTTGCGGATGTGCCGTAGGAGGAATCCATCCATCCATCCACCCATAATGGAACGGAACGGAAGAAACAAACGTGACTCGATGCGAGCAAACAAACGGAACGGAACGAAAACAAACCAAACCAAACAATCATACCGACGAACAAACAAAACTTTAAAAAAATAACTGTATTCATAAACAAATAGGGAGGCACCCGGGCGTAGCACGCGGTTTTCCCGCTGCAACAGTAGTCCTAGCATTGCATGGAGAAGGGTCCGACGACGTTCGAACCCCGCGTGGGAAAACGGTACATGCGACGCCGCACGCGTTGGACCGGATTCGGCTGCGATGCCACGAGTGAAAAGAAGCCAGCAATGCGGGCTGGCGGCATGCGTCTTTTAACTAATGCTGGGCTTATACCGCAATTCGTGAAAGTCCAATGCAATGGAATACAATGCAATACAATCGAATCGAATCGAATCGAATGCGACCCCGTTCGTAATTTGCAGTCCCCGTTTCATGCCATTTTTTTTTTATTGCGCGGCGGCAAGTTGCTCGTTTGGAATGCCCGAAACACAATAGTTATACAACATGCTACTACTAGTACGGTAAGGTTACTACTCGAAAGGTTAGTCGTTGTGCGCGCTCGTACCGTAAAAGCCGCAAGTGTTTAATGCCGCGTCGCGTCGCTCCGAATATCGCACATCACCGCGAGGATTCCATCCATCCTTTCCTCCATCCTTTCCTGCATCCACATTCCGATGGCGTTTCCAGAGGCGGAATCGACATTCGAAAAGAGCCTCGGATCCGCTCCGGAGGACGCGATGGGAGGGCTACAAGAGGTGGTAGCGTCGGTTAACTGTCACCGCAGTAGTCGGTGGGAGCGACGGAGGGAGCGAAAGAACACCGGTAGGCGTTTGAAATATTCCGCTGGTCCCGAAGAGAAGATTTCATCGTAGGACTGGACTCTGCCAAGATGGTTCGTTCGGTCGGTCTTTTGGTTAGACCTAGCTCAACGGACATGCGCCCGGATATTGTCTAAGTACCAAAAACAATTTCAATCCATTCTTTGACAACGACTCCGATCGTACGCTACTTGCAATGAATCAAGTTTTGGCAGGGAAGTGATCGTAAAAAATCAACGAGGCGATGAAGGAAGGAAGGAATCCACCAAGTGGGAATGAATCATCCAGACCGAACCATGTGTGTGCAATCATTTGCTTCTCCTTTCCGACAGAATCGGTTTTTCGTTACTCAGCACATGGCCCGCCACACGAAATGTTCGGTGTAAAGATTGAACGAATCAAGACAAACTTGTGTGTGGAATCATTTCCTTCTCCTTTCCGACAGAGTCGTTTTGGGTTATTTTTGCACGTTCCCTGCCACATGAAATGATCGGTCGAAAGGTTTGTCGCAATCACCGGGGGAGGCCTTGCGTGCCACAATTTGGCTCCCAATTAATGAATCGTGATACCCTGCAACAACAGACAGCCCGACAAGCATCGCTTCGTGCTTTTTGAAGAATTGTGGAAGAAGGCCTTGTTTCCTTGCCTAACCTACTTTTTGTGAACTTGTAGTCTCAATCAAAATGCCGACAGCCATTCCATGAGGTAAATTAGTGTTTCCCTTTCGATGAAATCCGGTGTTCTTTCAAAGCAGATTAGATGATTGTGAGCTGTGATCGGCATCCGCCACATGCCTAACTCTATACCGTTTTGGGGGAACCTCAACCCTCAACTTCTTTATTTACCGCAACTTCTTTATTTACCGGTACGTACTGGTACGCACCCGCCATTATTGAACCGTTACGAAGGGTTGGTTCGATGATGATTGTTGATTCAATCAATTTTTGATTCACATGAAACTCTAACGCAAATTCAGACGATCCTCCGATCCAGTCGTGAATGCCTGGACTGATTTGAAGGTCCCGGTTACGATCAAAACCGCGAATGTCGCCATTCGCACCCCCGTCACTTATAGCATTTTCCGTTGGGGAGAGATTCCTGTCACCTATATGTGAACGGAAATTCTTGATGTCTTTCCCGCTGTACAAATCCTATACTACATGCGCGCGACCAACGCATTGCATGTTTACTTATGAAAAGCGAAACTACACTTAAGTAAAAAATGAGGCCTGGCACGTACACGTAAACGTACACGTACTAAGAAGTTCCTTCGATTTGTCTACCACGAAAAAAATGATGTTCCAACATCGATACGGTACAAGTGCGTGTTCTTCCTACCTCAATGAAATTTGAAGCATTTCGGTACCGTAGGATTATGCGTATGGCTTCGGGAAAACGTATGGCTTCGGGAAAATCCCGGTTGGAAGTTCTCAGTTGCTAATCAACCCGATTCCGAAAGGTTCTACGGGTCTTGATTCTACCGCAAACAGAACGGTATTCACAAAACCACCGCCAATGGTTGGCTTTGCTCAGGAGGTACTATCACCGTAGCAATGGTACACATGATCTCTTACAGCGGCTAAACGATCTGGTTCATGCCCGCTGCGAATCGAATCATCGATCGATGCCCGTCACGCATTACGATTGTAAATAATTTTCCGAAGCAAGGATCTTCGCCAGAGCCAAGCAGTTCTTTTTCGTGTACCGTACGAGTTAGCTTAAAATACTTATACGAGCACACATACTTGTACAGCACGGCACCGTATTATTATTTTTTTCGAAGGTACTTGTAATCACTGAATAAAGAAGTTCTCTCTGAAACGCCATTAGAGAAGAACCCACAGTGTAACATCCCTCATGAGAACGAATCTGCTGTGCTCATTGCATTGATAGACTCGTAGACTACCTTCGTATTTTTCATAGGCTGAAACCCAGCAAAAATAATAGACACCCCGTTCCGTTCCCAACTTTCCACCATGGCGTCCCATCTCTCATGTTCCAGGCATCTGCTGCTGCTCGCCTTGGTATGGATGCTTTTGGCGTCAACCAATGCGCAACAGCGAAAGCCAAGACGTATTCGTCGTGGCCTGCAGGATATATATATGGTGGACAAACCCTCCGACGCCAATAGAGGTGCCGAACCCTTGGCCAGCCGTCCAGAATTCGGTCACCAGGAACATCGAAAGCTGAAGTCAGCGAAAGCTGACAAGACCCCCAAGAAGGAAAACTTCCTGAAGTCAGCTAAATCCGTAAGTGTTGGCGCATCGGCGAAGGAAATCAAGAACGTCAAGAAGATGAAGCACGTAAAAGGATCAAAGGAGGAATCCAAGGAAGGCCCAAAGACAGCGAAGACAACCCGTGATGCTGGCTCCATGATGGATCTCATGATGGAAGATATGATGTCCATGTCGATGGAATCAACAGTTCGAATGGCAGACTTGATGAGTATGTCGATGGACGGTCCAGAACTACGAATGGTAGACTTGATGAGTATGTCCATGCCCACAGATACACGCATGCTAAGGTCCTTGATGAGTATGTCCATGGCCTCAGACACACGCATGCTAAGGTCCTTGATGGATATGTCGATGAGCATGTAGGAAGAGTAAGAAAAGACGGATGTTTGTCCCTGATTGGGACTGTACCACACTTCAGTGCAATATCGATCGAAGCAAATCGCCTTTGGTGTCTGGAGTGTAGACAGATGGAGTAAGCGCGCGGATTTACTGTTAATTTAAATGATCCGGAGCGTTCACCGAGGACCGCACATTTGTCGAAGTTCCAAACAACTCTGCATCTGTCACATCCCTTTCGTGCTGCATTATCTGACACTTGGGCGATTGTGTTCACGACGAGAGCGAATGTGGACGAACTGCTGAGTTTGAACGCAACACAGGTTGTTTCCGCCGTGTTCGGGGACACTTGACTCAACGCATGTGGAGGTGACAAAGCGATCATATTTTGAAACACATCGAACCAACTAAACCAAATTTGTACCTAATGAAATCAGTGTAGTGAATGTTTCTACGTAATAAGATTGTTTCTCGCCATCTATTAGCATTTTATAATACAGTTGTGATGACGATCATTGAAACATATAGTGTACTTCAAGGGTCGAGTTACGTTGCTCTAGGCTGAAGAATACACGGAGCTTGGCAATCTGGGTTGTCCTTTTCTACATTCATTCGTCAGCTCGAGATGAATATCTCTGCGAAGTCCGTCAGAACCACATATATATTAGTCTTGCTTCAATGAAGTAATCTTGCTCGTACACTCAGGGTCACTTACCGGTACCTCGTAGTTCGTACAACACATACTGCGAAGAAGATTTTTTTACCACGTTTGTAAAACTCATCCGGTTCTGCTGCACATTGTGCTTTTTGAGAATAGATTTACATTGTTGTTCTCGACGTGATTTAAATTCTTCCTGTCCACGTATTGGACATCATGAGTAGCTGCTGACTATGGCTAGTTTAACATACTGTGTTCAGGGCTTATCAACACGCATTCTTTTTGAGAATTAGTTTACTGCATCCGTTAAATCACGCGTAATTTTAGGATTGCACACGACATACGACGCATTACGTAAGATTTACCAGACTTTCTTTTACAAAGTCATCTCAAGTGTGTTTCCTTGACTTTTAAGAAAAGCCTCCTATGACCAGTCCACCGATCGTTCGGGAATAAAAACTTAATAAGTGATTGGAATGTGCAGAACTACTATGAGAATTATTGCCGATTTTCGCACGCCGTTGCTTAGCTGGACGCAGAAGCAGTCTTGTTTCGTTGGCGGGTAAGAATCAAACGGGTCATGAAGCACCGGCGCGAAACACAGTTTGGGCGCCTTGTTCTGCGCCTTGGTCAATGGTATGTTGCTACGATTACGTACGACACGGACTTGTGCACGGTAACTTACCGTTAGAAACACAGAACTCTCCGTTAATTGCTTTAAAAAAGCATTTGCCGCATCATCTCAGGGAAGTCCTTGCAACTACAGGCGTGGCATGAAAATACAGCGAGAAGTTTAGATTTATGATGGCAGGGTAAATCAAAGGTTTGTATGGATTGGCAGAAGCAAAAGTAGTTGTAGGAATTGGAATGACCGACATACTTTTGGATGGAGTTTCTTGTATGAAGCAGCAGTGAACCTTCTCCTCCTTACTTCAGAGTAAGATTAATGGTGGATTCCATCTATCAAGATTATGCAGGCTGTGGTGGGCAAACTTCAGCAGCATTATACTATTATACTATCTTGTTGCCAAAAAATACTGCCTGGCAGGTGGTCCAGGCACAAAGGGGGTGATAGAGGAAAGGTAGTACTACTACTAGTAGTAGTATCTGCTACTAGGCATGCTGGTGGTAATAAGACCCCAACAAGAAGAAACTGCTTAATGTGCTCAACATTACTTCTTGTAATAGACTTAAAATTCAATATCAAAGCCCTATATTGCAGCTTTTAGTATCTGTTGGTGAACTAGTGCAAGCTGGATTCCTAGATGACTGCCTACTGCCAGAGGAATATTGCCCACACATCTACATAATGATGTCACATAGTACCCTCACCTAAATCAAACAAGAAGCAGTCAAATCAAGCTGGAATCCTCTATTTCTTCTTTCCAAGACACACATGCACACCATCAGAACAAGAGCAAATAATAATCACCTCAAAGGTCACCTTAATTTATACTAAACAATAATGTTCATGATGCATTGTACTACCTCAATCATTGACAATGGTCAAGCAGCAGAACCAACTAAAGTTTTGAAGTAAGCTGATTGTAGCAATTTGGGAACAATTCTTATTTGTTTTCCTGCACTAATGATGTCATGTACACGTACTTCGTAGTCCAAGAAAGGATAAAAGATTGCAACAGCACAAAATGACGCAATGGACTAGTAGAAATTGGACTAGAGAGGTAGATACTGACTCTGGTGTAGAAGTAATGTTGCCGTTGCAAAGCTTGTTTTTTCGCTCTTCCCTACACGTACGTGTCGTTTCATAGTAGTTACTAGTAGATCAATTACAAGCCTAGCAAGTAAGTCAGCGGAACATGAAGTTTACCCCCCTCTTGGTTTCGTGTATTGACCTAAACGAATGCCAAGTCAGGAATAGTTGTCGCTGGTATGCATCTCAATTTCCGAGCCTCGTAGCTGCAAAAATATAAGCATAAAAACTATGAGCTTAATACACACTTTAGATGGAAATATTTTAGTGGATTCGATAATTTCTAGAAAAATACAATAGCAGAAGTGGTTTTTGTTTTCTTGAAACGATCATGGCATCTGATTCATGGTCGGCGAGATAAGGAGGTGGCACGGCGTTGTTGGGGGTACGAACTGTTGCATACGGAACTGAGAGCTGTCATAGCCCTTTTTGATTGACCTGCAAAAATAATTTAGCTTGCGTTTCTGGGAATTGTCTAGCCCCACCTCAAGATGGCGGATCCCCAAGACAGGCCAGCTCCGAATCCGGCACAGGCAATGACGTCCCCCTTCTTCACCTGTCCCGACTGGACCGCCTCGCTCAGGGCAATGGGGATGGATCCCGCACTGGTGTTCCCGTAGTCCGCCAGATTTGTGATGATCTTTTCCTTCGGGATTTTCAGACGTTTAGCGACGACATCCATGATTCGGATGTTGGCTTGATGGAGGAGGAGCCAGTCAACATCGTCTGCGGTCATGTTAGCTTCCTCCAGGGCTTCCTTGACTACCCGTGGTACTTCTCTCGTGGCAAATTTGTATACGTTTTGCCCGTTCATAGCTAGGTTGTTGTAGTCAGAGTTCTCTAATGTGAGTGGACTGGGAGTGGCTACTTCTACTGGACTTCCTTTGTAGCTATTGAGAAATTCGGACAGTGTTTCGAATAGTTGCAGAAAGATAATCGTGAGGACCGTAAAGCAGAAGAGTGTTTGGAACTCTTCGCAATATACTAAATCGAATGAAGAACATTGCAGACCACAGCTAAAAACAAGCGAAACTTTGTGTCGTCCATCCCAGGTCCTTTCGAATCCCAGCAGATTACCAAGCTCAGTGACAGGTTTCTGCGGCATTGCAAAAAAACCTGTTTGTCACTTACACGCAGTTCAGTTCTTCATACCCTGCTCCGTTGGAATGCGCAGAATATCCTAGCAATCCAGGAAGTAATTCGTCGCTGTCACTATCTTTTTGATTGGTCACAACCATGGCTCCAGCACCATCTCCGAAAAGGATACATTGGTTGCGATCAGTCCAGTCAACTACTCGAGAAAGGGCATCTGCACCAATCACTAGGGCATTCGTCAACTTTGTGCTGGGACTGCTCAAATACATACCGGCAGTTACAGTTCCGAACAAAAAGCCACTGCAAGCGGCAGTCAGATCAAAGGCCATAGTATTCGTCGAGCATCCAATCTCGGCAGCAATAGCGGTGGCATCTCCGAACATATCTTCGGGACTGCTGGTGGCACAAATGACAACGTCGATATCATCAGCGGTAAGACCCGCCATTTCCAATGCATCTTTGGCTGCTTTGACTCCTAGCTCCCGAAGGGATTCACCGCGGGTGAGAACCCGTCGCTGCGCGATACCGGTACGCGTGCGGATCCATTCGTCATCCGTTTCGACTACAGACTCCAAATCCGTATTCGTTATCACTGTCTTGGGTGCAGCGTGACCGACTCCAATAGGACGGCAGTGAAGCGTCCCCGATTGAGCCATGGACAATTGGCTGTTCATGACATGCTGTGGTTGTGTGACGGGAGCAAAGGCTACAGAACCTTCAAAAGATCCAGCGGCCAAAAGCAGAAATGCATTTCTCGCGACTGTTGATAATTTCATGATTGTTGTTGTCGAGAGTTACTATTATTGTTTTTGGAAATTCCGTCACTGACCGAATTGGGCTGAAAACTGCTATTTGGATTATTCCTTCGTTGCTATCTCGTTGTTGGACCTAGTAGGCGCTTCCTCAAGACTACCTAAAGGTAATTTGCAGGCCAGGCAAGATTGCGATTGCTCTTGATGATTACGAAGTATTTCAATTACCGTTGCTGCAATACGCTGCGTTTGGGACTTCAGCGATTGGTAGACAGAAGAATGCTACGGTACGTACCTCTAGTGATAATTAGTCCTAAATCCAAAATGCCTGCCGAACCTTTTCAAATGTCGTGCGTCTCTTCCGCTGATGAAAGTGAAGCTGAAAACTAAAAATCTCTGCTGTTTTACTGTGTGCGTGTATCGCCAGGCTCGGTTTTGAATGTGCGGTTCTCAAAGATTTGGTCGCGAGTCCCTCCCTATGACGTCAGTCTTTGATTGCTTCACATACAGGAATTTGTATGAAATTGAATACGGAAATTAATTTATGAATACAAAATTGAAGAAACCATCCGAAACTTGACGTCACCAAAACATCAAGATGCGTGTCGGCGAGTTCAGGGAAAAAAAAATAGACCGATTACCATTCTAGAACGTTGTGACCGCATCACAGACGACACCACGCGTATGGCGATGGAGACCCCCAAAATCAAACAGACATCATCGGATCTGTTTGTTTGGGTGGTTACATCAACAAAAATTACCAACAAACTAACTACCGTATTTCAAAAAGAAGCAGGTGTAAAGCAAGTCGAAGTCTCCACAAGCGACGACGATAATTCGAATATCTGAAATCAAATTGATTGTATTTACCGTTTGTCGAGCAATACAGTAACAATGAAATTTCAGTCTGCTTTGTATCTTCTGTTAGCGTTCCCCGCTGCCAATGCGTTCGTTACGCGAACCCCTACAGGTGGGTATGCTAATGCACGAAAATGGATGAAATGTATTCTGGTGGACTGCAGCAAAGAACGGCATGGATTTGGTATGCGGCACATCCGCTAGCCACCAAAATACAAACATGGATATTGATATCCATTAGCACTGACAAATGGCAGGAAGCGATTAGATGGGATCATATGCAAACTATTCGTTGCAGTGTTATGGATTCATGGTTCAACTTGATCCTTGCCGCTGCGGTCGAGTGAAACGCTGTGACCTTGGATGTGAACCAGATTCAAAATCACGAAAGACTCCACATTCTATTTCAGTCAGAGTAACAGTATCTCTGGCCCCTGTTGTAGATTTATTTTGGTGCCCACGTGATTAATCTGACCGGTTCCCCCCTCTGTTTGCTTCTTTTGTTGTGGTCTTCATTTCTTCGATTCGCAGTTTCCACTGTGACTTCTACCACATCCCTCAACGCCGAAAGGAGGGTTGTTGTCACCGGAATGGGAATTGTTTCGTGCCTTGGAAACACACTTGAAGATGTGAAAAAGAGTCTTTACGATGCCAACCCTGGAATCACGTTCCAGCAAGAATTTGCCGACCTCGACATTAAATCGAATGTTGCCGGTGTTCCTGACTTGACCGAAAAGGATTTTAAGGAACTCATCCCCAAGACGGCTCTTCGATTCATGGGACAAAATGGGAAATACGCCTACGTCGCTCTGGACCGAGCCATCCAGGACGCCGGTCTCAAACCCGAAGAATACGAGGAGAATCCTCGGGTTGCCGCAATCATCGGACAAGGAGGAACTTCCATTCCTGATATTGTCGAGACCTGCGACGCTGTACAGGGCCAAGCGAAGAGATGGAAGAACAAGGTCGGACCATTCCGTGTGACTCGTTCCATGGGATCTACCTGCTCTGCCGTCCTTGCGACCAGCTTCAAGGTCCAGGGACCTAGTTACTCCATCAGTAGTGCCTGCAGTACTGGGGCTCACTGCATTGGAACGGGATTCGAGCAAATCAAGCTCAACAAGGTCGACATGGCCTTTTGCGGAGCGGGTGCGTAAAATAAAAGCTGAAAAGTATCTTGTCACCGATCCGTTCGAATCCGCAACGACGTCTCGTGCTGTGTCACTCACGATGGATTTTTTTCTTCTTCCCTGTCGCTATCTGATCCCGACAATACAAATACACACAATGACATACAATTGTAGGAGAAAACGTCAACTGGCAATTCACAAGCATGTTTGACTGCATGGGAGCGCTCTCGACCTCCTACAACGACGACCCAAAGACGGCGTCGCGTGCCTTCGACAAGACCCGTGATGGTTTCGTCATTGCCGGGGGAGGTGGCATGGTTGTCCTCGAGGAACTCGAGCACGCCAAGGCCCGTGGAGCCAAGATCTATGCCGAGCTGGTGGGATACGCTGCCAACTCGGATGGGTACGATATGGTCGCTCCTTCCGGAGTTGGTGGGGAGCAGTGCATGCAATTGGCCCTCGAGGATGCCGAGCGAAACGGAGCCGGAGACAAGCCTGTCGACTACATCAACACCCACGGAACCTCCACCCCCGTCGGAGATATTGCCGAGTTGGGAGCCATCAAGAGACTTTTTGATAAGAAGGGATACCACCCCAACGTCGGATCGACAAAGTCGCTCTCCGGTCACTCGTTGGGTGCCGCCGGTGTCCAGGAGGCCATTTACTCCTTGCTGATGATGGACAACGACTTTATGGCCGAATCCGCCAACATCAACGAATTGGTTGACGAGGCCGAGGGAATGAACATTCTTACGGAACGAAAAGACGGTCCTTTCGAGCGAGCAATGTCCAACAGTTTTGGGTTTGGTGGAACAAACTGCGCCCTCGTCTTCGACAAGTACCACGAGGAAGAGTAAGCTCGCCAGCAATCATAATGCACCAGCAAGCAATTTGACCACATATAGCGGGCACCGATGCACCGCGGTACCGCAACGAACGAACCCAATCGATACGATATGCGCATCGCATGAATACCGGTTTTTTTGGCATATCCATCGATTCGTCGCAAGAACTATACGTCTATTATAGAATAATATCGAGATAATCCACGCTACCAAACTCTGTCACTATGATATTTTTTCTCCATTGAGTCTTTACAGTCACCGCAGACGTTGTAAGCGGAACCTTCCGTTTTTGTGTTGTGCTCCATCGTTCAGTCAGAAGAATTCTTGATGGATGATGTATCTATGGGTTTTGCTTCGAACAAGACCGACAGATGGAAAAGTGCACGCGAATGCTGGTCGCTGTTGCCTTCCTGTTTCCACTTCGACGAAGGAACGAAACCCCTGCTTCTTTGCCCTTGCTGCGCGTGGACGTTCCAGCAGATCGACGAGGCATGCCTCCCCGAGGACAAGATAAATAGGTCGTGTGGCGGAACCGAGTCGTCCATTCCTCTGGGGACTGTTGCCGAAGGGATTGCAAGCGAGTGACGCCTTCTGTTTCCTTCGCTGTGCATTGTTCTTACTTTCGACGACACGCGATGCATTGGCTAGAAAAAAGGCGGCCTCTTTCTGCAAAGAACACAATGTGATGCAATCACGAGCAGGATGGTTGATGTGGCAGCACCAACGGTATCGTCGATCATTCCAGAACCAATGCCGGTGCTATTCTTTAGGATGACGTGATTTCGGAAGTATCGAGGCACTCCAACGGCAGAAAAACTCGGTTGCTTTTCCTTATCCTTTCCAGATGTTCTGAACGGAACCACACGATTTTGATTTTGATTTGGATTTGGAGCTGGACTTGGATTTTGATTGGATCTAATTGGATTGGATTTGATTTGATTTGATTCCCAACGTTGAGTCGGGTTCCTCTGGCTTTCGTCAAAGAGAGAAAGAGAGAGAGAGAGAGAGAGAGAGACTTTGTCCGACAAGGAGACACATAGATAGAGTATTAGTGCCACGCGAGTGATGGTCTGTGTTTCATTGGTTTGCACTCCAAAACTAATACCAAAACTAATACCAAAACTAATACCAAAACTAATACCAACACCAATGCCAATGCCGTAGGTCTGCGACTGTACAAGTATCGAGACAATCGCACGACGCTAGTCTCGTTTCCGTTCGTCTGTATGCTCTCAGTAGAACCGTGCGACTTGGTTTGATTTCACTGGAATTCATTTGATTTGATTTGATTTGATTTGATTTCATTGGATTGGATTGGATTGGATTGAATTGATTCCAAACGACGAGCCAGATGACTCGGACTTTCTACCGACGTTCGGCGCATTCTCACAACGGGACGGGTCGAATTTCCGGAGGGAACAAATGAATGAACGAACAAAGGAATGAATGAATGAGTGGATGATTGGAGGAATGGATAGAGGAACGAATCCATCGTGAGGACCCTCTCCCCGAAACGGGCGGTACCTTGATCAATGGTGGGTGCTACCGAATCAATCACGGACTCACCGACCCATTCTCTCCTGGTATGTTTCGTTTCGTTTCGTTTCGTTTCGTTTCGTTTCGTTTCAGTTCATTTCGTTTCGTTTCGTTTCGTTTCGTTTCGTTTCAGTTCATTTCATTTCATTTCGTTTCGTTTCGTTTGGTTTCGTTTCGTTTCGTCGATCGCGATGATTGGAACTTTTAAGGATTGGTATCAGTAATGATGGTGGTGATGGTGGTAGTAGTGTGGCGGAACCACCAGCGGTACGAACAACCAAACGAAACCGATGATGCACCGTTCTGCTTCGTTAGAGTCTCTCAAAAACCGCACAGAAAGAACAATTGTACGAATAATAATATTTTATTATAGTATATTACTTGTAATGCATTTGTTCTGTTTCTTGTTTCGGAGTGGCGATCGTGGGTATCGTAAGTTACCGTAGGAGTGTTGGTGCTGCAGAATCATGATATTATTATTATTTTTATTATTCGTGCGTGGCTTGCTCTATTGTTATTCATTGCAATACTGGGAGCATTCATTCGCAGTACTCTACTACACTAAGGTTTATGACTACTGCTACTGCTACTACTAACAAAAACTTGTAGCTTTCGCGAATCAATCGTGGAACCATTGTCATATCTCGATGATGCCGTAATCGTCGTCGTCGTCGTCGTCGTCATCCTCCTCGGTTTCGTCGTCACCGCGAGAGTCGAGGTGCATCCCGTCCCCCCGAAGTCCCCTCGGCAGTTCATCATCGTTGTCGTCGTCGAGTGTTGCGTCCGCGAATTGGCCGTTGTTGTCATTGTCATTGTCATTGTCATTGTGGTTGTTGTTCCTGTCATTGTCGTTATCTTTGTTCCTATCGTGGTCGTTGTCACTATCGATTTCGTTGCCATCGAAACGGCTTGTTCCTTCCGGATCGTTTCCTCGCCCATTGTCCTCTGCGTTGCGTCCCTCCTGCAGTGCCGATCCCAGTGCCTCCCGAACCATCGCCACGGGACCCACGGCGAGAGTGTTGCCCCGGCACCGTTGGACTCGCAGTTGTGCTCGCAGTCTCATTCGCATTCGCATTCGCAAAGGATAGTAACAAAAATAGTAGTGCCCCCGACCCACATTTTCGGGTGGAAATGCCAGATACTCGTCCTCCAGGAGGGTGTTTCGGTCCTCGACATCAAAGGATCGTTCCGGGCCAAGAGCTGATTCCGTGGGAGGATTTTTGGCATTGTCCGCATCGTCATCATTGGCATCATCCACATCATCATCATCCACATCATCATCGTCGTCATCATCACCGTCATCGTCATTATTGGCATCACCATCAACAGTAGTACCGGCATTTGCAGCTCCCGCATCGACAGCCGTCCCCGTTTCCGCCTCCCCGACAGCGGTGGCTTTTTTTTGGGTGGGTGCCTTCGCCGTTGCCGTTGCTGCTGCCAACTGCGAATGCTTCCGCCACAGGTACCGAATGGCGGTCTCTTGCGCCGGGAGCGCCCACGCCGGGACGGTCCGGTTGATTCTCAGGCAGACCCCCGAGGGCAGGACCAGATCGGTCCGGATGGCGGCGTCCTCGTCGTTTGTCTCGTGCGCCATCTCTCGTGTCTCTTGGTTTTGCGCAAATGAGGTGGTGGTGGTGGCGGTGGCGGTGGTAGTGGTGGTAGTGGTAGTGATTGGTGACGGGTGTGGGTTGGAATGCGCGAATGGCGAGCGGGATTGCGGCCTTGCCCCGGCAATCGCCGGATCACCCCGTGGTGGCACGGTTGCTGTTGCTGTTGCTGTCGTTGTTGTGGGTGGTGTTTTTTTTCGACCCATCCAAGACTCCCCTTCCTTCTTCTTCTCGTCGTCGTCGTCGTCGTCTTCCATCGTGGTTCTGGTTCCGGTTCTGGTTCCGGTTCCGGCTCTGGTTCTTGCGGTTGTTGATACTAGTGCTGCCGTTGCAGAGGATTCGTTCCGATGAGGAGGCGGTTTCGCATCATCGTCCCCACGGAGCGCGCGGCCGAAACCGGAATCGGGGTCGGTTTTGGAACGGAACGCGCCGTTCGGATTGTGGCTGGCCTCCCGGGTCCGGATCTGGTTCTTGAGGGCGTGGTTGCCCTTGCCGGGGGGCCGGCGGACGATCTTTTCCAGGAGGTCCGAGCGTCCCCTTCGGAACCAGGGATGGTGGTAGACCCGCAGGCCGGCCGGAACGGTATTGTCCCTGTCCTCGTTCTCGGCCCCGCGTGCCGCCGAGTTTCGATTCCAATGTCGATCTCGATCTCGATCCCGATTCCGCAGGACGAGCTCCACCCAGAGCGCGCGGACGAATCCCCAGGTGTTGAGCTGCCGATCAAAGGACCGGTACGAGGATTGCAAGGGAAACCAGTTCCGAAAGCCGGGATCGTTCAGGAGCTGGTCCTTGTCCCAGACCACCACGCACCAGGAGGAGGACGAGGAGGACTGCCTCGGTGGTTTGGCGGTGGTAGATGTTGGTACGGTTGCTGCCGTGCACGTTGTGGTCGTCGAGTCTCCGTCTCCGTCTGCATCTGCATCTGCATCCGTGAAGGGATCGCGGTCCCGTTCCGACAAGGAATCGGCAGCGTCGTGCCACCAAATCAGGGGATTGTTGCTGTTGCTGCTCCTGTTGCCCCTGCTGGACGACGATGACGATGGCGATGATTCTGGCGATGCTTCCATCAGACGAAACAACTTGTCGGGAAATGTCGGTATTGGTTTCGACGTTGGTCTCGTTGTTTTCAGCTTTTTGGTGCTTGAATCCGAATTCGCTTTTGATTTCGCAAGGGAGTTGGAGTTCGGAATGGATTGCGAATGTACCGTTCTCGATTTCGATTTCGCATTCGCATTCGCTCTGGATCCCCTTCTTGCTTCTCCCCCGAGAGATGGTTGGGTGGGAGGCGGCGGCGGCGACGATCTCGCTGCGGAAGAAGTCGTTTCGGTAGACGGGGAAAGCCGGGTGGATCGGGCCGTGGTCTCCGCCGTCTTGCGCACCGCGGGCGTTGCCGTTGATTCTGTTGCTGCTGTTGTTGTTGCTGTTGTTTCTGTTGTTGCAAACGCCCTCGATGGTTGGATCGGAAGGCGCTGCTTCCGGCGTCGGCGGCCGGGAGACACCGAAGGACCGGAACCTTCGATTGCTGCGGCCGGACCTTTTTCGGCGATCCCGAGCCCTTGCCCGATCCCGTGTCGGATCTCGCGGTTCTTCGTCGTGTCCCCTCCCGTCGCAACCTCCGAATGGGGTCGAAACGGTCGGCTCGTCGCTCGCCGCTTGCGCTTTCGTCGTCGTCGCTGGTGGGGTGCCTGCGGGAGGAGCACGGGCACCGAGCTCGTTCCACCGGTTTCTCTCTGGGAAACCGACGAGCCGTGATCGACCTTTTCGGTTTTGGTTTCGGTTTCGCTTTTGTCGACGTTTTCGGTTTCGTTTTCGTTTTTGGCTTTGGATTTGGCTTGGCTCTCGTCCCGACCGGACTTGGGCGGAAACATGCCGGTCGCAACCAAAGCGGTGGTGGTGGGAACGGTGGATCTTGGAGTAGTATTGTGGGTTATGCTTATGGTGGTGGTGGGCAGCATTCGTCGTCGTTGCGGCTTGCGGCACACCGTGGAATGGGAATTGGAATGGGACGTGGAATGGGAATGTGAATGGGAATGTGAATCGCAATCAGCGACAGCGGTGACGGCAACGAGGGGTGGCGCCGCCACGAGGAGAGTCATGTTCCGGTTCGTATTCCTCCAATACACTCTGCTATGGATGTGTGTGCTTGTGTACGTGTGTACGTGTGTGTATGTGTCTGTTCGTTCGTTCGTTCGTTTGTTTGTTTGGCTGCTTTTGGGAGAACGGCACGAGTAGGAATGGTTGCGCATTGGCAATGGTGCGTTGCGATCCTGTATGCATGAACGAATGAAGGAAGGAATAGGAATCCAATCCATCCACCCACCGATCCGAGAAACGCAATTCCGATCTGTCCCCGCGATGCCGACCGACTGACTCTGACTACCCGTAATTTACTCACTCTGCGTGTAGTTACGGAGTTACGGAGTAGCGGTTCGTTGCCCACGGATTGCCAGGAGAATCCATCAATCAATCTTCGATCGAGGCGGTTTCGCTCGCTTGTTTGCGCGCAATAGAGGAACTGCCGACTTGCTTGTTTGCTCGTTTGTTTGCTGGTTTGGTTTGGTTTGGTTTCGTTTTTTCTCGTCACTTCCATGAATTGAGAATAGCGGTTGCTCGGGTGTTTTCCGTATTCCCTCGCTGTTGGATCGAGTTGGAGCCGATTGGACGGACCGTCAAACGGATTCTATCGAATATGGGAATGGCGCGGGAACAATGCGGTGGTTTCCAAACAATAACAATGATCGGACTATTGATTGATTGAATAAACCAATAATTTACCCATGGAGGAAATGGAGTGGAGTGGAGTGGAGTGGGGCGTGGCGTAAGGTGATGGGATTCCTTCATTCGTTCCTTTGTTCATTCCACTCTCCCATCTCGATCCGCTCGATCCCGAGACCGACCTCCCGTGGGTTTGCGGAAATTGCGTGCCATGGTGGTGGGTGGAGTGAGTGGGTGAGTCCCACCGTCTCGGACACTTTGGGTGTCGGGAGGAAAATGTTCCGTTCGCAGCTACTAGCACGGCATTCCTTCCGCGGGCTGGCGGGGGGTCTGCTGCTTTTCTGCCGCTGTTTGTTGGGGATCGGAAGCACACGCACGCACGCACGCACAAACGGTCTCGTCGATGCCATGGTCACGGGGGACGTCGACGGAAAACCGCTGCTCTGTGTTGCGTTGCGTTGCGTTGCGTTGCGGACAGGGGTTCTGTTGGATGGGAAGGAACGGAACGAAACGGAAACTCGTTGCGGACACTTTCAGCATCGGCGGGTGTAAGGTCTTACCCTGCGACAGGCACGAACGAGTATTACCGTACGTACGGTACGTGAGTGTTCCGTGTTCGCAAAAGTCTAGAGAAATGGTGGGTGCATTCGGGACTGCGACTGTGACGAATCCCGTACAATTGATAAAGATCACACTGGGTCCTTCCGCACAAGTGACATTGTGGCCGAGCGGTCTAAGGCGCAACGTTAAGGCCGTTGTCTTAATTGGCGGGGGTTCGAATCCCCTCGATGTCACCATCTCCTTTTGTTTCGCTCAGGGAGGATCGATGGCCTGCTGATGGATTGCTTTTGTCGTCCACTCTCTTTTCCCTCGTACTAACCTTACTGCGTCCTAGTTTTTCGAAAGTTTCGAAAGGCCTGCAACAACCTCTAGATTGCAAAACAATCGATAAATAATAATAATACGTTGTAATATAATAATCTCTTATTATTATAAATACTACGTAATGAACAATCGGTGTTTTGTTTTTGAGAGAAACATATAGAGCTGAAGAAATTACCACTGCGTCGTCGTTACCACGAGGCGATCCTCCGGCAGCCACCGAACGGACGCCACATTCCTCCTTCCGCGCTTGGATGCGGCGAGGGGTACTACGCCGGTAGTTTTTCTTCTTCTTGTGGTAGTTAGCTCGATCGTTGGCTTGGATCGTTGTGCTTCTCGTGCTACGAATAGTAGTAGTAGAAGTAGAAGTAGAAGTAGTAACAGTACTTCCGTGTGCGAAGCGCAGCGCACGGGACGTGCTCGATCGATGCTTAAAATCGTACATGTTCGAATGTCGTGCAGAGAGAAAATGTAACATGCAGGTTCACTGACAATGGTTGGTTGGTGCTGGGCCACTGTTATTTACTGTTTGTTTGTTTGTTGGTTTGTTGGTTGGTTTCTTGCTGGTTTTTTGGTCGGTCGTTCGTTCGTTTGTATAACATATATATAGGGAAAGGAAAGACTGGATCGATCCATTCCATCCACTACCGTCGGTTCCTACTACTAGTACTAGTACTTCCACCACACTCTAGTAGTAGTACCGGCGGCACTCGTGCTACCACTAGACGCTTTCCTTGACGTCGACGGGGGCCTCGGGAGCGGGCTCCTTGTTTTCGCCGGACGCCTCCTGGGAGACCATCATCGCGCCTTCGCCGGGACCCATCAAACTGGGGTTGGTTCCGTAGTAATAGTCGGGAAAGGTCTCGGGGAGGCTGCAGCGCTTGTGGTCCAGGTAGGCCGGCATGAGGTTGAGCCCGAGCGAAAAGGTGGCGAGGGTCGGACCGATGACTCCCACCGAGTAGCCCCAGTACGCAAGGGTCACCAGGTCCTGGAAGATGAGCACCATGAGCCACTGGAAGGCCAGGGACCACTGGAACATGTAGGTCATGCTGGCATCGGACACGTTTCCGTCGCACATACCAAAGGCCCGGCCGATTCCCCAGACCCCGTTGATCATCTGGATGAGACCGATGAAGATCTGGATTCCGGGGTAGGTCACGACCCAAAAGACACAGACCACGGGGAAGGTGCGGATGAGCGAGTCTCCCAGGCGGCCGCGGAGGACGCAGCCCAGGAGGAACTGGATCATGCCGGCAATGGCCAGGCAGCTCGAGTAGAGGAACATGCGGCCCTTGAAGTAACTACCGCTGTGGGACTCGGGCTGGCCGGTGGTGTAGGAGTTGAGGCCCCAGACCATAAAGGCAATGGAACCGGCGAATCCGAGGCCGTAGACAATGACACCGAGGATTCCCATGGCCCCGACGAATCGCACGTCGGCTTCGGAGGGTCCGTAGATGAGGGGGATGAACCTCTGGCTCAAGACGTCCTCCCGGGCTCCTTGTCCGGCGTCGACCATCATGGAGATGTAACCGACCCAGACCAGCTGGATGGCGAACATGAGAAAGACGTTGAGCCCCTTGTGGCTGTAGTCGTGGACGCAGGCCATGTAGCCGGCAAAGGAACCGATGGTCGCCCAAATGAACTGGCAAAAGTAGGAAAAGAGGATCCACCACTCGGTCGTGCTGGCGTCGTCGACCACGGCTCCCCGGGGTCCGTACGCGCTGATGATTCCCGACAACGAGTTGACCATGGCGGCAAAGGAGAGGAGCATCAGGAGGCCACCAAACTGGCGGCCATCGGACTGGAAGCGGTAGGTGTCTTGGGGTACGGACATTGTGGTGGCGGTGTAGATCGAGGGATGGTTGGTAACAATCGATGGGTTTCGTGGTTCTTCTTCGGATGGAGCAGGAGGAGGTTCCATACAAACACTGCACTCTTGTTTTTGATTTGATTTGGTTTCCGGAGGAATCAAATTTGTGTCTGCCTCGCAGAATGGCGGAATCTGGATCGAAAAATCACGGGAAGCAACCGCAAACGACGAAGGTACTGTACCGTACCACGGATTTTTTTGGATCGACAAGAAACGGTAGCCCGCTTGCATTCTCGTTTGTGCTGTGTAGAACTACTAGTAGTAGTACTAGTACTTCAACAGCATGGTGAAAGGGTGTCACCAATATATCTCAGACCGAACACTGTTGATTGCTGTGACGCCTTCGTGTCGACAGAACGAAAACTTCAAAGGAACACGATGGGTATGAATAGCTCTGATGTAGAGGTTCTGTTTTCAATTAAAATCCGTTCTACAATCATTTGTTCAATCGTATCCTTGGATGTCACATTATCGTACTTCCCGAACCAACGGCAATCGGTATTGTCGAATCCTACCGTAGTAGTAATTACGAGTCCCACACCACAAAAACATGTTTTTTGGCTCGTATCGTATGTTGCTGGGTACACGTAAACCTTACTACGTAAGGTTACTTGTGAAGTGGTACGCGAAACGCGAAGCGAACGAATGATGATAACTACGTACGGAGTGTGAATTTTCGATTTTCACGACCGGTGCAACCAGAAGCGAAGTCGCGAGGACTGTTCGGCATCCCTCCTGGTGTTCTGGTGTCAACACGTGGTATCATACATGAACACTTCCTTTGCGAGGATGACATTTGGCAGCAGGCCTTACTCGTACGTTCGTTCAACCATGTGGTCGGAACCGGGACTTTGTAGTAGGACTAGTAAGGTTTACTGTAACCACTAAAAACCGTAAATGCTAGTACTAACAAGAAGAAGAACCAAGGGGACTCATCGAGTTCGTGTTGCTGGGAACAAGAAATTCATCATCATCGTTTTTGTGCCCTGGTATCAGCCATGTGATACTAGTTACTAGTACAAGAACAACTGCCACCACCAGTGCGAAGAAGACTATTCTTTTGTCCCGTTGATTGAAAATGCAATCGATATCTTCTTCTTGTACCAGTGGTACTAGTAGTACTAGTACTACTGCTAGTACTACTGCTACTACTCTACTAGTAGTAGGATTACAAGAATAAGTGATCAAGTCTCAGCAAGTCTCGTCAGGGAACCATCGCCAGCAACAATAAGAGGAGTTGGTACTAGTAGTAGTGTTTGGTGCTACTAGTATGAATAAGAATACCGGTAGTATGATGGCTGCATGAATCATACTGGTAGTACTAGTAGTGGTACTTGGAGGACCCACCAGCAGCAGCATCATGTAGTAGTAGCTACTACTACTACTACTACTTTGGTTAAGATCCTCCTCACGCATCAAAATTTCTCGTCATACCACCATCATGATGCAGTTCTGATCAACAAGGTCAGAGGATGATGAATGATAATGAAAAATGAATACCAAACAAGAAGTTCAGTCGAAAGACAAGCAGAGGAAGGTGTCGTTCAGCAATTGAATGAATTACTACTTTCATCTTATTTTCAACGTTCTAGTGCTGTTGGCGACTCGTATGATGCTGGCGTCGTGACACAACAACAAGTAGTAGTACTTCTAGACTAGTAGTACGAGTAGTCGTAGTAGTACTAGCTCGATGGTTCTTGCCCGATAGTAGTACTACTAGTAGTAGAGCAGCGCTGCTGCTGCCAAAGTTTGTTGGAGTTGTTGGCAAGAACCAAAGCCGTCGGAATAATGACGGAGCAAACTGTTTGGATGAGCTCTTTAGTACTAGTGTTGTTAGTAGTTTCAGTAGTAGTAGTAGTTTGTTGGAGGAATATGTGAGTCCACCATTTGCTTGTTTTGTGCTGGATCGTGGATGGTAGCTGTTCAGAAACAAGAGAAGTCCTTTCATGTTCGTCCTTTGATATTTTGCCACGGATCGGCTGCATCCCCGAGACAGACTTCCACGTCGAAAAAAAAGGATGCCTAGTACTAGAGGGTGCTGAGCAATGAGAACGAACCATACCTGCTGGAATGGTTCATTTCTTGGTCATCTCGTTTGTTTTTGGTGGTCAACTCAAAGATCCGGATCCGATCATGATGTTTTGTCAGAGATTGCTGTAGTAGTACTACTACTGGCAACACGTATTGGTTTTTGGTGCATTCTTTTTTCCTTGCTGATGGAACACGAAGACAGTTCGTATCCAAAGTGGCTCTGGGGAGTGACAGAGAAGAAGAGAATTCCGTCTCCAGTGTAGACTCAATCCATCGTAGAAGCAGCGATTACTCGCCTGGCTGGGGTGAATTAAGAAAGTCGCGGGGCACGCCACGGCAAAACATTCCATCCCGGGTGTCTGCCTCTACCGTACTCCACGCAGAAGCTATTCTTTCCGTCCCGCAGAAAACCAACCATAATCGCAAAGCTATGAAACTAATTTAGCATGTTTCAATACTATCAATCCAATATGTATGTATGTACGCATGCATGTATCCACCCGTATAGCGATCCATTTCGTTCCATCGAATCCTGCGACACTAAGAAAGCATCGAAGCAAATACAATTCGTGGCGTGGTGTGGCGTGGCGTTGCATGACACGACCCGCTCATTCTCTTTCCGGAACCCGAAATCGTGCGGCCCGGGAATCCGATCAACGATTGGTCCCCGCCAAGACTCCATTTGTGGTCCAAACCTTCACGGCTCCAACCCCTCCACATTTCAACGGGATTTTGCTTTCGTTCCCGTTGCGGGATACAACCCCGATTGGGAAGTTCTCGGTCGAATCCCTTACTTCTCGTTTGTTCGAGTCGTTGAGACTAGCTCTCCTGCGAAAACCGTCGTGAATTCAAGCACAGTTCTTTAGCCATTTTACAATGCTCGTTTTGGGTAAGGAAAACCGGACCCATGCTGAACCGCAAACCAATCTAAAATGATACGCGAGGAAGAGATGCAACATACCAACGGGAGTAGTACATGGATGACATTCGCAACCTGGTTCACAAGGAAAGTCCTGTCAATCGAAACCACAACTTGTTGGAATACCGATGCATTCCCTTCCATTCCATCCGTCCCGAAAACGAATTCTAAATGAATCACCCGCTCCACTCCTTTCCGCCATTCGATTTCGAAACGCTCCAACTCCAGACTCTCCCGCTCTTCTTCACCGCGAATCCCGCCGGATCCGGTCCCAGGCCGCCTTGTCGGCCGCATTGAACTTGTTCTGGATCTGCTGGACGCAGTCCCGTCCCGTCACCAGGAGCCGCGCCAGCACCAGGGGGTCCTTCTCCTCCCGGGCGGCCTCGAACTCCTTCCGGGCTTCGTTCCTGAGTCGCTGGTTCCAGGGGGTCCCGTCGGAATCGCACCAGTGAAAGTGCCTGGCGGTTCGCAAAATCTCGCGGTAGAGGCTCAGGGCTTCCTGCCGGTGGGAGGCGTACCGCGTGGCGGCGTGGGCGGTCGATTTCGGGATCCAAACGTGGGGCGGCATTTCGATTGTTTCTGTTTCTGTGTCTGTGTCTGTGTTAGTGTTTTTGTTCTATGCGCTTTTTGCTTTAGGGATATTGCTCTTGTTGTTGTTGTTGTTGTTGTGAGAGTTCTAGTATGGACAATAATTACCAAGGAACTCACTGTTCGCTGTTCGCTGTTCGCTGTTCGCTTGAAGTGTTGCATGCTCAGAAAGATTCGTTTCCTTCCTCATCCGTTTTCGGCAGCACGTTCATTCATCTATCTCAACGAGTAACCTTACCGGTATGTGAGGAAAAGTGATGGCTGTTGCTACAAGTACTGTTGCTACGGGGACGATGAAAATGTGCGCGATACAAACTGATTCCTGAACGTTGTACCTGCCGCGCAGGCCCGGCCAGCAAACACTGCTGATGACTGGACACTGGGCACTGGGCACTGGACAATCGACGACTCGGGACCAGTTCGTATTCGATACCTTCATACCTACACATAAAAGATAAGATATGTATAATATATAATGTATGTACCATTAAGATCTGTCATTCGTTCTTGGAAGACACAAGAAGTAATCGATACGACAATCCGAGCCAGCCGAGCTTTTTGTGGGCACAAAACTTTGTCGCAAAAACGAAAAAGGCAAGCGCGGCGAAATTGGAAACCGAACGAGATCACGCAAGAAGTTCCGGACATTTTTCAAAATACAATCGTTTCCACTCCTTCTCGTACCCTTTTGTCGATGATGATGATTATGACGACGATGGCGATGGGCACACACGTCCATCCTTTTTGAATAAAATCATTGCATTCTTATTTTCATACCTCACCACCAACGAGCCAACTCGGATGCTCGCAGTGGCACCATCCAAGGCAAAATGTTGCATCACGTGCCCTTCTTCGTATTTGGATTATTCATTCGGTAGTCCATCATTCGTTGCGATGTTGAATAGTATTTTGCATTTGTTCTTTGTTCGGAAGAAGGGAAGAGGCAATTCATACCAGATCGTTCTCAAAAGGTTTCGCCCGAACAGAAGAAGTCATTCAAACTACTAGCAAATCAGGAACGAATACTACTATGATACTGAAATTGATTGGCATTGCTAGCTAGTACCGTTACCGTTGGACATTGCGACAATTGCGATAGTTGCGGAATCGGAATGAATGAGTGGTGTTCTCGGGTTTGACAGATTGTGCTGCCACGGCGTTGAGATTTGCTTGCCGAAACGCGTCGTGCCTCTTTGTTTTGTGTTTGTGCTGTGGTAGTACTCGCGCGCATGCAGTGGATGGGAACATGATGGTATCGGTATTGTGGTAGTACCGATTCTCCGGGCCCGGGTCGAATTCTCGCATGGCGACGATGATGCCTTCGTTAGGAATCAATCGAGTTTTTCCACAGAAGAGTCCGTCCAAATTGTACATGCAATGTACGCATGCATGTACGCATGCATACATGTTTCTTCCCAAGATCTGCGAGCAGCGGAGTTGGATTGCATTTGATGGATGGATGGGTGGATCGATCGATCGATGCTCGGAACCGTATACATCCTTCCAGTTCTCGGTCGGTGTGCGAGGCACTCGCTTTTCGTATCGTCTCGTCTCGGACTCATCCGTGGACCACCAATGCCTGTCCTCGTGCCGGGGCCGCTGCTGCCACGCACTCCTCGGTGGCATCTTCCTCCTCCCCGGCCGTTTTTGCGCACTCGTCGATCGGTGGCGTCTGTTTCCGTTTCCTCCTCCTCCCTCCGGCAATCCCTCACACTCGAGACGGTCGCCGGGACCGCTGTGGCGTGGCGTGGCGTGGCGTCCCACATCCACAACGAGGCCGTTGACGCCGCGGCGCCGGTCCAATCCAAATCCAAATCCAAATCCAAATCCAAATCCAAATCCAAATCCAAACAATGGAGAAAAACCGTGGTGTGGCAGCAATCACTCCGGAGCTGCCGGAACGCAAGGAGGGTTGCGTTGCTCTATTGCTCCCGACTGCCGTTTCCGTCTCCAGGAACCAATCAATGCCTCGGCCACCAGCAGGGTCGGGTCGGACCCACCACCAGCAGGAGCTGCCGGACGGCCGCGTTGGGCAACAGTTGGTGGAACAACTGGGTTCCGACCCTTCCCGGATCCTTCGGAACGGAAAGAAAGCAAAGGGGGAGAACCGGGTCGGCAGCAGCAGCAGCAGCGGCAGCAGCATCGGCATCGGCATCAGCAGGACTCTCGTGGCGACGACGAGACCCCGGAGCACGAAACACCGGGCCGTGTGCTAGCGGCAGACCAGAGAGCGGTGCTTGTTGATCGTGGCCAGCGGATTGGCCCCCGGGATGGTCGGGACCATTCGGATCCGCCGGAACGACGTTTCCGCGTTGTCGTTGCCGTTGTCAGTCACGGAAACGCTGTGTCGTCGTCGTCGCCCCGAGCATTTTGCGCAACCCCACCCGGCCCCGCGGCGATGCGCTCCCACCGCCGGCGCCCCGAACCGGGCGATCGCCGTCGCCGGGAGCCGCTTCGGGGGATCGAGCGCCGCGTTCGGCGGCGGCAGCGGCAGCGGCAGCTCGGCTCGCACCCTTCCGGAGGCCGACGGCGGGATCTCGGTGTCCCCGCGCCCTTGCTCCCTCCTCCTCCGCCGCGGCGATCGCGATCCAACCGCCACCAATCGTTCGCCACTACTGCTACTACTACTACTAGTGCTGCTAGAAAAAGGGGCACAATGCACTTATAGTAATAGCTGCTGCTACTACTACTACTATTACTACTAATACTTCGTTCTTCGATGCGGGCCGCACCATCACCAGCATCATTGGCAACAAGAAGCAACAAGAACGATCCATCCAGTTATAATTACCGGTACGTGTGCGATACCGGTATTGCGGAGGCAAAAAGAAGCTCTCTCGCTTCTTCTTATTATTATTACTAGTAGTAGTAGTAGTAGTAGATCGCCTCGATGTGGTTCTTGTGGTTGTGGTTGTGGTTGTGGTTGTGGTTGACGAGTGTTGGATCGAAGAAGAAAAAGAAGCTGCAGCATGCCCTGCGGTGCTTTCTTGCGTTGTAAGATTTACTATCAGCAGGAGTAGGTTACTCGTACGATTAGTACGCGATTGAACTGGTAACAAATTAGTCTACGACGCAAAGGTACTAACTTACCGTTATGTAACTTACTTGTTCTTCATACCGGACGGATGATGTGTGTTCGGTGTGGGACTCACTCATTCATCACCAGCTCGACTACGACTGACTCGACTCACTCACCCATTCTTTCCGTCCCCCCCTTTTCACTTTTGTCCTGATCCCCTACCGGTAAGGTTACTAACCTTACCTTACCAGTACGGTACCCGTACCATACTCATGCCGCATAATTACCTTTTGTCCAACTTCAACTCCGATTCGATTCATTCCGACCAACAGCTGGAGGAGAGTGGTGTCGTCTCGGGTAAGGTATCGTAACCTTAACCTTACCTACCGGTACCGTAGTAAGTTACGGTAATCTTACAGAAAAACAAAGGAACAAGAACAATGATTCTCTCTTCACTCTTGTGGTGTCGCATGTTCAGGCGTGCCGTCCCCCAAACCCACGAAATAATGGAGAGACCGAAAAGAAAGAAAGAAGAAAAGATTTTCAAAAGGAGAAACCGAACGGCATCACACCAACACCAAAGACCTATTGTCGACTACGACTACGACTACGACTACGATAACGATAACGACAACGACTACAAGTACGGTATTCCCGATACGATACACAGACACGACAACACAAGAAAAACCAAACCAAACCAAAAGACAAAGACCAAGACAATGAGTGCCAGTGCCAGTGCCAGTGCCAGTAGCAGCAATGACAACAACAACAACAACAGCAGCAGCGCCGCCGGAAAGTGCCCGGTGGATCACGAGACGCGATCCCTCTGGGGCCTCCTGGGCAAAACGAAAACGAGCGCTCCGACGACAAATTCCGCGGCTTCGGTTCCGGAATCCTCGCCCTTGGCTAGTGAGCAAACCCTCCCGGCTTCGGTCGAAGAAGCCGCCAGGCACGCCCAGACGCCCCTCCCCGGCCAGAGACTCCCGCTGTCGACGCATCGCGCCGAGTCTTCCATTCCGCGGAGCAATAGCAACAATAACAATAACAACAATAACAACAATAGCAACAGCGACAACGAGACTTCGCTTCCGTCCCACCAGGTGCAATGGAAGCATCCGCACGAGGGACGATGCCACCCACAACACGAACACGATCGAACCCGCCGCTCCGAATTGGGTGTATCCCAGCGAGCAGCAGGTCTTCAACGCCATGAAGCGCAAGGGATGGAAGGGCATCGAGGAGGAATCCATCCCGTCCTTTTTGCGGATCCACAACTCCGTCAACGAGCGCAGCTGGAAGCAGGTGCTGGAGTGGGAGACGGGGAATGCCAATGCCATTGTGCCTATGCCAATTGCCAATGCTTCCTCGGTGGAGCTCTCCCGCTTCGAGGGACGACCCACCGATCTGACTCCCAAGGCCTGGCTTCTCTCGACGCTGGGGATTTGCGACAAGCCCTTTGATCGACACGATTGGTACGTCGTGAACCGTTGCGAAAGCGCGAGCGGCGGACGCGGGAACCCGGAAGAAAAACGCTACGTTCTCGACTTTTACATGCGCGGCGACGATAACGAAGGCTCGGTTTTGCCGAGGGTCGAGATCGACGTTCGACCGGCGCTGGACACTCCCGGGGCGGTGTTCCAGCGGGGGATCCGATTGCTGCGGGAGGCCTTTCCGGGAATGGCCCGGGAGTGGGACGACCGCGAGCGATCCCGGAGAAGCGCGAGCGACTAGTAGCGACGCGGGAGCCACCGGCGGCGGGGCGGTTCGTTCTTCTTTTGTTTTTTGTTTTTTTGTTTTTGGGATTGGATTGGATTGGATTGGGTTGGGTTGGATTGGTTGTCACGGGGAAAGGGAGGAAGCCGAGAACGCAATCTTCTTGCATGGAGGAATGGATGGATGGATGGATGCACGGATGGATGATTTGTTTGTTTGTTTGTTTTTGATGCGGTTGGCTGCAAACGACGGCGGCGAACGAAGGAATGACAGAATGAATGAATGAAAGTTAATGAATGAAAGTTAATGAATAGATGTTAATGAATGAAGGAAGGAAGGAATCGATGCATCCGAGATGAAAAGGCAGCAGCGTGGAACTAACTTACCAACGAAACGACAGAAATATAATTTGGCACCCCGTTGCGGTCGGACGGGTATCGCAAGAGACATAGAAACCGAATACGAAATACGAAATACGAAACCGAAACCCAATATCCGCTAGAGTGCGAGGAGGAGACCGTTGTTTGCAATTCAATTCGGTGGTAGCGGTGAGCTAGTTTGCGTTCGTCGCGAGGATCCGCCCGGCTTGGACGTCCCGTGAGTAGGTCCCGTGCGTGCCGGCCTCGGCTCGGTGCGCAAGGATTGATTCATTGCATTCCAGTGCATTCCATTCCAGTGCATTCCATTCGATTGCATTCATTCATTCAAAATGAATGCGGTCGACGTGCCGGTTCCCGGTGCGGAGAACCGGTTGGCTTTTTGCGCGAGGAAACTCGGGTCGAAGAACACGACTTGCTCCGTTCGGCCTGCAGTATTTGCTGCGCGTCTGATACCGCGGTGCTATCGCATCGCATGGCATGGCATCGCATCGCATGGCATCGCATCATAGCGTTTTATCGATGACACCAAAACAAACGAAAACTATCGGTCTCGTCCTCCATCTTTTTTTTTTTGGTGGGGGGGGGGGGATGGTCGGTGGGTCGGTGGGTGGGTCGGAGCGTGTTTTGGTCCGTTCGCAAAATACGCTTTCTCGTGCGCACCGTACGGCCCCGCCGGTGGCAACCGGTGTTTCGTCGCTTCGCTGCCGTCTCTCGAGCGCATACTGCATGCCTCGTGCGAGTGCGCGCTCGAACCAATCCATCCATCCATCCATCCATCCATCTTCGCGGCCGCATTGCATTGTTGCGCTTTGAGAATGATTGCGTGGGTGGCTGAGTGAGTGAGTGACGAGAGTGACGAGAGAGATGCGCATGAATCATCTCGTTCGTTTGCGGCGTGGCATTCCGCGCGCCGAATTCTCCGTTTGCCCGCTTCTCTCGTGGCAGCGGTAAGGTTATCGGTGGGACGAGTCAGTCGCGGCTCGAACGCATCTCGACCGCGGTCCCATCGACGCGATTGTCTGCGCCGGGTGGGGACGGGACGGGACGGAGGCCGCTGCAGTACTACGGTTCGTGCCATTATTCTATTATTATTCTACTACTACTATTATATCACAACAACCGGTCTATCTATTGTATTTTATTACGATGATCGTTTTATTGGCATATATTATGATCACACCATCAACACATGGTATACAACACAGAATAACAACGCGTTGCAATGCACACACACAAACACACACGCGCGCGCGCAACGTTCTCCGAGGCTTTCGGGGGGTCAAAATTTCTGCATGGTGAGGGCCTGCTGCAGCCGGATCCCCGCGAAGGAAGTCCCCGAGTGAATCGCGGCCGCCGCGTCCCGAAAGGCGTCCCCCGGGCGTTCGGGGTCGACCTCGAGGTACATCGAGGTCCGGCTGCGCGTCGCGAGCGCGAGACCCCCGCAGCTCTGGGCAAAGGTTTCGAGGGTCGTCGTCGGCGACGGCGACGACGTCGTCGGCAATGGATCGCCGCGTTCCGCGGCAAGGCCCAGAACGATCAGATCGATGGAGGACGGCGGCGGCGGCGACAGAGACGATGCCGAGGAGGAATCCCCGCTCCTCCAGCGTCGCTCCAGCGTTCGGCGGAGGCGCTCGTAGGTCGATGGATCGTAGGCACCGCCATCGCTGACGTAGATCAGGCAGACGTCGCTGGCGGTGGACGACTCGACCTCGAGGGCCATGCGGATGGCTTCCTCGAGGGCCGGGGCAAACCGGGAGCAGGCCACGCCCGTGGTGGACGCTTTGATTTCGTCGCGGTGTTCGGCTTCCGAGAGGGCCCGCAAGGACGGCGCGAATTTCCGGAGGCTCCCGTTGCGGGGCAAAAAACTCACCATTCCCAGGGAATCGCTGGCCCGGCAGTGCTCGTCGTAGAATTCCAGGCAGGCGTTTCGGAGGTTGGTCAGAAAGGGTCTCCCGTTCCAATGACCCTCGAGCTCGATGCAAACGACAAAAGATCTCCCTACATCGAGGGCCGTTGCGCATCCCCTGCTTTCGCATCCGTTTGAACTCCTGTCGGAGTTTCGTCAGGGACGGTCCGGTCCAGCCGAGGCGGGGGTACAAGAGCCTGCTTTCCGAGTCGTGCAAATCCTCGTTCGCGGCTCCGTCGCCGGAGTCTGCGTCCCGGAAGTATTGCAAAACGCAGTTCGCCGCGCTGATAAAGGCCGAGTCCACCAGAAATTCGTCCTCCATCAACATGCGCGTTGCCAACAGAACCGCATCGTTCCCTTGTCCGGATTTCAATTCAATGCCCGTCACGGCACCCTCCAATTGTTGAAGTCGTCCGATCTTGTGGACGCTGTGAAAGATCGGCGCATTGTCCTGATCCCAAGCGGCTTGGAGCATGAGATCGGATTCGTTGGCCAGCTCATAGATGTCCCAGACGTCCCATACATCGGGATCGATATCGATCAGGGCTGCCAGTCCGTTTAGACGCCGCAAGGAGCGCTCGAAGATCACGTCGGAATTTTTGAGAAGAGTTCTTGTGTACAACATGTACTCTTTCACCCCCTGATCGTATTGCCGCGCCAAAAAGAGATCGTCGAGGGCCCTTTCTTTGGCATCTGGTGGAGCACAGGGATCGTCGGCTATAAGCAACAAACACATTGCTCGGTTAAAGTATCGATCTGCGAGTTGCTGCGCAAATACACATTTGGAAGCATCTCCCGAGGCACTTTCGAAATCATTCGCTCCGGCAGCGACTGCCTCGTTGTAATATTTAAGGGCGGCAGACGAACAGCAGTAGTCATCGAGCATCAAACAGGAACCCGGCTCGCGGCATTCCGCCGTTCGGACGAGCAGTGCATTGCCCAGATTGTTGTTCGCAATGGCAATAGCTTTTTCGTCTCCAATCCTTGCGAAAAAGGCGAAGGGCATCCTGGGCTATGTGGTGAGCCAATTCCAGATCGCCACCGTAAAACACGGTGTTTGATACACGCACAATCTTGTACAATTTTGCAAACGACGTATATACCTGATGCACCTCCCGAGATCCCCCCGTCAAAGGTGGCATGTCATCCTCTATCCCACCCTTGTTCACTTGTTTCACAGTTCGCAGCAACTGAATCATGGGTCTTGTCACAAACGAAGAGATCTGAATTACCGCAGAAAGACGTGTGAGACAAATGAAATTCCTATGCGACACATTGCAGCATCCATTCGACTTACTGTTGCTGTCACGATAAAAAGGAGGAACATCATAGAGAAAGTCAGCAAAAGATATATGATAGCTCTCTTCTCCAACGAACGATTGATAGCATGGCTTATTTGCCTGTATTCTGCAGCAAGCTCGCTTTTTTCCTGAATAAAAATGACGGAATACAGGAACTCTGTAAAGGCGTTAGCTCCCCGTCCGAAATCATCCGATTTCACCGGCCTGACTACTCTATGGTAGATAGGCTTGTAAACGAAACAAAATTGCCGTACTTCTCCATTCTCATTTGTACGATACAAGTTGCAACTTGCCCCCTGCCCTTCATTTTCCATGTCTTCAATCGTTTTCTTGAAATCGTCTACGTGTATCGAGTCCGGAGAATCATATTGCATCAAAAGGTCGACAATTGGTTTTGGGGTCGACTCTGTTTCATTTATGTATTCCGAAGAAGCAATCACGTTTTGGCCATCCGTAGAGTTTGGTATGATCACTGCAGTAGACCTGAACCTTGCTGCTCCTGACAATATTCGCTATCTCCGTGGTAGAAAAGTCGAGGAGAGTATTTCCTACGAATTCACCGGTTTTTGGATCGATCAAACCGGAAACCGCAGTGGTCCCGATTTGATCTACGGTTGCAAACTGGTAGGGTGGAGTGATGTAGACAGTAGCATTCCGACTCAGCGCTTGTTTCTTTGCATTGTCGTACCACGGGCGGCATCTCGGATCGTACCCGAATTTGCCGAACGGACAAAGGTCCGGCCTCACCAAAAATGCTTTGTTAAAGTCGGATGATTGGAAGTGCGCGTATCTAGCGGAGTCGTAGTTGCAACCAGCGTATCCGTAATAGGTTCCGTCTGCATCGAAAGAGATATAGCCAGATATGGCAGAGGTTGGTAATCCCTCGGCGCGTGCATCGATCCCGTGGTTGTAAAGCGGAAAAATCACCGTCGACAAGGCCGACGAAACACGGAGCCGCTCGTACGTCGTCGAATAGCCTTTGGCGGCGCTTCCTTTGCTCGAACCCGGCATTTTATTTGGATTGGTGTGCCACGACGTTGATTCCGGGCTGAAGTTTACCGCCGGGTAGGTTTCGCTCGTGTTTCGAATCTGATTGACGTACCACATTTTCTGGGTGTATCTCGGATCCGAACGAGATGTCCCATTGTTGCCGCTTTCGGCGTCGCAATCACGGTCCCACGGATCGTTCCATTCACAGGAGCAAGGCGATCTGGTATCATTGATTTCGAACGGACACTCTCGGATGTTCTCGTGGAACTTGCAATCGTCCACAAAGTGCATCTCCGAATCCGTGAAACAATCGGATCGATTCACGGCACCGAACAAAAGCCAGCCCGACATACGGCTGAGCACGTGCAAATCGCGAAGGGGTTCCTCGAAGACTTGCTCGATGTGTTTCGCGATCAGATTCAGTGAGGATTGGAGATGCTCCAGTTCGAGATCGAACGACGCGCTCTTTGCCTCCGATATCCAGTCGGGAAACACTCCCAGAAGTTGACGGCCCGTCATGGTCAGAACGGCGACGATGAATACGAGCAACGGAAAAACGATCCAGCAAAACAGGTTCCAAAAGAGGGGTGATTTTGACAGCTGAATGGATTCCTCCGAGCGAAGTCTCGTGCTTTTGTCCAGCGAATGCGCAATGTTGGATCCGTGATTCATTCGCAACGAGTTTTGGGGAAAGAATTCCGAAGTCTCTTCGGCCCTTTGTTCCTGCCGGGAAACCGCGGCTTCGATGGCGGACGAAACCTTGGAAGGAGACCTCTCTTTCGACGGTGAACAGTTCGCTGCTGATGTTGGCGGATTTCCAGCTCGGCCCGTCGTCTTCCCGATCGCAATCGAGCAGGTCGCTGCTGCTATCGTTCAGGATTTTTGCGAAATCGGCCGTGTCCGCTCTCGGGATCGACCGCCTCGCCGCATTCGACATTCTTCGGCACACGGAACGACGCTTCGTATCCGTCTCCGTCCTCGTCCGGTCGTTCGCGTCGGGTTCCGGATCGGGATTCGCCGGGTAAAATCCCCGGAATTCGTCCTTCCACGTCACGTGGTTCTTTGTCTCGGTGTGCCTCGGCGCGGCCGCCCGCGAGGCGCCCTCGCCGCTGAACCCGCGGATCATGGATCGGAATTCCGAGACCAGTTCCTGGACCTCGGTTTTCGGAACGAACGAAAAGACGCGATGCATCGTTTTGCCTTCGTTCGGGTTCGGGGAGGAGGAATCGGCGAAACTGCCGCGAGCGCGCGTGTTGGTGTGGTTGACAATCTCCCACGCCGTGGTCTCGATCCATTTCAGGGGCTGCGTCAGAAAATGCGCCACGGTCGATACCAGCGACAGCATGCAGCACAGAACGATCGCTCCGAGCGCCACCGAGACGATCACGACCTGCCTGACGTCGGTCTCGACCAGTTCGTCGATCTCGTCGATCATCGCGTTCTGTTCCTCCGCGTCGATCGATCCAAAAATCAAAAAGTCGGGTTCGTAGCCCGGATCGTACTCTTCCGGGGGGATCGGCGAGGGAAAGACGGTGTAGTATTTTCCGTTGCTGGCGACGGTGAAGTCGTACTTGCCCATGGCGGTCTCGATGTCCCAACTTTCCTCTTCCCAGAACGCGAGGTTGTCCGTGAGTCGGCGGTACGTCTCTCGGTCCACAAAGCTTGTTTCCCACAGCTTGGGCGTGAAATCCGTTTCGCTTCGATCGCCAATGTTTCCGACCACCACCGTTCCGTCGGGTTTCGTCAGGACCATGTCGGACGGAACGCCCTCGTTCACCTCGCCGAGGAGCTTCTCGGCCTGGGCCAGGCTAACGTCGAGGGCGATGCACCCGATGAACTCGTTCGTCCATCGGTCGAAGACGGCTTTTCCAAAGGTGAGCCTCCAGCTGGCTTCGTCGGTGACGTCGGCGTAGGGCCCGTAGATCCGCGCCTCTCCCGGGTGGAGTGCCTGATCGGAGCACCAGGCCCGCTCCAGCCCGTTGTACTCCCGCGCCGACGCCCGGGTTCCTTCCGGGGTGCACCGGTTGATCTCTTCCTCTTTCCCGTAGGGCCTTCCGGTCAGCGGGTTCGTCGCCCGCATCCACTCGCATCCCCCCGACACGTATTCGGACCCGAACGGGAACGGCTGCGCCGGATAGATGACGCTCGCCCCGGCCCCGGAATTCGAAAAGACAACGGCGACCGTGAGGGCCGTCGGCTCGGCCTCGTAGATCGCCTTGAGAAAGACCCCCAGGTCGGCCGCTTTTTGCTCCAGGGGCGCCAGCGTTTGCGTCGGATTGATCTTTCCCCCGAGGCTCGCGTCGTTGAATTCGTCGGTGCAGAACGGATAGTAGCCGTTCTGCTTGGGATCGGTCTGCTCCGGATCGCAGTTGCCCTGGAAGGTGAACATGGCGCGCTCGGTGTTGGAATCCTTCAGAAAGTTCGCAAAGAAGGATTCCCCGTAGTCGGCCCGTTCCTGGACGTGTTCCCGGAGGCGATCGGCATCCTTCCACTCCAGATTCGGTTCGATCATCCAATCCCTCGGCAGGAGATCCGCGCGCAGGGGATAGATGTTGGAACCGGTGTCCCGATCCAGAAACGGCACCAACGCGTCGGTCTCCCAGCCGTCGTTGGGATACCCAACGATTCGGTCCCGCACGATTTCCGCGAGCAGCGTGACGGACCCCTTCAACCCGTTCAGTTTCTTGTCGAGTATGTCTCCGGTCAGGATTCCCGTTTCTCGGAGAATGGCGTCGATCTGCGTCTGGAACAGCTCGTTCGATTTTCGCTGGACCGCCAACCCCGCCAGCCGCGCGCTGATCGTTGCCCTGCAGACGACGGTGAACGTGACCACGAATGCCATGATTCCGTAACCCGCTATCAGCTGCTGTCTCAGGGAATAATTGGGTCTCAGGCAACACCACTGAAGAATCCTCGCAAACCATGGTGGCTTTCTCTGCGCGTGGTGATCGGGGCAACGCCGATTCCGACCCCGAATCCTCTCGAACGGCATGTACGGTATTGGTATGGTTTGGTTTGGTTTGGTTTGGTTTGGTGTGCCGTCCCGTGCCGAACTAACTACCTTTCGATTCGAAATCCAATATTGAATATCGTACCGCAAGATCGAATACCGTACGTGTACACGTACAGGGTTTGTTCTAAAGAATGTTTTTCGTATCTTCGATCTACTACCGTGCGTGTACCAGTTCTGTTCTGTTTCGGAAGAAAGTTAGCGACGATCGTGAGCTTCTGTCACATGCTGTTTCATGCTTCAATTCGGTTGCTTTCTGATTTGTGATTACTGCTTCGAAGACACTAGTAATCTTAACCTTGGTAGACGACGAGTAAAGTGCGGTAAATGCCTTTTAAAAGAGGACTACAACATGCAACCGCAAGTGCGCCAGAAACTCCATCTCTAAAAAGTTTTGCGAGATGGGGAAGACAAAAATGTCAAGTGCATTGATTGTTGATTGGCGCCTACGGTAAGCGTGTGGAGTTCTAAAAGTGTCAGTAACGTTCAGCTGAAATAACTGTCTTTACCGATTACAACATGCTAAATTCTAATTTTTAATTGCCATACGTACCTCATTTGTGATCATTTTTATTAATGGCTTCCACAGAATTAAGTGTTTTTCACTCGGTTTTAACAGTTCACTTTCTTGTGGAACCCTACCACAAAAAACTTTTTTTGACCACTTTTTCACTTTTCTCCACCCCCAGACCCCCTCTTCTGCCGAGGTAAGAGCTACGTTCTAAAAATGTTATTCAATTCTAATTTTTACAACTCCACTAATTTCAGTTACTACTAGCACGGTATTCTAGTATTACTGTATTCGTTATTCGTATTGCTGGTAGTAAGGTTACTACTTTCTGCCATGGTACTAGCTACTGACGAGAAGATCCAGGATTGTGAGGTTTATTTGAAAGGTAAGGTTATCTACACCACTAGTGGTAGTACTAATGCTGGGACTAGAGAAGAAGAATAGGCAGTTCTGGTATCATTCCATTCCCAAGAACGTACTAGTATTATTCTCATAGGACTACTGCTGTAACTCTGGCTACTCTCCGATATTGGGCTTCTCCTCCATCCTCCTTGTCCAAAGTTGGGATAGGCCTCCGGTTCAAGCCCATCCTTTCACACATGACACAGCAGTCTTCTCAGTAGATAGTAGTAGAGGTAATGCTAGTAGTAGAGGTAATGGTAGTACTAGTACTACTTCACTAATACTACTAGAGTAGTACTAGTAATAGTAGTAGGTCCTATTAGGAGTAACCTTAGTTCTAGTAGTACGTCTGCTGATGCTCTGCTGAGGATGGCGGCAATGCAACAGTGATGGTGCCTATCGAGAGCAATGGCACCAGCAGCATGGTGGTGCCGCCCACCACAAGCATCCATTCTTGCGCCTGCCATCATTATTGAATGCACGAAGGTTACTTGTGTATTCTTCTTTGCTAGAAAAGAAGATACGTCCAAAGTTTGAGAGGTCCAATTTTTCGTCTTGATTGTTGAAAAGAATTCTATAAGTAGATTACGTACGATTTACGTGTAAACCTTACAGTACGGTATGCTTCCCCGAACAAGCCGATCAATCGAATTTTCATCCAATCGCAACTGAATGTGTTCCTTATTAAAACACGGAATTTCAGACGATATTGATTGAATAAGGTTACCCAAAAGTCATTATTACGAAGTAGTTCTTAATTTTGTCACCCAACATTATCAATCTTTACTTTTAAAAAAGAATTCTTAAGGGACTCGTCGTAACCTTAGTTCAAAAAAAGTATGTAGTTTCGTATTGTTTTCAATCAACGATCATTCAGGACGTTCGATAGCACGGTAGAAATCCGGAAGATCGTCGATAGTTGCGTATCAACTACTGTAAACCTTACGAACTACTTCGTAATAAGAATCATACAAAATGAGTCTCGATAATTTGCATACCGTAGTCCTTATAAAACACACGTGCCAAACGATTCAGGCAATTGTTGGAAACAATGTACCAGGAAGTACTTCGGAGTGAGTCTTTTGTAAATGCCAGCTTCCGTCGAAGAATTTGCCAAGTTTCCGCAGACTAAACAATAACAAAAATATTTCTCTGTTTGAGAGAACAGTCGTGCAAGTACCGGGAAAAGATACTGCTGTAAAGGCGTTGTCCGGTTCGTTTCTGGTAGGGTACAGATTCGAACGTAGCAAAGGTTGTCAAAAGAGATGAGTTTACTGTACGGAGTTGAGGTTAAGTTACTGTATCATCATTATTACGAAGTGTTATTTATTTCTTTTATTTCTTTTTTTCTTACGACCGTCCTTTTTTCTACGTACGGGTACTAACATACTAATTTCTACGTTGACCTGAGGACAGCTGTTACGAATTTCGTAGCATTATTTAACTTACTCGTACGGAACTTTTCTGTTGTTCATTTGAATACAATGTTTTCGCATAATACTGTAATCCTACCGTATATCCAGGAGAAAAAGGGACGGTAGAAAAAGGATATAGGATTCGAGAAGATAGTGGATTGAAACCTTAGTACCCACCACAACCATGAACGAAACAGCTTTTGTTACCAGCCCCGATTTCCCAAAGGCTGCTCAAACCAGCCAAGCCTACTTGCAGAGGTACGAATTATGAATGCGTGTTTTTTTGTGAAACCGATCGCACCAATGGGGTCGATTCCGAGTCGAACTCTGTTTCTCGTTCTCAATGTAGTCTTTGATCGCCACGTTGGACGCTAATGATCACGCAACAATCCTTTCATCATTCTTTTTAACTCTAGGTGGGTGGTGGTCCTTCTTGCAATCGCATGCACCACCTTTAGCGCGTATGACTTCAGAAAGGGATGCTGGATCCTGAAGCTCGATATCACTGGCAACGAGGTGAATGAGAACGAAAAACTAAGCAATGTGACTGACGCGGTTGACGGATTTCTTGATGCTCTCGGATCCGGCGTTGGTGACACCCAAATCGTGTACGACGAAAACTCTTTAAAAGGCCTCAGCGGGTTTTTGTTGGGATCACAAAGATTCACCACGGTCGATTTGAACAACGACCATTCAGTCTGTTACAAGTACACGGACTCGGAGACTGGTTTCGACATGCAGTTTACGGAAAGAGGTACAAAATACAGGACAGTGGCGAGTGCCTTTGGAAAACTCGCCCCTGCTCTGGGTCTCCTCGGAGTGTTGTGTGCTCTGGTGGAATTTTTCTTCTGTGTATTTTATCCCAGTGTCGTTGCAGCGAGTTTCTTCTTTGCGGGCGCAGCCATTGCGGACGGTGTGATGTTGCTGATGATGATGCTCGAGATGTTGGATTGGTGAGTAAAGTCGCAAGCTGTTGTTCTATCGGAAAGAAACTCCCCGAAATCGGAATCTATGGCATGTGGAAACAGAATGCATGGCATGAATTGGTATGGCATGAATTGGTATTGCACACAATCTCTCAACTGCTGTTTCTGCCATTCTCTGGCTGCAGGTGGCGCCAGTCTATGCTCCACTTGTCCTTTGGTTTTTGGGTTCACTGTGTCGTCATGGGTGGATATTTCTTTTGTAGCTGCCTGGTTCTCTTTGGGTTGAGGACCTACCCCTGGTGCATGCGAAAGAACCGCGACCCCCGACATTGCAAGACAATCGAAGCAGAGATTATCGACCCCGAGACCCTGGTTGCGCTTGCAGCAAAAAGAACCAAAGAGGGAGAAGAAGAAGAGATCGCGGACGCTGGCCACTTTGTCTCGATAGAGGCCCATCAGCAATTGGAGCAGGAGCTCGCCGACACAAAGCAAAAATTGTCCGAATCACTTAAAGCTCTCGAGGAGGCGAATGGTAGTCCCGACATTGGAACGGCAAACGTCAACGAAACCAAGCAGAAACTATCCCAATCGTTGAAGGAACTCAAGGAAACGATTGCCCGTGACAACAAGACAGACACTGACACCCTAGTCTTGGCCAATGAGGTAATGAATACCGTGTCCAAGCTGCTGAAGTAATTGGTCTTGTTGATGCATGCTCCGAGGATTTGCGCGCACATCCGACGCGAGAAGCATGGACGGCACAAACCGCTTCCGCTGGTTCCCTCGGCAAGGTTTCGCACGATGTAATCCGGACAAGCATGCGACCGTCTAGTGTTTCAGAGTAACGAATTTTAAAAAAATAATGCTTGTTTTCTACGTGTAGTAGCTCCATGTGCTGTGCCTGCACGACTTAAGAGTATTCAATTATTCAACTTACGACAATGAATCATTGGCCAGCAGTACCGAGGCCCCCACGATGCAGGCACCGCCGATTCCATTCCTGAACGGAAGGCAACTCCGCTAGGAGCACCATTGCCAGGAGGGCCGCAAAGACGGGTTCCAGCGACAAGAGTACGTTCGACTCGGCTGCCGGAACGCTCGACTGGGCGGTCTGCTGCAGGACGTCGCACAGGGCCCCCGAGGACGCGGCCGTGTAGAACAAGACCAGCAGTGAGATGGGGTCTCTCCATCCCTCCCAGAGATAAAAAGCGCCGCCGGCTGTGCCGCAGTCGGCGGAGTGAAAATACGACGATATCGCCCACAGTGAATACAAAATAGCCATGAATACGTTCTTGACCAGCATTGTTTGTGTCTCGTCGTACCGACTACCCCAATCGCTGAGGCGATAAATGTAGTACGACCAGCAAAAGGCCGATCCCAAACAGCACCAATCACCAAAGGACAACACTCGGAACACATTGTTTCCGAGAGCTCCGGACGTGCTCTCGTCGTCCCCGCCATCGTTTCCGCCGCTCCCATCCGAGGCCAGAATGTAGAGCCCAAGCAAGGCAACAAAACAAGAAGTCCAAACCTTTCCTCTTTACCAAAACGTTCTCACCCCGCAAAGCCCCGATGCAAAAGGTCAAAACGGGAGTGATAACCACACTTAGTTGGCTGAAAAAGGCCGATCGGGCGCTGCCGGTTGTGACGAGACCCACGTTGAGAAGTCCCTGGGTCCCGACGTTGAACAAGGCCAGCTCGAAAGCAAACCAGTAAAAGGACGCCCTGGAGTGCATCGGCGATGCTCCCTCGGAAGAAGCCGGGGACGTTCCAACGGAGGACGGCAGCACAACGACTGGCAAGAGGCAGAGCACCGACATCCATCCCCGGGTGGCCGACAAAATGCTCGGAACCGGCGGTCCCGGACGGGCGTAGACCGCTCTTAGACTCACCGAAAGGGACCCATAGAGAAAGGCCACCAACAGCAACAAGACGCGGCCCTTTTGCTTGCCGGGGGATACCACGGGAGATCCTTCCGGCCCGGCGCCACCGACGACAAAGTCGGAAGCAATGGCGAGTTCTCCATCGTCATCTCAACCGGCTGTTCTTTGAAACTGATGTGCGGCGAGAGCGTCGGCCAACAAAAAACAATGAACACGAAAACCTCATCCGATATTTACTGTACCGGTACTAAGGTTACCGTAACTTACTTGTACTCGTACTCGTACATCGAACAATCTCAGTTCGTCATCGAATGTTGGTGGATTGAACGAATTTTGAGTGTTCTTCGATTCTTCGCCATTGAAAAAAGAATGGATCCTTTCTTTGAAAAGAATAAGTGGTATGTGGCTCCCGATCTGAAAGGCATAATTAATATGATCGTACAAGTGAGGTTACGTATTACGTACAACCGTAGCAATGACGACCGAGGGGAAAAGTACCGGTAGTATGTATTTTGTACTTTGTGTGCACGTATCGTTTTCCCCTCTTTTCAAAAATAATGGAGGTGTCATTGTTTCATGCCCCTTTTTCGTTCGCCCGAGGCAGTGCCGGAAGGCGGGGGCGGCCAACATCTCTTGTGTAGACTTCGTCTGTACGGTACGGTAGATCCCCCCTATCGATGCCGATCGTGTTCCATCTTGAGGGCTTCGAGCTGGATTTTGTAGAGTTCGACACGATCCGAAAAGTCGGATTGGTTTCGGGACTCCACCCGAAGTTGCTGGAGGACGGCTTGGCAACGGGCCATTTGCTGCGACGCCTTGGCCACGGCTTCCGGAGCGTCGGGGTTGTCGTAGCTTTGGTCGGAGGCAATCTTGGCCAGGTTGGTCTGGAGCTGGCTCGCCAAGACCTGAAACTCCTCCTCCAAGAATTCAAAGTACGTCTTTTTACCCATTGCTTGTTGCGAAGGACACCGGATGATTGTCTCAAAAAAATTAATTTGTCACAGGTATCGTAACAGAGATACAGATACGGTAGAGGTTTGTCGGGAATGCAAAAAAAATAGGAAGCAATCGAACAAAAGAAGGCCTCAATCAAAACGACAGAAGAGATCCTTTTCACCATCAAAATTATCTCTAACCGCAATCATTCATTTTGATGAACGAAGGAATTGTCCATGACTCGAATTTGAATCATGACTAGCCTTACTCGTAGTAAGATTAAAAAACCTTACTAAGTCTTACCGGTACCGGTACACGTAAGCTGTTTTCATTTCAGACCATAACCATCGAATTTTTTTTCCCTCTTTCCAAGAAAAAAATTCGAATCATGGAAATTACAGTCAACAGTCAACAGCATCCCCATCTTCCAACCGTGTGGATCAGGCATCTAGACAGCATCAAAAGCTTCTTTGATTGAGAGATAACTTCTGTAGGAATCCAGGAAACCGCAACCACGAGCGCGTTATATCCACACATACAGCCATCCCGATAGGATCAACAAAACGACAATGACACAGCCAAATACGAACACGACGGAAAAGACGAACAAGAAGAGGAAGAAAAAGAACACCAGGGCGCCGGTTCCCCTCATCAAGGGAACAACGGCTTCCTCCCTCGCCAAGAAACGAGCCGCAGCAGACCGAGAACAATTTCACGGAAAGGATTCATCTTCCTCTGGTCGCAAACGATCCCGAAGAAATCGTACGGAAGGTAGTAGGAGCAGCGGGAATCTATTTTCTAGCACTGCCGAGTCTCTGGCATTGATCTCCGAATATCACACACTCAACAAGCGGTTGGAACAGACCGAAAACGACGAGACGCTCACACCCACAGAACGCCAAGAACAGATTGCGGTGATCAAAAAGCAGCAAGAGGCCATGGGAGGGCTGGACCGATACCAAAAGGCGAGCATCTACGGAGCCAAGTCGTCCAAGTTTGTTTGCGCCGATTGGGTGGTTCCCCTCCTCAAAAAGGAGCTCGAAACCAAATCCGGAACAGTCGCCGACCAACGAACACCACGCCGCCGGCTTCGCGTTTTGGACGTGGGTGCGATCGACAACCAATACCATGGCAAAGGTTACGACGACTGGCTCGATGCCGTGCCCATCGACTTGCACGGGGGGCAGCACGAATCCGTTCTGCAGGTTGACTTTTTCGACTACGCCCACGAATACTGTGCCGGAATGGACCTAGCGGCAAAATCGTCTTCGAGACAAAACGAAGACGGGACCAAAACAAAACAAGAGTCCCGGAATCCGAGCAGCGACCGATCGTCGCCAGTGCCGTTTGATGCGATTGTCATGTCTCTCGTTCTGAACTTTCAGGGCGATCCCCGAAAACGGGGAGACATGCTGGCACTAGCCTCGGATCCGAGGCTCCTGAAACTTCCGTCCGGAAAGCGATCAAAGAGGCGGGATGCTCTTTGTGGCCCTGCCCTCCGCGTCGCTGGACAATTCGAGGTATTGTGACCTCGACCGCTTTGTCGAGGTGGTCACCAATCCCTTGTTTCGGCTCGAGTTGGTTGAGAAAAAGCGATCCTCGAAACTGATTCTCCTGGCCTTTCGACGAACAAAATTGGTGCAGCTGGACCCACCGGCATCCGGCAATGACGCTGCGGAGAATTCCACCGACTCCGAAAAAACGAGGAGCGAGGGCGATCCCCGGCTTCAGTCAGCGCCCTGCTACGATGTTTCGAAGAAGACGTTCGAGTACGGCGACCACGAGATGAAGCGATTGCTGGCCAAGCCTGGTTCGAAACGCAATAATTTCGCCGTCATTCTCAAGAGCAGCCAGAACCGGACCTCCGGCTAGGGACGTCGGTTCATTCCACGCCAGTTGGCGTCTCGGAGCCACAGCAATCGACCACGCGGAAGACAACTTACAAATACTCGAAACGACAAGCGTGTAGTGGCCCTCTCGCATGGATTATGTTTCTCTACGTAAGGTTACTAGTACCAAATACGAAGTAATAATAGTAGTCGGCAAAAATGGATACCACATGATGTTGCAATTTGATCTGCTTCCGAGAACAATAACTCTCCCCAAAAAATAAACGTAAAAGTGAGTAGATATTTTTCATGTATTCCGATCGGCTTGATAATTCCTTGCCGGAATAAATACAACCACATTTGTTGCGTGTTTAGTAATGAGAAAACTATCCACATACTTGAACTAATTTTCTTTTTCAATAGTTCACACCGTTTATTGCCATTCAATAAAGGAAATCCTTAAAACCTTTTATCGTTCTACTTATAGAGATGATGTTCTTCGGCTCTATGCGTTGTTTGTACCAAATAATAGTAGAGTAAAGCTTCGAGACCATCCAATTTACTAATAGATTGATCTAGCTCTCCCTTACCCTAATGTTTTCATGGTTGAAGAAATTTATTCCGTATTCGTCTGAGTCAACTCGTTCAAGACCTTGCTACATTCATGCTCCAATTTCAAATGAGTTCGTGCTCCTACTTCCAGTGCTGTCTGCACGACAGTCTTTGCACCGAGTTCTTTGGCCTTTTCCCGTGCCTTGTTCGAGGCTTTGCACAGCGATCTGAGACACTTTGCAGACAGACAAGCGTTGTGGGGCTTCATTCCGGCCTTGCCGAGTTCGCTGATCAGAGTTTTCATAATCTCTCTTTTCTCCGAACTCTCGGGACAAGTACACTCGGAATCCTCCAAGAATCGTTCCGAAATGCTCTCCGAGGTATCGAGACGCCTACGATTGGTACTTTCGACTTCTTCGGGATCGTCCACCGTCAAATTTTCCTCGTCAGAAATCACACTTAGTGCATTGGCAAGCACTGCTAGCGCCAAATTGTGTAATACGGTAATGTGCTCTTGTTCGATGTCATCAACTTCAACATCATCATCATCGCCTCCTTCCTCGCCGATGCGACGAAATTGAATGAGCGATAAAATGGTTTGTTGAATCTCTAGAAAGGGAGTTTCATCCACAATCAATTCTTCTTCTTCGGGCTCAGTGGCATCATTTGCTGTACCAAGAAGGACCACGCGACTAGCGATCAAGGAAGTACGAGTGCCTGTCTTCCGGGGATCAGTAAGTAAGCAAAGGCTCTCGAGACCAAGCTGCCTTGCATCCATGCGATCCTTCATCACAAGTCCATGTGCAATTTCGATTGCGACAATGGCATTGTCTCTTTCTGTCGCAGCGTCTTTCTTATCTTCATGAGTCAACAATTTTTGATGAACTTTCTTCGTATAGACCATATCAAGATCCACTCCGTTCTCTTCAACGTGTTCCCGAAGGTCCAACTCTCCGGCTGCTGCGTCTAGAATACATCTTGAATATCTGTGAAACGCAATAGAATCTCCTTTCCGCCGTTGAATTTCGATCAGAATGCCTGACTCTGAGCTCTTCCACAAGGACAAATACATCTCGACGTTTTCAGCTGTGTAGAGATCTGCTGTCGCGGTTTCATTGCAATACACGGCGTGGATAGAGAGCATTCGATTCGCTTCCGTAACACGGTGAACAACGATATATAGGGGCTCCGGTACAAGACGAGTCCATCGCTCAAGGGGATAATAGGATGGGATAGGTCTCGCTTCCTTCGGTGACCAGCTCAAAGGGCCTTTCTCTTGGCTGGTGGATGGTGGTTTTTCTGTACCAGCAAAAATGTATTTGGACTTATCAATCACGTCTGATCCTGTTCCTGCAGGTTCCTTTGCTACGTCTGTCCTCCTCAATCCATATTGACTCGCAAGACCCGCTGGTTTCTGCAACATTACCGATCTGATGATTCATGTTCGAAGGAAAAACAAAGAAAGGAAGAAGGGAATCAGATTACTTTTACGGTACTGGAACTGCCAATTCCAAGTGATATTATGAATTTTGAATAGACAAAAACAAGGTGGGACACATCTTTTGCACGTGATCTGGGAAGGGGCACTGGTCCATAGAACACGGAAGAACCTATTAGATCATCGATTGGGAGGGCCACGCGCATCAGCGATATATTTAAGTATTAATTGATTTTATCAATCAGCGCGTGGCCCGAACCCACATACAAAAAAATTAAGTCGTGCGAGAGATCACCAATATTGAACGCGGTAATTAAACCTTACTCAAAAGGCATTGTTCTTGCGAGACCGATGCATCCCTGTCGGTTTCGTGGATAAGGTTTTAACACTCAATCCGTCAAGCTCAGCCGATCAGAGGCGAGTTTTTGCGTGTCATGACGGTGCCATCGCCATGGTCGTTGTCCATCTAAAGCACTTTGTGAAAGCAATTTTCGCCCGTGAACAATACAATCGCAATTTCAATACACCTGTAGTGCCGAAGCATTGCTCTCAGCAACCTTCAGAAACTTACCGAAATTCAGCGCCAGATTCCGTCTCGCTTAGCCGAGCGGCCGGTTTCGCATCATCGTGACCCTTGGAGCCGCCTGTATTATCCATTTATATTAAAATTCTTTCGACAAAAGTCATTTACGGATTATTACTTTCCGTTCCCTGCTGCCACTGGAAAGCTTTGAAATATTCAATCAGTGTTTTTTTTGTTTTATGAGACTTAGTTGTCGCGATTTAGTTGTCGCGAGGTCGCGAGATGTCGCGGAGATGGTTTTTCTTGCCAGCATTTCGCGAGCAGATAACGACACACTAGTAGATCGTAAGGTACGAACCGGCACGTTCCAACAGAAACAATGAGTCTCAGAATACTCCGTAATATTTTGATTGATTCCGGTACCGGTACTATGGGTTACGAGTACCACATACGAAGTAACTTACGTAGTACTTACGTAGCGTGCTCCTCCGTTAACTTAAAATTTTTTCATTCAATCAAGACTGAAACTTTCAATCGTGAAAGACCTAGAAGACAGTACGATTACGAACATACGGTACATAAGTTCGTAGAAGCGCGACGTGGTGTTACGAATTCGAAAGAGTGAAACTTTGGTCTTGCCCAATCCCACGACAGTTACCGATGAGTCTTGCGCAAAAACTTTTTTTTCGCAAACAACATTAGTACCGTAGTTCTACGTATGTTTTAACATTAAACGTACGGTAAGGCTAACGTAATGGAAGTACTACTAATTTTTTTTACAAAGTAGTACTTCAGAACAGCAAACTGTTAGAATATCAGTTTGAAGAGCTGCTGTGAATATGTCCTCTCAAAAGAAGTTCCTTTCCAAATATGTCAGAAGTAAGCTTACTACATAATCAATCTTATTTTTGTGCCAGTCATGAAGTCACATTAGTTGTTCTTTTCTCAATATATACTAAAATTGATTTTAAACATGACAATCTTCTTGATTTGAAACATGACAATCGTCTTCCTTCCTCACCAGTATTGTTGTATCAAGCAATGGTTCTATTGTGATGCAGTTCCACGTAAACATTTCCTCCACATTTTGAATTACTTGGCTTTTCCTTTATTGGTTTTGGCACAAGAAGGTACTATACATGATTTACCATAGAATACACGTCGTGTACTCGAAAGATGAAGTCAAATTAAGTTAGTAAATTGATTCCAACATTTATTGATCAGTTCCTGCGTCAGCTCGAGGCTGGTTCAACAAAGAAGTGATAAAACTTGAAACCCTCACCTTGTTCACACGCAGTTCCGGTTCGAAAAGAGTGCCGCTTCAAATCACGACTCATGCAACATGATATGACAATCCAATCTAGTTTTATGCTTTTCTTTCTATAATATTTACAACATTTATAAGGCGTTTTATACACCCTAAACTATCATTCATCATGGTCGCCCCAATCCACGATAGCTTGTTTTCGTTTTCTCCGGATCTTTTTATTATTATGCTTGCCGCCTGTCTTTAAAGATAGTTTCATCTTAACTGGATTTCGATTTTTCTCGCCAAGTTTCGCCGCGACGGAAGAAGGTTTCGGAACAGCTCCCGTTTCTATTGCACTCGTTGCCGCCGAAGTCGGCGCTTGCTTCGCAGCCGTTGTCGAAGAGACGGAGGATTTGATACCGAGTCTCGTTTGTTCGTCCGTAATCCATTTCTGTGCCAGTTCGGACTGCACCATGCGACAAAAGATAGTCTGACCGATACCCCGAGTCAGATCTCGCATCGTTACCAGCTCGGTCCGTTGTCGTTCAAACGTGGCCTTGTGTTCTTTCATGACCTCCGCAAGAGATTGATCGTGCTGGCCGTCGTATTCTTCTTCGAAAAATGGAACCTCGAAGTCGGTGTCCGTGTGCCGTCGATTGATGGAGAGCCGGACACTGGAGCGGACGCGAAGGCTTCCTTCCACTTTGCTCTGGCCAGATCCGCTTCCGCCGGCATCTCCAGTAGACTCCGACTTCCACTGTGCACGAATGCGCTCTGCTTCCCTTCGTTCTTCGGCCTCAATCTCTCGCTCAGCATTGTTGTGGTCGATGCGTTCACGCTCTACCCGATCGCTCACCGTCACCATCATCTTGTTGATTGCTATTTCTAGCTTGGCCGACATGATCTTCGCCGACTCGTACGCTAGGCCCGATACCGTTTCGGTTCCTGCGAGGCGTTTGTTGTACTTAAGTGCATTGGTGAAAATGAGGCGCAAATCTTCAATGATGCCTCGAAACCTGTCGTAGTTTCGCTTCTTTAGTGTCTTTTGCACCTTTTCCCAGTCCATTGGTCTGCAAAATCAACAACAGCAAACAGAAAAAACGAAAGAAATGAATTGATTCCGTGAGCAGTCGGTTGAGATGGAATCAAGATTCGAAGAAGCCCGTTCCAATCAGCAAAAAGAAAAATTAGGGTGGATTAGCACGTACCTCGATATGAATGCCGAGTAATCCGGTGGAAAATTGTTGGTCAAGAAATACGTCATGTGTTTCAGATCCGATACGTGCCGCAATGATTTTAACAACTTTTCGCATTCTGCTTCCATCCACGTGTATCTATCGCCCTCTAGGCTCTTTTCGATCGGCTCGTTCATGACAATTTTCTCCATCTCCGTCCGTGACATTTTTTGGTTTCCCTTTGTCAGTCTCCAGGATTTTAGCGGCAAGCCATCATCTTCCGGTTCATCGACATGATCGTCGTCCTGAAAGTAATCAGTCAAAATCTCTAAAGACAACCACCTCGTATACTTGAGCAGGTGAATCGAGGCGTCGTAGTAGGCACACGATAGTGGGTCACCCACGTCGCGTGCGTCTTTATTGAAGCAGATCGCGTTGGCAAAAACGAGAGCGACATCGTTGACAAAATCCTCGGGGGCAGTGTATCGATTGCCAGCCAACAACGTGCATTCTGCCGTGGTCAAATCCATGGGCTTTTTGATTTTCATACCGTACGCCTCCCTCAGTCCCTGCGATCAAACAAACAAACAAAAATAAGCAATCCATGGACCAGTGAGAATTTGGATTCTTTCAGCGAACGTAGCATGTCGCATCCGAAGCAAGACCACTGCACGACAGGCGACAATCGCTAACAACAACAACAAAAAAAGCAATAGAAATTCAAGACCCACTCACCGGAAAAAGAACGGGAACCGGAACGTTAAAGACAAACTTGGGTCGGGTAGCCGAGATCCACGGATGCCGCTTCAGTTCCTTGTAGAACCGAGCGCAGGCGGCCTCCCAGCTCTGCAGAGTCTTTACGTCCCGGCGCAGGGGGAAGCGCTCCTTGACCTTGGCAATGGCAATGTGCAGCGGCACCGGTTGGTTGGACTTTGCCTTGGTGGTCGACAGCTTGCTGCTGCCTCCCGAAGACTTGGATTTAGAGCTGGTCGCCTTTTGCGCCTCGGAAAGGGTGGCGGCGCTCAGGGATATCCGGGGAGCGGTCTTGCCACCGCCCGACGACGCCGAGATCTTGACCTTTTTGGTGGGACCCTGTCCGGTGCCATCGGGCGGATCCTTCCGAATCCCGCTGGACGATGACGTCCCCCCGGACATTCCCAAGGACGGCGACGGTTTGCCCGCCGAGGGATCGTCCAGGACCTTCATGCGGGTGCCAAAGATGCGGCGAAAGGACTTGAGGCCGAATCGTCCGAGGGCCACAAGGTGGTCCATCTTCTGGGCGCTGTTGTACGTAATGCAGTTCTGGAACATGAGCACAATGTCGTATTCAAAGTCTTCGGGGGTGGTGTACTGGACGTTTCGGATCTTGCGATCAATCGTCTGCAGGTCCATGGGGGTCTGGACGTATTGCATGTAGTCGGGGATGACCGCGACCGATATGGGTTTTTCGAAATTGGCCATGGCCGGCTCGGTGATTTTCGTGGCCTTGTCGGTGTATTTTAAGTCCCGGAGATCGCCCAGAATCTTGAGCAGCGTCGGAATGTGGGGTTTGGGCAACAGCGTGGCCGTCGATACACCCACATTGGCCTTGTTGGCGGCGGCTGTTCCGGCGGCGGACTTGACGTATCGATTGAGAGCGTCTAATTGCTGCTGCAGTACGCGGTTGAGACGCTGGGCCTGGTCGCAATAGACCTTGCATTCGGGCTTTTCTTCGGCCTTTTCTCCGTAGTACGCCATGCAGTTTCGAAATGACCAGCTTGCAGTCGCTCTCGAATTTCTCGAGCGTGGTGTACTGGCCCTCCATCAGCTGCGAGGTGATCGTCCCGAAATCCATGGGCTTGGGAGCCTTGTGCAGGTAATCTTCGGGAAGCGTCCCGCCAAAAAAGAAAGAGACGGGGTGCATAAAATAAAGGGCCGTGGGGGTCCCGTCCTCCGGATTGGTCAGGTTGTACAGCGTGTCGATGACGTTCACGCACAGCTGCCAGCAAAACAACAGCGGCGGGTAGAGCGGGGTGGTGCTCGCCGCGGTCGGATTCTGGGCGTATTCCGGCTTGGCCAGAAAAAAGGTGCAGAGGTGATCGGCAGCATCCAGCATCTCGACGGCAATCGGCCGGTAACTGTCTTTTCCATTGGTGGTGTTGTAGCGGAGGCAGTTTCCAAAGATCCGGCGCAGATCCAGCACAAAGGCCGCCACGGTCGTGTATCCCTTGCTGCTACTGGTGTTGAGCGCCCCGCCGGGACCAAAGGTGGTGCAGTCCAGCTTGGATTGCATGGTCGACAGGTCCATTGGATACTTGATCCTGGCCTTGTAGTCCTGGATGAGTTTCTTGTCCGAAACGGGTTTCTCGAACAAGCCCGTGTTCTTGGCCTTGCGCCTCCGGAGGCCGTTCAGGACTTTGCAGCACTGGGCCTTGCGTGCCGGCGTCATGGGAAGCCCCCCGGCCGTGCTTTTGTAGGCGGAGGACGCCTTGAGGGTGATCTTGGTCTTGGAAGATCCCGATTTTTCCTTTTTCCCGGCCGACTTGGACTTGCTGCCCGTGGTCTTGGTCTTGCCCGTTCCGGTCTTGGTCTTTGCGGTTGCGCCCCCGGTCAATGAAGCCGCGGACGACGACGAAGCCGCCGAGGACGACTTTGGCGTGATCGATTTGAGCGTCGCCGACTTGGGCGTGATCGATTTGAGCGTTGCCGATTTGGGCGTCGTGGCCTTGGTGCCAGCCGCTTTTGGAGTGGTCGACTTTTTGGTCTTGGTGGCCTTGCTCTTAGCGGTCGCCGCCGACGACGACGACGATGCATTGGTAGCACCGCCGGTGGCTCCACCGTCCACCTTCTTGCCTTTGGTTTCGTTGGAAGACACCACTCCCTTGGGCAGCGCCTTGCCGGTCGACGGTTGGGTGACTCCCTTGGGGAGCTCCTTTCCCCGCGAGGCTGCCGCACTGGCCGGGGTCTTGAGCGTGATTTTGGGCGACGCGCTGCTCTTTTTGGTCGACCCCGACGAGGCGGGAGCGGACGCGGTCTTGGGTGCCGAGGCTTTCGCCGTGTTCCTGGGTGTTGTTTTGCTGCTGCTGCTGCTGCTGCTGCTGCCGCCGCCCCCGCTCTCGCTGCTCGCCGTCTTCGATTTGCCCAGGCCGAGTTTGAGCGTGAGCCGTGGTTTCTTGTTGGGAGGGGGCTTGGACGACGGCGAGGACGACGAGGAGGAAAACGTTCCGCTCGCGGAAGCACCCGCGGGCGGCGTCTTGCCGCGCGACGCCACCCCGCCGGCCCCGGCCGGTGGCGTCTTGCCCCTGGAAATGGTCGCTCCCGTGGCCCGTGCAGCGGGCTGCTTGATCTTGATCTTGGGCTTGTCTCCCAGCTTGAGCTTGATCTTGGGCAGTGCCCCCGCTCCCCCCAATCCACCGGCCGCGATCTTCTTTTCGATCTTTAGCTGCTCCCGCTTGGCTATCTTTAGCATCTGCTGGGCGGGTTTGATGATCCATTTGGTCGTGTCCTTGTCGTTGTGGTACCGAATGGCGTTCTCGAAGATCAGGTTGCAATCCTCGTAGACCTGGGCTCGGCTGGAGTACTTCCCGCTCTCGATGTTTTGAGAGAGGGTCGATAGGTCCATCACGCGCCCGCAAACCTCCAGGTATCCCGGCGTGTGGCTCAGGTCGAAATGGATTCAGAAAAAGCGTGTTAAAGTTGGAATACTTGCCCGATTTGAGTCCCTTGACGAGTCCCTTGCAGGCCTCGAGGTCCTGGGGCGTCAGCGTCATCGTCGTTGTTGATTTCTTTTGTTTTCGTTTCGTTTCGTTTCGTTTTCTTCTGTTGTTGCGTGTGCCTTTCGTCGATATCAATCGATACCGAGTCGGAGCGGGAAACCGCTCGAACGATTTCTGGTTCGAATGCGTTTCGAAGGCAGAACCGAATCTCGAATGAATGTATCGAACTGAACTGAACTGAACTGAATTCAATTCAATTCAATTCAATTCAATGCAATGCAATGCAATGCAATTCAATTCAATGCAATTTAATTCAATTCAAGTGAATTCAATCGAATCCAATCGAATCAATCGAATCGTCCACGACTTCGGGTTCCGATTTCAAACGGCACCGGGAGCGGAACGAAATGCCCGTCCAACGCTTTTTCGATTCCTGCTCGTCGAACACAATCGTGCTGGAGTGCTGTGGTTTTGCGGAGCTGCGACCGTGGGCGTTGCGCCGGGCCCCGGAACAAGGGGAGGACAACAACAGATGAATGGGCCTCCAACCCGATGATGCTTGCTTCCCGACTCGTGGTTTCTCGAGTTTCGTTGCTGCTTGTCACTTGTTGCAGGTTGCAGGTCTCAGGTTGTAATTATCGGTAGGTCGCAGCTTGCACGGAACCAGGAACCAAATAATATGAAAAGAGGTATTTTTCTTGTACTTTTTGAATACTGTACAAAACTACAGTAATTTACCTACCGTACGGGTAATCATCACTACGACTTGCATCGAAGAAAAAATAAAAATCAGTCGAATGAATCAATCAGAATCAATAATTCCCCAGATGGATCATCGGCTTTACAGTAAGTTATGGTAACCTTAACCTCAGCTCTATCATTACTATGAGAAGTTTTTTGCTTCTGCAGGAGCGTTTTAATTGCTTCTACGGGAGCGTTTTCTTCATTTTTTCCCCCTTTTAAATGTAATCTTACCCGTGAAAAACTAAAATGGATCACGTTAGAGTGACAGATTGTTGGCTCACTATCTGACCAAATACCTCCTCCCAGTAACGGAAACCTCCTCAACGAAAGTTACAACCTGTTCGTACACACTATAAACTGACTGTTTGCAACAACTCCTGTTGAAATCGGTGACTTACATCCATAGCTTTGGCCCCCTGTAGATAGTGGTTTTGTCGCAAAATTTCCAAAAATTGATCCATTATGGTAAATGTAGACTCTGGTACATTTTCTACAGGCGACCATACAATCAAGTGACAGCATCTGTTGTTCTTTGTATGTATGTACCATTCGGTGCCATTCGGTATAAATCATAATAATATTATAATGTCCTTTTTATGGACGGTTAGGTTTACGTCACTATTAGTAACGGAAGGGATGTAATTTGGTAACGAAAAATTTGTATGTCCTCTGCCTGCAATGTAATTTGGTAATGAAAAATTAGTATGTCCTCTGCGCGCAAGCCAAAAAAACATGCCGGCTAGATGCTGTCACTCGAAAACACACAATTTTTGGCCCAATTTCTGTATTCGGGAGCTTACTAAGGGAAGAATAAGCAAGATTGTTTAAAAGTGAATATAGAGCATTGTAGAGTAGAGTGTTAGCTAACAGACGATGTCTTTACTTTGAACAGAGGTGGTGTATGCAAGGAGATATTGCAAAAAGCAAAGCTGCTGTCACTCCACTTGATCCATTATGGTAAACGTGATCCATTTTAGTTTTCGACGGGTAATCTTAGTTTCGATTCCCTCAACACGACATGTTTTTTGGAGGACCAACTGTAGGAAAATATGATTTCCCGCAGACTCACTAGTGTTCTTACGGATAAAAGTGTGTACGGTACTTACTACTGTACTCGTTCGGGAGAATAATACGCAATTACCTACTGATGCTTCTAGGTATTAGTATCGTTATGTATGGATTAGTTGCGTGTGTAACCCCTTACTTGTACGGATTTTGAGGAATAAGGATGTGAATGAAATAGAAGGAATGAGCCATTTGGCATTACGGATGGCTCATTCTGGAGAACTCATATCATTAGTGATAGTAATCTTATCGCACACGTACGGCAGTCGCACAAATGCTCCCGATCTGAAAATGCAAATCGAAATTTACCGATAAGGTTACCACTCTTACATCACCGTACGGTACGAGGTAAACCTTACGAGTAACCTTACGCATAATCTTGTGATTGGGCGATTTGTTCCTTCAACGCTTGAGGGGTCTTTAATTAAAAAAGAATGATCGACGACGTATCCTTTTCTTTATAGTCCTACAAAGGCCTATTGAAACATTTCGTACGTACCATTACGTCGTTACATGGATTGAGAATGATCTGTCGATTGGGTAATTACCGTACCTTACGCACTGATGGAAGTTTTGGAGAAGTTCCAAACAATCTACCATAACAAAAAGATCTAAAGTGCTTCCACTGCATTAAAAAAAGAAAACATTATTTTATTACTTCGTAATAATATCAAATTGGATCAAACTAAGGTGAGGCATTTCAAACGCCTGTCATCACTTGAATCATCCATTGATCTGGTCCGTTATGTGTTAGTAGTAACACCATTGCATCGAAAATGGGATATCAAGAGAACAATGAGGAGAAACGTTATTCATTTTTGAAACAAAGTGGGGATAAGCCTTACCCTATCCTATTCCAAGATAGAGAACATTGCAGCAAGAGAGCATTAAATACGGAAACGATGGACGCGATTCTCCAAGACATCCTCAAAACGTTCTTCTCGTCGTTGTGTGAGAAAGGATTGACTCCATGCTAATCTTAGATGCCCTAAACTCGCGAGTAAAGGACATCGAAGTCGTGGAGGGGACAGCTGGTAACAATTACGTAGTACGTAGTAAGCATTATTTCGTTTTAAGGCATGAAATAACTAACCGCAGTTTTTGTCGAGTGAGGAAAAGACCTAAGATGGATATAAGTTGTCGTTCTCGAAGAATCCAGAATTCCAAAAAAAAAAAAATTGGAATCACAATTATCTGATTTTTGTTGGCAGGTATAAAAAAATCTCTTTTCCGTAGAAGCGACAACAGTATTATTAATAGTATTATTTATCTTTCAATCCCAAAATCTACAATGATGGAAATCAGGTTCATCGTTAAGTCAGTGGATCGAACGTACAAAATCATACGAAGTAACCTCACTTATCAACAATACTTTTACATTGTTGTCTTTACCGATGAATCTTACGGTTGATAACTTTTTCCGCTAGCATGATCAACTAAGGTTTACCGCTCGGTACGGAATTCGTATCGGTCCTAATTGGGTTCGTACGGTAAAAATAATCATGTTCCATCTTCAATCAACATTTTCAACATCTCACTTCGATTACGGTTACGATTGTTGAATGAATATTACTTTGACTGGTTGTAACTCTAACAACTCCATCGTATCACACTTTGTTTGGTTTTTGTCGTGTCAATTTCGAAAACGATACATGGGATGAAAATGTCCGGCCATACCTCCATTCCAGACCCTGCCCTGAGCAACAGCAACAGCCAAAGAATAGAATTCGAAAAGTTCGCAATGGATTTCCGAAGTGACGATTGCGCCGAAATCTCGGCTGCCATGGCGGAGCAGGGTCTGTTGCGAAAACCCCAGGTGCCCCCGGGCGGATATGTCGACAATCCAACAGAGGTAAACCAATTGCTGTCCCAGCACTATCTCCTCAAACTGAACCACATGGACGTTCGGAACCTTGCGTCCTTTGAAGAAGAGAAGAAGAGCAATCACGAAAAAGACGCCCACGCTCAGGTGGACGATCTACTTTCCAAGTCAATGCTGCAGATGTCACTCAAGGACCGGAACGCAATCATCGAAGAAATCCACGGTGTTCAGAACCTGGCACCGAAAGAATCCCCCGAGATGATCTCGTGTGCCCTCCAAAAACTCTCGTCGGAGCTGTCCATGATCCCGCCACAAGCACGCCGGGCCCTGAATCGTTCCCTGCACCTGGCACCGAACGGCTACATCCACAGCGCAGAATTCCGGCTGAGGTTTCTGAGGTGCGACTTTTTCGATGCACAGCGGGCCGCGATCCGGATGGTGCAGTTCCTGGACTTGCTGGCAGAACTCTTTGGGGACGTTGCCCTGGAACGGCCGATCAGTGCTCAAAGATTTCTCCCGCGACGAGATTCAGGCCTTTCGAGTCGGACACCAGCAACTGCTGCCCTACCGGGACCGGAGCGGAAGGCGGGTGTTTGCGTGTGTCGGGGGTGTTGGCCTCGAGGTGCCTTTGCTGACGCGGGTGAGTATTTGTGTTGTGCAACTGCGAAAAACTCACACAACGAACGAAACCGCGGGTTTTGTCATGTGTCCGCTCACACTTTCATTTCGTTCCATCCTTGCTTCCCGTGACGACCGATGAAATCGAATCAAACGAAACAGGTAAAAATTCTCATTTACATCATCCTTGCGGCATCCGAGGACTTGGAAACCCAGAGGAAAGGACTTATCTCGATCATTTGGCCAGGTACAAACATTCCGTCTGGGGACAACACAAGTAATTTGAAATTTGACCGGATCATGTTCATGAAGCGAGTATACGGGAACCTGCCTTTGCGAATGTGCTCGATCCACTTCTGTTCTCCGAGCTCTCAAATGAGTTCCCCGTTCGTACGAGTCTTTCGGACGCTCTCGATATTAACGATGCCCCACTATTTGAAACGAATGAAATTCCACTCCGGTGAGTCGGTAGAGCTCCTTTATGCCCTCAAGGCATTCGGGATCCCCGCCGAGCTCATTCCGCTAACAGACACGGGAAACATCAAGACGACATACCTGAAGCAGTGGATGAAACTCCGGCGCATCATGGATTCGGTCCGAGAAAACAACAGGAACCAACTGCTGAATTTCATCGAGTGCCCGGGATTGCACGACGTGGTCTTTCGAACCGGGACTTCCATGTACTGCCACCCGGGAAACGTCCGATTCCGGTGTCTCATGGAACAAAAACACGAGAATCCTGTGTACGCTTCTCAGCAAACACGGAGCGAGTTAGCCTTGCAGATCATCGAGGAAATCGAGGCGGATGGGGGAAGGTTTCTGAAGTGGGACAACCGGAGTTTGTACTGGACGGAGATCGACCGGATGCAAATTCACAACAAGGTCCTCCTTGCGATTCGAGACTTCAAGTACAAGACCAAGATCAAACGAGCCAACCTACAGCAGATGGGCCCAAGCAACAAATCGTTCATGTTTTTGTCACAGGGAGAGCACGGCAGCAGCCAGACCAATTTGTGTTTCGGAGAACACTGAAGAGCGTCATGAAACGAAGACAAATATGGTTTGGAATGTATTTTTTGAATTTGCGGCGAAGCTGCCTCAGACCGATTGCTCCGGATTATTCATTATGCTAGATAACAATAGAAAAAATTGTACATAGTTTTTTGCTACCTATTAGCGCACGGGTAGCTCTACTAGATCACGACAGGTTTAAAGACAGTGTATGCTAAGCACGAAAGCTAGATGTTGCGAATTGTGATTGATCGAAGGGCAGCTCAAACAATACAACGAATACGCAAAACCCTTACCACACTGCAAATTCTCTGCGTTGATAGCATTCTGATCCATTGCGCTGAGTCAACATATTTCATTGCTCCCGGAGTTTTGGATTGATTCAGCGCATACTACCGGCACTGATACCATGAGGGACTTATCAGTACATGAGCTAATTGTTGGTGGTGCCAGAGTCAGAAATAGGATGTAATAATCACAAAAAGCATATTTTCAGACTTAATGGATGGAGATTTATTTGCTGTGAGTGGCAAACGTCTGCTTCTGGGCCTACAGAAAGAAAAATGATGAGACCAAATGCATGATTTTACCGAAGCTACATACATTCGTGTGTATTGATTATTGTGAAACTAATTGCGTTCTGTGAGCGAAATCTACCTTGATTGCAATAAACATCCGGAATCTGCTACGCCCAATTCCCGGGCGCCGTCTCGTCTGGCCAGCAACTACCAGTCTGAAGGTGTCGTGTTGCTAGTTGACCAACCCTCCTAGGAGCTATGGGACCTGCGGTCCTATGTATAGGTATACTAACTATAATACATTAGGTTTGGCGGGCTAATAAAGCTGGTAGAGAGAAAGTGTGATCGCATATGCGACTGCACATAGCAGGGCTTAAGTCCCATGCTAGAAGCAGTTGCAAAGGTGCATCGCAAGGGTGGGAATGGGTGGGAACTTTTTCTCAGACCGCCATTGTCGGTCTATCACGAAGACAGCTTTAAGGCTCGCTCTTTGCGAAAACAATGAGAATAGTATCCGTACCAAAGACCCTTGCTCAGCAACTCTACCTACTGCTCTACATTCTGCTGTACCTGCTCATTCCTCACTGTTCAGCTCTGTTCACTACAGCACTGGACAATGGTAGGCTTGGGTCAATGGTACGGATCATACGATCCTACATTGCCTTTCGCACTTGCCTTGCCCTAAGACTACAAAATTCCTTTCAGCTGTCCTCCGGTTCTACATCCCCAACTACTAATTTCTACGGAAACCTGGGGACAGTTGATAGGAATTTTGTAGTAAGGTACTATGAAAGCCGTAGGAAGGAAATTTTTTTTTTTAATCATGATCTTCAATGTATTCTTTTGTGTTCCAAAAGTGGACTGATTCTCCGGTTTTTATCGGATTTTGCACAACCTTCTGGAACAATGTAGGAAGAACCAATGCTCCATCTGCCTTCAGATCAATCGGAAGATGCATGTAGGCAATGATCGTGTCAGTCAGAAAAGAGATAAAGGCTAATACTGAATTTTTAGTCGCATTATTTTTCTTATGCCCACGTGCCTGAAGTGTTTAGGGTGACACAGAATAAAAGGTGACATCGAGAGATTGGTTTGTGTCGAAATTCTCGAATTCTTTTATTCTTTTGTGATCCAGAGCCTATCGTTGACACGAGGTGTTAGATACTTGTACTTGCGCAGCATAGAGAAGGAAGCCAGATCTTCCGGGATTCGCAGCTGCAACCAATTTTCTACCATACGGATATCGACAAGGATGTTTAATACTCGTCGATGTGCATAAAGAAATTATAACAAAAGAACTCGGCTCAAACCGTGCCAGTCTCCGCAAGACAAGTAGCGAATTCTCCTATCCGTACTGTAATCTGCATCAACGATCTTTCCAACATGGGTCTCAAGGGAAAGTTGATCGGCGATGGTGATCGCTATCGCTATGGTCCGATGTGCATGCCTACCCTCCCCTGGAGAAAGGACAATCCCAAGCTGAATTTTTATGGCCTAGGTGAGTGAGCGAAGCGACACGAAACGAAGCAAAGAACGACAACGAATGGGTGTATGTGCATCGACGATTCTTGTCGTCCTTGCTTTCCTGGATGTGTGATTGGATTCTTGTCTCTGACGCGCAACAATTTTTCTCCTCTCTCTTCCTCCCAAACGTCACACGCAACGAAATCAAATTAAATCAAATAAAATATTCGATCCAGATGAGGAATTGCCTTTGTTGATGTCCATCTTTATGGGTCTTCAGCACTGTCTCGCCATGGTCGGAGGATTGATTACCCCTCCATTGGTCGTCTTCAAGTTTACTGTCTGTGGCTTTGCCGAAGGATTTTGTCCCGAACTTGTCGGGGTGAGTCACGACGGGCGTGTCAATGGTTTGGGTTCGCATTCCATTGTTGCGTGTCTGTATAGTTTTTTGTTGTTGGGAGTGATCTCACATTTGTCGTCATTTTTTCTATTTGGATGATTCGTTTTTCTTCCATCAATCGTTTACCCGTGCAGTATGCCGTCAGCGCAGCCCTGATCACCTCGGGCATTTGCACCATTCTCAACGTTGCCAAGCTCGCAATTCCCTTTTCCGAAAAAATTTTTGGGCGGGCTCTCTACCTTGGTTCGGGTGTCCTGAGTGTCATGGGAACCTCCTTCACCTTTCTGCCCATCTACGAGATTGCTATTGCCCAGATGAAGCGGGACGGAATCGACGGCCGGGAAGCTTATGGAAAGATGCTCGGAACCAACATGGTGTGCTGCCTCCTCGAGCTGGGATTGTCGGTGCTGCCTGCCAAGCGTCTCCAGAAGATCTTCCCACCACTCGTGACCTCCATCACTGTCATTCTCATCGGGGTTGCCCTCACCGGAACCGGAATGAAGTACTGGGGAGGTGGCGTGGTTTGCGCTGAGATGGGCTGGAAGTCCCACTCCCAGATCACATCACAGGAAGACCTGAGCTTTGGACCCCCCTTCCCGACTTGTGCCATCGGTGAGACCTCCGAATTGTACGGAGCTCCCCAGTACATCGGACTCGGATTCTCGGTTATGGTCTTTTTGATCTTCATCGAGTTGTTTGGAAGCGTCTTCATGAAGAACATCAACATCATTCTGGCCCTTTTGTTCGGATACATGATTGCGGGACTCACGGACCTGGACGGGAAAAATTACGTCAACACGGCTAATATCAAGGATGCCGATCCTATCACCTTTTTGTGGGTAGAGACCTTCCCCTTTGGCTTTTACGCTCCGGCTGTGCTTCCTATGTTGATTGCTTATTTCATTACCACTGTGGAGACCGTCGGTGACATCAATGGTAGGTTTTGTCGATTTCTTTTTTTGCATCGGTCTTTTTACACACACGTTGTACTTTGAGACTGACCACGACGTTCACGTCCACGTCAACGCCCTTTCAATTGTGTTTTCTGGTCTTTGTTCGCGTTTTCCACAGCCGTTTTTGAGGGATCCGAATTGAAAACTGGAACCGACGAATACAACGAGTCCATTCAGGGCGGTCTCTTCGCCGACGGTATCAACTCGTTCTTGGCCAGTTTGTTTACCTCCATGCCCAACACCACCTTTTCCCAGAACAACGGAGTTATTGCTCTTACCAAGTGCGCTTCCAGACGCGCCGGATATGCCTGTGGCGCCTGGCTGATCTTTTTAGGTGTCTTTGGCAAGGTTGCCGGTACCATCACCACAATTCCCGACTGCGTTTTGGGTGGGATGACTATCTTCTTGTTTTCCAACGTTTTGGCCAGTGGAATCAATCTCACCAAGCTGGTAGACCTCGAGAGCCGCCGTAATCGATTCGTCATGGCCTTTAGTCTTGCTCTGGGTGTGGGTGTGACCGTTTGGCCGTACGCCTTTTTGGACCGCCGCGGATCGCCCTACACGGCCGCCTTCTGGCCCTGCGCCGACTGCTCCGATGCCATGAAGGGACTCCGCAACGGGGTCAGCATCTTTTTGTCCACAGGGTACTGTATCGGTTCGGCGTCCGCCATGATGCTCAACGCGATCCTGCCCAACGATGCGGGTTTCGAGTACGGAGAGGCGGCAACCAAGGAAGAGTCCGCCCCCAAGGAGGAGATCGAGGAGGACAAGGCCGAACCAGACGACAAGAAGGAAGAACCCGACGAAGAGAAGGCTGTGGAGGAAGCACTCTAGTTACTAGAGTCAGTCCGAATTTTATGTTGATTTTTCAATGTTTCATAGTACAAAAATGATTGTATTTATTTCTGACGTTGTTTGAACCACTCGAAAGACCTGGGTCAAACTTGGTGGCCCAGGCTTGAAACATTTCGATTTTTTTGTTGAAACGTGCCAATGAATTAATCAATCAATCTACAATATATCCATAAAGGACGAGGAAAGGTTTTTGGGAGCAGATAATCATATCCAAGCTGTCTAATCTATTTTAATCATTTTTTTTTCCAATTTCAATGTTGTGCTCTGTTTGTTCAGTTCAGATTTTTAGATTTTGCGACGTCTCCTGGTGGAATTGTGGCGAAAATCTAGTCTCCACAACCAGCTGTTACCGAGACCCATTCGAAATCCATTCCTTCAGGCAACACGCCACGAGTGCCACCAGCAAGGACAGGCCACCCGCGAGCTCCGCGACGCGGTGACCGGCTCGAATGTCGCGGGGAGTCGGATCCCTGACGCCAGGGATCGTGTTCCCTAGCGCGTACGAGTACTCCCCCTTCTTTTCCAGCCGGACCCCGAGAATACCCGCCATGGCCGCCATTGGCCATCCCGCGTTGGGGGAGGAGCACTGGGTGCGGTCCTTCCGGGCCGTTGCGAGTCCCCTCGCCGCCGAAGCGCTCCCGAGCGCGATCCACGCCGCAAGCACCAGCGCGAGGGCGGTCAACCGGGCCGGGATCAGATTGATCAAGTCGTCGAATCGGGCCGAGGCCTTTCCGAACCATTCGTACCGTCCCCCTCGGTAACCGATCCGAGAATCGAGCGTGTTTGCGACCCGGTAGCCGAGTGCCCCGACGGGTCCCAGAAGAATGTACCAAAACCAGGGAGCCAGCGTGCCGTCGGAGAGATTTTCCTTACCGCCACAGAGAACATAATGTTATCACAAAACAACGGAACGAACCAGAGCGATTTGGAACCGAAAACAAACATGCAAATGAAATGATGAGAATCCAAGGTTCCTGTTTCGTTTCGTTTCGTTTCGTTTCGTTTCGCACCAAAAATCGAAGAGAAAATGAAGAAAGATTCCAATTGCCCTGCTGGCATTAATTCAGACGTATTGCACCGCACCGCACCGCAACACCCCGCATTTGTTATCGACCGAGATCGCGACTCACCGAAAGACTCTCGAGCGTCCCCCCCGCCAGATCCTCCGATCCCAGGTGGGTCGGATCCCGGCTGCAGAGCCAAACCAGCTGGGACCGTGCCTCGTCGAGCTGGGATCGTTCCAGAAACCGCGCCATTTGCAGCGCAATGGTGCACAGGAGTTGCAGGGAAAATGTCGTCTTGACCAAAATCACCTCCAGGAGCCACGCGCCGAAGGCTGCTGCCGACGGGAGAAGGAATACGAATATCCACTGCTGCGATGCCCCGGCGGCCAAGGCAGCAGCAGCAGTAGCGGATGCCATCTCAACCTCCGCTTCCATCCACTCGGCCGAGTTCAGAAAGCACTGGGCTCCAAAACCAAAGAGGGCAAGGGTTCCGACGAGAAAAAAGATTCCTCCAACCCCACCGAGGACCGGGTCCCGAAAGACCCGTTCCGGAATCCAATTGTTGCTAGCCATGCTGATGACGGTACCCGCCAGCACCACGGGGTGCACCGACAGTGGAGGCTCCGGAAGGCATCTGTTCATCACGTAACATCACATGTGATCAAATCAGATAAAAATACAAGTCGTATTGGTATCGGAACAAAATCCGATTGCAAATGCGCAAAATCATTGGAAAAGAAATGGAACGAGAGGAACAGCGACAAGGCAATACGAAAGCCGGACGAAGCCGAGATTGACCGTGTGAGGGGGAGTCCTTTCTATTTACGAGAGACCTCCGTTAAATCCCTGTGAGATCTATTCCATTCCGTTCCGTTCCACACCCCACCGCCTCTAAAATTACGACACGCCACTCCACTCCACTCCACGCCGCATCCCATATCCCATCCCATCCCACACGATTTCGGAGCACTCACCGATCCCACACAAATGCCGCCAGCAACACCGTCGCCGACCGCGGGAGTGCAAGCCATTGCCCCGCGCCGCAATAGGCCACCAGGACGACGCCCCCCCACCCCAGCAGCACCACCGAACGCGGCGACGCCGGCATCGGATCCATCGGACGCGGGGGGACGCACGGCCGGGCCCCCTTGCGCACCAGGTGCCACAGCGAGCGCGTTGCCCTCGAGAGGTGGTAGCGGGCGACCGTCCCGTGCCGGTGCTCCAGGTTGCGACCAATGGCTGCTCGGGTCGCCTCGCGGACGGCCTGGCCGATGAGCTCCGCCAGGAGGCAGTGCTTTCCGGCGTATTTCAGGACCGGCGGTTTCTTGGAGGTTGCCTTTGCGCCAGATGTAGATTTTGTTGCAACGACAATTGCGGTTGTGGTGTTGCCGATTCTTTCCTTCTCGCGGTCCTTTTCCTTGTCGTTTTCGCTCCGGGCACGCTTGTACGACTTGGACGGAGCCAGCAGCACCAGGCAGTCCGTCCCGGTCCCCTGCGCCAGCTCGCTTGCGTTCTTGGCGCACGGGAGTTGGAATTCCGCGCAGGCGCCGCACTTGGCCTCCACGGCGATGGCGTAGGCCTCGATCAGGGCCGTCTCCGACAGCGGGGCACCCTGGACGATCAGAATGGTGTTGATGGTCCCCGGCGGTGGCGCGGTGGAAGTTGAGGTTGTGGTCGTGGTTATAGCCGTGGTCGTGGTTGCGGTTGCAGCCGGCAGCATCCCGAAAAAGTCGGCGTCGGCCCCCGCCGCGCGTGCGTTGGAAATCCCGGCCGTGACGATGGCGTCGACGAAGATGCCCCCCGCCGACCGGCTTGCCGTCCGGAGGGAGCGCATGGACGCCGCCGTGAGGAGACCGACGGTGGAGGATTCGTCGAGGCAAGGGGCGGGGCCGGGGGAGGCGCCGGAGCCGGAGCCACTGTCACTCCCACTGTTGCTGTTGCTGCCACCATCACCATCACCATCACCATCACCGCCATTGTTCGCCGGCGCTTTTTTTTCTCTGGCAATGGCGGTCCGGAGCAGGTCTCTCGGCTCGGGGTTCCTTCCGTCGTAGGTGTGCGGGACCTTGTAGTTGAGAACGGCGACCTTTGTGTTCGACCGAAAGGAGCGCATCCCGCCCTTCCAGATGGCCGACGAAATGGCGTTCCAGCCGTCGGTGGGCGTGCCGGTGGCGTCCGAGGCGTCCATGCGAGCTATTCCGTCGGGGAGCTCGATCCTGGCCCGGTGCTCGTCAACGGTGACCAGGGCTCCGCTCGGGAGGGAGATGATGTTCTGTGCATTGTCGTCGTCGTCGTCGTCGATGTTGTTGTTGTTGTTGTTGTTGCTGCTGCTGTTGTTGTTGCTGTCGGTTCCGGAAGTGCTCATGATGGCCGTGGAAAGCTTTCGGTCGGTCGGTCGGTCGGTTCTTCCTCGCTCTCGCACTCTCAGTTCGGGACGATTGTTGATTGCGCAAATGGCAAAGGACTCGGAGCGGAATCGTTTGCGATATGATCCGGTACGGTAGAATTACAGTATTGACCGGATCGTAGCACTATCAATGCTTTTGTCGGTGGACGACTTTCTGTCACCAAAGGTTTTGTGGATGAATGTATGTTGTACGGCAGAGTGCGGGACGATATGTGGTTTTGTGTGATGTGATGTGATATATGATAGGATGCGACGATTCTTATTACTTGATTGATTAGAAGTATTTTTCCGTTATCGGTCTGTCATGGGTAATGATTTTAGTTCGATGCACGTTCTTCGGGATGGGTAAGGTTACGGTGATGGTTACGAGTAATCTTACAAGTAACTCACCCGGGAAGGTTAACCTTACGGTAATTATGAGAACCAAAAGATGATTCTTTTCGACAAAGCGAAAAAAGATTTTTCATGATTTTGATTTTTTTTCATACCGGTACCTTGATTCATTAACTTTAACCTTAAGTGTATGAGTAAACTTACAACTTACGTAGAGGTACGGGTAAGTTAAGGTTAAGGTTACTATTACGAAGTAAGTTAACCTTCGTATTACGAGTAAGCTTAAGTTACTAACAACAATAATAAAGACAAGTTGCTCTGTAACAAATAGACCACTTTAAACTTTAAACTACTAACAACATCAACTACAAGCGTCCTTCTTGTTATAATAGAGCGTTAGGAAGTGATCCGATTGGAATCGATGGTCCAGAGACAGAGATATTAATTTTCGCCGTAGTTTGGACCGGGGTAGTTTTTCGATCGAAAAAAATTGATTGCTGCTTTGCCAGTTCGTTTCTCCAAACCACAACGCCCGGATTGATCAGCAAATTGGAAGGCTTGTCCTTCTTGATACAATAAAGCTCTCCGAAGTGGTCAGGTCCGAATTCGTCAAGGGGGGGGGGAGATATTAATTTTCGCCGTAGTTTGACCGGTTTTTGCTTGTACTTCTTTAGGGGGACTGTACTCAGTCTACAGTTCGGTTCTCGAAATCGACACGTCCAATCGATCCGCAAATTGTAGGCCTTGTCTATCTCGATATAATAGAGCTGTACGAAGTGGTCCGGTTGCAATCGACCGTCCGGGGACCGAGATATGAATTTTCGCCGTAGTTTGACCGGTTTTTCCTTTCGTATTTTCAAGGGTACTGTGGTCACTGTACAGTTCGATTCTCGAAAACGACTCCTCCAATCGATCCTCAAATTGGAGGCCTTGTCTATCTTGATATAATAGAGGTGTACGAAGTGGTCTGGTCCGAATCCACCACCGGGGGGGGGAGATATTAATTTTCGCCGTAGTTTGGACCGGGGTAGTTTTTCGATCGAAAAAAAGACGCGATTTTGCTGCTGCTTTGCCAGTTCCTTGCTCCCAAGCGGACGCTCCAATTGATCCGCAACTTGCAGGGCTCCTTGATCTAATAGTAAAGATGGAGACGCTGTAGTATCAGAATTAAACTGGTGTTGGTTATGGAGTTAGGGGGGGGCTGACAGGTCCTTGTTGCTGTGGTTGTTGAAATGGAGTTTTTTTCGAATTTTTGACCTCATTTTGTGGCCCGATGTAAGAAAAGGCTCGGTCTATTATTATTATTTTCTTGTTTGCTGTCGGAACTGACGCAACGAAACGGACAGAGGACAGAAGACGACGGAGTTGTCATTTTACTTTACCAATAAGAACGACTCGCATAAGTTACCGGTGCCGTTGAGAGAGATCACACCGCCTGTTTGTACCGTTACGATTATGCACTTACTACTACTACGTACTAAAAAAGGATACTTGGAAATGCTTTCCTACAATTAAGATCTTACTCAATACCGTAGAATTTCTGTACTATCCGAGAGTTTTGGGGAATTTTTCATGAGCGACGATATTTGTATGCCGGTATGTACTAGTACCTCATATGTACGTATGTTGGTATTCTTTCTGATGAAACAGCATTCATTGGCACTGGGCAGCATCGATCATCGATCATCGATCATCGATCATCGATCATCGATCATCGCAAGTCCCTGCCAAACAACGATCACTCCATTCTTTAGTAAGGTTACCGGTTGGTTACCGGTACAAGTCCTTGCATTGTTTTGCTCCGAACGGGAAGCCTTCCGTGACTGCTGCACAGCATACCATACCGGTAGCACGGTCATTTCCTCGATGGAGAGAAAAGAATTTCCAACGGAATCCCATTCCATTCCATTCCACTCCATAGAAAAGAGACGATCACTGCGATCATGACCCCATCTCCCAACGGAACCACTTCCGGTGAAACACCGAGCCAAATCATCGTCATGAACAACAACGACGACGACAACAACAACAACAACAACAGCAACGACAGCGACAGCGATGGGCTGTGGCTGATCACCATCGAGGTCGGCGGGGAAGATCCTCGGAACGAGCGAGGCTTTCGCGCGGCGGTCGGCGGAACCACCCTTGCGTTCTGGTCGGAACCCGACCGGGACCGATTCCTCGAAACCGCGAGGGCCGAGTGCGGGAGCCATCTCCGCGGCTACTCGGTGCGCACGCTCCGAGCCCGCGATTGCTTCCGGGGAATCGGCGGCCCGGAATCGACCTCCGGAGAAGACGTCGCCGGCGCAAACAGGAAGAACCAACCGTCGTCGTCGTCGTCGTCGTCGTGCTTTCTAACAAATAATGACAATGCGTTGTGCATCAACCAAAACGAAATCGAAGTCAACGGCGACGACGGCGACGACGACGAAAAAATCCACGAACAACACTGCGCCTCGATCGACGAGCACTCCCCGGCATTCAACGCCCTGGTCAAGCGCTTTGAGCTCTTTCGGAGGGTCGTCGAACACGAGGACGATCTGTTGAATCAGCGCATGTCCTGGATCATACTGGCCCAGTCCTTTTTGATGGCCGCCTTTATCAGCAGCAGCAGCAGCAACGGCAGCGGCAGTTCTCTGGATTTGTTGGCAGGCGACGACGACGACGGCGGCGGGGCCGGGAAGCAGCACCGCCGCCTCTTGTACGGGACGGCCGCGGTCGGCCTCCTCACCTGCCTCGTCACCCTGCCGGCGCTGGTGGCCGCCGGCAAGAACATCGAGGTCCAACAGGGCATCTACTTTGCCGGCTTGCCCTCGGACGCCCTGTGCCGGAGGCTCCACGGGCACGACCGGGATCGGGGTGGTTCGGTGTCCGGGTCGGAGCGCGGCGGTTTCGTTCGGGGTCGATCTCGATCTCGATGTCGACCCCCCCACCACCTGCTGCCCAACACGGCCTTTCGGTCCCGGTTCGGGGTCCCCATTCTGACGACGGTGGTCTTGCTGACGGCGGTGCAGGTCCTCGGGTGGTGTTGGTTGCTGGTGGCGATTTCCGTGCCGTGAGTCGAGCAGAGTGGAGTGGATTAGAGCAGAGTGGAGTGGAGTGGAGTGGAGCGGACCAAGTAACCAAGTAACCAACCAAGCAAGCAACCCACGAAGGAACTAATTGCGAACAGCGAATCCAACGAGTGGTGGTTTCTAGATGACCATGAGGGACGATGCTATGGGATGCTATGGGATGCGAGATGCAACGCGAACAGCCACGAACGGAAATCATTGTTGCTTATCACATGCTCTCTCTTGGGGCACGGCTTGGCATCCATCCATCCATCCAACCATGCACGCGATGGTGCAAACCAGCGAGTCATTCTGAGAGCAGGAGTAGGAGGACGCGATGGAATTCGATGCGATGCGATGCGATGCGAAGATTGCATCACTCTCCGGCGCTTTTTGCGTTTCGTTCCATTGATTTCGACCGAATCAATCGGATTCATCCAAACCATCGGATTCCATCGGTTCCTGTCCGCCCTGTTTCTGTTCGCGACGACTGACTCGACTCGACTCGACTCGACTCCAACCCAAATCGTGCGTGCCACTCGCACATCCCGGTCAACAACACTGTCCGCTTCAACGCCATGGAAGCGTCGACATGGTAGCAAAAGGCGACGGTCGTCGTGGCGTCCGCGGTTGGGTTTCGAACGACGCGCCGAAGCAAGATGATCGGAATGAATGAATGAATCGTCGCGAACGCCATTCCAAAAACCGAATGGCGCGATCGGTGAGACTCTCTCTGTATAGTATTGTTCCAACGGGAGAATCTTTTTCGCCAGCAGCCAAGGTTTCCGACACCAACAAGCAATAAACAATGCACGGCATCCACGGGGTCGGGGGTCGCCCCAACTTGTCGGTCGATGGGATGATACGGTACTGTTGTTTCCAATTACCAAAAACAAAACAATCTCTGTGTTTCCCTGCGTTGATTTTAACAATGTTGATTTTAGCGTAACAATGAATACATACAGAACCTCCATGGCGGTTCAACAGATTGCCTCTGTTATCGGCAATCCGGCAATATCATATTTTTCTCTTTGATCCGATCAACAGGACTATTATTTCTTTTACTATTTTTGGTTCTTTCACGTCGGATTTCGGGAAATAGAAAAACGCTCTGTTTGTGTAATTTTAAGGTTACCAGGTAACTTAGGAACCATGCGGTAAAGGAAGAGGTGTTTCAGATCGTAAGGTTGCTTTCAATCAACGTACTACGAGTAACCTTAATTAATCTTACTTAGTACGAAGTAATTACTAATTACGGAAAGAGAAAGCCGAAGAAACGATCCATCCATCCGCATCAACGAACCGCGCATCACGTCGTCCGATCACGGAGGAAGATCCTCAATCCCGAGCAAACAGCGCGCGAACGACAAACGCGAGCGACGTGCGTCTGCCAGCCAATCAAAAATCGCTTCGACTCCGCTCACACCAGATGTAAGTTAATCTTACGATAAGTTAAGGTTAACCTTACTTACTTGCAACCTTACTCATCGCAAACACCAATCAACGGCGGCAGCAGCAGCAGCAGCAGCAGCAGAAAAGCATTGCGCGACAACATCGTTCGTGACAGTGGTAGTGACAGTGACTCTGACGATACGAGACGATACGGTTCGCTACGATACGGTTACGGCAGCTTCCTCTCTCAATCAATCAGCAAAAGAGCCATAACAAATCACAACGATACCCGTCCCCTGTACTAGCGGCGACAACCCAAACAAGGCTCCCGACCGAATCTATCAATCCATCAATCCAAATCTTTTGCTGCGGCTAACAAACCGGCAAGTCAGCAACGATTGTCCGTGTTTCGCGCTGCGAATCCATCCATCCATCCATCCATCCACCCATCCACCCATCCACCCATCCATCATCCACTGAACGGCAAAACACAGCACAGCACAGCACAGCACAGCACAGCACATCAAAAAAGCCTCCTTCTCGAACCGCAAGCATGAGCCCCGACAACCGAGAACGTGACCGCGGTCTTCCGCCGCGCTCCGGAAGATACTCTTCCTCTTCTTCTTCTTCTTCACATCCACCGCACTCCCAATACCGCGACGAATTCGGCCGAATGCCCAGCAAGAACGGACCACCTCTGCCATTGCCACCGCCACCCTACAACCAGGATCACCACTACCGGGGCGGACTTTCCCAGCGCTATCCTCCTTCGCATTCGCATTCGCACTCGCATTCCCGGGGGCCTCCGCCTCCTTCTCATTACCGCGAAGTGGGAGGCATTCCCCCGGGTCGCTGGGAACGCGGGAGGAGTCCCCCCCGGCGACACCACCACCACCGCGGCGGAGCCCGGCTTCCTCCCCGAACCATGGCTCAGTCGCATCCGAATCCGCATCCGCATCCACATTCGAATCCACATTCGAATCCGCATCCACACTACCCTCTCCAGGACTACCGGGGCCGCAGGAGGAGCCACGGTCTTGGTCGCAGTCTCAGCCGCAGGAGGAGTCGGAGCCGCAGCGTGAGCAGATCGCCAAGCCGGAGCCGAAGCGGAAGCCTTTCCTCGTCCTCGTCCTTTTCGAGTCGGAGCAGCTACGATTCGAGATCGCGGTCGAGGTCGAGGTCGAGGTCGAGATCGCGTTCGGGATCCCGGTCTCGTTCCCCGTCGCGGTCTCGTTCGCGCTCGCGTTCGCGTTCGGTCTCCCGGAGTCGATCTCGATCTCGGTCTCGGTCTCGATCTCCGGGCGAGCGAACCAGGAACGGGGAGGACTCGCACGCCGCGGTCCGGAGCGCCGAGAAGCCGATGGAACCGCCACTCCCGAGCGAGAAGAAGGACGGGGGCGTCGATGCCACTCCGGGGGCATCAGCAGAAAAAACCTCCACTGCCACCGCTACCGAGGACCACAAACCAGCAAAGGCGAACGACCAGACCGTCTCGCCATCCTCCAAGGCCTCGTCCCGCAACAGCCGCAAACGCCACCGGAGCAGAAGCCGCAGCGGAAGCCGAAGCAGAAGCCGCAGCGCGAGCCACGATCGATCCTCGCCCCGCCGAAGCGGCAGGGGCCGCAGCAAGACCGATCATCATTCTCGGTCGCTCTCGAGGTCCCGGTCCCGATCCCGATCCGTCTCCTCCCGCTCGAGATCGAGATCGAGATCCCGCTCGAGATCGACCTCCCCGATCGGATCGGAGAGCGGATACTCCACGTCCTCCTCCTCCCGCTACGAGTATTCCCACCACCGCCGCCGGCACCGAAAATCCAGGCGGCGCCGCGAGAAGCGGAGGCAGGAGCGATCCAAGAAGAGCGGGGAACGAGAACGAGAACGAGTCAGCGAGAACGACACGAACAGGGACAGGGACGGGGACGATGCCCTCCTGGCCTTTTCCAAGGACCAGCGCACGGTCTTTGTGTCCCAGCTCGTCATGAGGACCACCGAGCGGGATCTCAAGAAATACTTCAAGAAGACGGTCGGGTGCAAGGTCAACGACGTCATTCTGCTGAGGGATCGACGGAACGCGCGCAACCACAAGGGCTGCGCCTACGTGGAGGTTGGACGCATCGAGGACGTGACCAGGGCCGTGGGGGTTTCCGGCCAGCCCCCCGACTTTCAGCGGTTTCCGATTCTGGTCAAGGCCTCGGAGGCCGAAAAGAACTACACGTACACCGCCACGAATGCCTCCAACTCCGCTGGTGGTGCTGGTAGCGGTAGTGGTAGTGGTAGTGGTAGTGGTAGTGGTGCTTCTGCTGCCGCCACCGTCGCCGTTACTGCTTCCGGAACACGGGCCCTCGTCCACACCCGGTGCCGACTCCTCCCGGGCGATGTCGTCTTCGTCGTCGCCATCGTCGTCGTTGGCCGCCACCGCGGGTTCCGCTTCGATGGCGTCGTCCTCCTTTTTGCCACCGCTTCGCGACGAGTCCGGAAACCTCATCGAGTCGCAAAAGGTCTACGTCGGGGGACTGGATGCCTCGGTCACGGAGGACCACCTCTTTGCCCTCTTTTCCCAGTTCGGAACTCTCCGCATGGTGCACCTGCAAACGGATGCTTCCACCCGGACCAGCAAGGGATACGCCTTTTTGTCCTTTCGGGACCCGAAGGTCGCGAACCTGGCAATTAGGACCATGGCCGGGCAGGTGCTGGCGGGGCGGCCCCTCAAGACCGGGTGGGCCAACCAGAACCAGCAAACGGCGGCCAGCCTCGCCGCGGGATGCAGCATCGTGACGTCGGATCGGTTCCCCGAAAACGCCGGGGCGCTGGCGGGGAAGGCCCTCTCGGTTCTGGCGCAAATGACCGGGGGCATTGCCAGCGGCAGAAGCACCGCGGTGGCGGATCCGTCCACGGTGGGAGCGAGATCGCGATCGGAGCCGTCGTCGGCACTCGGACTGGCCTCGATGGCGGAACACGAACTGGACAAGGCCATGGGACTGAAAGGTGCTTCGGCTGCCGTGACGGCAACAGCAACGGCAACCGCATGGACGGCGACGTCCTCCTCCTCCTCTTCGTCCATGCCGACGGTGGCCGAAGCCCGCGCCTCGCTGGCGGCCGACGTGGTGGCCCGGCAACTTGCGGCGGCCACCGCGGCCCGCTCCCGATTCATCGGCAACCCCGAACACGGTCCGACCCGCCACCTGATGGTCCACAACATGTACGACAAGGACGAGGAAACCGAGCAGGGATGGGAGGTCGAGATCCGGGACGAGTTTCTGGAGGAGTGCTCCAGGTTCGGAACCATCGAGGACGCCAGGGTCTTGCACACGGAACCGGGGGGAAAGATCCGCGCCACCTTTGCGACCGTCGGGGCCGCCAAGAACTGCGCCGAGAATCTGGCCGGCCGCTGGTTCGACAAGCGGCAGCTCCGGGTGGACTACCTGCGGCTCGACGATAGCGCGAGTAGCGCGTGAGCAACCCATGATTCGTGAGACGAGCACGACTATGACGATGATGATGACGATGACGGTGGTACTCGTGCTTGCTTATACTTGCGATAGAAATAACAATGGCAACGACAATGACTATGACAATGAGAATGTGCGATCTTCTATGGTTAGTTTTGGTGACGAAACGCTACCAAAAAACCACGGCGAAGAAATCAATGAATTGATGAACGAATAAATGAATGACCGAATGAACGAACGAAACTGAACTGAACTGATTGCATGATATGAGTGCATGAACCGATGAATAAATACATGAATGACCCCAACTTTCCAGCTAACACACTCCTTGTCACATTGACAATATGAATTATCTATATACACCCTGTTAGGCCTTCTCTTACAGGTTTCAAGAAAAATCAAGTGAAGTGGAGTGGAGTGGAGTGAAGTAAAGTGAAGTGAACAAGAGAACAAAACGGAAACTTTATGAAGCGATCCGATGCCCGGGTGGGTACGGTCTGCAAGAGCATAAGCACGATGGATGGATCTCGCAACACTCCCAGACGAAGTATTACTGTTGTATTTGATGCTAAGAGCCCAAAAATGGAAAGTAGAAGGTATCAATCAGTGGGGGAAAGGTTGGAGTGCAACGACAGGAACCAAAACGAAACGCAATACAACGACTCCCACTTCCCGAAGCTCACTCTACATTATTACTATTATTATTATTTGTCTTGTGCACATCCACATTCTCCCAGAACACTATGAAAACAAACAATACGCTATTGAATTTTTTGTCTATTTCTTTTCTTTCAGGGAGAAAAAGGACCAGCACGAGACGAAGCAACACGACACGACACTGAACGGTACTGAACGATCGAGCGAACCAATCATCAATCAATGAATGAATGAATCAACCAACCACGATGTCATCGCACCCACTTTCTCTCTCTTTTTGATTGTTATTATTATTTTCTCTCCAGATTCACCAAGACCGCCGACGAATGCGGAGCAAGCGGTTTCGTTCCGGCGGGCTCGGTTAGTCGATGAGCATTTGCATGATACTTAGAACTTTCTATACTATTACAATAATTATTATTTCAAATGATTTTAACAAGATTATATAATTCATATCAACTCCAATGATGTATTTCTTCATTCTTGCACGGTTGGTTTCGAATCATTCTGCTTGTGTTCTCCAAAGAACTGTTGCCGATATAGACATATGTTGCCAGTTCTACCGGGCATTTGCGATGATTCAGCAGCTTTTCTGGACGGGAGAAGGGGAGCGTTACGAGCCTTTCCCTCCCTCTCTCCCTCCCTCCATCCATCCTGCACTGCGTCTGCAAACTTGTTGCGTTTTCGAATTCGGAAACCCGCGCATCATCCGTCGTGCTAGAGTGGTTGCGTACGTGCGCACATACTCGTGCGAGAGTTTCCGACCGGCGCACACCGCTGGGATACCCACTCCGCTCCATTGCACTCGGTCCCTCGAAAATGCGATGCGATGCGATGCGATGCGCTACCAGTACAGCGGCCCGTTCCCCGCGTAGAGGGTCCGCTCGAGGGCCTTTTTCTGGCGATCCCCGTGCGATTGCGACTCGCGCTTGGCCACGGATGCCGGGAGGTCGGCGAGGTCCGCGTGGTCCACGATCAGAATCCCGTTCAGGTGGTCGAGCTCGTGCTGAAAGGCCCGGGCCGCTTCCCCGCTCAGGGCCTTTCGGACGGGCTTGCCGGTCACGTCCTGCGCCGCCACCTCGACGACGGCGTCCCGCAGGAGGTCGACCTCGACGAGAGCAGCGTGGTCGCTGTCGTCGTTCCGGTTGTCTTCCGAGGGAAAGGGCATCACCCCGCACGATTCGCGCCAGGGCACCATCTTGTCCTCGCTGGATCGCGCCAAAACATTGGGGTTGACGAGCATCAGGGGCTCGCCGTCCTCGCTCGGTGACGAGGTTCCCCGGAGGACGACGATCCGGGCATCGATGCCGTACTGGAGTGCGGTTGTGGCGTTTCCAATCATTGCTTCGATCAGGAGGCCGGTGACGGTTTCGAGTTCCCGGCTCCCGAGGGAGGTACGGACCGGGGCCGCGATCGTGCGGAGCGCGGGGTCCGGGTACAGCCTGAGTCGTCCCTTCAGCGTGTCGAGGCGGGCCGCGGATTCGACCGAGAGGAGCGGGTTGTGGACGGTGGCGTCGTGATTGCCGTTTCCGTTGACGGAAGTCGACACGGAAGCTTCGTCCGTTGCCGCAGCTCTGTGCGGGAGAACGCTAGACGTTGGTACCGTGGCCGCGACCACGGCGAGAGCATCCGTGAAAATCTTCCTTCGACCAGTCGTTGCACCGCAGGGCAGCAGCGGAGACCGTTCCGGGGCGTCCGGCAACGGTGTCAGCAAGGCCGTGACGTGCTGCACCATCCAACCGCACACTGTCAGTGCGAAAAGCAATGATCCATTCGTATTCTTTTGCATTCTATCACTGCCATTCTCCTTACGTCTCTTCGGTTCGACACCACGAATGAGCTGGTAGGTTTCTGGCAAAACGGTTTTGTTGGATGGGATTGAGGAACAGTAGAGACAAGCTTCGGCATTCTTGTCCCTTCTTACCGTTGATATACAAACAATAGAGATGGCACTCGTACTCGTAAGAGTAAAGTACTAGTACATGGTAGGCGAAAAATCTTCCGAAAATTCGTCACAGCACATCACCGATCGGATGTGGCACGGAAGGCAGTCACAATTCAGAAAAATAGAACCTTTCTGCCCACAGAAGAAAAAGTGTACGGGAAACGAATTATTTTGGCTAATATTAGAGATATATAAACGATTACAAGTGAAATGTTTACCGTAGGTTCCAGAGAATGAGCTTAAGTAATTTTCATCACAGTATGTTACTTCTACCGGTAAGGTTACAGTAACTTACCGTACTTCGTAAACCTTAAGATTACGAAGTACTGTAAGTCTTACTGTACCGTAACCTTGCTTCATATGTTGTACCAAGCATGCAACGATCGGTGATGGCCAGACGAGCTGAGTTGAAAGCTTGCTTTGTCTTTCTCATGACATCATCGCCTCGTCTGCTTCTCTGAAGCCTGAGTTGTATGTTCTTCGTGCTCGCCGACCGTACAAGAAGTGGTATGCATGACGAAAAACTGCCTCCCGTAGAATGTGAAGGACAGTGAATGGTGCCGTACGCACTTGTACGACATCACGTATCACGTAAATCACGTAAAAACATTGGCAGTACGACGAACATCTCCCCTGAACTTTACAACATCGAAGACGACGTCCTGCATCATCTCATCAAGAAAGCACAAAGAGAGCACCGTCCATCTATATGCTACACCGAAAAGAAGTCACATTCTGTTCACAAAAGTAGCGGCATATTGTGAGACCCATTCTACATAGGAGTAGGAAATCGAAGATCCAACTCCAAATTTGGGAAAAACCAAGTTGAGTTCGACGGTTTACGTATCTTTTCCAAAGAAACTCGAACCTTCTACAATCTTCATATTATAGCATCGGTATCCGAATTGCACAGTAACAACAATGACGAACAAAACAACAAGGATACGAAGAAGAAATGGTGAAACGTGGAGTGCCTCTTTGGGAGGCGCTCTGTTTCTGGCTATTTCATCCACAACAAGCATGATGAGCATCACTGCTTTCCCGATCCAACACCCGCTATCACATTCCTTGATCACAACAACACATCCAACAACATCGGAGCTAAACTATCACGGGAAGAGACACAAACAAAATCGGCAAAGCTTTGCTGGGATATTCGGTAGGTCTACCTTCTTGATGGCCGAGGCAGAGCCCGGAACGAATGGCGATGGGGGACTGGGGCACATTAAATCTTCTATTGCTGCTTCGATCGATTCTGCGGGTATTGCCTCTTTGGATCCGGAATACCAAAAGTACAAGGAGAGCATGCGTCGGGTCGAGGAGGAAGAAGACGAAGCGTTTTTTAAGGATTTTGTCAACAGCGAATTCACTCCTCTGATGGAACGAGATGCTACGTCTTCGATGGTAGTTCCTGCCACTCCCATACCGAAACCAACCCCCGCGAAAGAAAAAGAACGAATGATCGCCGACGAGAAAAAGGAAGGAGAGGCAGAAAAAGAGAGGCAGCTGCAAAAACCGGCTGTTCGACCCGCGGTTTCCGACACTTCCGTTCACCTCAGAGCGTTGGACGGATTCAACGTGGTCCTCACCCACTGCACCGCAGACTTTGATTCGCTGGCGAGTGCCGTGGGACTTGCCAAGCTCTGGACCAACACCAACAAACCGGACGATAGTTCTGACGGGAAGAATGGCGACGCCGAAGACGAAGGCTATGACAGTGCCTTTGACAATTACCCAACTTTTGTGGTGCTTCCCCGCGGCGCCCATCCCGCGGTACAACGGTTTTTGGCGCTCCACAAACACTTGTTCCCCATTCGGTCCCTCAAATCGCTTCCGAGTGATCTGTCTAAGCTTCACCGATTGGCCCTGGTCGATGCACAGCGGAAGGAACGCATCGGTCCTGCCGATGTCTTGTTGCAGCACGCCGATCGGGTCACCGTTGTGGACCACCACGTGGACCAGGACTCGGACATTCCGGGAATTACGGATTATGTGGTCGATCAGGTGGGATCCGTCTCGACTCTCATCGTCGAGCGCCTCATGAAACAACAGGAGAAGCAGCTCGAGGCCCAGCTGGAATCCTCGTCGTCACCGATCAATACCCTCACGGAGGCAGAGGCTACGCTGCTGGCCCTGGGCATCCACGCCGACACGGGAAGTCTCTGTTTCGATTCGACCACACCACGGGACGCCTCCGCCCTTGCCTGGGTCATGGCCCAGGGTGCCAGCCAGATTGCCATTGCGGAGCACGCTCAAGCCTCGCTGAGCCCCGAGCAACAAAAGGTGCTGACGCAGGCCCTGGTCAACACGAATTCCACCGTTGCCCACGGCGTCACTATTTCCACCGTGTTGCTGACCGCCGACGGATTCATCAATGGGCTGGCCGCCGTCACGCAGGATGCCCTCGAACTCAGCTCGGCGGATGTCTTTTTGCTGGGAGTCGTGTACGAACCCAAGTCGGGCCGAAAGAGCAAGGGGTCCCGTGCACCGGGAAACAATGTCAAATCGAAGCTGCTCATGACGGGAACGGCCAGGGCCGAAGCGAAGGCAAAGGCCGAAGCCGAAGCAAAAGCGAAGGAAACGGCCTCCTTCCCAATGAAGGCATTGTCTCCGAGCGGTTTGTACAAATCGGAGCTCACCGTGGCGTTGGAGGAGAAGCGCCTGGCCGAGGAACGCCTGAGGGCTTCCTTTGACAAGAAGGACCTGGATGGCGATGGCTTTATCGATCAAAAAGAGCTAACGGCTGCTCTGATCGCATCGGGGATCGTTGCCACGGAAGAAACGGTCCGCGGTCTCATGGAATCCATCGACACCAACAAGGATGGTGTGGTCGACTTTGACGAATTCGTAGTCTTTGCCAGCACCGTCAGGACCATGACTCAAACCCAGCAGCAGACCGATTCCAATGCGACCTCAGTAGCAGCGGCACCGTCGCCTCCCAGCACCCTCATCATCATCGGCCGAGCCAAGCCCGGTGTCAACATGAAATCCGTCAAGCTGGGCAAGCTCCTGGAAAAGTACGGCGGTGGCGGCCACCCCAAGGCGGCTTCCGCGACGGTCCGCCTGAACGACGAATCGGAGGCCGCGGACATCATGTCCGAGTTGGTCGACGAGCTCATCGATACGAGCCTGCGGGAGCAATCCACCGTTGGGGATTTCATGACGTCTCCCGTCCTGAGCGTCAAGTCGGAAATGTCGGAGCACCAGGTGGAAGATCTCTTTACGCGGTACGACGTCCGGGCCCTCCCGGTGGTGAACGAAGAAAACGAGGTCATCGGTCTGGTAACGTACAAGGAGGTCGCGGCCGCCAAGCAACGCATGTGGAACAAGGAACAAAAGCGGCTCCGGCAGGAACAACAACGAAAGGAGCAGGGCGGAAAGCAAAAGAACAAGAAGAAAAAGGGCAAGAACAACGATGACGACGAGAACCTCTCACCGGAAGAACTGGAACAAAAGAGGAAGCAGCAGAAGATCATCGAGGCAAAGCGACGGCGGGGACCCACCGTCAAGGCCTGGATGAAGCAGCACATCAAGACGGTCGAGGCCAGCCTGACCATGGCCGAGGTGGAGGCCATTCTGCTGGAAAACGACGTGGGGTGCATCCCCGTGGTCCAGGACGGAACCAAGAAGCTGGTGGGGATGGTGACCCGGACCGACCTGTTGCGGCAGCACCGATATTATCCCTCGCTACACTACAACAACAAGGGCATGAGCGATTCGATCGCCTCCCGGAAACCCATCATCGCTCTGCGACGAAAACTCAAGCAGTTTGATCTCGACGAGTAAACGACTCTCTCTCTCTCTCTCTCTAAACCTACGATGTAATGCCATAGCAATCCAGGAACTCGTTATCATCCCAATATTCACGCTGCCCGCTGCACGCATTACCGACGCTGTGCAATGATTCGAGTGGAGCCAGAGCACATCATGGCTCCTATTTTTTCTAGCCCATCGTTCGTCGCACACACCAAAGCTTTTATCGTCACTCTGCCCAACACTGCACCATACCGATAGTCTCAAGTTGGGAAGGAACCCCTCTTCCTCTCCGCGCAGGCACTCTCTCATGCACCCGGGAACACCACATGGCAGATACACAGACACACACAGACACACACTCATACACGCACACACACGCACCGACACCGACACGCAAGCTACTGAACCAAAATTAATTCTGTACCGAATGAATGAATGAATCACCCATCCAACAAACTTAGAAGTCCATAGCGAGAATTACGTGTTGTATACTAGTACACAAAGGAATCTGTCGTTGCGAAATCAATCTCGATTTTTTTTTTCATTTGCCGTTGTTTCCTGTTTGCCAAGGTGTGCGCGGGAGGAATCGCGTAAGCGACACGGAGATCTCGTTCGAATGGATCTACGTGTTTACAAACACCAAAACAGTACTCTCTGTGGTTTCGATCGATCATTATCATTGTCAGTTCTGATGAGTACGTGTAATAGTTACTTCGTATCATTATTATTATTTTATTCGTCGTATCTTCTATCCTGAAAAATGATCCGCATGCATTGCGGTTCATTCCTCCGGTCGGTTTTTGGTGGTGTCGGTGGTCCTCTACACAGAACTCGATGGATTGATTCCGACAAACGAACACGGGAGAGAATTCATCGGATTTTGTGGGTTCGTTTGTTCGTTTGTTCGTTCGTTCATTCGTTTCGTAGATACTTGTAGTTGAATTAGATCCTTCCATTCGCATTCGACAAGCAACGATTGCTGCGCGGTACAAATGAATATCTCTTGTTCTTCCATAGTAGATTAGTTTTGTGTAAGTGGTATATATGCGTCTTTTGTGGATGAATGTGCTTGTGCTTATAGTAAGTAGTATACATTCTTAGTTGTTGTAGTCACACTGGTACTCTTGCTGTGACAGAATCAGGGAGGTAATGAGGCCATACAGTCCAATGTTGGAGGCAAAAACTTGGATGAGAACGGTAGCCACAAAAAGATTGTCGTTTCCCGAATTGGATTGTCCACCAGCGTCTCCCGAAAATCCCATCTTCTTCCAAGATTCTGTCATTTGCGATTGGGCACCAACCGCCCGTGTTCCGGCATCGGCGGAAATGCCAATGGCAATTCCGGAGATGAGGGACGTCAGACCGCAGCACAGACCAGCGGCAAGATGGCAGAAAGCATTGAATTGTGAGTAGGTAGCATAGCGTGTCCCTTGTCCTGGAGGAGTGATCTTCCCATTGAGAATAACGGCCACAATCATTCCGTAAATGCCCAAAACACCAGCCATGACTACGGGAATGATGTTCTTCATCAAGAGTTCCGGCGATCGGATTCCCATGGACATAATTCCTTGTCCGGCACGGGCCGTTCCGTAAGCACCACCAATGTCTATTTGTACGAAGCATTGTTAAATTCAATTCATTCGAAATTCAGGAAGAGAAACCGGTGAGCAGTGAGAAACGTGAAATCGTTGGAAAGTTCCGAGAACCAAAGCCAAGGCAATTGCAACCAATTCGAACGATTTCGTATCGTCTCGAAATTGGACACATCGACCGACATCGAATCGGCATTGCTCTGTTTCGTCGCAATGCATTGCGATGCAATTCGTTGTTCTGTCTCTCCTCCTCGGCGGACCAAGAAAAACTTACTGGCAAACACAACCGCGGAGGCGATTCCCACAAAACCAACCGTTGGTGCCCACGAGGGACACGAATAGCTCATATTGGCATCGCCATCATAGTATTCTTCTAGAATTCGTCGACTGGCATCCATCGTTACTGTGTGTGTTGTATTGTATTTTATTGTACGGTATTCTGCGTCGAATGGGTGTTGTTTTTGTTGTTGTTCTAGTTCTTCTTGTTGTTGAGTTGCGGAAAGGGGAACTATCGGATTCAACTGGAAAAGGCTAGCTACTCGGAGTTAATTCGTTTCGTTCTTGTCGTTTTATTGTACAAATACAGTAATGTTACTACAAGTACAGAGAAGATGATGTGATACGGATTGTCCGATGCGATGGGAAACAATGCGATTTAGAGAGAGAAAGAATGCCTGCGACTCCCGAGACGACGAAAGTGATGCAAAAAGTGGTGCTGCGGCGGGGTTTGCTCGTGCGATACTCGTACCGGTACGAAAAAAAAATGTTGGCTTAACAAACTTTAATATTCGCACCAGTAGAAGCACCGTGCACAAAAGCACTATCGACCGGTGTGTAGTAAAGTTCCTTCGTACGTTTGAGAAAATAGTTAAGGGAGAAAACCGGCGACGAGTGGGTTCCGCTCTGCTCACTCACCCGCACAACTCCCATTCTATGCCATACTATCGTACATCAACTACTCAGTAGGTGCGTACGAGTTCTACGAACAACGTACGTTGCGTGAACTCCAATGCAGTTCGTATACGGGAAGCAACGCGAGCATGTCCTTCCGAGGCCGCAGAGACGCAATCGGCATCACAAAGTTCACACTACGTAACTTACCGGTAGTTCGTTTCGAAGAGTCCTGTGCTGTGCTGTGCTGTGCTGTGCTGTGCTGTGCTCGGTTGTGGTGTAGCGTTGTTCGGCGAGCAATGAGAAATCAGGCACGTGCAATTATGTTAACATACGAAGTCGAATAAGTATATACCGATCAACGGCTTTATCGTACGGTCGCACAGACCAGTATAAGAATTTAAACTGAACAACGGCTCGCTTTCAGATGGTCACGCGGCCGGAGTTGGTTTCGCGTGTAAGTCCAAGTTCGTTTCGCAATTTTCCCGGGACTCACTCATCTCAATCCGATGATCGAGTGATTCATTCGATTTGATTGATTCGATTGATTCATTCTTGTTGAACTACGGTGCGAAAAAGAGACTTTCTTTGTACTTCTACAGCACCCTTGCTCCGGGAGAGAGGGTGACACGAAGAAGAGGAAGAAATTCCACCAGCTGGAAAGAAGGATGAGTAAGCTATGCTTCGCGTCCTGTTGGCATCAACAAACGGTACGAATTGCTACTTTTGTGCCGTAGGAAACACTCGGGTTCAAGGACCTGTTGCGGGTTTTTTGGCAATGATATCTGCAGCGATATTCTTATTCTTCTTCTTCCTTCGTCGACTTCCTCTGACAAGCAAAACGCAGCTGCCAAGTGAGCGTCTTCGCATACTAATGCAGCTCGAGTCATTCATCATCCAACATCCGAAGTGAATCTGAACAAACAGCATCGACAGTCGCTCTTATCAGAGTTCCGCCGAAACCCTCCGACGTTGTCTTCTCTCTATCCCCTACAATCATCGAATCATCGAATCATCGACGGCTCGGTCCAACTCTTCGCCGCTCGACAAGGATCGTTTCAACTCACATACATCGGTCGCAACAACAATGACCCGCCCAACAATAACAACGCCAGCCAGGATACGGAGCGAGGCAATTCCCTCCGAAAAAAGTCGAGGCCGAAAACACGCAACCACGGCCGCGATGTTATCTTTGCTGTGTCTCGGCCTCTGCGGCTCTCTGCAACAAACCCGGGCGTTTGGCACACACACCCGCCTTTCACCGCGCCGGATACACACCAATATCGATATCATCAACAACTGCAACTACAACTACATCAATCCCAACCACCCATCGCCTCGCAAAGTCTCATCGATCAGTACTAGTACAAGTAGAAGCATTGAATCCTCGCAACTCTTTGTGGCCACGACACGATCCACGAACTCGGTCGATGTGGATGTGGATGTGGATGTGGATCCATCGTCGCGAATACCAAAAACGCAGCAGAATCCCCCTTCGCCGCGGCAACTCCCTCCCAACAAGGACGAAAACAACGAAAACAACGACGACGAAAAGATTTCTCCCCGACTGCAAAAGGCAAAGATCCTTTTGGATCAGCTAACGGCCCTGGATGATCAAGAACCCAGCCTGACCGATGCATCGAACGACGCAAACGGATCGTCTTCCTCGAGGGCAGCTTCTGGTTCTGGATCTGCTTCCTCTTCTTCTTCGTCTTCTTCTTCTTCTGCAAACGACGAGAGCGCGGTGGTGGTTCCCGACACGGTCTGGTCCAACGGATTGCTGGACGGATCCGATTTCGTTACGCGGTACGCCTTTCGGCAGGGGGTCAAGATCGCCGAGCCCCTCGTCAAGTACGATCCGGTAGCGGCCGAAAAGAACCTCTTCCAGCAGCCCAATCGGTGGTTCGTTCGCAACGTGCAGATTCGCCGGTCCGCTGGGGTGGTGGGCCGCCGGAGTGGTGAAGGACTACCTGGCCTCGCAGTCGCAATGGACGTGGATGTGGACGTCGGGAGCGAGCGCGAGCAACAAGAAACAGGCGGGACGCCACGCGGAGGCGAAAGCGGGCCATACAGCTGCGCAAGGCGATTTCCAACCTGGGACCGGCGATCATCAAGGCCGGGCAGGCACTGGCCTCCCGGCCGGATCTGTTGCCCTCGGAGTATTTGGAGGAGCTGCAAAAGCTCCAGGACGACGTGCCACGATTCAGCAACGAGCTGGCCTTCAAGACGGTCGAGGAAGGAGCTGGGAGTGGAAAACTTTAGCGACGTTTTCGATCTGGAGCAGGACGAACCCGTTCGCGGCAGCCTCCATCGGGCAGGTCTACAAGGGCCGGCTCAAGGCCAACGGTGACCTGGTGGCCATCAAGATCCAGAGGCCCAACTGCGAGGAAATCATCGCCCTGGATTTGTACATTTTGCGATGGTGGTCCGGGATCTACAACAAGATCTTCAGCTCCTCAACCGGGACATCAACGTGCAGTCCATCATCGACGACTTTGGGGAGCTCATCTACCGGGAAATCGACTACGTGGCGGAGGCGGCCAACGCGCAGCGCTTCAACGAGCTCTACGCGAGCGTCGCGGAGCAGGTCTTTGTGCCCAAGGTATACTCGGACCTGACCACCCGCAAGGTTCCTGGTGATGGAGTGGGTCGACGGCTTTCGGCTGACCGATTCGGCCAGCCTGGAACGGTGCGGGCTGGACAAGTCCAAGCTCGTGGACACGCTGGTGCAGTCGTCGATCCGGCAGATTCTGGAAAACGGTGAGTGTTTGGGTTTTTTTTTTTCGGTTGTGTGCATCGGATTGTGTGTGTGTGTTTGTGTTTTCGTTTTCGTTTTCGTTTCGTTTTCGTTTGTTGAAGTCAAAAGCAAGTGCATGGCACCGGAATGCATCGCGTTCACGCATAGTGTTGTCGCCGAAAACACATCGGGATCAAGGGATCTCCATCGTTGGAGCTGCGGCATGCGCGAAATGAGATGAGGTCCTCAAACTCACACGAATCCCCCCCTCGCCTCGCGTTCGATTGTTTCCAGGATTTTTCCACGCCGATCCTCACGCCGGAAATCTCCTGGCCTGCCCCGACGGAAGGACTCTGTTATCTTGATTTTGGCATGATGTCTTACGTGGATCGGGCGCAGCGGAATGGATTTTTGCTCGCCGTCGTGCACATTGTCAATCGCGACTGGCCGGAGTTGGTGCGGGTCTACCGCCGTTTGGGCTTTATTCCCAACGACACGGATGCGAAACCCATCGAGGTGGCCCTGGAGAGTGCCCTTCCCGACGTTTTGAACGCCGACATTTCCGAACTCAACTTCAAGAACGTTGTGAACAAACTAGGAGACATCTTTTATACGTTTCCGTTTTCCCTGCCCCCCTTTTACATTTCCATTATTCGGTGCATGGGCGTGTTGGAGGGACTGGCCATCCAGGTCGATCCGACCTCCCGAATCATCAGCGAGGCTTATCCCTACGTCGCGAGCCGAGTGCTGACCGACCCGCAACAGGACCTACAGGAGGCACTGAAACGATTGGCCCTGACGAGCGACGGTCGGGTGCGATGGAACCGTTTGGAGGGACTCCTGGACGAGGCCAAGGAATCTTCCGGCTACGACGTCACCGCGGCTCTCAACCTGCTCACGGACTACCTCATTTCCGAGGAGGGAGACGCGGTCCTGAGCGATTTGGCGGACGGAATCGTCCAGGAAGCCGACAGCCTCGGAACGGAAGGATTCGCCTATCTCCTCGCGGCGGGCAGAGCGCTCGCCATCCGGGACGAACTATCCGCGGTCCATGCGTTCCGTTCGCTCCAGTCGGTGGTGAGCCGGGAGAAAAACCTCGGGGACGAGGTCCGGGGGGTCCTTCCCCAGCCCACCTGAATCGATGGCCAGATTCGGAAAGATCCTCTCTTTGCTGGACATTGGTGCCGAAACGGATTACTCGAAACTCGTGCCGATCATCCGGAAGCTCGCACTGGAACCAAAGGTCCAACGAACCGCAAACGATGTCACGGCACGCCTGGGCGAGCGCGCCCTCAGCCGGACACTGCGGTCCCTCTTCGGATTGCCGCCTCCCGTCTTTGACGGAAAGAGCCATTCGGCCTCGACGGTGTTCGAGGAAAGCATAAGCTGATGAATCAATCGATCGATGCAAGACACTGCAAATGAATGCTATGCAATGCAATCGCGAGAATCGAACGGGATCCGAGCAGCTCTGGGTAAACTGTTCGAGCACATGGATGACGATAATTATGATACTGGATTAGTATTGATAATAAGTATTCATATAATAATATTATAATACTACGTATTCAATATCAATGATATTTTGATATGATGAATAGCGTAACAATAGTTCCGTAACATCATGATATCGTGATTGACATTGATTCCGTTGCGCCGAACCGGACGGCAATGTTTTCTCGAGCAAATCCGTTGTCTATTGCCGCCTGGACTTTTTCTTGCTGCTCTTCTTGCTCTTCTTTTTGTCGTTCGAGGCCTCTTTTTGCATGTCTTCGTCGTCCACTGCCTTGCGCTTGTCGCGGACGCTGCGCACGGACACCATCCCCGTCTCGCCGATTTCCTTCCCGTCGAGAATCTTTTCCCATTGCTCGTCGCTGCCCTTGATGCGATACTGCATCAGCGACTTGTCGTTGGCGATCGAGGAGGGAAGGTGGTTTTTTTCGCCGCCGCTGTTGCCGTGGCCGTTGTTGTTCGTGTTGTAATCGTTGAGCTCCTGGATGGCGTCCCTTGCCGCCTCGGCGGCATCCTCTTCCAGGGTCTTGGCGGCCACGTCCCGCATGCTGTCGGCGGCCTCCTGGGCCTTCTTTCGCTCTTCTCCGCCCAGGAGGTTCTCCTTCTCCTTTTCTTCGACAATGTTGTACAGAGCGATGGAGATCTTGCGGATGGCCTTGTTGAACATGGCCAGGACCTGGTTGGACGGAAGGCCCAGTTCTTTCGTCAGCGAATCGACCACCTGGTTTTGGACACCGATGCCGCACAGAATGGCGGATTGAACGCTGGACAGCTTGAACCCCTTTCCGAACCGTCCCAAAAAGTACAGCCTGGCCACCGTCGGCAGGAGATCCGTGATCAGGTGGTGATCGCACAGATTTCGTCCGTACAGCTCGAGCCGCTTCATGTCGTGGGGGGTCATCGTGTAGCCGAGTTCCTCGGCCGAGATCTTTCCGGCGGCGATTCCGGAGCGCTCCTCCATGTTCTTGGTCTCGCACAGCTTGTCCAGAACCGAGATCGCGGTCCGGATCTCCATGTCTCGGAAGGAGCCGGCCAGCATCGAGACGAATCGTCTCTTTGAATCGTTGACAAAGGCGTCGAGCCACGCGTCGTCCACTCCCGAGGTCTTTGGGAGCGCCCGGACCATGATCGAGGAGTGCTCGCCCGTCAATTCGTTCTTGGTCTGCCGCAAATAAAGCATCTGCATTCCCGCCCTGCTCCAGAATTTGTGCAGGCCGAGAGTCAATCCAAACGAGGTTCCGATCCAGTCGAGACGGGGCGCATCAACCTCCGTGAGCGGGAGGAGGAGGGGAGGCAATTCTTTCCTGGGAGCGAGTTTCTCTGCCAGGATTCCCTTTCCGCGCTTTCCGCCGTCCTCGTCACTGTCGGGGTCCGAATCGTTACCTTCGTCTTCGCTCTCTTCTTCGGCATCGTCGTCGTCGTCGGGATCGTCGAGCGACACCATGTCTCCGTTGTAGAACCTGTAAAGCAATTCCACGGCGCGAGAGCCATACCCCATGCCCTGGACCGAAGGATGAACCGCGATTCGAACAATGCGTGCACCACTCAACTGGGCGAATTTCGAATCTCCGAATTGCTGGGCAATGGTCCAGGGAATCAAATCTCCGGCGGATCGATGCCCGCGAGCGAGCTGCGCTTCCACGGCCTTGCGAGAGATTTTTCCCTCCAGTGCTACCTGCACCACCGCCAGGATATCGGGCAGGGAATCCGCATCCTTTTCGGCGGAAGGCGACAAGAGCACGAATGCGGCGTGGGCCGGGGCATCGGAGAGCATCTGCAAGTCGTTCGGTGTGTTCTTGTAATGCGCCGACGTGTAGAGTCCCATCAACTTTTGGAGGAAGGCTTCCGACAGCTTGTGATACGAAAACAGGGCATCTCTGTCAACGCTGTACAATTCACAGTCGGCCGGTGCCGGTGCACCCCCGTTGAGCTTGAGCTGAGCGCTCGATCCCGAGTCGAGACAGAGCAATTTGTTCAGCCATCCCTCGACCCCGTCTCCGCGCGCGTATCGGATCGGCATGCTGAGCTCTATCTCGCGGAGCGGTCCCGAGAGGACTTCGCTGCCGACCCCTCCTCCCGACGCAGCTTCGGCCGCTGCTTTGTAGCGTTGCTCGTGCACTTTTGCCTCCCCCTTTTTGGATCTGGCACCGACAATCTCCCCGGCCGCGGCATTGGCAACGTTCAACTCTGCGAGTCGTCCACCCTTGGATTCTCTCAATTCCTTGATGAGCTTCAAACTCAGAGCCCGTCCCGTTCCTTCGTATCCGTTGATGGTGGAACTGAGAAAGGTCAGTCGGTCCTTGTGCTGCATGAGTTTGCGGACGATTGGGAGAGGAATGGCCGCTGCTTCGTCGACGGCGACAATCTCTGCCGAAGAGAATTTGTCGGATTCGGCGGGAGGAATGTATTGGATGACTTGGCGGTGACTTCTGTGAATGTGGATTGCTACGATGCATTTGATGGCTTCGCGCCCGGATGCGGTGTTGTATGTAATGTTGTAATCCAAATGCTCCTGGTACTTGAGTGCCTTGAGACCGCGGCACAAAAAGTCAAAGACCGAAACGAGATTCTCTGGTTCCGGAGCTGTCACGGCAAGCGTCGAGTATCCGAGGGAAATAGCACCCGCCAAACACAGTCCCATCGCCGCGGACTTTCCACGACCTCTTGCGGCTGTCATTGCCACGGTTGATGTGGTGTGGGTCTTTTCCGAGCAAGCTTCCAAAAACACCAAGAGAGCCTTTGCCTGATCGACCGTCTTCGCCAGATCTACCAGGACGCCAACGTGGGGAGTGTCGATGAGAGATTCCTTGAGCTCTCTGAGTTCGATCTCATCCGGTGTTTCTTGTTGAATAATCTCTCCGGCATCTCCTTTTTCCACCCTGCGACCGCCATCGGCGCTGGGATCCAATCCCTTCAGGGTTCTCCGTGACACGGGCAATACGTTCAGTTCGTCGTCGCACACCAAACAATTGGAACACTTGGCGAGCGACAAGATAAATCGTTCGTTGAATCTCGGAACCAGATCTCCCGACGACTCCGTTCGATACCGTGCATGAACGTCCATGGTCATGGTGTAGAGCTGCTTGAGTGATTTGACGGTTCGCATCAAGAAGACTACGAGACCACCACCCTTGACCGTTTCGATGGTCCTGGCCATGAGATTGGGCGTGAGTGCCTCGAAATCTTGCAGGACCAGCATTCCCACGGTGGAACCGAGAACCCTGTGAGAATCTCTGTAGTAGCACCAGTTGATGTCGGTCGAGCCGATAAAGAGCTCGAAATTGTCGGCCGTCCCGTCGTTGCCACCCTTGCTCAACAATCCGCGGGCCTTGTCTCGTTTCAGCTTTTTGATGCGCTTCTTTCGATGCGTCGAAAATCCGAGCTCCTTCTTGTAACACCACAATACATTCGGTCGCTGCTGCAAGGACGTCTTGGTGAGGATCTGGTGGAGATTGGGGACCTGGTCCTTTCCGTGATCACCGACCAGCACCAGGATCGAACGTTCGTTCCGAACGACGCCTCGCTCGATGAGCGTTCTCACTCGCTCGTCTAGTTTTTTTCGCACCATCTTCGTGTGGGATGGATTTGTTTCGCTCTGTAGGCAGCCTGTTGTGTCGATTTCTGCTTTGCCAAGGAGTGACGGGGGATCGACTATTTTCGGGTCTATTTGACGGGACGGATCAAAACGCAAACCTTGTTAAAATCAGTAAGGTTACGAATACCGTAGGAGTAAGTTACTCGTGCAAGTACGTACGGTAAGATTACAAGCACTTGTAATTGATGTACAAGTAAGGTTACCGGTATCCAAAGTTTTGTTCGTCAACTGAATTTCTTAGAACACAACAAATTGACGAATTGGCAATCATTATTTCGTGCATACACCGAATCAATCTCGTATCTCGATCCACAATTTGGTTGGTTCTACCGATGATCAGAAGGTGATGGGAAGAGCTCATAACCCATTTCGCTGCAATGCAAATTTAAGAAAAAAAATAATTGTTCCACTTCTTACTTATGAAGATATTCAAGGTGGGTGCTATGATCTGTGCTAAAGGCTCCTGTGTAGGAGAGTGTACTGGGGCTACAGGCAGCAGCCTCCAGTAGCTGACTAACAGGTGCTGAGCTGAGTGCTGAGCTGTGTGCTAATTGGTAGCATACAGCCTTAGCAACAGGCTTAGCAACAGGCTTAGCAACAGACCTATCCTGCTTAGTATGGATGCTAGCAGAAGTTACTAGGGCCGTCGCGTACGATTTGTACCAATCGTACGTACCCCGAGTATAGCACCTGTAATGGTATAGCTAGATGCTACAGGGTTAGGGTTGCTAATGCTACGAGATACTGGAGATGCTAACCTACCATGATACCATGCTAAGATACTATGCTACCGCCGGGGTCGGGTCATTGGTGTATAATATGTACCATGACCGGATACCCGGCCCAAACAGTTACCCAACGCGCTACGGTAGCGCAAGTGAGCTAGCGCACGATTCGATCTAATTAATCGATACTCCGATACGCTACTCCGTAGAATACAGTACCAGAGCTACGGAGCTCTGTTATTATACGAGTTAGCGGATCGATGTCACGATACGATACAGAGCTGAGCGGGGGGGCGCTCAGCTCCGACGCTATATTCACTCTTTTCTTTATGCTCTAAAATAAACACACCTATCATGCCCTCCCCTTTCGATCGATTATCGATTCCGACGTACCTCTAGGGGAGTATCTTATAGTAACTAAGTGTATGCAATAGAACCTGAACAGTGCCCACTGTAGACTCACTGTTTGCCAGGGATGTATGGTGTATTATTATTGTTAAGGCTTTCCCCTATTTTTCAGACCAGTACGAGACGAGTCGATTAGATCTCCGAAGATTGCTGACGAGCAATATCAACGCATACTAACACCAGTAGTAGTAGTATGAAGTAGTAACAAAAGATTACTAGCTATCCATGAAGCAGTCTTACTTCAAAATACTCAATGAAACACAGAGACTGACTGGAAAAGTCAGAACATTTTTTGACTTTGGATCTGAATGCTAAGGTATGCAGGCTTACAAAACTCATCCCATACTATGGCGATGCCCGCTGCTTCTTTTGAATGGTGGCTGGTGATTGTAATTCCTACAACTATTAGTAGTACTAGTAGTATTAGTAGTCAGTATCATTCTTAAAAAGCAGGAATGGTACAGTCTCTGCTGTGAGCGCTTTACTACTAGTAGCATAGTCTCCTGCTGTCTGGGCAGTCAAAATGTCAAAATCAGAAAGGATTAGAAAGGATTGCACGGCAACACGCAACCCATACTAGCATGAGCGCCACCACGTCCATGTCGAACGCGGCATCCGCCTCGTCCTCGTCCTCGTCCCACGCGTCCGTGATCGTTCCGGGCTCTTCATCATTCGCCACGACCGCCACCACGTCCGTGTCGAACGCGGCATCCGCCTCGTCCTCGTCCTCGTCCTCGTCCTCGTCCCACGCGTCCGTGATCGTTCCGGGCTCGAACAACACATCAAACAAGTGCTGGCGCTCCACTGCATCCATCGCGTCATGCACCTCCAACTCGATCGCGTACAAGACCAAGAACATCCGAATCAAGGCAACAAGATCAGCATAAGAAGTTTCAACGAACAGCATGGTGGTTCGAAAGTCGTTTTGCAATAGGTAACATGATACTAGTGCTACTACTAGTACTATTACCGTCCATTCCTCCGTTCCGGTTTCGGAAAAAGGACGGGAGAGCCCGTTGCTGGGTTGGAACACGCGTGGTAGTGCTGTTGCTTCTGCTGCGTTCTGGGCACGAGGGTCTAGTTAGTACTAGTAGTAACCTTACTACTACTACTAGAATTGGTAGTGCCATTGTTTCATTGTGTCTATTTGTGTCACTGTTTCGCGTCTCGGTAGCTTGAGAGTGGAACACGATATGTGCGGAATGCATCAAAAGTGGTTTCGCTCCCCGAGAAAAAACTAAAGATCCATCTCTCGGTGTTGTGCCGCACGAGTGCAAGTCACGGTCCACCAACACGACTGCACTCTGTAATCTATCTATCTATCTTTCCATCGATTGGAACAGATGGGTTGTTGCGTCGAACAGGTTGGAAACACAGCTTACCGGCGGTTGACCGTGGAACAACGCCGTGAACCTACAACCCGGCAACCCACGCCGAGGGAAGGAACGAAAGAAGTTTCGGTGCAACACCGTCCCACGACAATATCGAAGTAAAATACGGTAGTAATTGAATAGGTAGTAATTATGATTCTGCAATATTCACACTCCACTCCACTCCACTCCACTTCACACTCCACACTCCACATTACACCCGATGGAGTTCTCGGATGATTCCGTGAGCACTCGGGCGTGGGGTGGATTCTGCGCGTGCGATACGAAATGGGATTGGATTGGATGCCGCAGCGATTTTCCATGGTGCGGTGTTGTTCTGTTCTGTTCTGTTCTGTTCTGTTCCGGCATTGGCATTGGCGACGATGATCCATCCGTGATAGCGATGTGCGGTATGCATCCATCCTCCGGCGCCGAAAGCGTGCGTCTCTCTCTTCCGGAAACAAGAATGCCTCGCGTTTTCTTCCAAATCAGCTTCGCGCGCGGAGCAGAGCGGGGTTCCATATCCCTTTCGGGTTCCGAACGAACCAGAGTGAGTCAGTGGGTCGGTGAGTCAGTGAGTCACTCGCACGTTAGCACTCGAGTCGCGTCGAATCGAATCGAGTCGAGTGCGCACTCGAAACGTTTGGCCTGCTGTTGGGTTGTCGTTGGTTCCGTGCAATGTTCCTTGGGTTCTTTCCATCGAGAAACCCGAGTCCGTACCGTATCCATCGCGCACTGCACCAGGTGCGTCCGGGACTCATGCGGAACGGACATCTCGCTCGGCAATCGTGGTTTCGTTCTTTGTTTCTTTGCGTTCTGTGTCGTGTGTCGTGCGTTGTGCGCCGCGTTATTGGTCGATCTGGCCAATGTACTCTCGTATGCACTCGGCCAGGAGCTTGTGGCCCTCGGCGTTGGGATGCAACAAATCCGGCATGAGGTCCCGCCGAACAGCGTAGTTCCCCTCGACGTCGCCGCTTTGCGGCTTGTAGTCGGGGTTGAGGAATCCGGATCCGCAATCGACCAACCGGATCCGCGGGGAGTCCTTCTTGGCGTTTGAGGACGAGGAGACGTAGGTCTTGGCGAGGTCCCCGACTCCTTTTTCGAGTCCCTTGTTGACGGCTTCGATCGCCGACAGAGACGCGCTCGGTATTCCGTCCCCCCGCGGCAGGACGCCAAAGAGGATCACCTTGCAGCCCGCGTCCGCCGTTTCGCGAAGAATGTGCTCGGCGACGGCCAAGATGCCCCCCGTGGTGGGTTCCGGAAGCTCTCCCGATCCCAGGTTGTTGGTCCCGATCATGACCACAAAGATTGCCGAGGGATCGTAGAATAGCTGCGGCTGGCCGGTAGTTGTGGTGGTAGTTGTGGCCGTCTCCTCCAGCTGGGCCGCTCGCATGTGGCCGTGCTCGAGGCGGTAGAGCAGGTGCTGCGTCTGGTCTCCCGAAACGCCCAAGACGACGGGATCCAGCCCGGACGAGGCCGAGAGGCGCGAGTCCAGCACCCCCGGCACTCCCCTGGCGCGCTTCTTGGGTTTCCCCAGCCCCGTTCCGGACCACGACTCGGTGATGGAATCCCCGAGCAGAATCAGGGGCCGGGTCCGGTGATCGTGGTGCAGGAGCTGGTTGTTCTCGTAGGCGTGCTGGCGGGTTTCGGCGTAGTTCTCCACCCTCTTCTCGAGGGTCTCGATGTACTTCCACCACAGGTCGTACTGCTCCTTGTTCCACGCGCTGTAGACGGTGCGGGGAGAAGCGGCGTCGGGTCGTTCGTGGCAGATACCGTCTTCGTCGCAAAAGGGCTGATCGAAGGGATCGGATCGATTCGGATTCAACCGAAAGACAAACAAGTACACCGCGGTCCAAAGAAGGAACGGAACCAGGGTCACCCTGCAGAGCCACGAGGACGAAAAGCAAAGGGTCGATGTCGATGTCGATGTCGATGACCCGCGGCGTCCGGAGGATCTCGAGCTCTTGGCGTTCTCCCGTTTCGTGCCCTCCCTTTTCCGGTTTCTATTTTTATCGATGTTCCGGCCGGACATTTTGATGCTGATGTCCATGGTGAAATGAGCGGGGTTGACTAGGATTGTTCGAGAACAGAACTCGAGGACTTGGTAATTATGGAATGTACGAAGTAAGGTTTACGTAGTAGTAGTAGTATTATACTAAGAGATTATTTTTAATGACTGTAAATACTGTAAGGTTTTACACGTAACCTTACCGGTAATTTTGTACTTCTATTACCACATTTTTCAATCTTCGGTTTATTTTCCGCGGTCGTTGCTTCCGGCTTTAGCTCAAATTTTGATGGCTTTCGTAAACCTTACTCTGCACAGTAAGGTACCGTGCGGTAACCTGACCTACGGTACACCACGTACCGCTACACGTACCGCTAAGATTTTAAAAGTTACTTGTGTTCAGTAAGGTTTACCGTAAGTATTTTGCTTTTTCAGTGATATAGAGTGTTGGTAATTAATTACGGGTAACCTTACTTCTACTTCGTAACCTTACCTCGGCGTATTGAGTGTTGTAATTATTATTATTTTTTATTTTTTATTATTACTACGTAGTAATTACCAGTAAGGTTACACGTACTGCGAATTTCGTACATTTCGTAACTTACGTACGGTAAAGGTAATCATACTTTGTACGAAGTAATTACTGAGTAAAGTTAATTAAGGGTAATTACCGAAAGGAATAACTAAGATCTTACTGTGCGGTAATGACTTCAGACTGCGAACTACTACTTCGTACTAAGGCGTTGGATCATAAGTACGTAAATCTTAATGTACTTGTCTTCACTTCGTACTGCGTGAAAGAATTAGTGCCGTGCGGTAAGATATACAAAGTACGTACCGGTAACTTACTGTAAGTTTACTGTTCTAAGGAATTCCTACCAGCTGTAAACCGAATGATTCCATAGAAATTACTTCGGGATTTAGAACCGGGGGATGACTGATTATCGTTTGTGTAGTATTCTCTCATTCCATTGATATTATTTATTAATTAAATTTTACGATTTATAACACATTTAAAATTACAGAAAATAAGAATACGCATCAATAAACATAATTGTAGTTGCTACTACGCAGTACTAATTGTAACATTACGAAGTACTACGTATGTAGTAATTTTCTTTAAATATTACGAAATTCGCAACAGCTGTCCTCCGGTTGACGTAGAAATTGATACATTGGTACGTAGAACCAACGGACAGCTGGTAAGAACTTTTTGGTAAAAAAAAGTAGTGAATCCTAGTAGAAGCAAAGCTACAAAGGATTGTAGCTTTGCTTCTACTAGGATTCACTACTTTTTTTTTCATTTCGTTTCCAGACATATTGGTCGCGTCTCAGATTCAATGACTGACTCATTCTTCGCTCACTGACAATGAAATAAGTTACGAAGTAATGAAAAAAAATAAATACCAGGTACCGGTACTACATATTACGAAATTCGCAACAGCTGTCCTCCGGTTGACGTAGAAATTGATACATTGGTACGTAGAACCAACGGACAGCTGGTAAGAACTTTTTGGTACCGCAATACGAGTAAGGTTATTGTAGCTTTGCTTCTACGATTCAATGACTGACTCATTCTTCGCTCACTGACAATGAAATAAGTTACGAAGTAATGAAAAAAAATAAATACCAGGTACCGGTAAGGTTTACTACTACTAATAATTTCCGTCGCGTCTCAGGTTGGCTCCACTCACTTGTTCGTTATATCTTCAAAAAATATATCGGATTACTACTTAGACCTTACTACAGATCTTAGCTATTCTTGGATATTCCTGCGAGCGCGCACACTAAGAGTCGTGCAACTGATCTGATAGCTGATCGCTTATAAGCGATGGATCGCTTTTAAGCGAGAGAGAACCAATCACTTATAACGGAAGAATCCAATCGCTTATAGAGACTCGTTATCATGTAAGACTATTGAAGGACTAGAGACATGAGACATTCAGGTTTGCCGCTTACTCAAATAGAGAAAGATCGTCGAGTCATCAACAAAGAAAGAGAATTACAACGAAATTTGTAACAGGAGCTGTCCTCCGGTCCACGAAGAAATTGGTACATTGGTACATATAACCAACGGAAGGCTGTTAACAACTTGTAGGAATTGGTACATTGGTACGTAGAACCAACGGACGGCTATTAAGAATTTGTAGGAATTGGTACATTGGTACGTAGAACCAACGGAAGGCTGTTAAGAACTTGTAGGAATTGGTACATTGGTACGTAGAACCAACGGACGGCTTTCAAGAATTTTTTTGTAAGTGAATCAGCAATACAGAGAATCAAGTGAATAACACGAGAATGCATGTAAGAGAAGAAATAATGATTAGAGTGAATCCGTCCCCTCATAATCTCAATTTGATTTCGAAATCAATCAAACAAACAGACACCAAAAAAGAAAATCATCACCATGAGATTCTTCTCTCCTTTTCTCGCTTTCCTCTCTGTCGCTTGGCTTGCCCAAGCGTCGAAGGGAACCATGGCGGAGATCCTCGACGTCAGCGACGAGCTGTTGGTACCACCCCATGGTAATGTCTTTGATTCCAACGACGGCCAATCGTTGGGTTTCAATGGCGACGTCACGATCGGAAGTGATCGAGAGCTTTCTACCATCGATTGTGCTGCTGAGTGTTCAAGCTACTCACGTCCCGTGATCGCAGTCTCGGGTACTGACTTTCGGACTCTTGTTTCCAATTGCATTGCTGGCACAAACTGCCCATACAGGGGTGTCCCTATGAACTGTTGGAATACTTCAGCAGTCACTGATATGACAGGTGCATTTGATCAACAAAACTTGTTCAATGAGCCACTGCATTGCTGGGACACATCAAGTGTTACAGATGCTACGGGTATGTTTCAAAACGCTGACTCTTTTAACCAACCCATTGGATCATGGAACACAGGGAATTTAGAAGTAATGTGGTGTATGTTCTGCAATAATGCTAAATTCAACCAACCACTTGGACAATGGGACACTGCAAAAGTGTGGAACATGATTGGTGTATTTGCATTTGGTAAATTCAACCAACCCATCGATTCCTGGAACGTACAGAAAGTTGTAAATTTTGAAAGCTTTGCTTGGGATAATATCAGTTTCAACCAATGCCTGGGCACATGGCCATCGCAGACATCATCTTCCGCAAATACTAACAATATGTTTGGGGGCTCTGGATGTCCCAGTAAAAGCACTCCATTTGTTGATGGTTCCACGTGGTGTCAGGACACAAGTCATGGGTGTTTTGCTCCTGGTTTTGCTCCTGTAGAGTTCAGCACTCACAAGGTAGTACGTGCCAAAGTGCAGAACAAAACTGCTGACGTAACTACTCTGGAACCTTTCGTCGCCAAAACCTTTTTCGAAGCCAAAGACAATTCTGATATTGTGATGGAGCTCTATGTCAATGTACCACCCGGTGAACCCTGCAACAATGGCACAGCACTAAACACAAGTCTTTACGAGGCAGCCGTGACGGAGATTGGAACCACAGATTTCCAAACTACAATTTGTAAGTCTACTACTGTCAGTTCTGCTGTTTCTGGATTTTTCCATGCCACGTTGTTCCTCGGACCCACCAATTTTCATTTTCATTGTTTTCATTGGATCAGACGCTGCAGAATACATGATCGCAAACGTGAAAAGTACCGAAGCCTATAAAGCAGAGACTAACACTGCAGGAGAAGTTGCTGTCTGTAAGAATGAAGTTGCTGTGACTCTTTGGTGTTGGCAGCTGTAGAGATTATCTGTTTGGTTCCAAAAAAAGACTCATGACTTCTGTCAATGCAAATCCTCTAAATTTCACACAGGTGCTAGAGTGGCCAAAAAGTTGGACTTTGACTCCACCACTTCTGGAGCCGAGTATCTTTCCGTTGTTGATACCGTGTTCAAAGTGAAGGTTGACTCCCAAGCAAAGTTCCAAAACTTTACCGAGACAGTGAGTATTATTGATGACAGTGGAGATGAAGTTTTTGAAGGTAGCATCACGAAGACTGTTGACATTGACGCTTTCTTGTGTGCCTATGGTAAACCCGCGAAATCTGCCTACAAAATGGGTGACGAATTTGGAGTCTGTGTTCGTCCCACCAAAAAATACATTGGAGAGGGCTACTCTGTCACCGGGTTTGTCTACGTGGTGTGCTCCAATGCAGGTGCAACTCGAACCTTGTTCCGCAATTCGACTGCGGATGCACTGACTCGGGTCCTTTTGGATGCTTCTAATACAGCCCTTGACAAGAACGGAACTGAAGCGGGCTCCGGAGCAGCTGGTTTTGTGAGTCTTGTCACCGCCGGCTACTTTAGCAAGGCGGAGAGTACTTTCTTCTGCAGTGGCGAATTGTCGCTGAGCGAATCCTCTTCCCGCCGTCGCTTGACTCGACGCTTTGCTTTCTCTAGTGATGGCATCGACGCGAAGCGTCTCCTGCAAGACGTCGGCAACACGAGTCCCTTTTCGTCGACAATCGCCCTGGACACCGAAACTGGTGCCGAGCTCTTGGTTGCGGGTGCATCTTTGGTCGGTGGTGTGGGTGCCTTTTTGCTTTCGGTGGTTTTGGCAATCATCTGAGGTGCCTTTTTTGGCTCTTTGTCCATGATGCACTATCTCTTATTATTTGTGAATTTTTCCCATTGTTGGTGGATCTGTTGTCCATTATGGGTTTTTTATCATCTTGTCTTTTCATTCTACTTGTCATTTGCTTGCCATGTGAGTGGCCTCATTGATGCTAATGAGTGCCTTTCTCCAGGAATCACATGATAAAGGAAGTAGAAGGCCAACAAATTATCTCTACATACTAATTACTAGCTCTCTTTTATTATATCCCAGCATTTTACGAAACAATACATTAAGAGCTTCGCATCAGCAAGCGCCGCGGCATTTAAAAGACGTTGGTAGCGATTTCATCCGATCCCTATTCCGACCCGGACCCAATCCTATCTAGCTTGCGTTGCGATTTCATCCGATCCCTATTCCGACCCGGACCCAATCCTATCTAGCTTGCGTTGCGATTTCATCCGATCCCTATTCCGACCCGGACCCAATCCTATCTAGCTTGCGTTGCGATTTCATCCGATCCGAATTCCGACCCGGACCCAATCCTATCTAGCTTGCGTTGCGATTTCATCCGATCCCTATTCCGACCCGGACCCAATCCTATCTAGCTTGCGTTGCGATTTCATCCGATCCGAATTCCGACCCGGACCCAATCCTATCTAGCTTGCGTTGCGATTTCATCCGATCCGAATTCCGACCCGGACCGGATCCTATCTGGCTTGCGTTGCGATTGAATCCTCCGTGATTGGACAATGCCGTGGGACATCACGCGGCGACGGTACGAAACAAAAGGTTCCGAGCGACGAATTATCGTCGCCCGTGTCGAATCCGAAACGAACCGCGAAACGATCGCAGAAAGATTCGTCTCTGTCGGTCTGTCGCTGCGAGGGCGCCGGGGATAATTAATGGTTGCTCGCAGTATGAGCAGGAATTGTGTCGTCGACCATGCCCAAAAAATTGATTCTAGCACATTCGTTTTTGAGATTCACTTCTATAATCATTGAAATAGTTATTGGTGTTGTCTGAAAGGCAGTAGTAGCAAGCGCCGGCTTTCTTTTTTGTGAGTGCGTCGTTGAGTGCTATAAGTGCCATGCTTGAATCCTTCTCGCTTCGTAAATGGGAACAACAGTGCCGTACTGTGCCGTGCCATGCCGTGTTGTAGGTTGTTGCGGCACAGGTTTCGGGTCCACTTTCTTCCACAAACATCTACCATGTATGGCACTAGCGAAAAATTGTCATAAAGGAAGGTTTGTCGGTCGTTGCAAGCGTCAGATTGTCTTCCGTTTGTACCGCACGAACCGTGACCGGGTGAGCCCGGCATTGATCCAAATGAATCGACGTTATCTCGCTCGACCATCAATCACGCATGGTCGATTTCATTCCATTCCATTCCACTCCATTCTGCAGAAACCAATCGCTCTCGGTGCGAGGTTTTCCCCGTTGTTTTGTTTGATTGTTTGTTTGGTCAGTCGTATTGTTTCACGTCCCCGCATACGATGCGCTCCAGAAACATCCTCCGTGCCGCATCCGTCAGAATCTCGTCGAGGGCCAGATCGTGGCTCATGGTCACGTAGGTATCTGGCGGGAGATAGTCCTCCGGCGTCCAGGAGGCCTTGGCGATTCCCGCGGCCCCCAGCGAGTTGTGCTCCTGGCCGTCGTTTCGCTTGGCCTGGCCGATGTGGGGCCGGACCCGCTCGGTCAGCGTCCCAGTGTTGGAAAACCCGAGCACGTCCCTCACGTGCCCCGGGGCGTAGGCGAGCCACTCCATGACCATGACCAGGTTGAATCTGGCGACCGTGTCGAGGGCTGTCCCGACCAGTTGCCTCCTGCGGGCCGCGTCGTGTTCGGTCCGTCCGACCGAAATTTTTCGGACGCCCTCGCTGGAAAAGGTCCAGGTGTAGACGTTGGTCAAATCCTTGCGCCTGTCCCACCACTTGGTAACGTTCTTGATCTTGCACCCGCGATCCTCGATGCACTCGAACCGGAACTGCGACAGGGCCCGGTCCAAGGGACGCCGAAAGGACGTCGCAAAGGTGGCGGGGAGGTCAAAAAACCGATTATAGTCAAAGGGATCCCACTCGTTTCCGGCAATCTTGTGGCCGTCTTGTCGCATGTGCTCGGTGATCTCTTCATTGGTGTACCGCGTGAGGTAGCCGGCGCCGCGCTTGCCTTTTTCCATGATCCAGTGGTAGTCGGGCACTATTGTCGTTGTCGTTGTCGTTGTCGAAGTCATTATTATTGTCAGTGTAATTGTCGTTGTCATCGGACGGTCGGGAAATGCGGTTGTTTATTGTAATTGTCATTGTAATTGTAATTGTGGTTGTTGCGTACGTGAACACAAGCAATCGCAAGGTCCACAGCAGAAACAAATTAAAAATACGTAGGAATGATAATCATGGGATCAGCAGACGAAACCACACAAAGCAAGACACGAGCATCGCCACAACCACTCTCTTCCATAATCATTGCAAACAAATAAAGAACACGGGCACGCAAGCAAGCAAGCCCAAAAACAAACCAAAACCAAAAAAAAAAAGACGTACTGCAAAAATACTTGGGCAGCTCTTCTCTCTTCATGTTCTTCTTGGCGAGGGTGCAGAAATTGGTCCCCCCCGCCTTGCGCAGGTGCTGAAAGAACAAAAAGTACGGCCTCGTGGAATTCCGAAAGGCGCGGGCCTTGTCCGTGTTTCGCTGGTCCGGAAGGGTGATGCGCTCGGCCTCCGGACACGGAAACAAGCCGGCGAGTTCCTCCGGTCGCAAGAACCGCTGCTCGCTCGATTCGGCCTCCAGCAGGCGCTTTTCGAAGGTCCGGACGCCAAAGGGATCTTCCGTCCGGAGGATGCGGACGATGTCTCCGGGAAATTCCCCGGCCAGTTCGACGGCGTATTCTCTCCAGTCCTTGTACTCGTGGTGGGGCTTGGTCTTCGTCTTGGTCTTGGTGTTGGATTTCGCCGGCACCAGTGCTCGTTCGTTGGAGGCTCCGGAGGGGGGCTTGGCGCTGCCATTGTTATCGGTGGACGACGACGACGACGACGACGATGCTGATGATGGAAAGGACCCCTTGAGCAACCAGATGGAAACCTGGACGTAGAAGAGTCCCATGAGCAGCATGAAACAAAGCAGAAGATTCACCGGCGAAATGGCCCATTTTCGGGAGGGTTTTCCTCGTCTGGAAATCACCGCCATGGTTGAAATAGTGTGTGCGTGTGTGTGTTGTTGCTGTTGTTGCTGTTGCTGTTGCTGTTGTTGCTGGTGTTGCTGCTGCCGTTGTTCGAAGATTGCGCGCTTATGTTCCGAGCTGGAGAGATGCAATCATTGGAGTTGAGTTACGGATTGGCGTTTCTCGTCTTTATTATAGCGACGCTGCGTTCTTTCGCTGCTGCGGGTCGGATTTGGTTCGATTCTGTTCCTCTCGGATGTACAAGGAGGCGAGACGATGGAACGACGATATACCGGTACCGCTATGCATGCGATCGAGAGGTCTCCGTGAACATAAGTGTTTCCACCGTCAGTGGCAAAGCCGTAGTTTGTGGGTGCACGACAAGTCTTTTTGTCGTCGAGCGCGAGACGCAACACGGGACTTTTTCGTTGAAAAGCCATGCATCAAAAATCAAAATCCCAACGCAACGGTCATCCTTTGTTGTTTTATGACGGTATGTATATATCTTATGGTTAATATATACGTACGATATGATATGAGCACAGAGATTTTCTGAAGTACAGTTTCAGTCCACGACTGAGTTTTTGCGACAGTCGTGTTCTCAGAAACGTCATCATTCCACATTCCGTGTCCGATGTTTCTTGAGTTTGATTGAGCAAGCAAACAGATCGAGGTTTTTTTCTCACTTGGCAATCGGGGAACACGATGGAGGGGAGAACTGAACCGTAAAAATGCTTATCAGGTACGGGTAAACTTTAAGCCTTACTTGCGAGTGCTCAATGCAGAACTATGACTACAGTAATCGCTCGGTAAACCTTACTCGTACAATCAACTCGACTGACGAAGAGATAATTACTGTACAGGTAATTACGATAGTACGAAGTTCTGATCTGTTCGAGAATCCTTCATCCTATTCCGAAGCACTCACCGTGAGCCGACGAACGATTTTCTTCGAACCTTCACCCAACACATAGTACCACATTGAATAGTTTCCGGATACGACGACGACTACGACGACGACTACGACGACGACTACGACGACGACTACGACGACGACTACAATGGCATTGGCATCGACATTGACAAACCGCCTCGATCACTACCGCATCCGCACACGAAAGACACGGCATCGGGTCTCGTCCCTCACCCGCACGGCGGTGATTGTGGCTGCCGTCACCGTTGCCATCACCGATCGTTCGGCTCCCTGCCACGGATTTGCGTCGCTCCCGACGGTTCCGAAACACGCGAGAAAAAGCACACAGAAATCGGTTCCCGGTGACAGCGGGCGGTCGAACGAACAAGACGGGAACGCGGCTTCCAACAAAGCCACCCGGACGGAATTTTTGTGGAACGCGAGACAAGCCACTTCGGCGCTGGCGGCAACCTTTCGCAGCAACGACAGCGGCAACGACAGCGGCAACGACAACGACAACGACAACGCCAACGGCAGCAACACGCCGCGGAAACATCCCCCGGAAACGCTGGCATCGCGCGCCGCCGCGGCACTCCTGGCGATTTCCGTCTGCCTCGGCGCCTCGGTGGCCCCGGCCCCCTGCCACGCCCTGACGCCCGGCCAGCTCCTGGTCGACGACGTCTGGCGGGAGGTGAGCCGCCAGTACGTCGATCCCACCTTCAACGGGCAGGGCGAACAGGGATGGGCCAGGCAACGGACCCTCGCCCTCTCCGAGACGGCCAACCTCGGACCGGACGACGAAACCATCCTGTACGGGGCGATCCGGGGGATGCTGCGGACCCTCGGGGATCCCTACACGCGCTTCTTGTCGCCGGAACAATTCGCGGCGCTGACGCAGGCCTACACGACGACGGCGACCAATAGCAATAGCAACAACATTAACAGCAACAACAAGCCGTCGTCCACAACTTCGCGGGGCACTTCCGGCATCGGCGTCCAGCTGATCGGGGATTATTCCGGCGATCCGAACGGACTGGTGATCGTCGCCAACACCGTTGCCGAGAGCCCCGCCGCATCGAGCGGGATTCTCCCGGGCGACGCCGTGTTGTCGGTCGACGGCGTGGGCATGGAGGGGGCCACCGCCGAGGCGGTCGCCGCCAGGTGCCGCGGGGCCACCGGAACGTCCGTCTCCCTCGAGCTTCTGCGGCCGACCGGAGACGGAGAAGCTACCGCGACGACGATTGCGAAAGCGAGGGCGAGAGCGACTCCCCTGAAAGTGACCGTGGAGCGGAAACCCATCGTGCCGGTTCCCTCCATCGAGGCGTCCAGAGAACAAGTGTTGCTGTCTTCTTTGTCGTCTTCGTCGTCTTCGACCACCACGGCGGAAGCACCGCAACGGCAACTGCAAACCGTCGGCGTCGTCACCATTCGTTCCTTCACGCAGGACACGGAACAGCTGGTGCGAAACGAGCTCGCGTCCCTGCTGGCCTCCACCACCACCTCCGGTGACGCAAGCGGCGGGGCAAGCGGTGATTCCGTGACGGCCCTGGCCATCGACCTGAGGGGCAACGTGGGCGGCTACATGCCGGCCGGGGTCGACGTCGCCAAGCTCTTTCTGCCCCCCCGGACCCGGATCGTCTCGGAGGTCGACAAGACCGGCCGGGCCACCATTTACATCAACGACGGGGTCGGCAACGACGTTGACACGTCCACCCCGCTCTATCTGCTGGTCGATCGCAAGACGGCCTCGGCGTCGGAAATCCTGGCGGGGGCCCTCCAGGACAACGGCCGGGCCGTTGTGGTGGCGTCGATCGGACAAGAAAACGACCGGACCTTTGGCAAGGGAAGGATCCAGAACGTCCAGGCGGTGGGGTACGGGGGCAGCGGCATTGCCGTGACCAAGGCCAGGTACACGACGCCGTCCGGCAGGGACATCCAGGGCGTCGGGATCGTCCCCGACAAGCGGTCCGGCACGTGTGCGTCGGGGAAAGACTCGGCGGCGGCGTGTCTGGCGGGGATTCTGTGACGGAAGAAGCACGGGATGTGATGTGCGGCGGAAGGCGGCGGGACCCGATGTTCTGCGATGCGATGCGATGGGATGGGATGTATTGTGGCGTCAATCACACGGGACGGCTGGACAGGTGATCAAGAACCAACGCAACGAATCAATGCAACCGAGCGAGGGAGTCGCCCATTCATCGATGGAACCCATTATTGAATCGGAACCGAACGGAACGGAACGGAACCTGCTAAGGACCGCCATCGAGTCAGGGATAACATCCAACCGATTTGGGACTACTCATTTACGAACTGCGAGGAAATAGTCAAGAGGTGGCCAGTTCACCAGCAAGGAGCGAGCGAATACTGATCAGCGAACAACGAATGGAATGGAATGGAATCGCTCCGAGCATAGCCGAAATAGAGCAGCACTTATCCGAGACATTTCGTTGTGGAATCGTTGCATGCGATGTGCCATCCTACCACAGTGGGGATACTGCTGCAACGATATAGTCATCTCCAGAAAGAGACAAAACCTTTGTCAAACAATATCACACACCAAAATCGATTCAAAACAAATAATTTTAGGCTATTGAATACAATATTACACTTTTAGCATATTTTTGTTGACAAGTCAACCCCACACATAACTTCAAAGACCAATCTAGAATAGAACCGAACGACCTTTCATCGACCGACCGATTCAATTGATTGCAACCCTCCCATTGGTAATCGCTTGTCCCGGGGCAGCAGTCTGAGAACAAGGCGGAGGGACGAGTGGATGCACATTGCATTGTACAGAGCATGTCTGCCTGTCTACCTGTCATCCATACATGTCATGCATCCATGCATGCCTGCATCCATGGCAGCCAACAACGGACCGAGCAAGCACGAGTGGTACCTCCATCCGCAGAGAACCCCCCAAAAAAGCCTGTCATCAACGACTGGAAACAAACCACGAAAAAAAAAAGGATTTCTGCTTTTGTATCATGAATAATCCTTCGCTGTATTTCGTTCTTTGTAGTTTGAATATTCTATTATATATATGTTATAAGTTATGGGAAAGTGTAACTGCTGATCTTCGTCGCATCCATGCGAAAGTTACTCATAGGTGGTGGTCCCGGAATGAAATTCGTTCGCTCCGACCAAACGGGCGACCCGACCCGATCCGATCCGATATAATTCGATTTACTCCAACCAATCGGAATCCACAAGTGCTTGCGGTCACGATACCGCGAATGAACTTGATGAGTGCGGTCACGATACCGCACTGAAGTTTACTTGCATTTCTTTGAAAGATACGCCGTATCCAAATAATTCCCGAGGAACAGATAGCAACGAAGGGAGGGGATCTTTAAGGATTCCGTAGCTGGACAGCTCCTAATCACGCCATGTGAATGTGATACAGGAGGGCCATAAAATCGCGCTCCTCCTCTTCGTCATCGTATTCGTCCTCGGAATAGCAGCCATCGTCATGGTCCGAGCCGTACTCGCCGCCGACGGCACAAATGACGTCGTCCGTCGTCGTCGCAAGGAGCGGTCGTCCTCACCTGATCGAGTTCTGTGTCGTCTGCCGTGATCGTTTCCGCATACAACCGCTGGAACGAATCGTTGGGATTGTCGTCATCTTGTGTGGATTCGAATTTCCATGAGAATTCATGGTCGTCTTCGACTTCTTCTTTTTTGTCGTCATCGTTCTGTTCGTCTTCCTCACTGTCTACCGGCACCACCCATTCCATGTCGTCGTCGTCGTCGTCTCCTCGGATCGGAACGCAAGGGTCTAGATCGTCTTCGCTGTGAACGGGGGAGATAGGAACGGCATCTTCTTCCCGAATCGATGTGCTTTGGGATCTGGGTCCGGTTTGAGCTTTGCACCCAAAACTGGCTACGAGAGTGGGGTCGTTTTCGTTGTTGGGCCTACTCTTGCTTCCTAAAGCGGCTTGCTCGTGCGAAGCCGACATGGCGTGTGCATTGGTACGCGTAAACCACGAGCGGGATCCCGGTTCTGAAACTGGCAAGTTGTTACCTTCGTCAACACCTGTTCCAACCCTAGTGGGCGATTCTGCCTCGCTTCCGTCATCCGATTCGTCTGGAGCATTACCTCGGCAAATCGGCGAGTGGGCCTTTGACTCCTCCGAGTCAGCAGTGTTCGACACGAGAGCCACAGCATTGTTGAGTTCAGAATCACTCTCGTTATCGGTCTCATTCTCATTCTCTGGCTCCTTGTAGATTCGCAAACCACCGGTTTGTCGGTGATCGAAACCACATTCAGGCTCATTACCGTCGTAAGTGATTGGGTTGCTCTCATGGATCGGTCTGTCGACTTGCAGTTCGAGCCAGGGAATCTCGGCAAACCGTTCGTCTTTCTCCTCCTCATCAATATCATTATCATCCACGATAATATTGTCTTCTTGAGGCCGGAGAATCGCGGGAAATTCCTCACGGGTGACAACATCGAGATAGCTTTCTTCGGCCCCTTCTGTTGGCTGCCCTTTGACCTGTGAATCCTGGTGTTTGTGCTCATCGCTGCTATTGTGGATATCGTTGTTGCTCTCTAGATCGCTTGGCATTCGGGGCAAGACGGCAACGTCCTGCGTCTCGTCCGGTGGTTCTCCTTTCGCCAACGTGTCCTCGTGATCACGATCATCATCACGATCAAGATTCTCCTGGACTTCTTCTTCTTCGTTGCCTTCCCGAAGTGGGCTCATCTCGGAACTGGTTTCGACGGGACTGGCAACCACGGTGTTGCCGGGAGTTTCCAAGCATGGAAGATTGTTTTCTACGTAAATGTCATCATCGTCGCTTTCGTAGCCACTGGAACTGGTGCCTGACTCTCTCGTAGTAGGAGTCGCAGAGTCCTCGGCTCCCACTTCTTCCGGAGGAGTCTCCCCAAGCGTATCAAGAGGTGGAGAAGCATGAGAAGAAGCATAAGAAGAAGCAGCAGCAGAAGCAGCGGCATCCATAGAAGCAGCCATGGAATCTGCATCTGCGCAAGGATTCACGGACGAGTCCGAATCCAGATCCAGAGATCGCGATGCAGTGGTGCCAATGGTGGCCGCCGTGTTGGGACTCGAGGAGCAGGAGGCAGCGGTGTTGTCGTTCTTCTCTCGGGGGAGGCAAGCCTCACGATCCTTCCTGCTAGAACAACAACGATGATCCACGTCTCCCACGAATTCGGGAGTCACATCCTCATCATCTGAGACAACAGCAATATCCGGTACCTCGAGGGCGAGAGGCGCCGGAGCATCCACATGCCCGTCTGCGTTTTGGTCGTGCTCTTCCTCGGGGGAGACATTCGCATTCGCACTCGCATTCGCATTCGCACTCGCACTCGCAGCCAAGGGAGGAATCGCCGTGCTTACGGTAGTGGTGGGTTGGGGGGAAGCAACCGGTTCGGTGGCCACCGCCGCATCCGCATCTCTTTCCAAACGAGTTTCGGCCGTCTCCCCTCCACTTGCGTTGCCAACAAGATTGCGCTCGTGATTGGCATTGTGATGAGGGTCCTCGGTCACGATGGGTACAGCCACAGACGGAGACTCCGAGGAGATCTCTTCCTCGACGCGAGGAGGGGGGGGATGCCGATTGCTTTCGTTTCGTGAATGGGAATGGTCCAGCAGCAGGAGCTCATCGGCGGCGGCCGAATACCGGTAGGAAAAGTCTAGAGACGGAGCCGCGCGCAGCTTCTTTTCTGACAGGATTGATTTGCTGCGGGACGAGGACGATTCGGAATTGCGCTCTCCGTTGCTGCCCGGAGCTTGTGCTTGCGCTTGCTCTTGCGCTTGGGCTTGCTTCCGGTTCTGTTGCTTCTGCTGCTGCAACTCAAAGTATCGGTCGTGCTTTTTCCGACGCCGCTGGTTGCGGGCTGTCACCGGGCAGTCGTGCTCGTTTTCGAGATCGGAGTGGCCGTCGTCTTCGCCGTCGTCGCAGGACTCGACGTCGCTGCTGTCGGACCTGGACAAGAACTGTCGGTACTTTTCGTAAGACTCTTCGAGAAGCAACGGGGAGTTGTCGTCGTTGTTGTTGTTGATGTTAATGCCGATCTCGTTGTCGCTCGCATCGCTGGGTGGTTCCGGCTCCCCGTCGCTGGTGGCTGCGGTGGTAGTGGTGTAGTCCTCGTCCTCATCCTCGTCCTCGTCCTCCGAGGAAGAGGAACTCACAACGCCTACCTCGCGTTCGCTCTTGCTTCGACGCAATTGAGAGTGGTGAACGCTAACGCTGAGGCTCCGGGACCTCCTGCAACCCAGAACACTCGTGCTCCGCGACCTTCGCAGTGCCGACCGGGAGGCGGATCGGGCCCGAAGCAACCGGCTGCTCCCCTCACCATTGTCTCCATTGCCGCCGCCGCCGCCGCCGCGAAGGATCAGGTTCCGGTCCGACTTTTTGCGTTCCTTCCAAATGTCGGTTTCCCAGGGCTTTTCCGTGTTTCGCACCCGGACGTCCGACGAGAGATCCAGCTGGTGCTCGTAGCGGGGGGATTCGGTTGCCATCGGGGGAGAGAGAGCGGCTGTCGGTGCTGCATCACCCGAGGGATCGGCGGTTGCAGATATCTGGATTGCGGCTACCGGGGGTGCCTGCGATGGCGGCTGGGGCTGCGGCTGCACCGGATGGTCCCGCTCGTGTTGCTGCTGCTGCTGCATCGATCCGAATGACGCCGGGAGGGACGAAACCGAGCGGGATCGCGAGGAGGCCTCTTGCTCGGTGATGATCTTTTTCGAGCGGAGCTTGGACCGTCCCCGCTTTCCTCCCCCCTTGCGTTGCTTGCGCTGCTTTCGGAGTGCCGCGCTGGAAAACGTGTACGATGGCGCATTGGCGTTGAGGTTGGCGTTGGCGTTGCCATCATCGCTGTCGGGCCTCCGCGTCAGGGCAATTGTTGCCGGGGAGACGTCCGCAACCGCCACGGGTGCCGTCATGGCGGTGATGGAGTGAGTCGAGCAGAGTCCAATCCAATGCGTCGCTTGTTGGACGTCAGCGATTGTTCGGAACCGTTGTTGTGGCCGTGACTTGTGCAAGCGAGTGCGATTTTCTGTTCGATTTGTTTTCCGTTTTGACAGCTGTAGCTAGTTGCGATAGATCTCTGGTTGATGATGAGATTGATATTGGAAGTTCCGCTGGTGGTTTAGGGTTTGATGGCTAGAATGCATAGATTGTAGTACGCATTCGTGATGCTCGTGTGATCGACAAAATAAAAAATTCTGTCAAAACAATTTCGACTTGCTAAACGCCGAGAAAATAGGCGTGGAGAAGTTCGTGAGCTACGAAGTTGTTACTTTCCGAAGCATGGAAAGGAATGTTTTTTTAGTTTTTAAGGGTTGGGCAATAGTATTTTCATCAAAGATTAAATTGTCTCATGTCACCTGAGTTTTGTTTACTTAAGGTTACAACGCCGCACTTTCGGAAGACAAGTTGAACTTTTCGATTCGATGGTAACCTTATTCACATCGTAGAGGTAAGTTACTCGTAATTTACCTATGATTGTCTTATTTACCTATGATTGTCTTACGCTGCCTACTGCATCTGTTGTGTCGCCTAATGAATTAAGTACTTCGTACTAAGGTTACCGTACCTACTACGAGTATTACTAAGGTTACCCCTATAGAGTGCTACGGTACTAGAAGATCCAAAAGAGTGAAAATTTGTGATCAATGAGTGATTCCCGAAATCATAGTTTATGTGCACACATATTTGGATTCATTTGGATTCCCGAAATAATAAAATACCGGTACATAGAAAAATTGCGCGCCCAACGGAAAAGCCTAGATTAGTTCCGGTAGAACAACAACCCATGAAAAAGGAAAAAAAAAACATGACTCAATCGCTCGCAACATACCGTAACTTACCTCCAGGCAATCCTCTGACCCTAACGCAAACGACCGACGCCGCAACAGCGACCGCAGCAGTGGCAATTTCTCGTTTTGCTCCTCCAATCCCTCGGATCGAGAGCGACACTGGGGTTGTTCATCCGCGATTGAACGGAATTGATTGAATGGAATACTAGGTACTACTAGACGTACTCGAGCCAATCAAGTCCGAAGACAACCACGGCAATGACTGCAATGACTCCTCGGCCGTCTTCCAACCTATGGAAATTTTTCCTGATCTTTTCGTTGTTCGTGGTGGCCAACGTGACGTACCTCGGTCTCTTGGTACATCGCTTAGAGATCGACAGTCTCAACGCGTTCTGTGATGGCAATGGCAATGGCAATGGCAATGGTTCTGCCTTCGAAACGTACAATTGGATCTGGTGGCAATGCCAGCCCCGGGCCGAAAGCGTCGCTGCGGTTGCGGCCGCGACGAAAACCGAGGCTATCGCAAAACCGGAGCCCAAGCCGGATGCAAGCCTTCGAAACACGCAAGAATCCAAACCTTCGGATCCGCATCCGAAGGACAGTCCTCCGAGCGGCAACAACATCAACAACAACAACGAAAACAGCAACAACGAAAACAACAATAACAACAACGAAAACAACAACAACGACAACAACAACGACAATAATAACGACAATAATAACGACAAGAAGAAGGACCCGGCGGGAGTCGAACGCGTGTACATTCCCCGAGCGCCAAAGAGAAAACGGAATCGGGAACCCAAGAACGACCCGAACCGCACGCTCTCCCCGGAGGAAAAGCTCAAGTACACCATTCCCGACCAGGCCCCCTTTTCCAACGTCTCCAACGCGGTCTTTTATCGGGACATCCCCCCCGAATACCTGAAACCCGATCCGGATCGCTTCTTGTGGGACCGCGGAACCGACCTCATCACCAATTCCAAAACCCGCATCCCGGAGTGGATGAAGGATTACTTTCGCTGGCACCGCTACAAGCGAGACACTTGGGATCTCACGAACTGGGAGTCGGAGCGGTGGCTGATCAGCCAGTGCCTCGCGGACCAGGACTCCAAAAAGTGCGGCGGAACCGCCGATCGGATCAAACCGGTCCCGGCCCTCGTGCGCAAGGCCTGGGAAAGCAAACGCATCTATCTGATCCGTTGGACCCGCCCGGGACTCCTGGAGGATTTCTTGACCCCTCCGGAGGGAGGATTCGACTGGAGGGTCCCGGAGGAACTCGCCAATGTCATGAGCGATCCCAACAACGGAAAGCGGCTGGCGACCAGAACGATGATCGACAAGTATGCGCCGACGGGGTTGGCGCTGGTCCGGTCCCGGTACCAGACCGACACGCCGAATTTGCAGTACCACCGCTGGGTCTTTGGGGAAGACAGTGTCACGGACAGCGATCCCAACAACGTCCCGGCAACGATCGACGAGCCGGATTTCGATTCGGTCTTTCCGAGCTTTTGGAAGATTGCCTTTACGCCGTCCCCTCCCATCCAAACCATTCTCCGGAACAAGCTGAAGGAGCTGGGACTCGTCGTCAACGACTACGTCGGGGCGCATATGAGGGCGCTCTACAAGGTCGCGACCCGGCCCGAAAAGCAGCAGAGACAATTCGCCGAAAACGCCCTGGCCTGCGCCACCGAGCTGTGGCCGGATCCGCCCGTGGTGTTCCTGGCGTCGGACAGCACGCTCGTGCTCGAACACGCCGTCGGTTTGTCGAAATCCGGCAGGCGGGGGATTCCGAAAGTTGTCACGTCGTCGCCGGGGACCGCGGTAGCGAGCAACGACAAGACCCAAAAGGCCGAGCTGGAACAACACCCTCTGCATCTGGACACCTTTGTGGCGCCGGTCGAGGAATTCTACGGGACCTTTGTCGATCTCTACCTCCTGGCCATGGCACGGTGCGTCACCTACGGCACCGGAGGATACGGGCACTGGGCGATGCTCATCGGGGGCCACACCGCCTGCACCAAGCGCCAGCACCGGATCGGCACGCGCATCAAGGACGCCTCGCGGGATCTCTGCCACTTTGCGGATTCGGCACCGGCAAGGGGCGGACCCATCGACGGGGTGGATCCCTCCGAGACGGTGCGGTACTTTGGTGACGACGGTGAGCTCGGTCCGCTGTTGTTGCCGCCAATGCCATGAAAGGAAAGCAAAGCAAAGGATAGCAAAGGATAGCAAAGCAAACACACAAAAAAACCTGCGAAGCGATCGATCGTCGATAGCACCAATGTGAATCCCTCGATTCGAGCGATGCCTCGATTCGACGCGATGCGACGCAACGGACGCGACTATCATCTCGACCCGACTCTTCCCGATTTCTTTGTCGGCAAGAAAGGCAGCGCAACGGACCTCCATTCCCGTTCCTTTCGAAGTCATCCCGCCAACTCGAGCCGGATCGTTTTACATTGGATTGGATTGGATTCGATTCGATTCGATTCGAAGCCGCCAACAACAACAGAACGTCAGAACGACCAAAACGAAAGAGGAGAAGGAGAGTTTCCGGAATTCCAAGGTTGCCGGTTGACGAGCTCCACGGTGTATATTTGTTCTTGCATGTAAGTCCTGTTTTATCCTACTTGCACTGAAGATTGCCACGTACCCGTACGCGTACGTGCACTTGTAAGAACAAAGCAAACGAAAAAGAAAATTTCATGGATTTGGACGTCGTGCCATGGAATGACGAGGGCGCCCCAGCAGTTGAATCTTTTTCTACCACAACTACTACTACTAGCTGGTACCACATCTATTCCTAGCATGTCATTCTAGAGTCGTCCCTCTTTGAACCTATTGTTGTTACCACCACCCCCAGTAGGAAGCATCTGCTATACCTGTTGCTATCCCTCTAGTAGTAGTACTAGTAGCATGATGTGATTCTACTACTACTAGATGGGACGTGGAGAGCAGCGAGCGGCAGAAGCACGAAGTCTGCGGGGAACAGCAGCAGCGAGTCTGCAGGGGGGGGCAGAGCAAACCGTCGATCTACAGGGAAGAGCAAAGCGAAGCGTCGATCCACAAGGGCACGGAGAACAGCGCACCACGGCAAAGCGATGTTACGGGGGACAGGAAAGCGTCGATCGACAGAGGACAGCGAACAGCGATTTTAGAGGGGGCAGCAGCCAATACTACTACTACTACTCCGATGAAAGAAATCCATCCATACCATACCCGGGGGGAATCGAGACGATGGGGACGCCAGCAGGCGATTTACAAGGAAAAGAGATCGATGGATGAGGTGACACGCGAGGCGAGGGGACGGCGCTCCAACGACCTCGGATCGATCCACACTCGGGGGACGTTGGGCGAGGGAACGCGAGGCACGGTATGCAAAATCGAATGCTTTGTATTTTACCGTCTGTCCCAAATCCAGACATCATCATTGTTGTCGTCGTCTTCGAAACCACTCGGTTTGATCTGATTGCGGCAACCACAACAACAGTGGCGTGGGGATCTTCTTCGACAACATCGGGCGCAACCCCATTCGACAGACAACTCGGTGGATGAGGTTTTTCATTTACACGATGCTGCTATGGATCATGTCGACTCGGCACACGGGGCATTCGTCGTGGCATTCTAGCCATTCGATGAGGCAATCTTCGTGAAAGCAATGGTTGCAAAAGCCACCGTCCACATTGCTTCTCAGTCGAACTACAACGTCCCCCACCCCATAATCCTGGACGCATATACTGCAGGATGTTTGGTCGTTGAGTGCCGCCTCGGACACCTCCTTCTCGACATTCCTGGCTTCGACCGAAACGTTCTCGTCGTTGTGGAAAAATAGCAGCAGTCGATTCCTTCCGCCCGGGGTGTCCGGTTCGATCTCGCCGGCGCTAGCTTCGTCGGTGTTCCTTTCCGTCGAGGGTGGTGGTGGTGGTGACGACGGCTTTGTTGGTCCCGAATCATCGCCTTCCGGGAAGGTGGTGTTGCGGCGTTTTTTTTTCTTGCGTTTTTTTTTGGTTTTGGTTTTTGGTTTTTTCTTGCTGGATGCTTGCTGGCGGCTTTTTCTCGATGGATCGTCGCCGTCTTCGTCTTTGTCTTCGTTGTTGGACTTGAAGGATAGCAGTTTCTGGAACACCAGGCGGCTTCGAATCAAGTCCGATCGACTCGCCTCTGTCGTTGCTCCGATGGCTCGTGTATTGGCCTCGACATCGGGCTGACGTCGAAACCTCTCGTAAATTCTTCCGTCATCGATGTCATTCGAATTGTTCTCGGTTTCCCTGTTGGCGTTGTTTGTATCGGTATTGGTGTTGCGGTCGCTGCTGTCGTTCTCTTCACTGTCGGAACGTTTATGAACATGACAACAGATACAAAGAACGCATATACCAAGAATCAAAAGAAAAGTAGGAGTAGGAGCGGGGCCTTCCCCGTAACAATCGTAAGAACAGTCGGACATGTGTTTATAATTCAGATGTAGACTAACGCGCGACGATGAGGAAGATGGCTGTTGTGTTCGTTGGGTTAGATGTGACCTTGGATTTTCTGAGAGATGTGGTTTTGTGTGATCAATCAAGAATAAGATGATCGGCACCTCTACCGTACCACACGAAAGCCGCATGCACTGTTCCAGCATTGGGTAAGGTTAATCATGCATACTTACTTCCTACCGTTCGACGAAGTACTCGTAACCTTACTAGTAGTGTTGTGTCGGGAACCGGGAAGAACGTCTCTCAAACTGTGGTCGAGCAAAAACTTCGTATTTACTCGTACAAGTACGGTAAGATTACAGTACACACGTAAGGTTAAGGTAACATCCCACGACTAATTTTGGTTCGTGGTTCGAATCTTTGAGATTGTTTCGATCGAATGAATGAATGAATGAATGAATCTTCGAGATTGGTTCGAATCTTCGAGATTGGTTCGAATCAATCTTGGGGATTGTTTTCGGTTTCGAATCATCTTTGACACCCGCTAGTAACCTTACGGTAGAACCTTGGGTAATCTTAAGGTTACGTTGCGTACAGGCAGTGGTAGTATGGTGACTTTTGGTAGTACTAAGTTACCTGGTACTAGTAGTACTGGATTGAAGAAAGATACCGTAGTACTAGTAGTACTAGTAGTAGTAGGTATGGATCTCTATTCACGATGTGGTTGCAGATTGCACTAGGGAAGGATCTGGACTCAGAGACGTTACTAGCACTGGTGCTTTCTTTACTGTTCGTATTGCATTAAAATACTGTAGTAGTAGGGACAATGGATGATCTACTACTAGTAGTAGGAGGGCTGTGGTGCTGGTGCTGGTGTTCTGTGGAATGATCATCAAGCTACTAGTAGTAGTTGTAGGGTAGTTTGTAGCTCCACCAGTACAGATGAACCCACCAGGAGCACCCTCTCTACTAGTAGTATCTTCTTCTTCAAGCTTCCTCCTGCATAAAAATCCTCTATAGCACCATAGTTCTAAGAAAGACAGCATTCAACATGGTGGTAATACTGGGGGATGCTAGTACTACTACTAGAAAGGCCTTGGGAACTGGAGTAGCGCACACCTAACTTACCCCACAATAGTAGCATCCTAAAAAAAATTGACACGTGATGATGGTCGATTTCAAATACTGTAATAACCTTACCGGTACATCAAAAGATATGATTTGGGGCAAACCTCCGTACGTGTACATGTAATGTACGGTAGTACTAGTACAAGTAAATTACTCCGTACGATAGTAAGGTTAACCTTATTTCTAGGCCAGATGCAATATTCAAAATTGGTCAACCTTTTTTCGGTGGGACGCGGGACCCAAAGCACCGAAGGCTTGTTTTCTTTGCACTACCGGTAGCAACCTTACCGATACGGTAGAAACAATGATAATGAGAATAATACAGTAACTTGATTTGCGACAACACTGGTTGATAGAGAAAGGCTTCCACTGGTCATTCGTTGAACCGCCGGAACTCGGAAACGTTCCCTGTCAAGAGGAGACACGGATGGATCGCCCAGAACGCAGTGGGAATGGCGACGGAAACGGAAACGGAAACGGAAACGGCAATGGCAATGGCAATGGCAATGGCAACGGCTCTATCGATCCCTTGGATGCTACACCGACAACGATTGCCGCTCCTCTTGCCGTTGGCAATGCGAAATCGAACCAATTGGGCACTGGAATTCCGACTCTGGCTGCGAATGCGACTGTGACTGCGACTGCGACTGCGATTCGCAATCCGTATGCCCGGACACGAAACAACAACAACAACAGCAAAAACAGCAAAAGCACCACCAACAACAATAACAATAACAACAACGGCAGCAGCAGCAGCAACAGCAGCAACAGCAACAGCAACAGCGTTGTCCAACCCCCGGAACACGTCAAGGCCACCTCGGATGTTGGTTTTGGCGTTGGTTTTGGCGTTGGCGTTGGCGTTGGCGTTGGCGTTGGCGTTGGTGTTCCTTTCTCTCTGGGCTCGGTCCGTGCCGATCGCGCCACCGCACCAGATGCAGCAGTCCGCAATTCGGCACAAACCTCTGCCGCGAATCGCCACGACATGGTTTGGACTCGGTCCCATCCGCAGCCGAATCGGCAGCCGCAACCGCAACCGCAACCGGCATTTTGGGAACGCCTCCCCACCCGGACGGTCTCGTTTCGTCCGGCCGAGGTCCTGACGGTCCGGGAGTGCCTCCGCGAATACCACCCGAGCGAAGAACACCCACACCCACACACACACCATCCGAGCGGGCACGGCTTTGGATCCGTGGCGGAGCTCTACAACGAGCGGGACCAACCGGTCCGGATCACCGGAATGGTTGCGGACCGGTCCTTTGTTCCTTCCACGAATTGCAACTGCGAACGCGAATGCGATCGCGAATGCGGGAACAAAGACGACGCCCGTGCCCCGCTGGTCGTCGAACTCCGGCTCGCCGATCCCGTGCCGCTGCGGTCGTCGTCGTTGCCGCCATCATTGCTGTCTCTGCGCAACCCTTCCGCCGGAAAATCATCCGCCCGTCGTGCTGTGGGAAGAAATGGGTTTGCCGTTGCGTCTGCCTCTGCGTCTGCCGGAAGCAGCAATTCGTCGAGTCGGCGGCGGCGGCTGCGGAAACGACCCTGGTTTGGTGGATGTGGTGGCAGCCGCGAGAACCAATCCGGGAAAACATACCACCGCCCCACAATCGCAACCGCAACCGCAACCACAACCACGACGAGGATGGTTCCAAGAGTGTCGGCAGCGGAGGACAACGACAACGACAACGGCACCCTCTCGGTGCTGGCCGATCCCTCGACGATCCCCCGCCTCGACGCCGCGAGGGTGGGATCGATGGTCACGGTGCTGGGATCCTTTGCGCTCGCTCCCGCTGCCGGAGGTGTTGCGGCCAACCCCAAAACGAGACCCCCCGGGAGCTCGGCTTCGACTCCGACCCCGCACTACGTGCTGAAGGCCAGGACGCTGCACGTTGCCGCTCCCGGAACGACCACCGACATGGCCTTCTACGAGCGGGCTCTGGTGGCCCGGAGGCGGGCCGTGTATCGGAGGTATCACGCGGGGGACGATCGCGGTAACGACAACGAGAACGACAATGACAACGACAACGACAATGCCATTGCATCGCCGCCGCTACCATCGTTGCCGCGGTTGCTCCAGGGATGCGGTCCGCCTCCCTACGAGGACCTGGCCGTGACCCCCCGCGATTCGGATTCTTCCGCACGATCCGAGCAACTCGGTGGGTAGTACGGTACAGCAGGGTGCGGTGCGCAGTAGATTCCTCGCCAACCAAGCAAGTGCGCGGTGTGCAACAACAACAACGACAAGGAGTTGGGCGAGCAGCGGGGGTCCCGTCGTTCTTGGGTACGTACCCACGAACGAACGAACGAACGAACGAACGATGGTCGTCTCCGAGAGCAGCCCGAGGAACGACATGTATCGCCGCGGTGGTCGGGAACGCCTCGCAACGATGGTGGTTGCCACGACCCCATGATGGATGGATGGATGGATGGATGGATGGGGGAGGCTACCCACTGCTTCTGACGATACACTGGTTTCTGTTTCTGTTTCTGTCTCGGTCCGGAAGAACCCGAAAGCATAGTAGCGGTCCATTTGATTCGGTCTTCTTGCTGGTGCTTCTTGTTTGGCTCACTCACTCACTCACTCACTCGCGCTCGCTCGCTCACCGGTGCTGCTGGGTGGTGAGTGAGTGAGTGAGTGAGTGAGTGACTCACTCAAGCACGGCTTTGATATCCCCCCCCTCCCTCCCCGTGAGTTTCAGACCACCAGCACGTCTCGCCAATTTGTCAACCACCGGGCTGGTCATCGAACGAATGGTGTGAGCAATACTCCAGGGTTTTGGTCATGTCGTTGTTGTTCTTGTTGTTCTGCTGTCGACTGCTGGTGTTACTACTAATAGAAAGAGCTGCTACTAGGAGGGCACGATGTACTAGTAGTAGTAGGAGCTAATAGTTCTGGTGGCACCACAGCAGATTCTTATTCCAGGAGTACCTAGCAGCACCCTCTCCTCCAGCATTCCTCATAACAGCACCATTCTACCACTACTACTACCATAGCTCTGCTGGTGAATATCTCACAGATTCCTATCAGATAGACCTGTGAGAAGATGATTATTTGTAGATGAAAAGTCCGTCCAGTAGTACTACTACTAGTAGTAGTACTATACCAGGCATCAGAGAAGTGAACAGTATTTGCGTCTTAGTTTGATTCAGGATACTGACCCATGGTACATTCATCTCTCCAAAGATCATGTTATGGACAGGAGGCAAATTGCTAGCAGTGATGCATGCTCTGTCTTCTATTCTACTACTACTAGTAGTCTACTAGTAGTAGATGATGGTTGTTGTTGAAAGATGAAGATCCAATTGATTATAGTACTACTAGTAATAGTACTTAAAGTAATTCTTCTACTAATAGTAGTACAGGCATCATCGAAAAACAAAGTTATTTGCGTTGATATTGCTCGTCAGCATAAAATAGGGAATAACAATAACAATGATACCACATAGGTCCTTGGCAAATGGTGAGGCTACAGTGGATACTGTTCAAGCTCTATTGCAATACACTAAGATACTACAGGATACTTCCCTAGAGGTACATCGGAATCGATCATGGTGAGGGCGTGATAGGATGTGTTTATTTTAGAGTGAAATATAAAGAGTGAATAAAAGGGAGCTGAGCCAAAGCGCTCAGCTCTGTATCATGTATCGTGACAGCGCTCCGATAACTCGTATAATAACAGAGCTCTGTAGCTCTGGTACTGTATCCTACGGGTAGCGTATCGGAGTGGCATAGCGTAGCTTAATTAAGCTCCGCTTAATTATATTCAATCGTGTGCTCGCTTGCTTTGCTAACGCGTTGGGTAACTGTTTGGGTCAGGTATCCGGCCATGGTACATATCATACACCAATGACCCGACCCCGGCGGTAGCACAGTATCTTAGCATGGTATCATGGTAGGTTAGCATCTTCGATATCTCGTAGCATTAGCAACCCTAACCCTGTAGCATCTAGCTACACCATAAAGGTGCTTTACTCGGGGTACGTACAATTGGTACAAATCGTACGCGACGACCCTAGTAAACTCTGCTAGCAACCATACTAAATCAGGATAGGTCTGTTGCTAAGCCTGTTGCTAAGCCTGTTGCTAAGCCTGTTGCTAAGCCTGTTGCTAAGCCTGTTGCTAAGCCTGTTGCTAAGCCTGTTGCTAAGCCTGTATGCTACCAATTAGCACACAGCCCTAGCACTCAGCTCAGCACCTGTTAGTCAGTTACTGGAGGCTGCTGCCTGTAGCCTCAGTACACTCTCCTACACAGGAGCCTTGCTAGCACAGATCATAGCACCAGCACCTTGAATATCTTCATATATTTGCGCACTGCTAGTACTAACACTGATCCTCCCCGCATCTAATGGTTCCTACCGTAGCCATTTTGCTAGCAGTTGTGCCTCCTCCCTGAAATAAAAATGAACCTGTGGTGATATCAATGGTATTAAAAGGTTACCTGGTACCAAACCATCAGCCATTTACTTCTGCTTCTACGAGTAACAAGGTTACTCGTGAGGTTAGCACCGCATGGTAAGGTTTACCGTAGTGTCTCGATACGGCAGTCTTGTCCCAACTCCACTCACCCTTCAAGTGCCAATAAGGTGAAGAGTAAACAGCCCATGTGTCGCGCGATTTTCGCGCAAAATCATTAGCGGATTCGATGCCACGAATTCGGAACGGGTTGTGTGTTGAGTGTGATGGGAGTTTATGATGGGCAAGGTAATCTACGGTGTTGGTACTGCAACTGCTACTGGCAAGTTACGCAGCGGGGGCTGGAATTTTTTTGGATGTTGATTCAAATCCATCAACGTCACATCATCACTTTCATCGGGGGGTCTCCGTTGCCCATCGCTTGTTTCCTGTTGCTTGCTGCTTGTTTTTCCAACTCTTGCTTCCTGTTCCGAAATCGGCAGCAGTCTATGGCAGAGAAGACCAGACCAAACCAGACCAGAAAATCGGCTCAATTCCAGTCGACCCCTCTCCTCTCTTGCGCTCTCCCCTCGAATCAATTCCTATCAGTTCACTCTCGTTCCCACACCGAACCAAAGATGACTCGAACTTCGATCACGACGAGGAGTTCATCGGAATTCTCTCGCATTGGCGCGATGCAGCGAATGGCTTGGACGACATTCTGCATCTGCATCTGCCTCTTGTCGCTCCAATTGGCACGATCACCGGTTACCCTTGGTTACACGCTCCGACCGACTCCTTCCATTCGGGCCGTGCAATCGGAATTGCGGTCGCCTCCAGTTGCACCGTTACGAGTATCGCACTCAACCATTGGTAGAAGCAGCAGCAGCAGCGGAAGCAGTAGGATTGACGCGACGAAACTTTACGAGTCGGTGCCCTCCCCTGCTGCCGGCAACGCCAATGCCAACGCCGACAACAGTGACAGCGACAAAAGCATCGGAGCAGCGGCCAAGCGACTCAAGCACCGGCTGCTGGTTCTGTGGAGATTCACCAGGCCCCACACCATTATTGGCTCCGCCCTCGCCATTCCGGCACTCCATCTGCTGGCGGCACCGACCTACGGAACCGCCCTCACGGCGCGATCCCTGATCAGCATGGTCTACGCCACGGTCCCTTCCCTTCTCATGAATCTCTACATCACGGGCCTCAACCAGATCACCGACGTGGAAATCGACAAGATCAACAAGCCCGATCTGCCCATTGCGTCCGGGGATTTGTCGATCGGGGACGCGACGCTCGTGGTGGTGGCCTCGCTGGTCCTCTCTCTCGGGCTGGGGGCGGCGGTCCCCTCGCTGGCGACGGAGGGACTGGGCATGGCCCTGGGAATGTCGGCGATCCTCGGGACGCTCTACTCGCTTCCTCCGTTTCGGCTGAAGCGGTACCCGTTCCTGGCGGCCTTTTGCATCGTGGCGGTCCGCGGGGCGGTCATCAACGCCGGGTTTTTTGCCCACGCCAAGGCCGCGGCCTATTCCGTCGCTGGAGGAGGGAGCGGTGCCGCCGCCGTCGCCGGCAGCGGCGTGCTGGACCTCCTTTTGCGAGATTCCCGGTGCGCCCTGTCGAGTTTGTATTTCGCGGTCTTTGGCCTGGTGATCGCCCTCATGAAGGACGTCCCGGACGTTGCCGGGGACGAGTTGTCCAACATCCGGACGGTTTCGGTCCGGCTGGGCCCCGCGAAAGTGTACCGGGCGATGCACCGGTTGCTCTCCGGCCTGTTTTGGGGCGTCGGCCTGGCCTTTTTCCGGGGAGCGGCTTCCGCCGTGTCGTCCCCGGTGGCGGTCCGCGGGGGACGGGCCCTGGTGGGAATCGCGGCGTTCCTGGCGGGAGCCTCCGTCCAAAAGGAGGCCGCCCCGGTCGACCCCGAAAACCCCCGGCAGGTCTACGAGTTTTACATGCACCTGTGGAAGCTCTTTTATCTCAGTTATTTCTTCCTGCCCTTTGCTAGGTGATGGATGAATGGATGGATGAATGGATGGATGGCGATGATGGAGCTGCGCGGAGCGAAGGAATGCGAATGATACAATACAACACAACACAACACAATACATCACGAGAGGGATGGTTTCGTTGCGAGCGAGCTAACAACCCGAGCCCGGTCGCAACGGCCATGCACAACCGAAGAAAACAAACATACATACATACAAACACACAAACAAACGAACGAACATAAAAAACACAAGACAGGCATCCTGTATCCATTCCCTCACAGGAATACTGTGCGCAACAAATTTGTGGAAACGAAACAAAGCAATCAATCAAACAGACAATCGTGTACGCTACTACCGAATCGACAACTAAACAATGATTCTAATTTTGAAACTATTTCATTCGTCCATTGCATTCACCGAGTGAGAAGTAGTACCGAAGCAGTACCGTACCGTACCGCAGAGCAATTTTGCGAAAAAAATCAGTGAACGAAAAATACCATGGATTGGTTGCTTTCCGTTTTCGGAGTGTCGATATATATATATATCGCCTTGCGTCTAATCCTCGGCATCGATGGATCGGTCTCTTTGCATCGGTGTGCCGTTTTCGTACCGTACCACGCGTCCGACAACCATTTTGAGACTTACGTTCGAAATTGCGCGAGATTCCATTCCATTCCATTCCATTCCATTGGACGCGCCGTTCGTGAAATCTCGTTCCATTATTATTATTAGTATCATCACTAGTATTTCGAACATTGCACGAGTGAGTCTCAATGGTTGTCTTGTCGGCCCACCCTCTCAACTCGCATCTCCCCCGCGGACTCACTCACTTTTGCTTTGTTGTTCGCTGTCTATCGTATCGACGCGTTGCTGTCTGCCTGCCTGTATATCGGCGCCTTGCTGCCTTCCGCTGAATAAGTATCAATCAACGCATTGCCGCTGTCCCCCTGTCTATCAACGCTTTGCTGCCCGATGCGTTGCTGCCCGCCCCGTATATCTACTATATCCACGCGTTGCTGTCCCGTTCTCCCTGCATATCAATCAACGCATTGCTACCGTCCCCTGCCGTCCCCCCGCATATCGTGGGCGCGTTGCTGCCCTCCCTCTCCATCGACGCGCCGTTCTTGCTGCCGTCCCCCCGTGTGTCGACGCCTCGATGCTCGACGCGTTATTTGCTGCCCCTCCCGTATATCGACGACGCGTTCCTGTTTGCTGTTCATCGATGCTTTGCTGCTGTCCACCCCGTATTTCGACGCGTTGCTGCTGTCCACCCCGTATTTCGACGCGTTGCAGTCGTCCCCCTGCAAATCGACGCTTTGCTGCCCCCTTGTAGATGGAGGCTTTGTTGTTCGCTGTAGATCGACGCGTTGCTGCTTGCTGCTGCTTGCTGTGCTCTTTATCTAGGGCGATGCTGGGATAACGGTATTGTTTCGCGGTGCAAAAACAACGCGTCGAACCTATCGAAACCCCGTACGCTTTTCGCTGCTTGCTGCTTGCTGTTCCCCAGTAGATCGACCTTTGCTGCTGTCCCCCTTTCAATTCGCTGCTCGCTGCTCCCCAGCAGATCGACGCTTTGCTGCTATCATTTCCCTGTATGTCGATACTTGTCTGCTGTGTCCCCTGTAGACTCGCTGTCCCCTGAACATCGAAACTTTGCTGCTGCTGCTCGCTGCTATCCCCAAGGTATCCTGCTTATCTTGGCTGCGCTAGGGTATCTCTTTACAGTACACAAACCACGCGTCGAACTTAGCGAAACCCCGTAGATTATTCTTTGCTGCTTGCTGCTTGCCGCTTGCTTGTCACTGATTCCTCCCCCTGTACTGCATATCTTGGTTGTGCTGGGGTATCTCGTTACAGTACAGAAGGAACGGGTTGGACCTATCGAAACCACTTGCTGTTAGCATCGCAAACTTTGGCTTGCTGGTTGCTGTCATGCTTTTCGGATCGAGCTGTGATCTGTGATACAATAATTACGGTAACCTTTGTTTGGACTTGATTTTCAGTCGTGCTCAAAACGATCGTACAGAGCCCTCCAAACAACCGTATGTTGATTCGTGCCGTGATTACGTGAAATATGAATGATAGACATAAAATACCAAATTGGACCGGGGGGGGTAGTGGAGTTGTACAGCATTTGAAAGTCCAATGCACTAAATTGAGGGAAAAGTCCCTTTTTTTTCGATGAGTGTTACTTATCTTATATCTTTTTGTACATTTTGGGGGATAGCAGCAATAACTTACCGTACGATTCTATGAGCAGTAGTATTAGTATTAGTATTATACGGTAGCATGGTATGATAGCATACCAGATACTCCGTGTCTCGTAATCAATTAGCATTAGCATCCCCCCTAAGAACCTTGTAGCACTGAGCTACAGTGTATGCTAGCAGGAGATGCTGTACCCAGGGTTTTGTAACTAGTACAAATCCTACACGATGACCCGGGTCACTTGACTGTAGCACCCCATAGCGTTTATGCTAAGCCTGTTGCTAAGCCTGCTGCTAAGCCTTTTGCTAAGCCTGTTGCTAAGCCTGTTGCTAAGTCCTGTAGATCTCCCACTTTTGATCTGCTAAGAACTAGGGTATGTAGATATGGTACAAGTTCTACTAGAAGGGCCCAGCATCCTGCTTAGCATCCTGTTCAATATTACCTGTAGCACAGTGCGGTTTGGTTTATCAATTAGTAGCATCCTGTACTAGATCTCCTAAACAGGATGCTAGACAGGATGCTAAGGCCCTCAAGTAGGATTTGTACCAGATCTACATACCCCAACTCTTAGCAGCCCTATATTATAAGATATACAGGATGCTAAGATAAGAACGGAACTGAAGAACCAAAAAGGCGATACTAAACAGGATACTAGGCCCCTTAAGTAGGATTTGTACCAGATCTACATACCCCAATTCTCAGCAGCCCTATATTATAAGATATACAGGATGCTAAGATAAGAACGGAACTGAAGAACCAAAAAGGCGATACTGAACAGGATGCTAGACAGGATGCTAGGCCCCTTAAGTAGGATTTGTACCAGATCTACATACCCCAATTCTCAGCAGCCCTATATTATAAGATATACAGGATGCTAAGATAAGAACGGAACTGAAGAACCAAAAAGGCGATACTAAACAGGATGCTAGACAGGATGCTAGGCCCCTCAAATAGGATTTGTACCAGATCTACATACCCCAACTCTTAGCAGCCCTGTATTATAAGATATACAGGATGCTAAGATAAGAACGGAACTGAAGAACCAAAAAGGCGATACTAAACAGGATGCTAGACAGGATGCTAGGCCCCTCAAGTAGGATTTGTGCTGGATCTACATACCCCAACTCTTAGCAGCCCTATATTATAAGATATACAGGATGCTAAGATAAGAACAGAACTGAAGAACCAAAAAGGCGATACTAAACAGGATGCTAGACAGGATGCTAGGCCCCTCAAATAGGATTTGTACCAGATTTACATACCCCAACTCTTAGCAGCCCTATATTATAAGATATACAGGATGCTAAGATAAGAACGGAACTGAAGAACCAAAAAGGCGATACTAAACAGGATACTAGGCCCCTTAAGTAGGATTTGTACCAGATCTACATACCCCAATTCTCAGCAGCCCTGTATTATAAGATATACAGGATGCTAAGATAAGAACGGAACTGAAGAACCAAAAAGGCGATACTAAACAGGATGCTAGACAGGATGCTAGGCCCCTCAAGTAGGATTTGTACCAGATTTACATACCCCAACTCTGAGCAGCCCTATATTATAAGATATACAGGATGCTAAGATAAGAACGGACTTGAAGAACCAAGAAGGCGATACTAAACAGGATGCTAGAAAGGATGCTAGGCCCCTCAAGTAGCATTTGTACCAGATTTACATACCCCAACTCTTAGCAGCCTTGTATTACCGCACTCATGCCATCTAATACCATACTCTACTAGCAGTAGCTACTAGTAGTACATAAGACCAAACAAAATCCTTTCGTATTTACTGATTCTAGGCTCATTCCTGGATGAATCTAATACTATTGCTACCACTGCTACTAGTAACCAAACCAAAATCTATCCCTCTTTGATTCTAGACCCTCTAGATGAATCTACTACTACTACTGCCACTACTCTAGTAGTGGTACTAGCTGATTAAAGTACCGGTAATCTTACCTCGTAGTAATCCACTAATAAAAAATTGTATGATTTTGAACATGGTAGTAAAAATTACAGACTGATTCATACATAATCTTACTGTACGTATTACGTATGGTACCAAAACTCAATTTGAAAATTTAAAAATTCCCTTGTTTTTTAGGGATTTACGTATTATTTTTTTACCAAAACCTCGTAATCCACTAATAAAAAATTGTACGATTTTGAATATGGTAGTAAAAATTACAGACTGATTCATACATACTGTACGTATTACGTATGGTACCAAAACTCAATTCTACATTTAAAAATTCCCTTGTTTTTTAGGGATTTACTTCTATTATTTTACCGAAACCTCGTAATCCACTAATAAAAAATTGTACGATTTTGAACATGGTAGTAAAAATTACAGACTGATTCATACATAATCTTACTGTACGTATTACGTATGGTACCAAAACTCAATTCGATGCTCATAAGGTCCGTACCCTAACCGCACTCATGCCATCTAATACCATACTAGCAGTAGCTACTACGTAGTAGTACATAAGACCAAACAAAATCGTTTCGTATTTACTGATTCTAGGCTCATTCCTGGATGAATCTAATACTACTGCCACTGCTAGTAGTAACCAAACCAAATTATGACGAACATACAAATGTACAAGCAGTATGTTCGTATGTTCGTCTCTACGATCGTACAGAAGAACAGACGAACATAAGACGAACGGACGAACATACAATCATACGAATACACGATTGTACTAACGTATGAAAAGACGAACGTATATCAAGCTATTGTTTAGATGTCGCCCGGCTCGCATGAATGACTGTTTTTTATTTTGTATGACTGAAGTTTTCGTCAGAAAAATGAGATGCGGAGAACCCAGGAAAATTCCTATGCTCCCACTCTACTTCAAGTTAGCTGATCGGAATTACAATGTACTCCACATAGATACTTAAGGTTTACCACAGGAATAGAATAATTCTGAAATTGGAAAAAATGAGCCTGTTTTCCAAGGTACGTCGTACCTTGATCACTATATTTCTACAGGGTTTCTACAGACGTTTTGTACCAGGAATGTCCAAATTTACAATATTTCCACCATTTTGTGACGCATGGCAAACCATGGCAAACTTATGTAAATGCAAAAAAGAACACAATAATAACACGTAACGACACATCACAGGTCAGTCGAAACAGGTTGACAGCAAGGAGCAACAGCAAATAGCGAGTGGCAAACAGCGAGTGGCAAACAGCAAACAGCAGCGAAGCGTCGATATACGGGGATAGGGTTTTGCTAGGTCCGACGCGTTGTTTTTGTACTGGAAAGGCATACCCTAGCGCAGCCAAGACAAAATCGATATAGCAGCAAGCAGCAGCAACGCGTTGATATTACAGGGGGGACGGCAAGCAGCAGCAGCAAGCAGCAACGCGTCAATAATACAGGGGGGGACGGCAAGCAGCAGCAAGCAGCAACGCGTCGATAATACAGGGGGGACAGCAAGCAGCAGCAGCGAGCAGCGAATAACGTACTGGGTTTTGCTAGGTTCGACGCGTTGTTTTTGTACTGTAAAGGGATACCCTAGCGCAGCCAAGAAGATAAAATGGATACAGCAGGGGGGAGCAAAGCGTCGATAATACAGGGGGGACAGCAAGCAGCAACGCGTCGATAATACAGGGGGGACAGCAAGCAGCAACGCGTCGATAATACAGGGGACAGCAGCAGCAACGCGTCGATAATACAGGGGACAGCAGCAGCAACACGTCGCAACGCGTCGATAATACAGGGGATAGCGAGTAACGCCTCGATAATACAACGCGTCGATAATACAGGGGACAGCGAGTAACGCGTCGATACTGTACAGGGGACAGCGAGTAACGCGTCGATAATACAACGCGTCGATACTGTACAGGGGACAGCGAGTAACGCGTCGATAATACAGGGGACAGCGAGTAACGCGTCGATAATACAACGCGTCGATAATACAGGGGACAGCGAGTAACGTGTCGATACTATACAGGGCACAGCAGCAGTAACGCGTCGATAATACAACGCGTCGATAATACAGGGGACAGTAACGCGTCAATAATACAACAGGGGACAGCAGCAAGCAACGCGTCGATAATACGACAGGGGACAGCAGCAAGCAACGCGTCAACGCGTCGATAATAATACAGGGGACTGCAGCAAGCAACGCGTCGATAATATAGGGGACAGCAGCAGCAACGCGTCGATAATACATCGTCGATAATACGACAGGGGACAGCAGCAGCAACGCGTCGATAATACAGGGGATAGCTAGCAACGCGTCGATAATACGACAGGGGACAGCGAGCAACGCGTCGATATACAGGGGATAGTAACGCGTCGATTTGCAGGGGAGCAAATAATATACATGGGTTTTGCTAGGTTCGACGCGTGGATTATGTACTGTAAGGGGATACCCTAGCGCAGCCAAGACGAAATCGATACAGCAGCGAGCAGCAGCAAAGCGTCGATATATTACAGGGGATAGCAAACAGCAGCAGCAAGCAGCAACGCGTCGATAATACAGCAAGCACCAGCAAGCAGCAACGCGTCGATAATACAAGGGGGGGGGGGGGACAGCAAGCAGCAACGCGTCGATAATACAGGGGGGGGACAGCAAGCAGCAATGTGTCGATAATACAGAGGGGGGACAGCAAGCACCAGCAGCAACGCGTCGATAATACAGAGGGGGGGGGGACAGCAAGCAGCAACGCGTCTATAATACAGGGGGGCAACAGCAAGCAGCAGCAAGCAGCAACGCGTCGATAATACAGGGGGGGACAGCAAGCAGCAGCAAGCAGCAACGCGTCGATAATACAGGTGGGGGGACAGCAAGCAGCAAGCAACAGCAACGCGTCGATAATACAGGGGGGGGGACAGCAAGCAGCAAGCAGCAGCAACGCGTCGATAATACAGGGGGGGGACAGCAAGCAGCAAGCAACAGCAACGCGTCGATAATATAGGGGGGGAACAGCAAGCATAATTTTAATTAAGCACCTCTCTTAGCAAATCGACTCCGTCGTTGCACCTCTCTTACTAGTACAGAAGACCAAACAAAATCCTTTCGTATTTACTGATTCTAGGCTCATCCCTGGATGAATCTAATTCTATTGCCAGCACTGCTAGTAACCAAACCAAAATCCATCCCCTATTTGAATCTAATAGACATGTCTCTCTAAATGAATCTACTACTACTACTGCCACTTCTCTAGTAGTGCAGGTACTAGCTGATGAAAGTAGTCTACCGGTAATCTTACCTCGTAGTAATCCACTAATAAAAAATTGTATTATTTTGAACATGGTAGTAAAAATTACAGACTGATTCATACATACTCTACGTATTACGTATGGTACCAAAACTCAATTCAACATTTAAATTCCCTTGTTTTTTAGGGATTTATTTTACCGAATCAATCCTCGTAATCCACTAATAAAAAATTGTACGATTTTGAACATGGTAGTAAAAATTACAGACTGATTCATATGTAAGTTACTCTTACTGTACGTATTACGAACACCACCAACGATGCGCACCTCTACCGTAGGTATCACAACCATACACATACATATCAAACGCACCTCTAGCTATCACAACCACACACATCCTGTACATATCAAACGCACCTCTAGGTATCACAACCAAACACATATGTATCGAACCCACTATCGTAGGTACGAAATCGATGTAAAAGTAATAGAAAAGTGTCATTAAAAATAAGCATTACAACTCCGACAAAAATATATTAAGCCGAAAAAAAATCAGTACAACTCCGAGAAAATATATTATGCCAACTGATTCAAAAACAGATCAATTAATAAAGCTATTTCCTATTAAAAACATCTAAAATATCTATTTTCATAACAAAGAATGCCGGAGTTTTTAAGCGTTGATTTTGAGCTAGAGCTACGCATAAGAAACAGCTTTTTTTTATTTTTACCAAAATCCGGTTTCTCACACTCTTCCTACTTCTTAAGGAAGTAAAAGCTCCGTTGTCAATCCTACAAGAGTTAAGGATTATTTCTTACAACTCCACTAACTGGCGCGCCATAACGGACATATTTGTACCGTATGTTCAAAAAATAATAATCAACCACTGAAACTTTACGGTCGAGGCCAGTTTTCCATAATACTTCTGGTATTTGGAATCTCGGCTGCAAAAAAAAGCCGTCTCGCTTGACACCACTAAAATCTTCGGATTCCCCTTCAGATTTGTGTAACCTTACCAGTCAATCTTACGATTGGGGACACCATATTTCAATTCACAAAATACTTTCTGCTTTGAAATACCGTACGGTAATACAAGTGCGTAATTGTAAAAACCTTACTTCGTATCCCCGAGCCGCATTCCAGAACCACTCCCTTGTCCCAAATACCACCATGTCCACATCTCCAGTGATTGCCATGAACAGCTCAGAAGAGGACACAAACCCGATGAATGATCTCCCTCCCGCTACCGATCTCCAAACCATTCTGGCCAGCCTCGGTTGTTGCGACAGGAACAGCGACAAGAACAGCACCGACACGTATCGCATGCCCGCCGAGTGGGAGCCCCATGCGGCCTGCCTGATTTTGTTTCCCCACAATCCTTGCACCTTTCGCGTCCACAAGGCCGCGGAGGAAATCCTGGGATTGGCGCTGGCCATTGCCACGAACGGGAGGGAACCCGTCGTGCTGCTGTGCCGCGACGCTGCCCACCGCGAAAGGGTGGCAGCCCTGGTCCGCGACAAGCGGAAAGCGCTGCTCGCGGCAGAGAGCGAGATCGAGTGCGAGTGCGAGAAAATCATGCCGATCATGGTCGCCGTCTGTCCCAGCAACGATACGTGGGCAAGGGACACGGCTCCGACCTTTGTGGTGCGGACCGTCACGACGACGCCTGCAAGTACGACTACGAGTACGAGTACGACTACAAGGAACGGTACGGGCGAGAACGATACGAACGTCAATGACAATGCTGCTACCTCCACCTCCATCCGGGAACTGATCGGGCTGGACTGGGATTTCAACGCCTACGGCGGCCCGGAGGAGGGGGCCTACTGGCCCTGCACCAGGGACCGGGCGATCGCCCGGACGATTTGTTCCGAAACCACTCGTGTGAGAGAGGTCAACGATTGCGACAACGACAACGATTGCGACAACGACAATGAGAACGACAATGAGAACGAGAGTAGCCTGCCCGCCTCCCTGTCCATTGCATCCAGCCTCCGCATCCCGCTGATTCTGGAGGGCGGATCGATCCACACGGACGGAGAGGGCACGCTGCTGGTCACGGAAGAGTGCCTCCTCCACCAAAATCGGAATCCCCACCTGGGTCGTTTGGATCTGGAGGCGATCCTCGGGCGCGCCCTGGGCGTTTCCAAGATTTTGTGGCTCCCCCACGGACTCGACCGCGACGACGACACCAACGGACACGTGGACAATTTCTGTTGCTTTGTCCGTCCCGGGCACGTGGTGCTGGCGTGGACGGATCACAAAGAAGAAGAACAAGAACAAGAACAAGAACAAGAAGAAAACGACGGCAACGAAAAGCGCCCGGTCACCAACTACGAACGCTGCCGGATCGCCCTCGACTACCTGCAGTCGCAGACCGACGCCAGGGGTCGGCCCATCACCGTCACCAAGCTGCACCTCCCGCACCCGGGACTCTCGTACACGCACGCCGAGGCGAGCTCGATCGGCAATGGCAATGACAATGCCAATGACAAGGATTCCAATGGCAATTCCATCAGCAATAAAAATACTGATGATGATGATGATGATGATGATGATGATTCCAATGCGTGTGCTGGTAACACCAATCTTACCGACTCTTGCACCGCGCTGGTCCGGCAACCGGGCGAGGCCATGGCGGCCTCGTACGTCAATTACTACGTGGCCAACGGCGCCGTGCTCGTTCCGCAGTTTGGGAACGACCACAAGGACTCCGACGAGAGGGCGATCGAGACTTTGAAAGCCCTCTACGGTCCCAACCGGACCGTGGTGGGGATCCCCAGCCGGGAAATCTTGCTGGGGGGAGGGAACATTCACTGCCAGACGCAGCAGGTGCCGGCTGTGACGAGTACGAGTACGAGTGCGAGTACGAATACGAATACGAATAACGAGTAAGGTTACATGGCAACACCGCACGGCGACATCGACGGCGATATCGATGGCAATGCAGCGGGAGTACTAGTGGTGCAGTTGCGATTTCCATCAGAGTTGAAATGCTTTACACCCATGTGTACATGATGTACATGTGGATGTAAACGCAGTTGGAGATGGTGGGGTTTGGGTTCGAAACACGCGGTGATCGCTAGAGTGAGAAGGTGAGTGGTTCGCTCTCTCTCTCTCTCTCTCTTTCCGTCTCTCTATCTCCACATTATTATTATCATTAATTTTTTACTACTAGTGTCTGGCTGAGTCTGAGCCCAAAATCGGCTTCGGTGCGCGTGCTCACTTTTTCAGAAGTCCGATACTACCTCTGAAGTGGGCATCACACTGTAACAGTTAAAATAACTTGTTGGAAAGCTTGTAATCTCCATTGTTCAATGGATAGTATAATATGGTTCTACTATAGTCTTTTATAGTTGATCTAGTTGTTGTGACTACCCGTACGTACTCAATATAAAATATTCAGATGAGTTTTGAGCATGAGAACGTCGATTCCTTCTGACGCGATGCTGTCCTCACAACATTCGTTCAACTCCGATTGAAATACCTTGAGCCTTAAAGCCTGTTCTTCAGCAGCTCCTGTACTACGGTAGAACTACAAGCAGCCCAAGATCTACTAACTGGTTGCGTCCGGCAACACAGTCGATAGCGAGAATAGATCTGGTCGATCGAGGATCGATCGTAGTGGTGAATCCGAGACTATCGATGACGATCAGACGAACTAATACCGTGATGGTAGGCACAAGCAGGGTCTGACCCATGGGTAAGATTACAAGAACGTTTCACAGCTTTGGTTGTCACTGATTTTCAGTTGGGATCGTGACTCGTGTAATCCACGAGTAGGACCGATTTCCCTTGCAATCCCGCCTGCGAGGTTTCAAAGTGGTTCTCGAAAAATCGAGGAGCTCGACACTAAGAAACATTAGTTAATTTTTAGGATTACAAACCGCACCTCCCCCGGATTACAACAATGTGCGCTAAAAAAAGAATCTAAAAAAAGAATCCAGGCCTCCTCGTACCCGTCGAAAACTAAAATGGATCACGTTTACCATAATGAATCACGTCAATTTTTGGCCATTTTTTGAAAAAACCACTAACTACAGGGGGCCAAAGCTATGGATGTAAGTCACTGATTTCAACAGGAGTTGTTGCAAACAGTCGGTTTATAGTGTTTACGAATAGGTTGTAACTTTCGTTGAGGAGGTTTCCGTTACTGGGAGGAGGTATTTGGTCAGATAGTGAGGCAACAATCTGTCACTCCGACGTGATTCATTTTAGTTTTTCACGGGTACTAATGCACTGGAAATGTCCGTAACGCAGATTTCAGAATGAATCTTCCTCGTAGCGACAGAAGTAAGGTAATTACCGTAAAGAAGCAGTGCTAGACAAATACAAGTACCTCGCACGCAGGATTGCAAGGGAAAATCGGTCCTACATCGTGTATTACATCAATAACCTTCGAGTTTGCTCGCGCCACACGTGAAACCTATTTGTAATCCGGGCGGGTTACAAAAAAAGAACCCACTGGCCTCCCTATGGAGTACTACTGAAATTATGAAACCTAGTCGGGCTCGTTGCACTCATAATTTCAGTAGTACTCCATAGGGAGGCCAGTGGGTTCTTTTTTTGTAACCCCCGCGGATTACAAATAGGTTTCACGCGTGGCGCGAGCAACTCGAAGTTTATTATACAAAATCTTCATAAGCTCGATATCGGATCGAGCGAGCGACGATCAGACGAACTAATACCGTGATGGTAGGCACACCCATGGGTACAAGAACGTTTCACAGCTTTGGTTGTCACTGATTTTCAGTTGGGATAGTGACTCGTTAAATCTTCATAAGCTCGATATCGGATCGAGCGAGCGACGATCAGACGAACTAATACCGTGATGGTAGGCACAAGCAGGGTCTGACCCATGGGTACAAGAACGTTTCACAGCTTTGGTTGTCACTGATTTTCAGTTGGGATAGTGACTCGTTAAATCTTCATAAGCTCGATATCGGATCGAGCGAGCGACGATCAGACGAACTAATACCGTGATGGTAGGCACAAGCAGGGTCTGACCCATGGGTACAAGAACGTTTCACAGCTTTGGTTGCCACTGATTTTCAGTTGGGATAGTGACTCGTTAAATCTTCATAAGCTCGATATCGGATCGAGCGAGCGACGATCAGACGAACTAATACCGTGATGGTAGGCACAAGCAGGGTCTGACCCATGGGTACAAGAACGTTTCACAGCTTTGGTTGCCACTGATTTTCAGTTGGGATAGTGACTCGTTAAATCTTCATAAGCTCGATATCGGATCGAGCGAGCGACGATCAGACGAACTAATACCGTGATGGTAGGCACAAGCAGGGTCTGACCCATGGGTACAAGAACGTTTCACAGCTTTGGTTGTTACTGATTTTCAGTTGGGATAGTGACTCGTGAAATCTTCATAAGCTCGATATCGGATCACCCACAACTCAACATTTGATTGGGTGAGGATTTGAGAAAAAATGTAAATCGACATATCATTGATTTCGTGTTGGGATAGTTGCTCGTGGATCCGACACAGTTTGTTAAGTCAGTAGTATCTCTCAGAACATTCCACACAGTTCGATAGTACATTGATAGCATCTTCAATGCTGCCATTTGCATTGCAGCTTGCAAATCGAGGCTTCACATCGAAAGGAATCTTTACACACAATTCCATGTCTCACAAAAACCAAATCAAAAAATCGAAAGCTAAACTTTTTACCATGAGAATCCTCTCAATCGTCATTCCATTGATAACGATCCCATGGCTCACCCAAGGATCGCAGACATCAATTCGCAAGGTCCAGAAAGACAATGATACTGATAACGTGGTATCACCGTTCGACGATCACTTGGATTTGCGATGGAAGGACGGCGCTGCTATCAACGACGACGCTTACATGCACTTTGCCACTAATCATGGTACTGCCTATCACTTCAAGGAGACCAATCAAGAGAACGCTTTTCATCACGAGAAGTATGGTCCAAAGCTCCGTTTGACTCGTGTCGTTCCGGAGGAATCCGCCAAGACAGCACGACGCCCAAACAGCATTGTATCTGTGGACTACAAAGACATTGATTCGAGTGATGATGTATCTGTTGGTTTGGGTTGGAGTGGACAACATCGACAAGAGATCGATTATTTGGGCGATAGCTTGCTTTGGACACGCAAAAAATATGGCCAAGATTTGGGTTCGACTAGTGAAACCATTTCAGGACTCCACTCTAGTAGCATTGAAGTTACAAAGATTGATCGAGAGGTCTCCGAGGCGACTGAGCGAGAGCTTTCTCCCCTTCTTCTTACCAACAAGGTGATGGATCAAGAGCCTTCTCCTGTGAATGCCATTCGCAAGGTGGATCAAGAGTTGTTGTTTGTGCCCAAGGACATTGACTCAGAAACATCAATGGATCCCACGGATATCAACCGGCAACTTTCTCCCATGGATTGTGCCTCCGAGTGTTCAACATACTCACGTCCTGTTATTTCGGATCGTGAGTTCAAGACGCTTGTTAAGGATTGTATTTCTGGCACTAACTGCCCATACAGCAACGTCCCTTGGAACTGTTGGAATATTTCAGCAGTCACTGATATGGAAGACACATTTCGGCTTCAGATCGAGTTCAACGAGCCGCTGCATTGCTGGGACACAGCAAAAGTCACAAGTATGGCTTCCGCATTTCGTGTAAATATGGATTTCAACCAACCGATTGGGTCATGGAACACAGAAAGAGTCACTGATATGAGCTTCTTGTTTTATGACGCTCATTCTTTCAACCAACCCATCGGGTCATGGAACATAGGAAACGTCGTTACAATGCGTTATGCGTTTGGAAATGCTTACAATTTCAACCATCCGATTCATAACTGGAATGTTTCAAAAGTGACCAATATGGACTGGATGTTTCATGCTGCAGAAAAATTCAATCAATGCTTGGACACGTGGCCAGTGAAGGTCAATTCCACTGTTTCCCTGAATAACATGTTGTCCGATACTCAATGCCCTGCTGGTGGTACGCCATCACTCAATGCTTCAACATGGTGTCAGGATGCGTCAAATGGATGTCATGGGCTGTTGCCAGCAACCACTCCTTTCACAAATTGGACAGTTGTCAGTGCAGAGAACAAAGCAGCAGAGGGGGTCAGTGTGGAGCCATTCTCCGTGAAAACCTTCATCGAAACTAGAGGTGGTGACTTGAGCTATGAGATTTTTACTGGTCATAAACCAGGTAAACCATGTGACTTTTTCGTCCACACCAATGGTTGAAGATTACTCTGCCACGATAGTCCTACTTGACGCCTTGTCGGATAGAGAAGTTTGTAAGTTTCATCGTTGTATTTGTTGTGAGCCCTTTGGTCCCATTCTGTTTCTAAAAAGACATGGTCTCCTTTTCCACTCAGACTCTGTGCAGTGGTCAATCCCAAAAGTCACGGAAACTCCAGCCTATAATTCTGCAACCCAAACTGTTTCTTTATGTGAGTAATTACTGCGTTGTTTTTTTTTTCATCAATCTTGCATTCCAAAAATCGACACAGAAATTCATCCCATCACGTTTTGCACACAAAATTTTGTCACGAAATTTCGCAGGTGCCCGGGTTGGCAAAAGTGCTGAGTACGATAGCTCTTCGCCTGGAACCGACTTTGTTTCCTTTGTTGACACGGAAGTATCGGTACAGCTGGACCGAACAGCTTCAGACTTCGCTCAGAATGTGACTATTGTGCCTATTGGGAACGATAACTACAAAGATACTTTAGAGGGGATCATTGATGTCGAGAGTCTCATTTGTGCCCCCGGCAGACGGGCTGTTTCCACCTACCAGATTGGTAATGAATTTGGTGTTTGTGTTCGGCCCACCCAAAAATTCATCACTCAGGGCTACTCTGTCAAGGGATTCACCAAGGTTGTGTGCTCGAATGCAGCATCGAACCGTACCTTGTTCAATAATTCCGTTCCGGACAGTCTGACCAGTCTCATTAACGCATCCAACGCTGGGGACATCCATGGCAGTAAGGTTGGTTCTGAGGCTGCTGGTTTTGTGAGTTTTGTTACCGCAAGGTACTTTGGCGATGGTGAGAAAAGCTTCACCTGCACCGGTGAAGTGACTCTCGACTATCAGCGACGCCGTTTGTCGCAGCCTTTCACTTTGTCGGGAAACGACATTGGCGTCGAGCGTCTCCTGCAAGAGGGCGGCAGCAGCAGTCCCTTTTCATCCACCATTGTCCTGGCCACCGAAACCGCTGTCACGTTGAGTGCGGGTGCATCTTTGGTTGGCGGAATGGGTGCCGTGCTGCTTTCGGTGGTTGTGGCAATCATCTGATGTGCTATTTTGGCTCATTGTCCGTGATGCACCATCTCTTATTATTATTATTATTTGTGAATTTTTCCCCATTTTCGGCGGATCTGTTGTCCATTATGGGTTTTTTTCATCTTTGTCTTTTTCTTCTGCTTGTCATTCGCTTGCCCATGAGTGGCCATATTGAGTCTTATTATGAGTGCCTTTGTCCAGGCATCAAATGATGAGGAAGTAGAAGACCAACGAACCACTTTTACATATTGAATCAATCAGCTGTCTTTCACTTGCACTAAAAAAATTAAAAATTAAAAAATGAACAAACAAAGCATTTCGAGCTTCGCAATGTTGTATAGATTCTTTGTCAATTGTAGAAATGAAGTGATGGCACACGCACACACACACATCATAAATCGAGACAATCAAAAATTCTTGACGTTGAAGTAGTAGTAGTGACTTTCGAAAGGCAGCATGGTGGGCCACCTCCCACAATGGCTCCCACTGTGATCGCGATCGACAGATCTGGTGTAGAAGCTCCTGGGACCAGTTCTGCTTGTGCTTCCGGTGCTTTGACTTCACTTCTTTCGACTGCAGCAAAACACCTCGCTGTGGAACTCATGTACTATCGAAGCAAGGCAGTTTCCAATCGTCGGTGATATGATGAATGGATCGTTCGTGCTGGCTCGGACCGTGGTTTGCCGTCACGAATGCAGACAGACAAGCGTGCATGCATGGATGCATGCATGCACGGCACATGCAGGCAGGTAGACACGCTCCGTAGAAAAAAACACAATGAGCATCCACTCGTCCGTCCATATTGTCGGACTGCTGCCCCGGGGGAATCAAGTAACGATGGGAGGGTTGCAACCGATCGAGTCGTTCGGTCGACGAAAGGCTGTTCGGCTCTATTCTGGCTGTTCGGTGCAGTTTTGGTTTGGGTTCCATCGTTGGGCGGGAAGCTTGCCGGTGGGGTGTGTAGCTACCAGTATCCATCCATTGATCCATTGATCCATTGATCCATTGATCCATTGATCATTGATTCATTGATTCATTCCTTCGTTCATTCAATGGTACAACAATTGTTGGCTTGGATGGGGAAAACAGACCCAAGCCGGGCCTGGTAACCCTCCGGTATTGAATCAGAGCAAGCTTTCGAGTGTGTTTGCAATCCTTGCGGTTACTACATGGTGAAATTCGTACCCATTCCAATTCCCATTCCAATTCCCATTCCCGTTCAAGTCCCCGTTCGGTTCCGTTCGCGTTCGCGTTCCCGTTCCCGTCCATCAGTCCTCTGTGGTTTCGAACCAGTCGAGTGCCGGTTCCACCACCTCGCTGCAGTATTCGTGAAAGGCCCAGGCCCGGTGCAGGGCCTTGGCCAGCGGCGAAAATCCCGGAGTCAGATCAAAGGTCCCCCACAGCAGCATCGGAGAAGAAGATTCGGATGGATCCTTCGCTGCGGCTCGCAACGAAGCGGAACGCCGTCTCAGTGATTCCGGGATCGGGGGGAGGTCGCTCTTGGCCGAAGAAGAAGAAGAAGAAGAAGAAGAAGAACCACCACCACCACCGACACCCAGAAAAAAGTCCCTCCAGTTGGAACGGGTGGGATCCTTGATCAACAGGTGGGTATCGAGATCGATGTGTCCGTGCTTGACCAGTACGTCCACCACCACGGTGGCGGCCTCGAGTGTCATCGACGGAACCCGATTCCACAGGTAATCGGGAGTCACCGGGAGAGACACGCAGGAGGTTTCGTCCAGCATCACTGCCAGGTTGCTTCCATCATTCGTATTGGTGTTGGTGTTGGTGTTGGTGTTGGTAGTGCGATCGGTCACGTACCGGTAATTCTCGCGGTTCCTCGCTGCGGTGCCCCTATCCCGCGTCATGGGTGCGAGGTAGATCTTGTGTTTCTGTCCCGTCGGAGCGCTGTTGTTGGAAGACGACGAAGACGACAAAGACGACGACGACGACGACGAAACCACGGGCGGTAGCGCCAGCAGCTTGTCCAGCACCGAATCATTCAATCCCATGACCATGACCACTCCCGACCGGGCGATCCCTTCCGCTACCATCTTGGCGGCCATGGCTCCACCGGAAGACGCCCCGATCGCATAGACGACGGAAGAGGAATCCATAGACGAAGCAAAAGAAGCCTCGTCGTCGCGGTTCCGTCCGTGCCGTCCCCACACCCGAACCCTCGTTTCGCGAATGGCAAGCCGGATGCGGGCCAGGTCCCGATCGCCCCCCCAGCAGCCGCTCCTGGCGTTGAACGAGCTCACCGCCAGGGCGACGTATCCCTTCTCGAGAACGAGGCGTGCGATCCGCTCTTCCTCCGCCATGCCGACGCACGCCGGGCACAGCTCCGGATGCGGCTCGAAAAACTTGAGAGCTGTGTGGCTGCAGCCGTGAAGCATCACCACGATGCCCCTCGGTGTCGGAACCCCGTCGATGTCGGACAGCGACGACGACGGAACGGCGTAGACCGCGGATATTTTGGGACCGCTGCTGTCGCTGTCGCCGTTGCTGTTATAGCTGTTGCTATTTCGATTGCTATTTCGATTGCTATTGCTGCTCATTTTGCCGTTCGAGTAGTCATCCTTCCACTCGATCTCCATGTGGGTTCCGTAGACAGGGTACGCCTCGGGCGAGAGCAGGGGATCGGATGCTCGGTCTGGCAGCGAACGCGGAGCGGTTTCGTGTTCGTGTTCGTTTTTGCGTTCGTGCTCGTTTTTGCGTTCGTGCATCGAGTCCGCCACCCGGTGGATGCGATAAAAGCCGATCCAATACGCAGCAATCCACAAAATCTGGATCGCCATGCCCCGCTGGATCCAAACCGACAAGCGCCAGGATTTCGATTTCGATTTCGATTTCGATTTCGATTTCGATTTCGATTTCGATTGCGACCGAACGCGCAAAAAGGATGATTTCCTCTGGGAGGACCAAGCGGCAAACATCTTTTCTGTTCTGTTCTGCTCTGCTCTGCTCTCGGACCGAGCCGAGGGATGGAACAAACGAAGCGGTTTGGCCCGGATTGCTCCGGCGGCTGAGGGGGGCGGCTGACAGGCGCGGATCCCCTTGTTCTGTGCACGGATTCTCCGGTGGGATCCGTTGCGGACGGTTGGTTGGTCGTTCTTCGTCCCCGGTGTAAGGTTACCGTGCGGTTTCGAGGCTCGCCCGGTTTGGTTTTGAAAGCTTCTCGCTCGTCGCTCGTCGCTTGTCACTCGTCGCCCGGTCTCGACGAGGTTCGGCCCGGAGCGTTCGTCGTCTCTCGGTGCGCCTCGCAACGAACGCGTCGCAATCCTTACCGTACCGGTACGGGACGCGAACGCGGCCGGCATCAAACGCATTAAAAATTTAAATCCAAGTCAAATCCTTTTTTTTTCGAGTTCCAAAAATTTCCATCAAACGGTAATCTTAGCTCTAGTTTTTACTTCGTACTACGGTACGGTACGTAGCCCATTACTACTACTAGTAGTAGCAGTAATTACTCGTACGATTCGAATTCATCTCGGGATGACTCCTTAGGATGACTGAGATATTCAACTTCAAAACCAACGATTGATGCGAAGCATTATGGAACTGGTGCTACCAATATTCGTACCGGTAGTGGTGAGACAACCCATCATTATTTCCAATTGGGGACGATTTGCTACTACTGTTGGATAGAAACCAGTTGGTAACTTACTGTTGGTCTTCTTACATTAATTAAACTACTCGTGGGTACTACTAGTACTAGTAGTATCATGTCTCTAGTCAGAATGATTGATTCATTTGGTTCCAAAAGAGTTCTGGTACTACTAGTGCCACTACAACAACAACTAGTAGTAGTATTTTGTCCAGTGTCGTGCAAGAACCCCTGGTACTAGCAAAAGCAACAACAAGGTCGTCTTGTGCCACTCTACTCGTACTACTACTACTACTACTAGTAGTGTAGAATTTCTTACGAGAACCGCCACCAATGATCACCAAACGTCACGCGTGGGAGAGAACGGCGGGTTTCCCCTTCTGTTTTAACTGCGGGTGCAGCGCACACCCGATGGCATGAATGATGCCGCTTCTCGGTTCTCACCCGCATCGATGGTGCTTGGCAATTAGCATCGTGGGTTCTATTTTCTTCCGTGCTCCCGGGGAGAGCGCAAATGATGTCATGTCATGTCATGTCATGCCATGTGATGTCATGCCATGTCATGCCATGCCATTCCATTCCATTCCGTGCCGCATCGACGAGTCATCACGTGATTTCCTTGCGATCATCGTGCGAGCGAGCGAGCGAGCGCGTGGTGGTTCGACGTTACAAGGTTTCGATTTCGGTGTCGAAGCACGAGTCGCACTTCCGGGGGCAGATCGCCTCGACGAGGGTCGTCTTTTTCCGGTAGACGACTTCTCGCGGACAAGATTCCGGAGAAATGTCCTTGCATTTTAGCTTGCCGTCCTCGAAGAGGAAGCGCAGCTTCGAGTTTTTGCACAGGCACCGCAAATTGCAGGACGAGGGGCAAAACTTTCGGACCTTCTTTTTGGCTACCGCGTCCCGTTTGCCGCACCGGTTCTCGGGCGATTCGGCGACCCAGGCGCAATCCTTGGAAGGATCGTCCGGCAGGTGGTAGCCCGGGGTGTCGAGGGCGCAGACCCCGGGTCCCTCCGACGGCGCGCCCGACGGGGCGTCCGACGGGGAAGCGCTCTGGCAGACCTTCTTGCAGGCTCCCGGGCAAAACACCCGGACGCGCTTTTTCGTGATCTTGTCCTTTTTCCGGCACCTGACTCTGGGCTGCTTGCCGACCCAGGCGCAATCCTTCTTCTTTTTTCCGTTGAAACGGAACGAATCGTCGTTCCTGCACGCATTATAGGTGGTGGGTGCCATGGACGGCGCGGCGCTTCTCAAATCTTCGCATTCCGCTTTGCACTCCAGGGGACAAAAGAACTTGACCTTTTTGCCTCGCACCTTGTCTTCCTTCGCGCACCTCCGCAAGGGGTTTTTGGCGGCCCAGCTGCAACCTTTCGTTGCATCGCCGTTTAGGAAGAAGGTATTGTCGTTGATGCAATACGGGGTGGGAGCTGCTGTTGGCGTTACACTGGGACTCAAAGTGGGCGAAACGGACGGCGATCTGCTGGGACTCGAACTAGGGAACGAGCTCTCGCTGGGTTGCGGAGTCGGTTCCGTGCTTGGTTCGATACTGAGGCTCGGCAGATGGCTCACGGTGGGCTCGAGACTCGGTGCATCACTCGGTTCCGACGACGGCAAATCGCTTGGAGCGGAGCTCGGTTCCTCGCTTGGTGGCAACACTACAACGGCACCTTGCAAGCCGGTATCCGCGAGGGTTTCTACAAATGCTCCCGTGGTAACATCCTCTTCGATAGTCGACGTTACCTCGACTGGAACGACCCCAGTGGATGGTGGGGCTGTGATGCTAATCCAGATTTCAAAACAATCCTTGTTAGAAAGATCGACGTCTTCTATTTCATCGCAAGAAATCAGGTTCACCTCCACGTCTGTTTCCACATCATTTCTCGACACCAATGCATACAAGAGTCCCTTGGACGCAACAACGTTTTCGATTTGCTCGCCAGGCCGCACGTCATTCTGCGCGACAGGCGACTGGGTAGGCGCCTCTTTTCCCAACGACGCAAGCACTCCAGCCTTTACCGAATCTTTCGTGGTACCTTCGTCGAATGCTGAAAGAAGCTTTGTCTTTGATGATGGTGTCGGGGTGGGCGCAACCGAAGGACGGTCAGAAGGCTCTTCAGAAGGAAGAACCGATGGACCAGAGGAAGGCGTTTCAGAGGGGACTGTCGATGGAGAAACGGAAGGTAGTGCGGAAGGAGCTCTCGTCTCACCCTCTCTGGTCGGACGAAGGCTGACAGACGGCTGGTCAGTAGGCTTGGAGGATGGAATCAAGCTCGGCTGCTCACTTGGTATCAAGCTCGGCTGCTCACTTGGTATCAAGCTCGGCTGCTCACTTGGTATCAAGCTCGGCTGCTCACTTGGTATCAAGCTCGGCTGCTCACTTGGTATCAAGCTCGGCTGCTCACTTGGTATCAAGCTCGGCTGCTCACTTGGTATCAAGCTCGGCTGCTCACTTGGTATCAAGCTCGGCTGCTCACTTGGTATCAAGCTCGGCTGCTCACTTGGTACCAAGCTCGGCTCCTCACTTGGTATCAAGCTCGGCTCCTCACTTGGTACCAAGCTCGGCTCCTCACTTGGTACCAAGCTCGGCTGCTCACTTGGTACCAAGCTCGGCAGGGAGCTTGGCGGCAGACTCCTCGATGGGTTCGCGCTCGGTGTTCTCGAAGGAGAACGCGATGGAACCCGTGTTTCGTTTTCAGCAGTTGGAGAGACACTCTCAGAGGGCTTCGCTGATGGAGATAGGCTAGGCTGCTCACTTGGTATCAAGCTCGGCTGCTCACTTGGTATCAAGCTCGGCTGCTCACTTGGTATCAAGCTCGGCTGCTCACTTGGTATCAAGCTCGGCTGCTCACTTGGTATCAAGCTCGGTTGCTCACTTGGTATCAAGCTCGGCTGCTCACTTGGTATCAAGCTCGGCTGCTCACTTGGTATCAAGCTCGGCTGCTCACTTGGTATCAAGCTCGGCTGCTCACTTGGTATCAAGCTCGGCTGCTCACTTGGTATCAAGCTCGGCTGCTCACTTGGTATCAAGCTCGGCTGCTCACTTGGTATCAAGCTCGGCTGCTCACTTGGTACCAAGCTCGGCTGCTCACTTGGTACCAAGCTCGGCTGCTCACTTGGTACCAAGCTCGGCTGCTCACTTGGTGCCAAGCTCGGCTGCTCACTTTGTTCGATCTCAATAGTCTGGCTGAAAGTTGCGGAATTAATAACGGTTAGCTCGAAGTGAAAATCGAAAAAGTTAATCATCTCGCCTCCGTTTGTCTCGATTGAAACTCGAACGCCTTTCACGAAGTGAAATGAAAAAAAAAGAAAAATGGAAAGGAATAGAAAAATACAACGAGATAGGAAGTCGATGAGAGCTTACAACACCCAACTATTCGAGTCAAGGGTTGCACGATGGCACAATGTGCGTCATTCTCAGCAGCTACTTGGAAGAATGAACTGACTCGTGCTTACAAAATCGAAGCTCCCCATTGCCATCATTCTGATTGGGAAAGTAGATTTGGGTGGCCATCTGGCCGTCAAAATGCTCGACCGAAAATTCGGCAGCACCTGAAGAATGTGACGCAGAACAAAACAGCAGAGATAGTGTGTAGTGAGCAAACTTGTCAAGCCGATACTGTCCTTCGTTGTGAGATCGGTTCCCGGTCAAACACTCGAAACACCAAAGCAATGAATACCACGACGATGGGCTTCCCGACTCAAATCGATTTCGATTTCGAAGTCAACGCCAAAGCACGAACAAGGATTTGTGGATTGATTCCACTCGAAAGAGTCCGCTAGAATGGAACTTGTGCCTGCATCATGCGTCGCCGCCGGACGCATAACACGAGTTCCCATCTACGCACGTCACACGTACGCACGCACTTACCTATCACTCCATCGGAAGTGCGCTTGTCGTAGTTGTCGGCGTCATAATGCTTAAAGGCTCCGGTTTTGATTTCGTTCTGTTCCGAGCTCTCGAGGCGTGTACCCTTCCTGCAGTATTCCCCCGGTGGCACGTTCCCGTACATGTCGACGTGGATCTCTGCGAAGTCATTGTTCCTTCGGAATCGCTCCTCATGCGTCTCGAAGAAGACCTTTCCATTTAATGGGTGGAGCGAATGCACCTTGGCGCTTGGGGTATCCTCGCTTCCTTCGATCCCGGCTCTGTAGATGTCATATAGACCAATACCATCCTTCTGGCCCATGGTAGGCCGGCCACCCTGGCCGAACGAGATGGCACCAAGGATGAGAGAAGCGAATCTCATTTTCAAATGGAGATTGAATAGGCTCGGAGTGGAGCAGAAGAGATTACCAGAGAATGTATAGGTGGGTTGGGAAGGATGTCATGCGAAATACGAAGTACTCGTATGCCATGAAGGAAAGGGAAACATTGGAGTGTGGAAACCGACAGTAATCGGCACCACCGGAGAGAAGATGCAACGTTGAAATAATTAGGTGTATGAATAAATAATAATCCCGTTGTTATCATAGGCGATTCACGCGGAAAAATCGAGAGAAACTATAGACATATTAAATTTATTAAGCAAACACTATTCGCTTATTTTTTCCTATAAATAGCCTTTAAAATGACATAGAGCTCGTAAAGAAATTTTCAATAATTATTTAATGAAGAGAATTTTAAGAAAATAAGAATTTTGAAAAAGGATAGATAAATGGATAATCTGATATAGTATCGTGATATTTGTGAATAATTAATGGATTGTATTCAAAGAAAAAAGAAGCCTAAAAGTGGTCATTAAAGATACAATCTTCGTCTATATACTAGTTTGGTTTTAAGTACCTACTTTGTTTTTCTAGAATCTAAAGTACTTCATTTTTTGACCTTGCCGGACCAAAACTACTTGTTGATTGAAACGAAATAAGATCCGTTGAAAGTAAGGTTTACCTTACTACCTCCGGTCCAGAATCATTTGATGAATTGATTGAAAATCGATCCCAAGTTCAAAAATGTTCGCTGGATTGACCAGTCTTATGGACCGGAGGTAGTATCAATTTTAAGAATGGTTTCTACTACGTAACCTTACTCGTACTCGTACCATAGATTTCTTTCAATCTCTTGTCACTCGGAATTTATTTGACGTTCTAGCATAAACCTCGGACGTCCCAGAACTAAGACAATAAAGAATATTCTTTTATCAAAAGATCCCAACTGAATTTCTAAAACAATCTCTGCGACCTGCGAACTTTGGCTCTCGATTGTAAAAGTACTAGTACTTCGTATTCATTAGTTTATGTCCGCTCATAAAAATGTGTTAAAGACATAAGTTCGGTTACGGTATTTACAAGTTGAGCCTCAGTTTTGTGTCAGACTTCCTTTTCTAAAGAATTCCTGGGGAAAACCGTGCCCCTACTAGAAACAAATGCTATCCGGTACGAGTACCATCACGGTACAAACTGGAACAAATCAAAAATTCCCGCATAGCATTTTTTGATCGTTGCAAAATTTTTTGGCTGCGGGATTTTTTTGTTTTCCGAACGCTACAGGAGCGTTTTTAACACTGGACGGAGTGGTTTTAACTCGAAAGGAGTGTTTTAGGGGTTTGATGGCTTGCCGCAGGGGAAATTTTTTTGGGAAATTGTTTGACAATAGAAAGATAGTATTGCTCATCAGCAAGGGAGAGAGAGATTAACAAGAGCATTAACAGCAGCAGCAGGTGAGGTGTTGGCTAAGGGTAAAGTAAAAAAGGTATCATGCAGTCGTTATTGCATACACCAAGATACTACATGAACTTCCCTGGAGAAAGCATAGTAGTAGTAGTAGTACTGCTATATCATGGTATGCTTGGGAATGTACCAATTACCCATGGTATATAACCATAATGTTGGGCCTAATAGTGGCATATACCATAAATACTAATGAAAGATCTATGTATTTATGTATATTATGCATCTAAATATTTATTTAGTATGTGGTACATCTTTGGTAGTGCCTGAGGGGAGCTCATTGATTCAAGTCCTATGGAGATGATGATTTTGTTTTTGGAGAAATGTTTTTTCCATATGCTGCTGGGTTAATCTTGAAGTGCTGACAGTTAAACTCTTGCTACTTTTTGGGGAGCTTGCCCATGCACAGGTTGAGGAATATTCACACTGGAATCACACTAATATGAACCAGAGTCACTCAGATTTTTAATTTGACAATATTAGTTAGTGAATTCCTCAGTACTGGACCAATATTAATCAATCAGTGTTGACATCAAAACTAGGTGCGAAAGGAGGTCTGGGAGGCGACCATGTCCCAATTTTGTCACTGACCAAGGCTCTTGGGGTCTGTAGCAAGTTGTTGCTGGTGGTTGGGATCCTCCTCATCGTCATGGTGGAGTGGAGAAATTAATAAAAAAATCTTGTTGAAACAGCAACAGCAGCAACAAAAGGGGACAGTTTGTAGGTTGAGAAATATTCACACTGGAATCATGCAAATGTGGATCAGATTCACTCACATCTTTCATTTGATGGAATATTCTAGTAGCAGATTCTCCAGTAGTGGACCCAGTATTAATTAATCAGTATTGACATCCAAACTATCAATGATTTTTGAATGCTTCTTTTCAAATACTGTTGCCTGTGCATGGATTGAGGAATATTCCTGCAAATATAGGCCAGATCCATTCAGATTTTTGATTTGACAGTATTTTCTAGTAAATTCTTCAGTACTGGACCAAATATTCATTAATAAATGGTGACATCCAAACTATCGGTAATTTTTTAATATTTCTTTTCAAATAGTCTCCCCTATACATAGATTCAGGAATATGCACATTAGAATCCTACAAATAAGGACCAGATCCGGCGAGATATTGGGTGTGGTGGAATTTTCTAGCGCATTCTCCAGTGAAGGGCCAAAATATTAATCAGTGAGTGGTGACATCATGAGTAACAAAACGTTTGCTTGGTTGCTTTCGACATTAAATTAAAGACACAACAAAGACATTTACAGAAACAAAAGACATTATCGAAGATGAAAAACGAAATCATATCAGAAACATACAAAATCATATCAGAAACATACATGTGACCGCAAGTAACAACAACAAATTTGAAGTTCTCACTTTTGTTAATTTTAATGATTCAATAAGATACAATACGTTAACCAATATCTACTTTGGAGAATCAACTTAAAAACGTTTGTTTACATGTTCATCACTTAGTGGAGTAACAAAACGTTTGCTTGGTTGGTTTTAACAGTCAACGCCAATACAAGAGCCATCGGAGCAACGAGAGAGGCGAGTCGATCGGACTTGATTCGAACAGTTATTTCGGAACGGAGGAAGTAATTGCTAAAACTATTGATTCCCATTCAATGCCTCGTTTGCAAGATGAAGTGATGCTGGTTCTAGATTTTAGGCTCTAGAGATGAAAGTGCACGATTCCTTCAGTGAAACGGGATGGCGTTTCTGAGGTATCTTGTTGCATCATTATGTTGGGTTTCACTGATTGCTATCATATTCACCAGTCAAGAACTATTGTATATTTCAATAATTTACGTGAATTATAGGTAAAATGTGTACAATAATTTGTTATTGTTTACAGAATACGACTGTGTTGCAATCGCTCATTTTGCAGCTGCTTCTGGTTGCATCGTCCCAATTGTAACTACGAAGCTATGTGTGTCACAGCGGATACGTATTATGGTGTTGATACGGATTCTGTGGATGTTGCTGCTGACGCTGATGGTGTGGATACTGAGGATGGTGCCGAATCTGATTGTTGTTGGGTTGCGCATGTGCATGTGGATGCTGAAGCGAGTGTTGCTCGAACGAATGGGGGAACATGGTGTGGCGTTGATGACCATTGTTCGCATTTGTATTGTAGTGTAGTGGCAGCATCCTGCGCGAATCGTTGCGATCTTGTGTGTGGCGATTTGCGTCGATGAAACTGGCATTGATATCGGTGTGGCCGTCGTTGTTGACGATGTGGTCCGCTGGGGAGCCCATTGGAACCTCTATTTTTTTCCGATGTTTTCGCGAGCCACTGTCTTTCCCGTTCTTGTAAGTTCCAGACAAACTAGATGCAGATGGTCTTGGTCGTTTCCGCTTCAGAAATTTCTTTTCGTCGTATTTCGCTTGTAGGCGATCGGTGTCTGCTTCCTGAGCCCATTGTTTCGTCCAAAATGATTCGGCTTGAAGGGTCATTTCTTTTTCCATTTCGAGTGTTCTTTCCAACAGATAATCGCGCTGCATCTCGAACATACTGTAGGGGCCCTGTTCTACCTTGGCATATTCTCGACACCAGGAGGGTAGCAAATCATTGGTTTCAGCAATAATAGTCTTGCGGGCTGCGTACTGCTTCACGGCAGGCTCTTGTAAAAAGGAATCTGGAGAATATGTCGGAGGTGGTGCACCTTTCCACTCCTTAGACGTAACCGGGTCCTTGAAGGTGGAAGAAGATCGAAAATCGACAACCTTCCAGGAGCCGTCCGGAAGCAAGACTCGGTGATCGGGATGAAAGTGCCACGGGGCCAATCGCAAGACCGATTCCGAATTTTTCTTTTTGCTGCTCTCAAGGTCAAGGGTATCTTTGTTATTCCAAATCTCTTCTTGAAGGTCTTTTGGAAGCTTGTTCACATCGAGTCGGACCATGGTAGGAGAATAGCCGATCCCAACGCATGTTTCGTTTCCACAGGAACACGGTTCCAATTTCTTTGTCGTAAAAAGTTCTGAATCATCCTGCACTCCATTCAACTCATCGCTTTTCGAGGCATTGCAATTCTTTGTCGTGACATACGGTCTAGTGTAAAGATCTCCCAGCAACAGGTATCCCCGTCGCTTGAATTTGCTACCGTACATCTTCTGAGGAGCGAAGTAGAACCCATGGCGGCAACAGGATCCAGAGTTACGGGCTAGGGCGGGATAGACGCAATCATCTCGTTTGCATTTGACACGGGGTGCCTCGAGATTTGCCGTGCGCAACCAATCACAGGCCAACTTGCGCCCCGTCCTTTCGTCTTCACATGTTTCATAGAATCCCAAGGCATCGGCAAGAGCGGAGCAGGTTTCGAGACTTCGAAATCCCCACGGAGTTTTCCTTGCTGGTGATCTAGCATCTTCCTTTTCGGTCTTTTCTTTTGCATTGTTTGCGGAGGTCGATTCGGACGCATTCTTTTTGTCTAGGACATATTGAAAGCGTTCATTGGATGTGTTTGCGTGCAAGTAATAGCCAAAAAGGGCCTTTTTAAGGGTATGTTGTTTCTCAGATCTCAATTGTCTCCAATAGTTGACAAAGGCGAGCAACAACGGCTGATGTGGGTCATTGCTCTCCGTTTCGCACAACAGAGCCATTGGAAATTGGAGTTTTCCTTTTCCCTTCAGCAATGGAAAGTGTTTGGTATCCCGGGCGAGGCGTTTCCGCTGTTCAAATAGCGCTGATTTATCGTCTTTGCCATCTTCTTTCTGACCATAGTAGCTGGGAACTTTTGTGTACGGGTATGTGCGAAGTTTAGCCATATCGGCGGCGTTTTCGCGAAAGAAATCGACACGATGCACCAATAGTTTAGCGTGTTTCTTGAGGTATCGAGCGATTTTTGCGGTTGAATCAGTAGCATTCGATTTTTGCCCTTTGGGTTTGCTAGTTTTCATCGCGGGAGGGTTGCTGTCACGGTTCTCGCCATTCCTTTTTTCTTTCGAAAGGAGAGACGGTGCAGCTGTGGGTGCCTGAGATTCTGATTCATTCTGTCCATTCATACATTCTTTTGTTGAATTTGGTGCTTTTTCTGAAGAAGGTAGATCCTTGGTCCCAGAATCCTTTGGGGCTGGAACTTCGCGAGATGCATTGCTCTGAATGGTACAAGTGTTGGATTCCGATTTTTGTTGTTGGTTTTCTTCTGTATCTGTTGACTTCGGCCTCGGTTGAGAAGATTGTTTTTGCGGAGAAGAAGGATTATCGACAATGGAATCCGTTGACATGGAAACCGCACAAGCTAGATTCTTCTCAGCAATGGCTTTATGGGAATCCGTTGCAACATGTCCGTTTTCAAGTGCTCTTGGATGAGTCGACTCAGAATTCATCGCGGAACCAAGCCTTTGGGGAGAAGTAGGTTCCGGAACAGCCGAGGCGGTTATTTCAAAACATGCTTTATCATTTACGGTGGCCGTGTGGGATTCGATGAGATTAGTCTTCTGTTCACGTTCAGTTGTACAACCATCATTTGGCATGGGATTGAGTGGAGAGCCCTTCTCTTGCACAGACTGCCTAACGACGGCGTCGGTCGAGGCTTGGAGTGTAGCAACTTCGGGTGAACGATGTTGCTGCTGCGCGGACAGAGGCTCAAGGGCTGCAGCACCAACGGTGGTTCCTGTAGCTGCAGCTGCAGCTGCATTTTCATTGTCCGGATTCGACAACGAAACTAGAGTTGCAGCAGCATGCATTGCAAGGGGTTTGATTATCCCATTTTCGTTCCGATCCTCTACTCCTGTTCCAGTTGAGCGGATTACTAACCTCTGTCCCGTGACACCTTCCGAGGCCATGCTTAGTAGCTTTCTCGACTTCGCCTTCACCGTTCCGACTAAATGAATATTATTTTTTGATCATCGAATGGCACCTTCGTGTAAATAATATTCCTTACAGCTTTGAACTTCTTTCTACTGGTGCCTCCGATAAGAAAATAAAATAATAGAAGTAATACGAGGTATCGTAGTAGCAATGATAGCGAAGACAATTCCGGACGATCGTGAGTGACACATAATCTGGTGAGATGTTTTGTTACCTCAATGATCTCAAAACACCGAATTCATTGTTTATTACGAAGTACTTGTAAACCTTACTCGTAGATGTACTCGTAAGATACCGGTACGAGAATTATTACTTACGCTCTCAAGGTTTGGAATTCGGCAAGCGACCGTCTATCTGTCGTGCTTGTACATAAAGCTCGTCAATGAACACTGTGTGTTGGACCGGAATCAATCATCGCGAACCGAATTTCACTACGAACTACGAGTAAGTTGCCTTGCATTACGTGTACGAGTACGAGTAACTTGCCTTCCGGTAATTACCGAATAATCATCACGCAAATTGAGTGTTCTAGAGCCTTACGAGGACAGACGGCCATGTACTTGGCGAATTTTTCTGTTGATCACGTTCGGGACTAAAGAAAAATATCACAGAAAATCAGATTTCACTGAAAACTCCGGTTTACGATTTACAAACTTGAGACGATACGTAACCTTACCGTAAGATTATCGCGCGACTGGAAAATCCGAAGGAAGTCTCCAAGCTTCGAGTGTCAAAAGTGTTCGATGACTATTTTGCATGTTTTGTTGTTGATTGATGAGTCTCTCGGTCTTGGTTCGTTGTTCCTCGTTCATCGTTCGTTCCAACTTCGCTGTTCCCTTCACCCTTCTCTTCGACGTCCCCTCGGTTCCTTGGTAAGTGCAGAAATCACTCTATCCCAACAGCTGCAACAGGAAGAATGAAGAAGTACCCGTATCGGTAGTCCTTGACCTGAGTGTTGCGTCGAGAGCAAGAAAGCCAAAACATCAGGTACTAGCACAATTCACATTCGTTCAACAAAACCGAAACAACAACTGCTGTGCCGTGCAATCTGTACTCTACAATCATAGGCATTAGTGAAAACCGAATAAGTTTTGCACCATGTCGTCCAGCAGACCTCGTTCGACCCGAATGAGGTCGGTAATCACCGGATTGGACATATACAGGTGAGTGAGAATAAGCTGGAGAATCGATGTCCATATTTGGCGCATCTTGCAGTTACCGGTGCACACGGTTCGGCGGATTTTTGTTCAGTAGTATTTTAAAATTACACGCAATGAGACAGGAATCGAGCATCTCATGTAAATCACCCATGACGTTTGTCCGAATTTCGAATCGTTCCGCAGAAAGGTCCCGATAGATTTGGTGGAAGGAACGAAACGCGGGTCACAATTGAGTTTGTTCGCCCTGTTCACCATGACGATCTTGTTTCTTTACGAAACGAAAGAATTTTGGACGACCAAATTGATCAAAGATCTACGACTAGACCGGAAAGAACATACCGGCGACAGCAGGCTTCGACTGAATTTCAATGTTACCATGCTGGATCTGCGATGCGAATGGGCTGTGGTAGATGTTGTGAGCGCTCTGGGGACCGAACAAAATGTCACTGCTCACGTTACCAAATGGGATTTGGACCCAAACGGAGTGAAACGAAACTTTCAGGGGAGGAACCGAAACCAAAAGGATATAGACCTGTACGACGAAACAGTGACCGAAACCATCGACGAACTCCATCAGGACGGCGAAGACGCTATTTCACTCGACAAGGAAAGTTTGGAGCGGGCGAAAGAAAACTTTGAGTTTCTGTTTGTTGATTTTTTTGCGAGCTGGTGTTCGCACTGTAGGGATTTAGCACCAACGTGGGAAAAGCTGGCTGAAATGATGAGCGATCACCATTATGACAACTTGGACGACGACGAGACAATCAAACCAGAACAAGCCAGGACTGTGGAAGAACACATGAAGGACGAAACTCGCCAGCAGGTTGTGATTGCAAAGGTCGATTGCGTAGAACACAATGATGCTTGTGACGAACACAACATAAGGGCATATCCAACCTTGCGTTTGTTTGTGGACGGATCTCCCTGGAAGGATTTGTTCAAAGACAAAAATGGAAAAACAATAAGTGCGCTGAGTGGATCTTCCGATTATCGCGGGCACCGGACGGTGTTGGAAATTATTGAATGGCTTCACTTTGTCGAGGAGCAGGTACAGAAAGACGAAGGCGCCCGAACTTTGCACCGCGCCCACCAGGCTGCCCGTAATCGCCTCGATGAAGGAAAGAAAACAGACGAAGACAAGAAATGGAAAGATCCGGGCATTCAACGGAAGAAGCGCCACCACCACAAGGTTCGAAGCCTCTGGAGGGAAGATGACCATCCTGGTTGCCAGATTGCTGGTCACATACTCGTCGATCGGGCACCCGGTAACTTTCACATTATGGCACGAAGCAAACACCACGATCTTGTTCCGGAAATGACCAACGTAAGCCACATGGTCAACAGTTTGTACGTTGGAGACCCGACTGCGATGCATTGGATCGAACAGCGACGTTCCACACTACCGACCGAAATCGAACAAGCAATCACTCCTATGAATGATAATGTTTATCCCACGAATGATCTTCACGAAGCATACCACCACTACATGAAATTGGTGGCCACCAAGGTCGATGGGATGAAAGTGGGATCGAGAGAGCTCGTATTTTATCAGATGCTAGCGAACTCCCAGTTGGCGTTTTACAACGAAAATGTCACACCAGAGGCTAGATTTAGCTACGATTTGAGTCCAATTGCCGTCAAATACAGTTTCGAAACTCGGAGATGGTACGATTATCTCACTAGCATCTTTGCAATCATCGGTGGAGTGTTCACGGTAGTGGGAATGATCGAAAGACTCATGCGCCTAAACGAGTTTTCCGGGGCACAGTCGCAACTCCTCAGGTACCGTTTTTCTGGGAAATAGAAGAAAATCGGAACTAACGAGCGAAAAAGGATGTTGAATACTTGGAAAAAGTATTGAAAAACAGTAACGCAATAGGATGGAAAACAAACGAGTTTCTGGTACAAATGTCTGAACTCCACGTGAGGAATTTCTTAACGATACATCACCAAATTATTCTGTTCCAGCGGAGGCACTCATTGTTGCATAAGGTTGTAATTTTGCAGCACAGAAACAGACGAGAAGTATATAGAACGGCGGTGATCAAATCTATTTTGATTTACACACCTGTTGCAGTAAAATAAATTCCACTAATTGACTTTCACAACATTTGGGGAGTGTAGTTGCATCACTTGCTCAAGTACATTTTGCTCCTCTAATGCTATCTCGAATCTGCGAAGGAAAAATTCACAAACGTGTCATGAATTGTTCAGATATCTCCCTAGATTGTGTAAAGTTCTTTGGTACCCAGACTGACGACTGCAAGACATAGCGGCACCACTAAACACTAATCGATGCCTTCAGTCACACTATATTATACTACTGCCAAAAATGGAAATTTCATTGGTCTTGCCTCATTCTATCGCCGTCACTAAGCCATTCACCGATTTCCAATCAATGGCAGATTGCAAACTGCGGTTTGGAATTCGTTCGCTACTGTTTGGCACGCGACATTTCCTGTCCCGATACGGTACAGAAAAAGCAACCCGATCGTTGATTAGCGAGCCGACCGCAACAGGTTGAGCGCCGCCCCGTGATTTCCCTCGCGGAGCATGCAATAAATCAGTGCCTTTCGCGCGTGAGACGTTCCCTCTCTCGAAGACGAATAACTATTCTCCACGGCCTGCGCCGACATGGCGAGTTGCTTCGAGGCAGCCAGGTTGCCGCCCGCTGCACTCGCAGCCGCTGCCGAACACCGGACCATGGTCTGGGCCTTGGCGAGACGGGCCTTCGCCTTGTTGTTGGCGGAAGCCATGCCGAGGGTCACGCCACCCAGATCGAACGACAATCTGTCGAAGGCGTCGTCTTTTCCGTCGCCGACCAGGACTTTCATGGACGCCGTGGGATCTCCGAGGTTCGCGTTGGCTTCCGATGCGTACATGCGTGCGGTGGCGGTTTGTCGTTTGATCATGATCCGACGAGCCGTTTTCGAGGGATCTTCCTCCTCGTCTCCCCGACTCTTTGCGGCGTTTGACTCCTCCATCTCGCTGCTGCTGCTGCTGTTGTTGAGCACCATCGTCGAGTATTGGAGGGCTGTTTTGAAATCGTTGTCTCCCAAGCACACATATGCAAAGGAAAGCCTCGCCGATTGCAGAGCCAGGTCGTCTGGTTTTGTTCCGTCTTCGTCAAAGAGTTTCAGGGCCATTCTCAGTGCCATCCGAGCTCTCTTCACAGCGTGGTCCTTCTTGCCTTTCAAATCTTCGGGCGACCCCAGGGCCGGAAGGCTCTGCGCCCCGTCCTGCGCGGTTTCGTCATCCGAAACCGTTTTGAACGTTTCGGTCAAGAGAACTCCCTTTGCTCGGCTGGGGAGGAACGAGGACGGATGGGATTGGCAAATTGTGTCAGCGTGTCGATTGGACGGCTGTCGAAAAATCAACCGGGATCGTCGCATCGATCATTCCCCACCACAAAAGCGCCAAGAAAACAGAGCACCAATGACCAACTCTCACTTACCCGTCGACTTCCACCCCGGAGCACTTGCTGGGACCTTCGGTGCACTCCTTTTGCGCCCTGGCATCGAGACCGATGCAGGCTTCCGACAACCGCAACCACGTTCGCGGCCGCTTCCTCCACGAGTTGGCGGTCGCCAATCCGATCGCGTAGCACTCGTACGCCGCCGAATAGTTTCTCGACTTGAGCGCGCAGACCGCGGCGTTGTTCAGGACGTGCAGGGTCACGTTCGGAGTGGCCGTCCCGTCCGACTCGAAACGGCCGTGCAGCCTGTTTTCGCTGTCGGCAGCGGATCGAACCGCCTTGGAGAAGGCGTGCAACGCCAGGTGCGATTTCCCGCTGCTTTCGTACACGATGCCGAGATTGTTTTGGTGGATGGCGTCGTAGTAATTGCTGCCGCCGCCGCTGCCCTCGTGGTTGTGTTTGTGGAAGGACTGAGCTTCTCCGCAGAGAATCAGAGATTTTTTCAGGTTCCCCTTGAGCTGTTCCGCATTGGCCTTGAGGTTGAGGGCCGCTTGGTTTTGTCCCTGGAGAATGCGAGACAGGTTGTTGTTGCTGCTGTTGTTGCTGTTGTTTTTGCTGGACGAACCCAAGCCGGGAGACGGCGAAGTCCCGCGCAGCGGCACGGGACTCTGTTTGCCGTCGTTGCCGTGTCCGCTGTTGCCCCCCGTCGCTGCGGCAACCTCTTCCGAATACGAGGAAAAGGTCCCGACCGAGGAGGTATCGGATCGCTCCGGCCGCAGTTTGTGCTGGAAGATTTCCATGGCCTGCTTGAGTTCCTTCCGCGCCGATCGCATGTGCTTGTCGCGAGTGACAACATCCTCCGTGGTCCGCTCGAAAAAATTGACGCGCGATTGGTACAAACTCAGCAGGAACTTGAGCTGCGGATCCGGTCCG